>CM066047.1:4036733-4706733 GCA_033557465.1 Ichthyophis bannanicus
ACTCCATCACCTGTGTGATTAGGGCCGGTAACTCCTCTGTCTGAAAAAGTCTGATATCTTGAGAGCCCTCGTGAACTGTCAGCGAAGAATCAGACGGAGAATATTCCCCATCTTCTTTCTCCAACGAGTCAGGGCTCACCTCCGACGATTTAAAGTCTTCTTGAATATCCGTAGTGTCCCGCAAGCCACATGCAATGTTCCTGGAAGGACGTACTGCTTTAAGGTCAGAGGACCTTTGGGACCGCTTGCGAGACCACACCATATCCTTGTCTGCTACCGGGCGGGTGCTTTTATTAATTATATACCCTGTTATCCGAGTTATATTCTCCTGTTTTCTGTAAACACAAAGTACTGTTGAATTGTGTATCTCACTGTTTTTTTGTGAACCGCGCTGATGCCTAATAGTGCGGTATATAAGAGTCTATAAATAAATAAATAAATAAATACATACCAAAAGACTCAGAACATAAGAACATAAGATATGCCATACTGGGTCAGACCAAGGTCCATCAAGCCCAGTATTCTGTTTCCAACAGTGGCCAATCTAGGTCATACGTACCTAGCAGTTTCCCCAAGGGACACAGGTTCCACAATGCTTGTATTGGTTCAAGCATTGATATCCTGGGTCCCTTCTTAATAAATAAGAACATAAGATATGAATAAGAACATAAGATATGAACGCCACAGGTGCCATGCCTGGCGGAAGAGCGTCAGGAACTCACTGTCAGTCAAGGCTGCTGTGGCTTCCAGCGGCTGTGGAAGCAAAATGGTAGCTGACCGAGTCCTTTCTGCAGGAAGAACACAACTGGGAGCAGCGCTCTTGCAAAACCAACCAGGATACACAAAAAAAGCAAGAGACGAAGTCGTCAATGGATGGTCAACAGGCGTTTATTCATTAAAAACCCCAACGCGTTTCGGCGAGACCGCCTTCTTCAGGGGGTATACAGCTTAAAAACATAAAACAAATTTAAATAAATACACATATAAATAATTTATGAATAAACGCCTGTTGACCATCCATTGACGACTTCGTCTCTTGCTTTTTTTGTGTATCCTGGTTGGTTTTGCAAGAGCGCTGCTCCCAGTTGTGTTTTTCCTGGTTTGTCAGGAGCTATGTTCTCCCCTTGGAAAGAGATCCTCAGCTACAAAGAAGATGATCTACAATCCATGTTACCTGAGGACCCCTTTTTCACAGAAAAAGAGGCTCTACCGGATGTAGATGAAGAATGGGGGGAACTGATCCGGATGATGAAAAAATACATTAGAGAGGATCTTCATGCAGCCTCACTTCTTGAATATTGCCGGAAAAAGATTATCCCAAGAGGACTTAGAATCCAAAAAGCCCCTGGCATGTTTAGAGATGACAATAGATTTATGACAGATTGGGTGAAAATACTCAACAAATGCTCCTTAGATCTCATGATCTTACTTATTAATACCTCCAAACGCAGGACTGAGGTTCTTAAACCTCAAATAGATTCTAAGTTAGAACAACTTAAAAAACAAGACAAACATTATGATAATGAAAAGAAGGAGTTTGATAAAAATACGTTAGAATATAGACAGACAACTAAAAATAAGAAAATTAAAAAATACAAGAGAGATGAGGAAGATTACAAACTTAATACGGTTTACTATTAGACTTACAATAAGTCAGAACACAAAGATAGACACAGAAGCACATCTAATAAAAGGCCTTTTAGATCTCCTAGACAACAATCTAAAAATAATTACAACTATAAAAATTATTGAAAGGACCATCACAGATCCCCTTCCCTTCACAGTGAAGAAGAAAGATCACACAAAAGGTCCCGACACCATTCCAATAACCATTTTGAACCTTCTGGTTCCTTATTTTCCACCACCCTCCCAACAGCAGCGGAGTCCTAGGAAGGATTTTCGCAAGGAGACACTTTGGAAAGGAGGTGGGAGAGGCATGTCTCACAGATCACCAACCAACAGGCAAGCCAAGTCCAAAGACCCCCTACTAGTACAACATCCATCACAAGGGAGGGGGCGGACACGAGACTCAGCAACCAGGAGACAGTTGGATTGGGACCTCTGAGTAGCATTGTTAACTTTTCTACTTACCCACTTTCAGATCAGGAGATTCAAGTTTTGGAAAAAGGGCTTTCCTTTGTGCCAACTAGACAACATGATAAATTCACTACCCATATAGAACTATATAAATTTTTCCGAAAATTAAAAATAGATTACTTTAATAAGTTCGACAAAGACACTTCTGATTCTTTTCAATTGTTAAAAATCCATCTACATGGGTTCCTCCTAATGTCAATCCTATAATAAAACTACATGTTCATATGCTGTTATCTAAGGTGGAAAAATTATACCAAAAAAGACTACTCATGCATACTATAATCTCACAGGTCCACAAAAAGCAGCTTTAAAAAACTTAAAATCCAACAACAACATTATAATAAAACCTGCTGATAAAAGTGGAGCTCTTGTGGTCCAAGATAGAAATGCTTATATTAAGGAAACATTACGTCAGTTGAATAATGAGGAATTTTATCTGAAGATTTACGACGATCTTACACAAACTTTACAACAAAAGATAGATACTATTTTATATATTGGTAAGGAAGCAGGCTATCTCACGCCACACAAGTTTTCCTTTCTCACGGTCTCTCACCCTGTTATGCCAACCATATACATGGTTCCTAAAATCCATAAGTCACTCCAAAATCCACCGGGACGTCTGATATTATCCGCCATAGGATCTTTACTCAAACCTCTATCCAAGTTCCTGGATATATTTTTAAGACCATTTGTATTACAAATACCATCATACGTACATGATTCCACACACATCATTAATATCTTACAAGGGTTTGAAGGATACCATAAAGGCCTCTTGTTGGTCACTCTCGACATTAATTCATTATATACAAATATACCTCAACAAGCTGCTATAGAAGTTTTAGCTAATACTTTGATCCAAAGGCACAAACCGGTTCGTACCCCTACCTTTTTTCTAACACAGCATCATTGGTAATGATGGAAAATTATTTCAATTTCAGAGGAATTTATTATAAACAAATCAAAGGGGTAGCCATGGGCTCATCCATGGCACCAGACGTCGCAAACTTATATGTGGCGCATTTTGAAAAACAATATTTATCATTTCATCCTTATAAGTCCAACATTCGTTTATGGAAGTGGTACAGTCGATGACATTCTCATAATTTGGGAAGGTACTGAACAGTTGTTGCACAACTTTGTTTGGCTTAATACATTGGACTCCAATTTACAATTTGAAGGTACTTACAGTTCAGACAGTATTCCATATTTGGACATAATGATCAGGAAAGACAACAATGGATTTATCACAGACCTTTACCAAAAACCGACAGATTGCAATACTTTATTAAAATATGACAGCTGCCACAATACGTCTCTCAAAAATAATTTACCAATTAGTCAATTTCTTAGACTAAAAAGACTATGTACAACAGACACTGATTTTGAACACCAAGCAATTAAGATGCATAAAAGATTCAAAGAACGCGGTTACTCACAAAAATGTATTAAAAAAGCGTATTTTAGAGCCTGCATAACAGAACGTTCCTCTTTACTGACAAAGAAAGATCGGCACAATAATACAGACAAAATAGTTTGTGCTCTTACGTTCACACATTTTTCTAAAGCAATCGTGCATATTTTAAGAGATGAATGGTACCTTCTCAATTCCTTACCATTGTTCACTTCTAAACAACTCATGATAGCATATAAGAGGAATCCAAATTTGGCTAATATCCTAGTACCATCAGCCCTTACTAAAAGTAACCCTCCACCAAAAATTAAGGGTCACTTTAGTTGTGACAGCTGTTCAGTCTGTATCCATACCATCATTGCCAAAAATAGTTTCATTCACCCCCTTTCTCAACATAAGGTGTATTTACAAAATTACACAAACTGCAAAACGTCCAATGTAATATATTTAATCTTATGCCCTTGTAATTTGGTATACATTGGTAAAACGTTGAGGGAAGTACGCACCTGTATCGTCAAGCACAGGAGTTGTATTCAGAGAAGAATTCCAGATAAACCCTTGGTTTCGCATTGGGTAACAGCAGACCATAACATTAGTGATCTAAAGTACTTGGTCTTAAAAAAAGCTACATTGCATTGAAGAGGAGGAGATATTAATAAAGCCTTATTAAAACTCGAGCAGCGATACATCTATGAATTTAATAGCTTAGAACCAAATGGCCTCAATCAGGAAATAGATCTTTCCGTGTTTCTGTAGATAAATTTATTCCCTGATACTTTATTTACCTATATTAGCTAGCAGTAATGTTGTATGTGCATAGACACCCAACAGTTGTCTTATTACAGCATTAGTATCATCCTTGCTGGGGATCTCTTACGGTAAGGTTTAGGACAAGGTATATAGTTATTATAAACTTATTTAACAACACAGCATTTTTTAGTAAAATAATTGAGTACTAATTAGGTCACCTTTTTAATACATATAATAATCAAATAGGTTTATAAGTTTGTCTTTAGTTTGTTAAGTACATAAAAAAATTTTTTTCAAATAAACTCATAACAACTCACATTAACACAATTACAATATATGTTGTTAATCATTAAATTAACTTTTTATGGAATACATTTGCGTATCAGATGTCTTATGGTTCATTTTTCAATCCATGGTCTTAAAAATACTTTGTCTCCAGTGACTATTAAAACCTCTAGAGTCTTTTTTTTAAGATATTGGTTCTCCATCATAAAGTGTTCGGCACATGAAAGATCAAAGTTCAAATTTTACAGACAGCCACGGCTCAGCCACATTTTTATTTTATTTTATTTTGTCTGAAAACTTCTTCTTTCCCATTTTTTCATTTATAAATTTTATATACATCAGTTTAACCTATGGTTTCTTAGACTTTATATGGTTCTCAGTGTTATAATTTTGAATAACAGTACATGCAGAACATTGTTTCATTTCGGTGGTACAATATAAGATATAATGCCCTTTAACCTTTTATTATGTTTATTGCCGCAAGATTATCAACTGATGTCTATGTTTCCCTGTGTACGACAAGCTCCGCCCACAATTTAATCTCCTCCCCTTTTGGCAGGAATTTGACGGCATTAATACTCAGTGCTTGTCCTTCAGGCTTTCTATGTATTTTTTAGATGCAGAACTATTGACGGTGCTTTTTTCAACCCTAAAGGTAGGACGCGCAAGGTTTATCAAGTAATTTTACATCTAAGTTAAGATGCATTGTTCAACACAGTTTTAGTAATTTGTTTTTAATACAATAAATTACAAGCAATTTCTCAGTTTTATAGCAGAAACCTCCACCTGAACCTTGCCGGTTGACGCTATAACAGTTTGAGTTTATCAGCTCAGGGCAGTCGATCCAGCGCGTATCTCCCGAGGTAGATACAGTGAGTCAGGAATAGTAAACATTCTTTATAACAATTTTTATTCATGCTCTTAAAAATGTCTTGTCTCTAGTGACCAGTAAAATCCCTTGTCCCCCCTTTTTTATGATATTGGTTCTTCAACATAAAGTGTTTAGTATATGAAAGACCAAAGTTCAAATCTCACGGACAGCTATGGCTTTGCCACATTCCAGTATATTGTTTGGATGAAATTTTTTTTTTCTAATTTTAAAATTTATATACATCAGTTCAACCCATGTTTCTTAGATTTTACATGGTTTTCAGTGTTACTATTTTCGAGTTACAGTACACACAAAACTGTTTTATTCCTGCAGTACAACATAAGATATAATGTCCCTTCAGCCCTTTAGTAAGTTTATTTATTTATTTTATTTATTTATTTGCATTTCTTATATACCACGCTATTATAATCAGTGCGGTTTACATTTGAACAAAATATACAGCAATGTAGCATGTTACATTGAGTTTACAATAAACAAAGGGACACAAACTTGGATGAACAGGGATAAAAACTATGTACAGTGTTATGTAAAAAAGATTAAAACATCATATTAGGCATTGTAATGTGAAAAGTGGATAGGTAACAGGAGGAGTGTCAGGCTAACGAGTTTTCTAGTTGGGGTTGTGTTAAGTGTGAATCTTGGTGAAGACACGTATTATGTTGGGATTGGCTGGGGGGGATGAGATTGGAATAGTATTTGAGGAACAGATGATGTTTGATAGCCTTTCTGAAGGAAATGATATTAGTGATGGAACGAATTTCTGGGGGGAGAGAGTTCCATGCTCCTGGTACAAATAGTGAGAATGCTCTATTGGATGTCGTCTTTGAACATTTTGTGATTGTTTTAGGCACTTCTAGTTTGTTCAGACATGACGAGCGTCTGCTTCTGTTGGGTGGCATAGGTTGGATGAGCTCGGGGAGTGGGGTGGGGAGCTGATTTTTTGAGGCCTTGAAAGTTAGAACGAGGGCTTTGTATATGATTCTAGCTTGTAAAGGCAGCCAGTGTAGGCTCATCAGTACTGGAGTTATGTGATCTGATTTAGATGTTCCGGTAAGTATTCTAGCCGCAGAGTTCATGGCTAGCCTAAGCGGGTTCAATGTTACTTGTGGGAGCCCAAGGAGGATAATGTTGGCAAAGTCAAGGTGGGGGGTTACCAGTGCTTGGAAAATGGAGCGGAAATCTAAAGGGTCAAGAAGTGGTCAAAGGTGGCATAATGACCGTATCTTGTGGTAAATAGATTTAGTGATATTCTTGATATACGGTGACATGTCCAGCTTTTGGTCAAGGGTGATGCCCAAGTACCGGATGGTAGGTTTGACTGTGAGGTCATAGTTGTTGACTCGAAGGGATGGCAGTGGATTGTTAAAGATATTTATATGGGGCTTTTTATTTATTAACTAAATTATTTGTGTGTGTATTTATCTAAATTTGTTTTATGTTTTTAAGCTGTATACCCCCTGAAGAAGGCGGTCTCGCCAAAACGCGTTGGGGTTTTTTATGAATAAACACCTGTTGACCATCCATTGACGGCTTTGTCTCTTGCTTTTTTTTGTGTACCCTTTCTGCAGGAAGATCCTGCTGCAGGGGCTCTAAGGAGGGAGGAGTTAAGGCGCTGATGTCCCCAGCTGGCAGCGCAGTGGGAATGGAGGAAGAAGATTCTCCTTGATGCAGCATGCAGGTGGAACACAAGCAATCTATTAACTCCTTTTTCTTATTATTACATATAATACAGCTGTGCAGAGAAACAGGCATTGCAGAGGCTTAAACCTTTTTTTTATTTTGGTAAACAAAATCAAGATAAGCTTAGGGAAACAGAAGACTCTTCAAAGAAAAGGGATTTTGAAACTCCCTGTGCCTTCACAGCATGTTTAAATGTTTTGAAATGGCTGCCCAGAGCTGCTCTCTCCAAAAAAAAAACAAACACTGAAGAGAAATCCCTCCTGATTTTCAAAATGCCACCGGCACAGAAAAACTGCAAAATAAAAGTTTCCTAAGCTCTAAAAACCTTAAAAATGCAGCGAAATCGCTGGGAAGGAGGCAAGGAGTGCTGCTAGCAACTTAAAAATTCAAATCCTGACGAATCCTGAATCACCAGAAACAGAGGGGAGAAGGAAACTGTCAGTTATTCACTGTGCTAGTAGAGGAGCTGAGTTCCCATGGAGGAGAAGAGAAACTTTCAAAGTCAGTGTAAGGTAATTACAGCGACTGAAAGGTAGGGAAATTAGAGTTTGATCCCTCTGCAGCCACTTAGACCCTCCATGGCAGGGGCTGGAAGGTGTTTCTGGAGAGAAGGGGAGCTGCACAGACAGTGAAATCAGGAACTCAAACCATGCTGTATTGCTGAGTACAAAAAATACAGCTATTAAGGAGGGAAGCCTGGGAAACCCAGAGAAACACCTCTTGTGTGCTCTGGGTGCATCCAGGAAATAAAAATGAAGAAAAGAAAATAGAAACTTCAAAACCCAGTTTAACAGACCCTGATGAAACCGGAAGTGAAGGAATCAGGTCAGAGACAGCCGGTCCCGATGCAGTTGAAATAAACCCAGGGCAGCTGAGGCAAGTAAGAAAACAGTTTACTTACAGTTTCTCTCAGAAATTGATACCTGATCCTCCTTCTGATGTCTAAGCCCTCGTGGCAAAGACTCAGCGCTGCTTAAAGAAAATCGGGAGCTCTACTGAAGCCAGGCTCAGGAGCTCCACAAGTTTATATGGGGAATCAAGTTGCTGGGAAACCCAGAGTAACACCTCTTGTGTACTCTGGGTGCATCCAGGAGCCTCAAGATACAGTGAAAAAAAAAAACAAATTGTAGAACAAGCTTGAAGAACACCCTCATCTGCTGAGACAGAGAAACCTGATTTTAGGGGAGTCCTTCGTCCAGCTAACAAGCCCTCATGGCCAGATGCTGGGGATTCTTCCTGTCAGCGAGCTCTACTGTGTCAGAAACAGGAACTCAGCTGCAAACACCCTGGTGCACAGTGAAACTATACTGGCAGCAACAGGCAAGTGGAAATATCAGTCCCCAAAGGGATTCTAAATAATTTTAAAGATTTTGAGGGAAAAACAACAAAAGCAACCAGATCTGCTGGAGACAGAGAAATACTGAGGGAGACCCCTATGGGTAGGACCATATCACCAGAGTCCAGCCTATCAGAGCTCTGGTAGAATTCTCTGTCTCCAAGATCTGCTGGCAGGGGGACACAACCCATTTGTCTGGACTGGTCTAGCAGTATGACTTGGAAAGACCCCTAGTCCCAGGCAACGGCTCCCAGCTCAGCCTCGGGGAGGGGGGAGCTTTTGACTCCCTGGGTGTGACCTCTTCTCCCCAGGAGGACCTCTACAGCCCACAGGGGGGAATCTGGCCCTGTTTGCCCACAGGTGGTCCACCATCACCACAGATACCTGGGTCCAACAAGTGGTCAAGAGGGCTACCTCCACCTATAGCAGACGCTACCCTCATGTTTTCCAAGAGAGTATAAGACCTCTCCTCCACCAGACCCTGTTCCTCTCCAAGCTCACAAGTGTCTGAGGACAAAGCGATGGAGCCAGTGCCGAAACATCTCTGGGGCACTGGCTTCTACTCAAAGTATTTCCTCTTCCAAGAGAACAGGGGGCCTCAAGCCCATCCTGGATCTGTGCGATCGGAACAGGTTCCTGATAAGAGAAAAGTTCAAAAGGCTCTCTCTTGGGAACATTGATGCCATTCCTCCAGCAGGCCACAGGGTGTACCATCAATGCCCTGCAGCATCTGGGGTTAGTCATAAACTACCCCGAATCCCACCACACTCTGGCTCAACACCTGGAGTTTATAGGAGCTCAACTAGATATCCTCCACGCCTTCCTCAGGGGGCTAGCTACAGAGGTACAGCGGCACTGGTCACTACCTGCCTGGCTTCACCTGCTGAGTCACATGGCCCCATACACCTGACTGCACATGAGAGCAGCCCAGTGGTGCCTCCACTCTCAGTGGACACAAGCCACAGGCAGGTTCCAGGACAGAATGAGTGTAACCCGCCAACTGGCGGACTCTCTTAGATGGTGGTAGATTCCCCATCACCTTTAGGCTGGGATGCCCTTCCAGGTACCCACCCCCAGAGGATCTTCACCATAGACGCCTCCTTACTGGGTTGGGGAGCACATTGCGAGGACCTCCAGATGCAAGGCAGCTGGTCCCAGACAGAGTTCCAGATGCAAATCAATCTGCTGGAGCTCCAGGTGATATTTCTGGCTCTCCGAGCCTTCCGCCACCAGCTGCAGCACCAGTTGGTTCTGGTCCAGACTGACAACCCGCTCACAATGTTCTGCATGGACAACAAGGGGGCACAGGGTTGTACTCCCATTGCCAGGAGATGGTAGCCCTCTGTTCTTATGTGATACAGAGAGGAATGCTCCTAACAGCAGTCTACCTCCTTGGCCCAAGACTGAGCAGAGTCCCCCAGCCACATGAGTGGCACCTAGACCCCAAAGTGGCCTCCTGGATGTTTTGACTCTGGGGTATCTCCCTGGTGAGCCAGTTTGCCAGCCATGACAACATGCCGTTGCCCTGCTTCTGCTTCGATCTCAGATGGCAGCGGATGCGTTCATCATTTCATGGACGGAAGGCCTTCTTTATGCCTGCCTGCCAACACTGGTCACCAAGATCCTCTTCAATGTCTAGCATGACATCACTAATACTGGTAGTCCCCCAGTGACCCAGGCAACTGCTACTCCTTTTCCTGTCGGTGGTGTCACAGATTCCCCAAGGGCCAAGCCCCAGGACTAGTCTCAGAGGAGCAGGGCTCTCTCCTACACCCCAACCTGGAGGACATACACCTTCAAGTGGCATCTGTTCTCAGTGTGGTGCGCCAAAAGACAGGCAAACCCATTCTGCTCTGTACAAGTGTTACTCCAGTACTTGCTCCACCTGTTGCAGGTGGGACTAAAGTCCAACTCGGTCAGAATCCACATGAGCACTATCGTAGCGTACCGCCATTCTGTTGAGGGCAAACCCCTCTTGGCTCATCCCCTTGTATCTCGGTTCCTGTGAGGCCTCATGCTATTCAAACCCCCCATCCGCCCTCCAGCGGCAGAGTGGGATCTCAACGTGGTGCTCTCACAGCTTACTAAGCTGCCATTTGAGCCCCTGGCTCCCTGCACTTGAGGTACCTCTCCTGGAAGGTAGTCTTCCTTGCAGCACTCTCATCAGCTTGCAGAGGCCCCCCCTTCACAAGGTTTTACAAGAAAAGGGTGATGCTCCACACACACCCCAAGTTTCTACTGAAGGTGGTGTCCCCATTCCACCTCAGTCATGTTGTGGTGCTTCCCCACTTCTTTCTGAGGCCTCACGCAGGCAAGGCAGAGACTGTCCTCCATATTTTGGATTGTAAAAGGGCTCTGTCCTATCTGCAATGGACGTGGGGCCACCACAAAGCACCTCAGCTTTTCGTATCTTATGACCCCAGTTGTCTGGGGCTCCCAGTGAATAAGTGAACTCTGTCCACTTGGGTAGCGGACTGCATTATCCTCACCTATGAGCAGGCAGGGATCTCACTGGACCAGAGGGTCACTGTGTACCACATCAGGGCCATGGCTACCTTCATGGCAAGCCTGCATTCTGTACCTGTGACGGAAATCTGCTAGGCCACCATCTAGTCTTCAGTCCATACCTTCACAGCTCACTACTGCCTGGAAAGGGAGTCCTGATGGGACAGCGCCTTCAACCAGGCCGTACTCACTCTTCGGGGTGTAGGCAACTCCTGCCCTCTGACCCTTCTTGTTCAGGCTACCGGAGTGCTGGTTCCCTGCTGAACACTTGGGTCTCACAAGAATCTCTCAGTAGGGACAACTGTTGCAGCTCACAACTCACCTTTTGCAGGTCACTGTCTTTTTTTTTTTCCCCCAAGATTCTCAACAGCCTGTAGCTGGGTAATCCCATATATGAGGACTGACTTCCTGCTTGTTCCCAGAGAACGCGTACTCACCTGTAACAGGTGTTCTCTGGGAACAGCAGGAATCATTCCTTACAACCCTCCATTCTCCTCTTGGAATTGCTCCTTCAACCTATTTTATTTCTTTTTGCAGTCTTAGCTAGGTCATTAGACTGAGGCAAGTGACACCCTGCGGTGGGAAGGGGATCTCTAAAGATAAAAAGGGGACTATTGTAGTTGATATGGAAGGGCAGACTAGATAGGCCATGTGGTCTTTTTCTGCCATCATGTTTACAAACTCTGTTCACCTTTATCTCCTTCCCCACTGTCAAATTTGGCCCCCTTCTATTAAATTTTGGCCACCCCCATAAAAATGGAAAGCTGCATCAGGTGTCAGAAGTCAAACGGCCTCACAGCACCAAACATTTAAGATAAACACTGCAGGGGGCTTAAGGAATGAGGTTGATCTAGGGTACTTCATCTCCTTGCAATGGCCCTAGTCATGGATGCCACAGGAGAGGGTATAGGTGAAGACTATTGAGGATATCTTCTCTTTTCCTCAGGGAAAAAAAAAGCAATATATCTTCATTCCAGGTTAAATATAGGAGGACGAAGGTGATATTAACTAGTAAGTAAAATGTCCTTTCTGAGTCCTGCTAGTTCAGTCCAGATAAGTGGGTTGTGTTCCCCTACTAGCAGACTGGTGGAGACAAAGAACCTATGAAAAGCCCAGGTCTCAATGACACCACTCGTGTTTCTATTCGCCTCAGTCATCTGAGGTCCCCTCACTATTTGTCTCAAAGCATATAGGAGAAACATGGCAAGCCTCACACAACCTCAGTCATGGGCAACAAAGAGTAAGCAACAGTAAAAAAAAAAAAAAACAACATACTATGTACAGGAAAGTATAAACATAACATCAGTAGAAGATGAACCTGCAGAGCCAATATAAACATCATAGAAGTCAAATGGGTACCGCAGCAGAGGAAACAGAACAAATACAGTTTCAGGGAGAGGCCTTGTACTGGTCTAGCAGGACTAGAGGAAAAGGACATTAACTGGTAAGTAAAATGTCACCTTCCATATTGTCCTGCTAGACCAGTCCAGACAAGTGGGATGTACCAAAGCTACAATGCCACTGGATGGGAAGACAGCAGCTCACAAAACCCTTGAGCCAAAGGCCATATCCACCCGCATGTGGACATCCAAGCGGTAATGCTTGACAAAAGTAGAAAGTGATGCCCACACTGCTGTCTGACAATTGTCTGTAGGGGTTACCATGCTTTGCTCTGCCCATGAGGATTCTTGTGCTCTGGTAGAAAGGGTGGGCACACCCTCAGAACCACACGTTCCTCAGATACACTGAGACCATATCCTCCTTAATCCAACACCCCAAAGTCAACTTAGCCACCGTATTACCCTTGCACAGGACAAACAGTACAAAAAGATGGTTGGACTTAAGGAATTCGTAACATCCAAGTACCGGAGAAGCACCCTCTGGCTATCTAACACGGCAAAGATCTTTATCCTTTCCCCAACACTGCTCCTTAGAGAAGGAGGGCAGGCAGACCACCTGGTTCATGTGAAAAGGGAGACAACACCTTAAGCAAGAAGGAAGGCACAGCGAATGGAAACGGCCTCCTTCGAAACAGGCAGATAAGGACCTTGGCAAGACAGAGCATGCAGCTCAGAAATCTGCCTTACAGAACAAATGGTGACCAAGACAACAGTCTTGAGCATCTTTAAAAGTAGTTGCTTCAATGTCTCAAATGGCACCACCATGAGGACCCAGAGAACCAGACATATTCCAGGAAGGGATCACAGACTGCAGGGTAGGGCGCAGATGCCAAACCCCCTGGAGAAAGCATGAGATGTCCAGATGCAAGGCTAGAGACTTGCCAACTACTGGACCTCGGAAACAGGCCAAAAGCTGCCATCTGAACTTTCAGGGTGCTAAAGGAAAGGCCCTTCACTAGACAGTCCTTTGGAAATGCCAAAGATAGCACCTTGGCTGCTTCAGGAGCCAACTGTTGAGCACCGCACCATCGCTCAAAGAGGCACCAGTTCTGCATGTATACTAGCTTGGTAGATCTCCCTCTGGGCTCTGATCAGAGTAGAAACCACCACCCTCAGAGGAGCTGAAGATAATCTAAGACTGGGAGCCTGCTGCACACAGAACAGCATCAGGCAATCCAACAGTCTTTGACCTTCTCCTCTGGCAGGAAAACTCTGCCCACTCACGTGTCAAACTGAGCACCCAGGAACTCCAGGGACTGGGGAGGCAATAGCAGGCTCTTTCCCCAATTGATCACCCAGCCAAAGCCTTCTAAAAAGGACACCACTCAGGATGCTACCCGTGATGTCTTTGAAAGGGAATGGGCCCGGATGAGCCAGTCATCCAGATATGGATGGACACAGATCCCTCAGTGCTTTAGTTCCATCATCATATCCTTGGGGGTGGTGGATAGCCCGAAAGGGAGGATGGTGAACTGATGAGCCAAGAACAACAAAACACAGATACTTTTGCTGATGTGCCCATATTGGTATATAAAAATATGCCTCAGCCAGCTCAAGAGGAGCTAAGAACTCCCCTCAGCACACTGAATCACAGAGCACAGGGCATTCAGGTTCTCATTGACTCCCTTGAGGTCCAGAATGGGCCAGAAGAACAGTCCTTTTTGGGCACCATGAAATAGATGGAGTATCTACCCTTGCCCCAATCATTCAGGGGTGGATTGGCACCACCACCTGTAGGCACAGCAACATGTCCAATGTGATCCACACATTGGCACATTTGATTGCAGATTCACAAGGAGAGATGAATGGTGTCTAGCACCCAGTGATCCTTGGTAACCCAGGCCCATTCCTGAAAGAAAAGGCAAAGCCTGCCTCCACTGAAAGAACCAGGGAATCATCAGTAAAGATTGGAGGATAGCCAATGTAATGACAATTTTTTTAAAAAAGGGTTCCAGGGGTGATCCAGGAAACTACTGACAGGTGAGCCTGACGTCAGTACTGGGAAAAATGGTAGAAACCATTAACAAAATTTCTGAACATGTAGATAGATATAGTTTAATGGGAGACAGCCAATATGGCTTTAGTCAGAGAAGGTCTTGTCTTATATTTTTTTTGAAGGTATGAATAAAAAGATGCACTATCAACCAACTTGCCTTTGTCTATCTGGATTTTCAGAAAGCCTTTGACAAGGTCCCTCATGAGAGACTGTTGGACAAATTGGGATAGGAGGCAGTGTACTACTGTGAATCAGGAACTGGTTAAAAAGATAGAAAACAGAGGTTTAATATGTATGTTGTTTACATTGTTTCAGTATGTATGCTACTTATAGTGTCTCAAAATGTATGCTGTCTACAATGTTTCAATATGTTAACTGCTTACAATGTTTTAATTTGAGTGCAAATTAAATGAATAAAAAGATTAAATACTAAATGGCCAATTTTCCCAATGGAGAAAGGTGAATAGTGGAGTATCCCAGGGATCATGTGCTGGGTCCGCTGCTTTTTAACATATTCGTAAATGACCTGGAAATGGGAGAAATGAGTGAGGTAACCAAACTTGCAGATGAGACAAAATTATTCAAAGTTGTTAAAAACCAAGAGGATTGTGAAATATTGCAAGATGACCTTAATAAATTGGAAGACTGGACGTTCAAATGGCAGATGAAATTTAATGTGGACAAATGCAAAATTATGCACCTAGGAAAGAACCCAAAACTATGGTTACATGATGCAAGGTTCCACATAAAATAAAGGATATTATAATGCCCCCATGTCGTTCCATGGTACAACCGCACCTCTAATATTGCGTGCAGTTCTGGTCACCGTATCTTAAAGGATATAGCAGAATTAGAAAAGGTACAGAGAGGAGCCACCAAAATGGTAAAGGGGATGGAAGGATACCCCTATGAGGAGAGGCTAAAAAGGTAGGGCTCTTCAACCTGGAAAAGAGATGGCTGAGAGGAGATATGATAGAGGTCTATAAATTAATGGAATGGAATGGGTAAACATAGATAGTTTACACCATCAAAATGTAGAAAGACTAGAGGACATGCAATGAAGCTACAGTGTAACCCATACAAGACTGAGAAAAATATTTTTTTCACTCAACCTGTAATCAAACTCTGGAATTCGTTACTGGAGGATGTAGTAAACGCTGTTAGTGTAGCTTGGTTTAAAAAAAGGTTTGAACAAGTTCCTAGAGGAAAGGTCCATAAACAATTAAAAGGAGACCTGGGAAATCCACCGCTTGTCCCAGTACAAGCACTGTGGAACCTGTGTCTTCTGGGGAAACTGCTAGGTACTTGTGACCTAGATTAGCCACTGATGGAAAACAGGATACTGGGCTTGATAGACTTTGTTTTGACTTAGTATGGCATCTCTTATGTTCTTATGAATGTCCCCCCAAAACTTCATTGCGCAGCCCAGGAGGGTCCTCCTCTGGAGGAAACAGTTCCTGGGCCCATGTGCTCCACAAAATGACTGAGAATGATCCTGAAGCCCAGAAGCAGAGGGGCAGAAAGGTTTTCCAGATGGGTAACAAGCATCCCAAGATACCCAGGGATCTGGCCAGTGCACCCTTGGTGAGTAGGCAGAGGCCAATGAGGAACAGCACCAGTCCACTGCACAGACCCCTTAGATCTCTCTTCAGGAAGGCGATAAGATTTTCTCTCGTCCAGGTCCTTCACCAGCTTCTCCATAGCTGGCTCCAAAAGAGAATCTTCCCCTTAAAAGCCAGTTGGGCCAACAGGACTTTGAAGGATGTATCCACTGTCCAGTGCTGGAGCAAAATCCAATGCCGTGACACCATCCCTGACTGGCAAAAAACATACCAGGTCATACATGGCATCGGAAAGGAAGGCCGTAGCAAATTCCAAAAGAAGGGTTGTATGCGGCAGAAGAGAAAGATTCCACTGGAGCATGGCTTGAGATGTCAGGCTGGTACATACCACCAGTTGCAGAATAGCAGCTGCCACAATGAATTGGCTCCCAACAATGAATCCACCAGAAAATCCTTTAAGGCTAATCCACCTTCCACAGGAATGGTGAGCCATCTGGTAACCGCCGTGACCTGCACATCCACCTTGGGAATGCCAAACCACTCAATGCACTCTGGGAGAGTGTAGATCTTCTTGCAGACCTGCAACTCTTTTAGGAAGGAAGTCGGGAGAGTCCCACTCCGATCGGATCACATCCAGGAACGGGAAGACTCGTAGATTTCTCTACCCCTTGAAGGAATGGGTGCACCTTCGGCTCCTGTTGTATGCCAGAAGCATCTGTGAAGTTCAAGGTGGATGAGACCCTAGCAATCAACGCTGCCAGCTCCTCCTCCTTGAATAGTCAGATCACCCCAGCCTCTTCGCAGTCCTTTAAAGGTGAGAGTACTTCATCCACATCAGTACCAAGCCATCTGAATCCAAGCTATAGTCAAAATCTCTGATAGCTCCCAGCTGATCCCCATCTCCAGGGGGGTGCTCCTCACTGGCACACTTAAGCAAAGGCAATTGAAGGTGGCTTCCACTCAGCCTGCCCCGCATGAGACTGCCCCTGGGGGCACCCAGAGACTGCCGGGTCTGAATTTCCATGCCAGAAGAACCTGGCCTGCTACAAAAAAAGAAAATAATTTGAGAACAATCTGGAGTCCGGAAGCTCTCCTCTTGGAAATGACCCCTCAAATCCAGTGGGAACAACCACCACAGACCTCCCCAGAGGACGAGTGGCGGCTCACAGCACAGTTGCTGGAGCCTCCAGTCAGCTAGATAGAAACATAGTGTCATCCATCATCTCCTGTCCTGAGGAAGGAAAGGCTGGACCAACTGCAACTCCCGGTTGAGAGATGGGGAGCAGGCCCTCCAGGGACGACTCAGAAGCTGCCATGACAGAATCCGGAGAAGAGGTACCTCACTTGCAACAGGTCAAACGTTTCCTGGAAAACAGAGTTAAGGCAAGTATTTCAGGACACCGCATCCTTAGTGTGTGCTGTTGTAAGACACATGTTAACTGCACTTTTATTGCAATTCATGTTACAGGCCCTAGGGAAGAACACATGCTAGGACCACATGACCAGGCGGCACACAATAGGTAAAAATGCCACTACTGCATGCAGAAAATGGGAACTGCCCCTCTCCACACACATACCATGCTGTGCCAAAGGTCCTCCCCAAATTGTGTCCCAGGAAGATGGAATCAGGAGCTCCCAAAGGACAATGAGGTCAAGCCTCAATACTCTCCCCCAGAGAGCCCCAGGCAGAGAATCCATACCAGGCCAGCTCTACTCCCTTGAAACTATTTTATTGACTTTGTAGCACTGCGTTTAAGGTGGCTGACAGGCAGATCCCTCCAAGAGCCTTCTGCGATCTTCGGGAGAGAAAAGGGGGTACAGAGGAGGAGGGAGGGAGCACTAAGGTTTGTGTGAGGCTGCTGCATTCTTCAGAGATTATTCCCAAATCCATCCAATTTCTGGCTGCTCAACTGGCTCGTAAGATAAAAGCATGGAGCTGAACCAATTTTCCCTCCTCCTATGGTTACCGAAAAGACCGCAGTCTAGTGAAGCCTCCCACATCGTGCTCAAGTGAGTGTGTCACCCCCAAAGTGGTAGTTCACAAGCGTTTAATCAGTCTTTTCCTCTCAATCTTCAGAAAGAAGAAAATCCATCCAGCATCTGATGGAGACAGAAATACTGAAGAGACCTCTGGTGACTGAGGCACATAGAAGCATGAGAGTGATGTTATTGAAACCTGGGCTTTTCATTGCTTCTTTGTCTGCACCAATCTGCTGGTAAGAAAACACAACCCACTTTTCTGGGCTGGACGATTTAAAAAGTCAGGTTTGAATAATTCTGAAATGATGTTCTGTCCTAGGACCGACTCCTTTGGCATACAGGGAGCCAAATTTGAAATGCACTTTCATACCTATCCATAAGGATTTGTATTTTTCCATATAGATTGAAGTTTCAATCCATGAGTAGTTGGCTACTGCATCCAAGCAGGTAGTCAGACCATTAAAGCATAGTCTTGTTTCTTCAGTGAAAGCCACCATCATCCACAGAATAGAAGCCACTGATCCTTGAACATAAGGTTTTAAGGGAGTCCATGAATTTAGCCAAAGGATATCTTACCTCACTAATCTACTACATTTTTTGAAGGTGTTAGCATTTGATAAACATAAGCCGGATGACAAATGTTATCTGAAAATTCAAATACAGCCCATTCTGAGAAACTACTGAGGAAAATAAGGAGCCTTGGGCTGGGAGGCAATGCCCTACTGTGGATTGAGTACTGGCTTGGTCAGGCAAGAAACATGAAAAGCCTCAGGAATCCTTAGAGAGACTGCTACTTTCCCATTTCCAGATCATTTGTAAATGTCAATGAGTGCAATGTCACAAAGGGGACAGTTTACTAAAGCCTGCTAAGCAGTTATGCCAGTACAGTAAGCTACTGTACTTGTGTGCTAATAATTAGCACTGATATTAGTCCAATCTGACTGCATAGCATGTTATCAGCTGGGGAATAAGTCTAGAGCAGGGGTGTCAAACTTCAGACTTGGAGGACCAAAAACCAGTCAGGTTTTCAGAGTAGCCCTAATGAATATATAGTAACATAGTAAATGACGGCAGATAAAGACCAGTATGATCCATCTAGTCTGCCCAGTAAGATGGCAAGAGTAGATGCACCTGCCACTCTATGCAGGCCACCCCTCCCCATGTCTTTGTTTAGGGGTGAACCCACCACTCCGCGTAGGACACCCCTGTTTGTTGAGAAATTAGATATAGTTACATTTATTCTGATTTTATCCTGTTGCTGTAAAGGGATCCATTGTGTCTGTCCCATGCCATTTTGAATTCTGTCACTGTATTTGCCCCCACCACTTCCATCGGGAGGGCATTCCAAGCATCCACCACCCTTTCAGTGAAAAAGTATTTCCCGACATTGCCTTTCAATTTACCCCCTTGCAGCTTCATGTTATGCCCTCTAGTTTTACAGCTTCCCCGTCTTTGGAAGAGGTTTGTTTGTTCATTATTTCTCTAAGTATTTAAAGGTCTGAATAATGTCTCCCCTATCCCTCCTCTCCTCCAGAGTGTACATATTTAGGTCTTCAAGTCTCTTCTCATAAGGCTTCTGACGCATACTCCAAATCAGTTTGGTCGCCTTCCTCTGAACAGTTTCCAGTCTTTTTACATCCTTTGTAAAATATGGTCTCCAAAACCGAACACAGTATTCCAAGTGAGGCCTCACCAGTGACTTATACAGTGGCATTAGTACCTCTGCCTTTCTGCTGGTAATTCCTCTTTGTATGCAACCCAAAATCCTCCTGGCTTTTGCTACTGCCTTGTCACACTGTTTTGCCACCTTGAGATCATCAGAAATAATCACACCAAGGTCCTTCTCCTGGTCCGTGCATACCAACCTCTCGCCCCCTATCGCATACATTTCCCTTGGATTTCTGCTTCCCAAGTGCATGACACTGCAGTTCTTCACATTAAATCTTAACTGCCAAGTATTAGACCATTCTTCCAGCTTTTGTAGATCTTGCCTCATGTTAGCCACTCCCTCAGGGGAGTCCACTCTGTTGCAAATTTTTGTGTCATCCGCAAAGACAGACTTTTCCATTCAGTCCTTCAGCAATATTACTCACAAATACATTGAACAGTGCCGGGCCCAGGAACGAACCTGGGGCACTCCGCTAATCACCCTCCTTTTATCCGAGTGAGTTCCATTTACCATCACCTTCTGTTGTCTGTCAGTCAACCAATTTCCGATTCAGTTCACCACCTTGGGACCCATCCCCAAACTACCGAGTTTATTGATAAGCCTTCTATGAGGAATAGTATCAAAGGCTTTGCTGAAATCCAGGTAAATGACATCCATCGCATGCCCCTGATCTAGTTCTCTGGTCGCTCAGTCAAAAAACTCAGATTTGTTTGGCAAGATCAACCTTCGGTAAAACCATGTTGCCTCAGATCATGCAAGCTGTTGGTTTTGAGAGTCCACTATTCGCTCTTTCAGAAGTGCCTCCATTACTTTTCCCACCACTGAGGTAAGGATCACAGGCCTGTAGTGTGTCACTTCTTCCCTTTCACCACTTTTGTGAAGAGGTACATCAGCCATTCTCCAGTCCTGAGGAAATTCTCCTGTTTCCAAGTATCTGTTGAAAACATCCTTTAACGGCCCTGCAAGAACCTCTCTGAGCTCTTTCAGTATCCTGGGATGTATCCCATCTGGTCCCATGGCCTTGTCCACTTTCAGTTTTGCAAGTTGTTCTAACACATCATCTTCTGTGAATGGTGTGGTATCTACTTCATTCTCATTTTTATATTTGGGAGTCACAGGTGGTCCTTCTCCAGGATTTTCTTTAGTAAAAACAGAGCAGAAATATTTGTTTAGCAATTTCGTTTTTTCATTGTCACTTTCCACGAGTCTGTTACCAGCACTTCTGAGTCCTGCAATTCCACCTCCGATTTTCCTCCTCTCCCGAATATACCTGAAGAAAGTTGTCGCCAGACTTCACATCTTTAGCCATCTTTTCCTCTGTATTTGGATTTTGCTTTCCTTATTTCTCTTTTTTTCTCTCTTTGAGTTTGATCCTGTATTCCTTTCTGTGTTCCTCTGTTTGCAAGCTTTTGAATTTTGCGAAAGCTGTGTTTTTTGCCTTTGAGCAGCCACTTCTTTGGAAAACCAACTAGGTTTCCTTCTCCTCTTGTTTTTATTTACTTTCCTTACATATTTATCTGTTGCCCCTTTTATTGCCACCTTTAGTTTAGCCTATTGCAATTCCACTTCCCTTATCCTCTCCCACCCTGCCAACTCCTCCTTTAGATACTTGGCCATTTTACTGGTCAGTGTTTTTGAAGTTTAGGACTTTGAGCTTGCTATGATTGGACTGCACCTTGGCTTTTATCTCAAACCACACCGTATGATGATCGGGCACCCACCCATATATTCGACACACTATCACTGTTGGTGAGCACTGAATCCAGCATTGAGCTTTCCCTGGTTGGTTCTATCACCATTTGTCTAAGTAACGTATCTCTGAAAGTGTCCACAAATATTTTGCTTCTTTCCAGATTTGCAGGAGTAATCCAATCCACATTGGGTAGATTAAAGTCACCCAATATGATCACTTCCCCCTTTGTGGCTATCTTGGCAATATCTATAATCAATTAGTTATCTATTTCTTCGATTTGAGTCGGAGGTCTGTAGACTACAAAACAGTATGGATGACAGCACTCTCTCTTTCCAACACAATCCAGAGTGCTGCTTCTTTTCCCCATGCCCCCTGCATTGTAGTAGCTTTAATATTGCTTTTAGCACAAACCCCATCAACCATCTAAACCTAGCAACATACTAGCTGTTCTGTATGTTTCACTAGTAACCGGGTCTCAGAAAAAACTAGAGGCACGTAATCTCGGGCACCAAGCCTCTTAACAGTGCCTGTTTTTTACATCAATGACCCTTTAGACATATATTTTTTTGGAACAAGTTTTTGGATGATTTTTTATGAAAAAGTCTTGATAAACAGATGTTCTTAATGATGATACAAATTTGATAATTTGTATCATCATTAAGAACATCTGTTTATCAGACTTTTTCATAAAAAATCATCAAAAAACTTGTTCCAAAAAAATATATAAGTCTAAAGGGTCATTGATGTAAAAAACAGGCACTGTTAAGAGGCTTTGTGCCCGAGATTACGTGCCTCTAGTTTTTTCTGAGACCCGGTTACTAGTGAAACATACAGAACAGCTAGTATGTTGCTAGGTTTAGATGGTTGACGGGGTTTGTGCTATTTGTTTTCTATACCCGTTCTACAATTTTCAGACTAATAGTTTGTTAATATTGCTTTTGACATACAAGGCTCCTCCTCCTCCTTCTTTTCCACTTTCTCTGTCTCTTCTGACTAGATTATAGCCAGCTATGGCTATATCCCAATCTTGTAATTCATTAAACCATGTTTCTGTGATGGCCACAATGTCCAAGTCCATTTCTAGTAGGGCTTCCAGGTCCGTAGCTTTGTTGGCTAAGCTTCAAGCATTTAACTGGCTTGCATGTATTTTGCATTGATTTTGTTCTGCCCACTTGTCGATGTGTGGTTTAAAAGTGTGGCTGTTTCTGATTCTGCTGGGAGTGACATCCTGAACTTGCTCTTCCCCATCTGCCACCCCTTTTCTAGTTAAAATGCATATCCACATACTGCCTGAATTTTTCACTTAGGATTCTTTTCCCTGTGACAGAGAGATGTAGTCCATCAGCACAGTATAGTCTCTTGTTGGTCCATCTATTTCCCCAGTTGCCTATAAATCTGAATCCTTCTTGTTTGCATCAGGTCTGGAGTCATATATTAAAGCTGTTTATGCGATGCAGCCTTTCTGCCCTCTTACCAAGAACAGGTAGAACTTCTGAGAATGCTACAGTGTTAACAATGGGCTTGAGTTTCTCTCCCATAGTTTGGAAGTCCCTTTGAACTGTAGAGACACTGTTTCTAGCCAGGTCATTTGTACCCAAGTGGATGACATCATCAATTTTGGAGTGCTCACTTTCTGCGCTAAGTACATCAACAATTTGGTTTGTATTCCTGCTGGCTGAAGAGCCTGGGAGGCATTTGACTAACTTCTCTCCTTTGAACTGTGTTCCCAAGTTGGTGCCTCTGATGATGGAATCTCCAAGTAGTAGTAGTTTTCTGTTCGGTGAGTTTTTCTTCATAATGCATGAGAGATTTGGATGCACTGCCCACATTGTATGCAAATGTTCATAAATCATCAAGGACATCCTGAAACCCAACTGGTTTGTGGCCCTACAGCACTGAATTTGACACCCCTGGGGTAGACTGTATTGCAGTTAGAGCACTGTCACTTGTACAAATTACCCTGGGTGCATTTACCACCACCTAAATAGGAGTCAGTGAGTGAATCCATGCTTATTACTAATATAATGTAGGTAAAGAACTTTTCTGTGCAGTAACTGTATGAGAACGTGCTAGCAATGCATGTTTTGCTTTAATATTTGGGGAGTATTTTCATTATACAACAATTTTAAATTTTATTCCAAGCGCTAATTCATGAAAACCTACATAGCACTGTCCCTAGAGGGTTTATCTACCATCACTGAATTATGCCACATTACAAAGGGTGTCCCAAGAACACTAGTGGTGGTAAATTGTCAAGTCTTTCTTCCATGAATTCATTTATATGGAAAAATCAGCATGATCATCAATATACTGTATACATGGTGATTCAGCAGTGTGTAACCAGTGAAAGGTTTTTGGGTTGGCATGGCAAGTTACTCACTATTTTTGGTACTGTTTTGTCCTTGTAGTGCAGTGTTTTGTGCTTGCTGTAATCTGTTTAATTTTGTTTCTGAAATGGGCCCTGTAGGCCCTATCATCAGGATGTTATCTTTACAAATAAAAGACAGACCTAAAACCTGTTCTTCAAAAAGCAAATTTTTGTTTTGGCTCTAAAATTTGGCCCATGCTAATATTGCTCTTCAGCACATCCACTCTATTAGCTGTCTATTGGATCCATCAAATTTACACTTGTTCATTACTATGCTCATCCCTCATGTGGGTTGCAGCTTGTCATGCTGTGAGGGCTTGTGTGCATCAGTAATACTGACAGCTAAGCTATCAATAGCTTAACTAATGGCGAGATTCTACTCAAGTTTATTCAGCAGCAACTGCAAATCATACCTGGAACAAGAACTGCCTGAAGTGCAAGCAGGGTTCAGGAAAAGGTGTGGAACAAGAGAGATGAGAGATAGATACTTGAAAAGACAAAAGAATACCATAAGGATATCTGTGTTTTATAGACTACAGCTAGGCTTTTGACTGTGTAAAAGCATGAGAAAATCTAGGCCACATCAAGCAGCATGGGTACATCAGAACACCTGACAGTTCCTCTTGCACAACCTTTTCATTGATCAAGAAGCCACAATTCAAATGGAACATGGAGAAACAAAATAGTTTAAAATCAACAAAAAGGTGTACGACAAGGCTGCATACCTTCCCCCTACCTCTAATTTATATGCAGAACAAATCAGAGAAGTGGGAGTGTATGAAGACAGATTTGTGGAAGACTCAATAACGTTCACTATGCTAATAGCGCATTACTAGCTGAAAGTGAAGACAAAGATTTGCTTCTCAAGATCAAAGAACAGTCTTAAAATAGGCCTGCACCTTAATGTAAAGGAGACAAAGATCCTAACAACTGGTAAAAATCAATAAGGTCATTGTTGGAGAAGACAATTAAATAGTTGACAACTTTAACCTACTTGGATCAACTAGCAATAAAGAAATTTGATGACACATTGTTCTTGGCAGAATGTCTATGAAGGACCTAGACAAGATTCTCAAGAGAAGAGATGTTTCTCTACGTACAAAGATTAGACTTGGTATTTTCAGTAATGTCATAAGAACATAAGCTATGCCATACTGGGTCAGACCAAGGTCCATCAAGCCCAGTATTCTGTTTCCAACAGTGGCCAATCTAGGTCATATGTACCTAGCAGTTTCCCCAAGAGACACAAGTTCCGCAATGCTTGTACTGGGTCAAGCATTGATATCTTCGGTCACTTCTTAATAATGGTTTATGGACCTTTCCTCCAGGAACTTGTCCAAACCTTTTTTAAACCCAGCTACACTAACAGCCTTTACTACATCCTCCAGTAACAAATTCCAGAGTTTGATTACACGTTGAGTGAAAAAAAAAATTCTTTTATTAGTCTTAAATAGTTTACCCTGTAGCTTCATTGCATGTCCCCTAGTCTTTCTATATTCTGATAAGGTAAAGAATCGATCTACGTTTACCCATTCCACTCCGTTCATTAATTTATAGACTTCTATCATATCTCCCCTCAGCCGTCTCTTTTCCAGGTTAAAGAGCCCTAACCTTTTTAGCCTTTCTTCATAGGAGTATCCTTCCATCCCCTTTACCATTTTGGTGGCTCTTCTCTGTACCTTTTCTAAAATCGCTATATCCTTTTTAAGATACGGCAACCAGAATTGCACACAATATTCAAGGTGCGGTCTCACCATGGACCGATATAGAGGCATTATAATATCTTTTGTTTTATTTTCCATTTCTTTCCTTATCATACCTAGCATTCTATTTGCTCTCTTGGCCGCCGCTGCACACTGGGCCGAGGGTTTTAACATGGTATCCACAATGACGCCTAAATCTTTTTCCTGGGTGGTGGTTCCTAATGTGGAACCTTGCATCGTGTAACCATAGTTTGGGTTGTTCTTCCCTAGGTGCATAACACCTTGCACTTGTCCACATTAAATTTCATCTGCCATTTTGATGCCCAGTCTTCCAATTTATCAAGATCCTCTTGCAATTTTTCACAATCCTCTTGGGTTTTAACAACTTTAAATAGTTTTGTGTCATCTGAAAATTTGATAACCTCACTCGTTATTCCACTTTCCAGGTCATTTATGAATATGTCAAAAAGCAGCGGACCCAGCACAGATCCCTGGGGTACACCACTATTCACCTTTCTCCATTGGGAAAATTGGCCATTTAGCCCTTCCCTCTGCTTTCTATCTTTTAACCAGTTCCTGATCCACAATAGTACATTGCCTCCTATCCCATGACTCTTTAGTTTTGCCAAAAGTCTCTGATGAGGGGACCTTGTCAAAGGCTTTCTGAAAGTCCAGATACACAATATCAACCGACTCACCTTTGTCCACCTGTTTATTCACGCCTTCAAAAAAACATAACAGATTAGTAAGACAAGATCTTCCTTCTCTAAAGCCATGTTGGCTGTCTCCCATTAGGTTGTGACTATCTACATGCTGAGTAATTTTATTCTTTATGATGGTTTCTACCATTTTTCCCGGTACTGACGTCAGGCTCACCGGTCTGTAGTTTCCCGGATCACCCCTGGAACCCTTTTTAAAAATTGGTGTTACATTGGCAATCCTCCAATCTTCAGGTATTAGAGATGATTTTAATGATAGTTCACAGATTACTGATAGCAGTTCTGCAATCTCATATTTCAGTTCTTTCAACACCCTTGGATGTATACCATCCGGCCCAGGTGATTTGCTACTCTTCAGTTTATCTAATAGTTGTAAGACATCTTCCCGATGTATCGATATTTCCTTCAATTCTTCCGCACCTTTAAATACCACTTCGGTCATGGGTAACATCCCTACATCTTCCTCAGTAAAGATCGAAGCAAAGAATTCATTCAGTCTCTCCGCTATCGCCTTGTCGCCTCTTAGTGCTCCTTTAACCCCTTTATCATCTAATGGACCAACTGACTCTCTCACAAGTTTTTTGCTACGAATGTACTTGAAAAGGTCTTTATTTCATGTTTTTGTTTCCGCAGCAAGCTTCTTCTCAAATTCTCTCTTTGCCTGCCTTATCAATGCCTTGCATTTGACTTGCCAGTGCTTGTGCTGTTTCCAGGTTTCGTCGTTTGGCTCTTTTTTCCATTTCCTGAAAGATGCTTTTTTGGCAACAACAGCCTCTCTGACCTCACCTTTAAACCATGCTGGCAGTTTTTTGGACTTCCTTCCACTTTTCTTAAAGTGTGGAATACAGCTGGTCTGGGCTTCCAAGATAGTATCGATGCAAAGGACAGTGAAAAAGAGGAAGAAAATGGATACATTTGAATTATGGTGCTGGTGATGACTACTGTATATACCATAGACTGCACAAAGAACAAACCAGTCAGCCAGTCTTAGGGGAGCTCAAACCTAAGCTTTCTTTAGAACAGAGGTTCCCAACTCCAGTCCTGGAGGGCCAAATACCATTCAGGTTTTCAGGCTGTCCTTAATGAATATGCATGAAATACATTTGAATACAATGGGGCAGTGCATGCAAATGCATATTTTAGGGACAGCCTGAAAACCTGAATGGTGTTTCGTCCTCCAGGACTGGAGTTGGGAACCTCTGCTTTAGAAGCTCAGATGACAAGACTTTGACTTTCATACTTTAGACGCATTATGCAAAGAGAGATCATTAAAGACATGCTTTTCTAGGTAGGTGGTCAATGCAAAAAGAGGAAGGTCAGCAGTGAGATGGATCAATACAATAGCAGCTATGGGTGCCACTATCAACAATGAGCTGCCTGACTCAAGACAAACAGTTTAGGACAACTATCCAGAGTGAGTTGACACTAACTCGACAGTACTTAACAACAATGCTCACCTTTAGCTTAGATTACTGTAATGTGGCTTAAATGGTATCAAACAGATTCTTATTTTTTCAAGTTAGAAAACAACCTTTTAGAACCATGACTGGCTCAGCTGCACTAATTAAACTTAACTTTATGAGAGATTAGGGAAGTCCTACTTATCACACAAGACTTTATATAGCATTATCTTTGTCTCTTTCCACCATGCTTACTTCTTAGAGGCCAACACAGTTCTCTATTTAGTTTTTCTTCTATACCACTTTTCCTGGTATCAAAGTGATTTATATTTAACAGTCAAAATGTTTAGGGAAGTTACATTTAACTGTTAACAGATTGATGTACTAATGATATAGCTATACACATACACATACACACACACACCCATACCACACACACTACTATGTTTACTTTACATGAGGGTGGGGAGGGAGGGTTAAACATTGTTGAAGTGCTAGTTATTAAACACACAAATTTCAAAAATTAGTTTATGTTATAGGTCCATGAAGTTGGTAATGTACCTCCAAAGTGTCCTATAAAAACAAATGAATCTTTAGCACCTTTTGGTGGCTCTTATTCTTCCATAGTCCCGGGGCATACAGTGCAAATGAGCAGGCAAATGTACTGTATATTGGTTATCATCTTCTGCTTATGCCTACCACAGCTAGATATAAAACCAGCGTAACAGCATTATGGAGTGAGCTATATGGGGTGGCCCAGGGAACTAATGAATTGGCTTGGTATTTCAATAGTTTCCATTTCTGTAACTTTAATACCTACCCTATTTTGTGAGCTTTATTATTCTGTTTATTCCCATATAAAAACCACCCTGTTGTGGATTTGAAGGGCAGTACAGGAAATGCTAAAAATAAGTGGTGGATTAGCATGATACAGTAGAAGGTTTCCCATCTGATCTTCAGGCAGCTTTCAGCCAATATCCTATGCAAAAGGCTAGTCAGCAAACTAGACAGCATGAAACCAGGAAAGATGTAAAACACGTGAGGAATTGACTGAAGTAGGATGCAGTGTGATCAGCAATAGCTGCCGGTAATGGAGCCCAGTGCTAAATCACATGGACCAAATTATTTTCAAGAGATCTTAGCAAAACTGCAAGTAAAGCTGGGTCAACATAGGAAATGGCAGATGAAGACCAGCATGGCACACCCATCTTCCCAGCAAGATGTTTAGTGTCAGAACTGCAGTTCCATGCAGATTACTCTGCTCTATGCATTTTACCTTGAGTTATAACCGCCACTCTTCGACAGCCACCCCAACAAGGCTTTTTTTTTTTTTTTTTTTTTTTTTTTAAGTCATTTAAGTTTTGCTTAAGCAGGAATGAGCCTCTGTGATCTTTTGTGTTTATCCCATCCCATCCCCCCCCCCCCACACTTTTTAAAAAAAATTCCATCACTGTTTGTCCCCACCACCTCCATTGGAAGGGCACTGTAAACAGCCACCACCCTGTCGGTGAAAAATATTTGTTATGGCACTTTTTACGTTATCCTCCTTTCAGTTTCATTTCATGTCTTCTAGTTTTATAGGTTCCCCGTCTTTGAGCATGAAATAAAAAGAAGGAAACATCAGGAAATATTTTTTCATGGAAATGGTGGTGGATGCCTGGAATACACTCCCACTGGAGATTACATGTCTATGTTTGGGGGTGGGGGGAGGGAGACTGATGTGAGACAGAGGATCCCTGCTTAGGAAGGAGACTATATGAAACCACTGGCCACTCTTCGTTTTTCCAAATAGCCTTCACTGAGGGAGAATGCAAAAATTAGATATCACGGAGCAAAAAATGAACTGCAGATTATTTTGCAGAACAAATAACTGAAAAATGCTAAAATATAGAAGATGCAGGAGTTATTTTAAGTTAATTTCCTGTTTAATATCCACTGCTGCAACCAAGCCTGCTTTATCAGCAGCAGACATTTTGAACAAAAATGGAGGTTATGTTACCTTTGTATAGGTCACTGGTGCAATAGTAGAGTACTGTGAAAGCTATGAAGTTGTATAGAAACCCAACACTCTGAATGTACATATCACTGGGTGTTGAATGATTATTCAAATTTTGTATGTTCCTTTACCCAGCATGATGATACGGAATAAAAAGAGAAAGACGAACCATATGCTACAAGCAGTGGAGCTGAACTTCATGGCAATGCTCTTTTGTCCAAGGCCATACAGAGTTTCTGCAGAGAGCTGCCAGTGCCATTGCAAGTGTATCATCTAGCCTGCCTGATAACTTCTGTTCATGATGCTTGGCTGGCTGGCACCCAGGATATTTCCTTGCAGAGTACCACACTTGCAATAGTGGAGCCTTCACTATTACAAGTACAAGGAAATATCCTGGGTGCCAGCCAGCCAAGCATCATGAACAGAAATTATCAGGTAGGCTAGATAAGCCAGATACAACAAAAACACAAAGTAAGTAGTAGATTTACTTTAATCAGAGATGTATACAATTAACATTTTCATAATTTCATGTGTGTTCTTAAAATATAAAATTTATATGTAAATACTAGTCACATTGTCACCAAAATACTGCATGAAAATATCTGGATGACTTTTATAAAACTGGCCCAGTAATCGCCGCTTCTCCTTTGGAGAAAGCTTTGAGTTTTCATAAATTGTTTTTAACAAAGCCCAAAGCTCATTCTTTGTGATCTTCTGGGTAGTGCTATTATATTCTGTGCCATCAAGCCTCTGGCAGAAGGAGTATCCTAGGAAGAGAGTTAAGAGATTAAGTGTCAAATGTGCCTGAAGTACAAGCAGGGATCTCCAAAAGCAATCATCTGAAAATAAAGCAGGCATGTCAAAGTTCAGGCACAATTTCACAAACAGATGTTCCCACAGACATTCCTGGAATAGTATTCAAGACCAGGGATGTGTTTTAGAGTAGTGGGCTAGGACCAGGGAAGCCAGGGTTCAAAGCACACTGCTGCTGTCACTGATTGTGGAGCACTCTATGCCATCTTCTTTATACCCTCTGCATATTTTATGTCCAAAAAAAGCACTCTTTCAATGCCTATTTGCAACACCTGTCCACGTTTAGATCTTCTCTAGGAACAGATGTCCCTGACATTTCTGAAATCGAGCAGGGACATCCAAGTCCACTGCACTGTTCCAACATGCTTTTGCCATGCCCTCTGCCTACTTGGCCGTCCCCACACCAGAGATGTTCTTAAAAGCCATTTGCAAGGCTCCAGGGACATCTGACTGACGTCTGCATGCATGTTTTCAGACATCCAAATCACAACTAAGGCTTTAAAAATGACCCCCATTATATAGTTTAAGTAGAGGGGAAGTACTTCTGTCTAACCACACTGTACAATAAAAACTGAATTCTCCTAGAATAGAGTTCCTCAGATTTGACCTTTGAATCAGAGGTCATACTTAACTTTTATAATTCAAAGTACAAGTTTTAAGGGGGTGCTAACAAAATATTTAAAGTCCTTATATTGATAAACATCCAATTTGCTCCTATTTAAACAATTTCTTCCCTTCGGAATTTAAAGAACTGGGAAGATGTAATACAGCTATTTGATAAACTAGAGAGTAGAAAATCACCTGGACCTGATGGTATACATTCCAGGGTGTTAGAACAACTGAAACAGTAATCTCATGTCTGCAATCTTGTCTCATTAAAATTATATGTAAATACCTGAAGATTGGAAAGTGGCCAACATAATGCCAATTTTTAAAAAGGGTTCCAGAGGAGATCCAGGAAACTATAGACTGGTGAGCCTGACATCAGTACTAGGCAAAATGGTAGAAACCATTATAAAAAAATTACCAAACATGTAGATAGTCATGGTTTATGAGAGAAAGCCAACACAGATTTAGCCAAGTCTTGTATCACTAATGGTGAAGTTAGACCTTACCTGCTAATTTTCTTTCCAGTCTCTTCAGTCCAGTCCAGATGCATGGGCTATACCCTATCAGCAGTGGAGACCAAGAACCACTGTTTTGATGTCACACTATATGGGATCTGTGCAGATCTGCTCATTCCAGTATTCCTTTAAGAAAGCAGACTCCACCACAGTAAAAGATTATGGAAAACTTTAAACTTTTAGTTGCTATTTACATTCTGAAAAACAGAAGAATTGAGTGTCACAGCTCCCAGCAGAACAGAGAACAGCAAATTCAACCTCGATCTGGGCTTCCACTTTATCTTGATACCCTAGGTAGCACCGGACAGACGCAATTGTGCACCTTATTTCTTTCATGTCCAGGCTCGCCAAAAGAAAAATGGGAGGGTTCTCAAATGGAGAGGCTCAAGGAAAGAAGATTAGCAGATAAGGTCTAATTTCACCTTCCCCATCATCCCTCCAGTCTAATCCAGATGCATGAGATGTAGAAACACAGGTCATGCGATCTTTTTCTGCTGTCATGTTTCTAACTAGTCTGCCCTTCCATATCAAATACTAAAGTCCTTTCTTTTCCTTTAGAGATCTTCTGCGTTTGTCCCATGCTTTTTTGAATTCAGATACTGTCTTCATTTCTACCACCTCTATTGAGAGACACTTCCATGCATCTACCACTCTTTCCGTAAAGAAATATTTCCACATATTACTGAGTCCATCTCCTTTCACCCTCATCCTATATCCCCCTCTTAGTAGAGCTTGCTTTCAATCAAAAGAGGCTCTCCTCCTGTGCATTTATGCCATGGAGGTATTTAAGCATCTATCATATCTCCTCTATCCCACCTTTCCTCTAACGTATACATATTAAGATCTTTAAGTCTGTCCAAATATGCTTTATAACGAAAATCACTAACCAGTTTAGTAGCCACCCTCTGCAGATTCCATCCTACTTACATCCTTTTGCACATAATACTCCAAATGAGGTCACACCAGAGACTTATACAGCGGCACTATCACCTCCTTTTTTCTGCTGGCCATTCCTCTCTCCCCATGCACCCAAGCATCCTTTGGCTTTCGCTTTTGCCTTTTCTACCTTCTTTCACCCTTTACTAAGAGTAACTAGTCTTCCTTCTCTATCCTAATAATGGCATTCCTTTCTTTTTCCCACTACTGTAGCCGATTTTATATTCTAAACCGCTCTGAGCACTCAGCTGGCTGCAGTTTCACTCTATAAGTCGTGGAAAGAGTTGTTGCTATGGCACACTCCTCTGAAGAAGATAAGTACTAAGTTTTTTCTTATCAAAAAACAATATTGTGTCGGATTTATTGGGTTTTTAAAACTTTAAGTTTCTTTTATCTGAACATAGCTTGGGCTATATATTGCTGTAGTTAGTTTTGGGTGCATCTTTTCACTTTTTGATTTTGGTAAAAACATTTCTGAAATGTGGACCGATGATCCTTGAGCATACTAGTGCTGGCCCTTGTGGCTATAATACTAGAGGGTCTGGTTGCACCGCTGTGAGCTCAAAAATTGGTTGAGGTCCTTTATATAAATTTAGCGATGATTGGTTGTTCATTTTTATAAAATCTGTTTTTTGTTGGTTGTGAGCGGTACATCAAGCACTCAAAAATAAAGATAAAACACAATCATGCTCAGGTCCCGTTCTTTAGCAGATAGAAGTACTTTGCCTCCTACACTGCACTGCTCTCTTGGATTTTTTGCAGCCCTTATGCAAGACCCTGCATTTTTTAGCATTAAATCTCAGCTGCCAAATTCTTGACTATTCAAGTTTAGTTAGATTCCTCCTCGTTATCTACTTCAGATTTTGGTATCATCCGCAAAGAGGCAAACCTTACCCGACAGCCCTTCTGCAATATCACTAACAAAGATGTTAAAAAGAATTGGACCAAGGACAGATCCCTGTGGCACACCACCACCTCCTCAGAGTGAGCTCCATTTACCTGGACCCTTTGTTGCCTCCCACTCAACCAATTTCTAACCCAGTCCATCACTTTACGGTCCATCCCTAGAGTGCTCAGTTTGTTTGTAAGTTGTCTGTCCAGAACGGTGTCAAAGGCCTTACCGAAACCTAAGTACACCTCATCTAGGGCTCTCCCTCGGTCCAACTCCCCGGTTACCCAGTCAAAGAAAAATCAGATTTGTCTGACAAGATCTGCCTCTGGTAATCCCATGCTGCCTCAGGTCCTGCAGTCCTTTGGACTCCAGAAACATCACTATCCTACCTTTTAGCGGCATTTCCAATAATTTACTGAGAGATTAGACTAGCCAGCCTATAGTTTTCAACCTCATCCTTACTACCACTTTGTGTAAAGGGACATGTGCATTTCTCCAGTCCTCTGGGACCACTCCTAACTCTTAAGAAGCATTAAAATAGTCAATGGAGCCACTAGAATGTCTCCAAGTTCCTTCAATATTCTCGGATATATCCCATCTGGTCCCATCACTTTGTCTACTTCTAGTTTAGCTAGTTTCTCAAGAACACAGTCTTCTGAAAATCATCTGAGCTCCCTGTTTGTTCCTATTTGTGGGTGTTTTCTGAGGTCCTGCTCCCGGCCTTTCATCTGTGAACACGGAACAGAAATATCTGTTAAACAATTCCACTTTATCCTCATCTGCTTCTACATATTCCTCCCTTGCACCCTTGAGTCTGGCAATACCACTTTTGCACATACGTCTCTCACTAACATATTTGAAAAATGTTTAATCCCCCCCATTTTATTGCACTGGCTATTTCTCCTTTTTGTATCTTTGCTTTCCTGACTACTTTGCTAGCTTCTCTAGGTTTCTCCAAACGTAGATGCTTGTCTTCCTCTCTGATCTCTTGTATTTCATGAAGGCCTCCTTTTCCTTTTACCTTTTCAGCTACTTCTTTCGAAAACCATAGCAGTCTCCTTTTCCTTTTACCTTTATTTACCATTTTAACAAAAAGGTTGGTTGCCCTTAAAATATCCCCTTTCAGTTTTTCCCACTGCTTTTCTACATCCCACTAACGATTCATTGAAGTATTGTCCCATCTTAGCGAAGTTAAACTAAAGTCTAAGACCCTCGCTTTTGAATGGATTTTATCAGCCCTAGTCATAATACTGACCTACTCCATCTAATGATCACTGGATGCAAGATGATCTCCCACTATAACATCAGAAACACTTTCCCTATTGGTAAACACCAAGTACAGTATGGCCCCTTCACATGTGGGTTCTCTTACCAGTTGCAAAAAGAGTTCTCCCTGTAGAGAATCTAGAATCTCCTTACCTCTAGATGACACCGCAGCAGGGATGTGCCAATCAACATTCAGCATACTGAAATCACCTATCAGTAGCACTTTTCATGACTGTGTATGTTTTCTATTAAATTCCCATCCACTTCTCCCTGTGAGGGAGATTTGTATCTCACACCAATGCAAATGGATCTCCCTTTTCCTCTTTCTAGTTTAACCTATAGTGCTCCCTTTTAAGCCCTGTAATTCTATAGCTTTAATTTTAATTTTTTTTACATATAGTGCCACCCCTTCTCCACTTCTTCCTATCCTACCCTTCCTGAATAAAGTATAGCTCAGTAAAATTGCATCCTAGTCATGGTTGTCCGTGAACCATGTCTATGTAACCGCCACTAAATCCAAGCCAGCTGCTTTCATTAAAGTCTCAACATCTGGGATCTTATCTCCCACACTATGGACATTTATAAAAAAAAATGCTTACCAGATGTTGCTCCTTTTACCCATTTCTACAGAGGTATTTGATGTTTCACTTACTTGGGGGTTTTCTTTACCCATCCCCAACAAATCTAGTTTAAGGCCCTCTTCAGAAGGTTAGCCAGTTTGCTACGGAAGACACTTCAACCCTTCTTGGATAGACTGATACCATCTCTGCTCTGCAGCCTTTGGATCATGCCATGGTCCATAAAACCAAAATGCTCTTGTTGACACCATCCACACAGCCATGCATTCATCTCCAGGATGCAAGCTTCTCTGCCTCTGTCTTTATCCTCGACAGGGATGATTGAAGAGGCCACCTGCACACCTGCTTCATCCTCTGTCCCAGAGCTATGAAGTCACTTTTGATATGCTCAGAGGGATACCCAGCAGTATCATTTATCCAATGTTGCTAATCCATATTGGCACAATAGTCAGTAGGCTTGATGAATCTTGGCAAACATGTACAAGAGCAGTACTTAATTATGGGTAGGACACGAGCCTAGCCTGCAGTGCTCATGCTCCGAAATGTGGATCCCCTCTAGCCTGCACAACCAAGCGGTAGTGCCACACAAAAGAATGGAGCGGCCACATCGCTGCTTTATAGATATCAACCGGAGAAACGAGACTGTACTCTGCCCATAATACCACCTGACCTGCTCTTAACTCCTCTGGCAGCAAGCTACATTTGAGTAAATACATAGAAGCAATGGTCTCTTTCAGCCACCGTGCAATGGATACGTTCGTAGCCACTTCCCCTTTGTGCAGTCCTCAAAACAGAAAACAGATGATCTGATTTCCTAAATGTTTTAGTATGTTTGAGGTATCAAAGGATCTTGCGAATATCAAACCATCGCAACTGATGAGATTCTGAGTTCTCTTCTGAACCAGAAAAGACTGGGAGAATTACTTTAAAGGTGGAACACAAACTACCTTTGGCAAAAAAATGATGGAACCAGAACAAACACTACCTTTTCTTTGGAGATCATCAGGAAACGCTCCCTATAAAAACGCTTGCAGCTCTGAAATTCTTTGCGCCAAGCAAATGTCCACAGAAAGACCTTATCAATATAAGATCCTTCAGAGAAGCTCGACTAAGAGGCTCAAAGGGATGTTCCTTAACTGACAAGACCAGATTCTAGTCCCATGTCAGTACCAGTTGGTGCATCAGCTAGCGACCCTGCTTGATTCCCCTCAGAAAATGAAGTCCATCTGGGTGAGAAGTTAGAGAGACCCCTTGAAACTGACAATAGGCTAAGGCTTCTTTAGAAGGCCAGTACGTCAGGCCTGTGGGCCCTCTTCCTCACTGCTATTCTCTTCACACTAGTTCTCAAATATACACCAGACTAACATTCTGTACCTGAATGTAATTCAACTTGATGATCTAGAAAGGTGTGAGCTAAATACTAATAATAAACCAGAGATGTTGATCACGCTCTCACACTTGAAGTAAAGTTGCTATGACTTCAGTGGAGTAACCTTTTTTCCTTAATTTAACCCTTTCAAAAAAGTCAAGCCGTAAGAGAATTGAGCCACCTCCAGCATAAGGACTGGGCCCTGTGATAGGCTGTCAAGCAATGGAAGGCACCAAGGGTCTTCCACTGTAAGCCTTACTAAATCCATATACCATGGCTTCAAAGGCCAATCTGGTGCCACCAAAATGACCAGACCCAGATTGGCCTCTCATAGGACAAGTTCTGCAGAGGATAGAGGCCCAGGAGGGAGCACATACAGGAAGCTGCTTGGCCATTGGTAAGCCAGAGCATCCAAGCCTTCAAATATCCTCTGTCTGGCTGAAGAACCGGGTGACCTTGACATTGGACATGGATGCCATCAGATCCATGACTGGCATCCCCCATCAATGTACTATGCTCCGAAACACAGAACTCTCCAAAGACTACTCCCCCAGGTCCAAGTGACAACTACTACTACTAGCTTGTATAGCACTACAAGACGTATGTAGCACTGTATAGAGACAAGAGACAGTCCCCTGTTCATAAGAGCTTACAATCTAATCAAGACAAAAACACCATAACAAGTGGGGACTAGGATATATCAAAGAGAATGGTAAGGAAAACTAGGAGATGAGCAGGAGACTAGGTGGGATCAGGATCCAAAAGTCATCTCAAAGTAGTGATTACTTGGAAAGTCAGCCTGTGAATTTTCTTTTCCGGCCATGTGAGCTGCTGCCTGAGCTAGCAGCTATGTCTCTGCCCACTAAAGGAGAGAAGACACCTCTGCTGCTGCCCTGCCAATAGAGGTAAGCTACTGTGGTTGCATTGTCCGAGGATACTCTCACTGCCTTGTGTTGTACCATAGAGTGAAAGGACTGCAGAGCCATAAATACCACTTGTATCTCCAACTAGTTTATGGAGTATCCCCTCTCCTCCAGAGGAGCACTGATCCTGAGCTACTTGGGACAGACAATATGCCCCCCCACCACCTGTAGAAGCTGGCATTGGTGGTCACTATCACCCATTTGGGCAGCTCCAGCAGCACTCCTGCTGTCATCTTGGTGGGATCCAGCCACCAGCTCTGGCTTGTCAGTCTCCTCCGGACATCACATCTTCCTCCACAGCAAGGTGTCTCTGTGCCGGCCACAGAGACAAGGCTTAGTTCAGAGGCTGCACAGGCACCCTGGCCCATAGCACCATATCTAAGGTTGTTGCCATGGATGCTAGGAGCTGTAGATAATGACATGCACAAAGACCAAATCCGACAACTTTCCAGACTTACTCCTGCACCCCAGTGCTGAAATGGGCCCCTAGATAAAGTGAGATCTTAAGATGGTTCCAAGCTACTCTTGTTGAAATGGATAATCCACCCCAACCACTGCAGGAGGGTTCTCATGCATTCCACTGTTTCTCTGCTTTCCTGCACAGACTTTGGTCTGATTAGCCAATTGTCCAGATATGGATGAACCAACAATCCCTCATATCAAAGAGCAGCCACCACCACTATTACCTTTGTAAAAGGTCATAGGTGCTGTGGGTAGACCAAAAGGCAGTGCTCTAAACAGGAAATGTCTCATGGGAACTTCATAACGCAGGTATTGTAGATGGTCTGGATGAATCCTCAGACAGATCCAGGAAGGTCAAAAAATGGAAATTACACTAACCTGGTAATTGTAGTTCCTGAAGGATCCAGTTTAGTCCTCCACAATCGGGTAATGCCCCTCCTACTGCAGCCTGGAGACTGGACCAATCAAATCTTCTGTAGTACATATCCAGCAGGAGCTCCCAGAAGCCCCCCAGTGTACTAGTAACAAAGCATTAAATGAGAGACCTCACTCAATCTAACCAAACTGCACAGCACTTTAAACATAACCCACAAGTGAAAGCCTCAGAATTAACTCACTAAACAGACCACGTTTAGGAGTTAAAATAACATCAATGGCTCTCACTCGCCTACAACCACCATCCAAGATACATGATATCCACACATTTACAAGCAATTCCAGTTAACAGAAATTTGCAGGAGACTAGGTGGGATCAGGAATTTGCACAATTATCAACAAATATCAACAGATACGTTAATCATGTAACAGGATGGAATGTGAATGCCCCAACGCCTTTTCTAGACATCTCATGTGAGCGTTTCGCTACAGCTGTTTCAAGGGGGTCCAACACTACAAAATAAAAAGATAAAAAAACAGGGCTTAATCCAATGCCGCATCCCATAAAACAACTCCAGAAACATACTGCAACAAGATCCCAACACTTACCAAAAATCACATCGACTAAAGACAAAACCGCTTCATATTAGTCAGAACTGACTTCCAGGTCTTGATCACCCGCCATGCTTCCAGTCAATATCCGCCCGCATACCACTTCCGGGCCCCTTATATACATATCCCACACATGTAGCCTAACTACTCACTAGCAGGACAGCCAATCGCCTGCTATGGGAGAAAACCCTACACAAACTGCCACATTAGTAGGGACAACCACCATTACAAACCTACCCTAATTAAACCCAACTACTTAAATGCAAGCTCCCCATTCGATGCAAGAGTTTAATCCATTCGGGACAACAGTATTTAAATAAAAAATCCACCACTGTTCTTTATATAGCAGAAAACGATCCCGTGACATCCCCTTAGAGCCGTTCATAACTTGCTGAACAGCAAAACACTGTAAATCCGTAAACTTGTGTTGAAACGTTAAGCAATGCTCAACAATAGGTGCCTCCTTGCGCTGACAATGCAGCTTACTTTTATGCTCTAATATTCGAGTACGCAATCTCCGGATGGTCTTACCAATATACAGAAGTCCACATGGACAGAAGATTCCATAGATAACAAACTCCGAGCCACAGGAAGTACTATCCTTTAAATGGATAAGCTGACCATGGTACACAAATCGATCCGTTTCCAACATCACGTCACAACATGAACACTCTCCACATCGGCGATGTCCAAAATTATCACCACTAACTAAAGGCGAAGATCGTAAAAAAGAAGGACTCAAAATATCTTTTAAGTTTGGATTACGTTGCCAAACACAGCGCAAATGCTTAGACTCCAACCCAGGGACTGTACTTAAGACATGCCGGTATTTCTGTAAAATCTGCTGAATCTGTCTACTATGACGGGAAAAACGAGAGATTAAATTTACATTATCACCATCATCATTACCCTTAGGGCGGGGAGACAACAGCCAAGATCTATCGTTATGTAATGCTCGTTTATAAGCCCTATTCACTACTTTTAAAGGATAACCTCGATCTAAAAAATCCTGCTTTAACCGTACTGCATTAACTTTATAATCCTCCACCGAGGAGCAATTGCGCCTAAATCGAATAAATTGAGAAAAAGGTAACCCCTGCAACAAACCTCTCGGGTGTAAGCTAGAAAAATGCAAATATGTATTTCGATCGGTTTTTTTACGAAACACAGTTGTACCCCAAGCATCTACTTGCCGGAACACCTTAACATCCAAGAACACTATTTCAGAAAAGCTATAATTCATTGTAAACTGAATATGAAAATCCAGTGTATTCAGCCGCCCTAAGGGTAATGATGATGGTGATAATGTAAATTTAATCTCTCGTTTTTCCCGTCATAGTAGACAGATTCAGCAGATTTTACAGAAATACCGGCATGTCTTAAGTACAGTCCCTGGGTTGGAGTCTAAGCATTTGCGCTGTGTTTGGCAACGTAATCCAAACTTAAAAGATATTTTGAGTCCTTCTTTTTTACGATCTTCGCCTTTAGTTAGTGGTGATAATTTTGGACATCGCCGATGTGGAGAGTGTTCATGTTGTGACGTGATGTTGGAAACGGATCGATTTGTGTACCATGGTCAGCTTATCCATTTAAAGGATAGTACTTCCTGTGGCTCGGAGTTTGTTATCTATGGAATCTTCTGTCCATGTGGACTTCTGTATATTGGTAAGACCATCCGGAGATTGCGTACTCGAATATTAGAGCATAAAAGTAAGCTGCATTGTCAGCGCAAGGAGGCACCTATTGTTGAGCATTGCTTAACGTTTCAACACAAGTTTACGGATTTACAGTGTTTTGCTGTTCAGCAAGTTATGAACGGCTCTAAGGGGATGTCACGGGATCGTTTTCTGCTATATAAAGAACAGTGGTGGATTTTTTATTTAAATACTGTTGTCCCGAATGGATTAAACTCTTGCATCGAATGGGGAGCTTGCATTTAAGTAGTTGGGTTTAATTAGGGTAGGTTTGTAATGGTGGTTGTCCCTACTAATGTGGCAGTTTGTGTAGGGTTTTCTCCCATAGCAGGCGATTGGCTGTCCTGCTAGTGAGTAGTTAGGCTACATGTGTGGGATATGTATATAAGGGGCCCGGAAGTGGTATGCGGGCGGATATTGACTGGAAGCATGGCGGGTGATCAAGACCTGGAAGTCAGTTCTGACTAATATGAAGCGGTTTTGTCTTTAGTCGATGTGATTTTTGGTAAGTGTTGGGATCTTGTTGCAGTATGTTTCTGGAGTTGTTTTATGGGATGCGGCATTGGATTAAGCCCTGTTTTTTTATCTTTTTATTTTGTAGTGTTGGACCCCCTTGAAACAGCTGTAGCGAAACGCTCACATGAGATGTCTAGAAAAGGCGTTGGGGCATTCACATTCCATCCTGTTACATGATTAACGTATCTGTTGATATTTGTTGATAATTGTGCAAATTTCTGTTAACTGGAATTGCTTGTAAATGTGTGGATATCATGTATCTTGGATGGTGGTTGTAGGCGAGTGAGAGCCATTGATGTTATTTTAACTCCTAAACGTGGTCTGTTTAGTGAGTTAATTCTGAGGCTTTCACTTGTGGGTTATGTTTAAAGTGCTGTGCAGTTTGGTTAGATTGAGTGAGGTCTCTCATTTAATTTTTTGAAGTATCAATTGGAGGCCTCGATATTGGCTTTATAGTGTTGCTAGTAACAAAGCAAACTTAACGAAGCAACACATCAGATTATTATTAGGCTATCATTAAACTATGTACTTCCCCCCCTGGAATAACCAACTCCCTCCCCAAACGAGGAAGTCAGGACACTGCACGGCGCCGACATCGACGCCTTTAAATTTACACCGAGCTTCCCCCCGAAACTAAGGAGCTGACTGAACTCCAAAATAAAGGGAAGAGCCATAGCGATAAGCACGACTGTCGACAGAGTCCGAACGGGACGAAAACCATCCTACAGGCACCCGCTCGGGACAGCGCGCCGCAAAATCATACAGATAGTCGGGAGGGAAGGAGGACTAAACTGGATCCTACAGGAACTACAATTACCAGGTTAGTGTAATTTCCATTTCCTGTGCGGATATCCAGTTTAGTCCTCCACAATCGGGATGTAACAGAGCAGTTAAGACCGGGCGGGACCTTGCAGGCCGGCGCGCAAAACCGCCGAACCAAAACAAGAATCCCGAGCCGCTGACACATCCAAGCGATAGTGCCTGCTGAAAGCATGCAGAGACGACCAGGCGGCCGCCCTACAAATCTCTGCTGGTGGAACCAGGCTATGCTCCGCCCAAGAGGCCGCCTGAGCCCGAGTAGAATGAGCCCGGAGCCCCTCCGGGACCGGCCGCCGCTGCAACCGATACGCGGACGCGATCGCTTCCTTGAGCCATCGAGCAATGGAGGCCTTAGCCGCCGCCTCCCCTTTTATTGTACCCCCAAAGAGCACAAAAAGCCGATCAGTCTTTCGAAGGACTCGGTAGACTGCAAATACCGCCGCAGCGCGCGGCCCACATCAAGCCGGAGAAGACCCTTGTCCACCGACTCGACCGAGCTCGCCGAAAGCACTGGCAGAAATACCGCCTGATTTAAGTGAAAGGGAGACACCACCTTTGGCAGAAAGGAAGGAACCGGACGGAGCACAATCCGCTCCGTAGAGAAAGACAAGAAAGGCTCTCGGCAGGACAGGGCCTGCAGATCCGAAATACGCCGTGCCGAGCAGATGGCAACCAGGAACACCGTCTTCAATGTGAGATCCTTCAAGGACGCCCTCCGCAAGGGCTCAAATGGTTCCCGAACCATAGCCCGCAGAACTAAATTCAAATCCCACGAAGGAATCACCGCCCTGCGGGAAGGCCGTAAATGGAAAACGGCGGTCAAGAAACGCCGCACAGCCGCATGAGCACCAAGAAGGCGGCCCAAGACCTTGCCTCTGTAACACGAAATCGCCGCCAGCTTGGCCTTCAGGGAACTGGCCGCGAGACCTTTCTCGAACCCATCCTGGAGGAAGCTTAACACGACGGGCACAGAGACCGTCGCCGCCCGGACTCCCCGCCGGGAGCACCAGTCCTCAAAAATCCTCCAAATCAGAACATAAGTGAGAGAAGTGGAGGACTTTCTCGCCCGCAGTAAAGAGGAAATCACCGCGGGCGAATAACCCTTCTTTTTCAGCCGAGCCCTCTCAATGGCCAAACCGTAAGCGAGAATCGAGCCACCTGGGGCATCCGCAAGGGGCCCTGAAGGAGAAGGTCCGGCAACGCCGGGAGGCGCCACGGCACGCCGTCTGGAAGCCGGACGAGGTCGGCATACCAGGGCCTCCGGGGCCAATCCGGAGCCACCAGCAGCACTCGGCCCTGAAGGCACTCGATGCGCTGGACGACCCGGCCGATCAGCGCCCAAGGAGGGAAGACCTACAGTAGCCCGGACGTCGGCCACGGCTGAATGAGAGCGTCGAGTCCTTCGGACATTCGCTCCCGCCGTCTGCTGAAGAAGCGACTCGTCTTGGCCGATTGGTAGGTCGCCATGAGATCCATGATGGGCGGACCCCACCGCCGAACTATTTGCGCATACACCTGTGGATTTAACTCCCACTCTCCGGGGTCCACCCGCACTCTGCTGAGGAAGTCGGCCTGGACATTGTCTGCGCCCGCTATGTGCGCCGCCGAGATCGCCGGCAGGCGAGTCTGCACCCAGCTGAATAAGGCCGTCGCCTCTGTCTCCAGGGCCACACTCCCTGTGCCCCCTTGGCGATTGATGTACGCCACCGTGGTCGCATTGTCCGACCAGATGCGGACCGCCCGACCCAGGACCAGAGGCCCCAGGGCCAACAGGGCTAGCCTGACCGCCCGAAGCTCGAGACGGTTGCTCGACCACGCAGCTTCCCAAGAGGACCACACCCCCTGCGTGAAGCGGGCCTCGCAGTGAGCTCCCCAGCCGGCTAGGCTCGCATCCGTAGTGAGGGGAACCCACAGAGGAGGCTCCAAGGGAATCCCCCGCGTCAAATCGCACTGGTTGGACCAGCGGCGAAGGAGCGCCCTCTGGAGCGGGCGCATGTGGAACCGTGCCCATGGCACCACCTCCAAGGTCGCCGCCATCGTTCCGAGAAGCCGTAGGTACCACCACGCCGACGGAGCGGGCATCCCCCGAAAGAGTCGGACAAGAGCCCGCAACGCCCGGACGCGGCGCTCGGGGAGACACACCAGTCCCCGAGCGGTGTCGAAGCGCACTCCCAGATACTCCAGGTCCTGCGAGGAACGCAGACAACTCTTTCTTTCGTTCACCACCCAGCCGAGAGATCGCAGCAGAGCCACTACCCTGCTCGTGACTCGCAGGCACTCCCGACTGGATTTTGCCCGTATCAACCAGTCGTCGAGATATGGATGGACCAAAATGCCCTCCTTGCGCAAGGCCGCCGCAACGACCACCATCAGCTTTGTGAACGTGCGCGGAGCCGTAGCCAAGCCGAACGGCATGGCCCTGAACTGGAAGTGGCCCCACGGAAACGCAAAGCGGAGAAACCGCTGATGAGATGGATGTATCGGGAAGTGCAAATAGGCCTCGGTGAGATCGAGGGACGTCAAAAACTCCCCCTGTCGCACCGCTACAATGACTGACCGCAAGGTTTCCATACGGAAATGCGGCACCCGGAGCGCGCGATTCATGCCTTTGAGGTCCCAAAATCGGACGCAGGGAATCGCCCTTTTTGGGAACCACAAAATAGATGGAGTATTGCCCGGTGCCTCTTTCCAAAGGAGGAACCGGGATCACCGCTCCCAGCGCTAACAACCGATCCAGGGTCACGCGGAAGTCCCGCGTTTTTTGCGCTCCCCTGCTGGGAGACAGAACAAATGAATCTGGAAGTGGGAACGCAAATTCCAGAGCGTAACCCTCTCCTATAATTTGTAGCACCCAGCGATCCGACGTGATTTGGGCCCAAGAGGAAAGAAAGTCGCGCAAGCAACCCCCGATAATCGGGCCTCCCTCCAGAGCCTGCCTCGCGTCATTGTGGCTTGCGCCCAAAAGAAGAGCCCGAGGAAGAGGCGGCTCCGGAGAAGCCTCTGCCGGCTCCCCGAAGGTACGAAACCCTTGATTACGGGCTCCAAACCTGCCCCGCTGCGAAGTCCACAGGCGGGAGGAACGAAACCTGCGCTGATCCCGAAAGGACCCCCTCGCCGAGGGGGAGGACTTGTTGGACCTTGGCCTATCCCCCGGGAGCCGGCCCCCCTTGGACTCACCGAGATCCTTTACCAACTTCTCGAGAGCCTCCCCAAATAACAATCTGCCCTTGAAGGGCAGCTTACTGAGGCGGGACTTGGAAGAACCGTCCGCCGCCCAGTTGCGCAACCAGAGGGACCGTCGCGCCGCAACCGCGGATGCCATACTGTTAGCCAACGCGCGGATTAAATCATAAAACAGATCCGCCAGATAGGCCGAGCCGGACTCCAGCCGGGAAACCTCCAACAGGCTCTGCTGGTCTAGCCCGGGGCTCGAGCGCAAAAGCTGCGACCATCGCAGACACGACCGAGCCACCCAAGCCCCACAGATAGAGGCCTGCAATGACACGGCATCAGTATCGAAGGTTTGCTTGAGCAAATTATCAATCTTCTTGTCCTGACCGTCCTTGAGGGCAGCCGCTCCCTCAACCGGGATGGTGGTTTACTTGGTCACTGCGGAAACCGCAGCGTCCACCCGGGGGGACTTGAACAAGTCCCTGTCCTTGTCGGCAAGGGGATAAAGCCGAGTCATGGTCCGAATCCCCTTCAAGCCGGATTCCGGGTGCTCCCACTCCGCCTGGATCATATGATCCACCACGCGGTGAACGGGAAAAACCACCTGGGAATCCCTGACTGTCTGAATTAGAGGATCCTCAAGACCCTCCTCCTCCATGGGCCGCACCGCCGAAAGGTTAAGCGCCTGCAGGGACTCCGTGACCAGAGGAACCAGCTCGTCCCTATGGAACACGCGAATGATCCGAGCCTGGTCCTCCGGCTCAAGGATCTCCCCATCCTCCAACTCCTCCGCTTCAGTCTCAGGATCGCCCTCTGCCTCGGAATCCAGGAGACCTAGGGCGTCCTGCTCCTGTTCCCCCAACCGAAGTCGCTTGCCCCCGGGTTGCGAGGTGCATTGAGCCGCCCCCGAGGACCCCGGGGGGATAGAGGGGGGCCAAACTGCCGGCAACTGACCGGACCTGCTCAAGCGAAACGCCTGATGCATGAGGAGCACAAAATCCGGGGAGAAATCCATAGACGGTGCAGCTATAGCCGCCTGCTGGAGCGCAGCCACCGACCCGCTGGCCGGTGGAACCGACCCAGACTGAGGGAGGCTCGGGGAAAGAACACTGTCCCCTGAATTAGAAGCATCCCCAGGGGTAGGCTGATCCGGGAGACTCACAGATTGCTCTAACTCTGCAGGCACTGCAGCACAGCACCTGCAGATGCCAGAGTCAGTCCCTGCTGCTCTGCGGGACCCACAAATCACGCACTGGGGCTGGGAAGCCATCCCAAGGCCACCTCTGCCCAGCGGGATAGAATACAACAGTCACAGGGAAGCCCACACCACAGGGGCAATCCTATGCAAATCAGCCCCGATTTGAAATTAAAACTTTTTTTTTTTTTTTTTTTTTTTACAAGAAACAAAATATGCCCCAGACTCCCTGGGGTGCCCTGAGCAAAATCGCCAGCAAGAGGAACCCCAAAAACGCCAGGGGAACCTGTGCACAAGTGCTCAAAAGTGCCTCTAAAAGCACACTTTTAAAATCCAAAATGGCCGCCGGACTTTTTCACCCGCGGTAAAAAACGGCGCGAAAATACAAAAGCCACCAAATAATATGGAAAAGAACTAAAACGACCCTCTAATACAGGGCAAACGACCAAATTTAAGAAAAATTGCCAAATGGGCTCAGGAGAGCCTACAGAAATGCTGGCAGCTCTAACAGAGCACTGCACACAAGAAGAAATGAAATGAAAATCTCCTACCAGCTCAGGAACCACCAGGATTCAGCCAACATCTCCCAGTGCCAGCCACTACTGTATCAGGTATGGCTTTACCCCGTACTGTCCAGGGGGAGCTCACCCAGGGCTGTGAAAATTGGCTAGGCAGGAACACAGGAGCCAACAGGTCTGACTTCCCCCTAGTCTCCTGTGGCAGTGCTCCAGAGACAGGCTTCTTCTTTTGTTCTCCTTTTAAAGATACAGCTAGCTATCAAAGAAATAGCAAGGAAATGCCCCAAAACAAACCCTAAAACAACTAACTAACAAGTGTTGCTCCTGCAATAGTCACTCAGTGTGCCCAGGAGGACACACTTTTACGTCTTCAAGCTGCTAGAGACTGGACACACTGGGGGGCTTCTGGGAGCTCCTGCTGGATATGTACTACAGAAGATTTGATTGGTCCAGTCTCCAGGCTGCAGTAGGAGGGGCATTACCCGATTGTGGAGGACTAAACTGGATATCCGCACAGAAACTCCGCTTTCCACACGACTATGACCAATCTTAAAGTCTCCATGTGAAAAATGGAGCACTCATTGCCAGATTCACATGTTTCAAATCTAGAAAATGGGCAAAAAAAGATCACTTTTTTTGGGGACCACAAAATAAACTGAATATCGATCATGTTGGTGGTCGAGATGCCCTCAGACAAGCACAGCCTCTAGCTGAATCAGCCTCTCTAGCATTTCCATTACAGCCCTTGCCTTGGCAGGAACCTTGCAGGACAATAAAGGTATCAGAGGTGCTGAGCCAACTGTAGGGTATATCCTCCACGAATCACTTCTAACTCTCTAGTCGGAAGTAATCTGGACCCAAGTGTAGTAAGAGGCTTGTAACCGAGCTCCTACCAAAATCCATTCCTTCTGGGTCCCCCTCACTTCATTGGGAAGCTGCAGGAAGTCCCAAGGCCCCTCTGGGATAGTTCCTATCTCCTCCCTGACCCCCCCCCCCTGCCCTCAAAAGGCCTGACCTTTCAGGAGAGTGAGCATGCTGGATAAAATCTCCAAGATTCCCAGAAGCGCCTCCTCACTTGAACTGTAGACTTCCAGCCCTTAGGCTTGTCTTGTCCTCCCCCCCCCAAGTCCTTCACCAATTTCTCCAGCACCTTCTCAAAAGGGAGTTTGCCTTTGAAAGGAAGCTTTCTGAGGCGAGTTATGCAGCCATAGCAGCTGCTGTGCCAACAAGAGGCCATGTTCTTGCTTGAGATCCCTACCAGGTCACATAGTGCATCTGCAAGATAGGCAGACCCCATATCTAGCTTAGCCGCCTCAGACAATGTTTCTGGAGGACCCAGATCAGACTCGGGCAAACTCTGAGCCCATCATAACATGCCCGATCTACACAGGCTCTACAAATGGATGTTTTTAACACCAGGGCAGTGATCTCAAACGACTGTTTCAACACAGTTTCCGGCTTCTTGGTAACTGCCGAGACTAGTGCATCCACCTTAGGTAATCTTAGGAGATCCTTTTCTTTAGGTAGAATTGGATATAGGCATGCCGTGGCCCTGAGGTCTCGTAACCCAGCCTCTAGCACCTTCCATTCTGCTTTTATCTACTCCTTAATGGCACTATGCAATGGAAAAGACTAAGGTTTCCGAATACCCTGCAACAAAGGATCCTCCAGGGTTTCTTCCTTCACTGGAGACCCATGAGGTATATCAGCCACCAAGGATTCAGCAATCTGCACCGCCAATTCTTCCGATGAAATATCCTAATGTAGGTGGGGTCTTCGCCTGGTGGAACTTCACCTTCAAACTTCTCTCTGGGGGGCCCCTTCCCAGCACCCAGACAGACCTTCCAAGGGGTCCAGGACAGAAGCCCCCTCAGACTGAATTGTGGTCATCCCACAGGTCATTCTCTACTCTGCGGTGCTTAGCTGCAGACTCTCTAGGCTCTTTGGCCACAAAAGCTTACTCAGCTACTCCCACCTTAGCAGCCATACTGTGAGGAGAACTTTGTACCACGCCTTGCTTCATGCAAAAGGCCTGGTGCAACAGTAACACAAACTCTGGTGAAAAAGGTAATCCTGGCACTGCAGGCATCTCCCTGAGGAGACCTGGAGAAGCCAACTGGTCTCCAGAGAGCTCTCCTGTTTCCATTTGTACTGCTGCTATTATGAGCTGCATTTCCTGCCAAAACCATGAGATTCCACGGCTGAGGGGAAACATGCCTACCCTTGGCATAGTTTCCTGACATAGTGAGTGGCTCTATGCCTAGTGTCCTGGTCCCCTGAAGAAAGATGACTGGCGACTGCCACAAGCCACTCAAACAGATGGCATACTGGGAGCCACAGCCGTACTCACTGTCCCCCTTTGCTCACTGAACTGACTACTGATGCCCAGTGTCCCCTCCCCCCCACCCCCGCTGCAGTCAAGAAACACAGCATTTCTCTGCTCTTTTTAAAAGAGTCTCAGTGGCGTCCAGACCACATAAAGCTCATCATCATCTGCTGGAGACTGAGAAATATTAGAGTGAGCAGATCTGCACAGATCCTTTATAGCAGAGGTTGTCAGTTGTCAACCTTTTGCCTTCCATGTGCCAATTTTTTCACGCTGTAGTTCAGATGTACCATACGACACTTATACCCCCATTCAGTTCCTTAAAAATGTTAATATGGACATATTTAGCATTTTTACATGAAATGATTTAATATAAAGACAAGATAAACATTACTTTAATGAGACTTTTGAGTCTGCTTTGATTTCGCCAAGCTGGTAATGTTTAGAGTTAAATTAGTTAGAGAGCTACAGAAAATTCTTCAAATTTGAATCAGTCAGTTGCGACTTCAGTTTGTTTTTAATCAATTTCATGGATGACAATGCTTGTTCGCATCTGTACTTTGTTCCAAAACATCAGATATACAAAGAACTCTGGGCAAATTTTCTTAGTTCTGGAAAATGTTCACAGGGTAATGATTGCCAAAAACTAATGTCAGAAGCATTTGGGATTGAGGGAAGCTCATCAAATTTTATACATACATTAAGAAATACATAAAAATCTTAAAAGACCAGTATGCGCAGACATTCAGTTTGAGCTTCCAAATCATTTATAATCTTAGCATGAATGCCTACATTGCAATTGTCCTATGCTGTAGGCCTTTTACTTTTGCTTTTACTGGAATAACCGTTCATGAATCGATAGTTTTTTGTTATTGATAACAATTTTATCTGTAGCATGATGTATTATTCTGATGATAAAATCTGTGCATACATCGATATTTTTGTGTTGTCAGGTGTCAGTGGTGGTTACTTTCTCGTATACTTCTTATTCCTTTTATTAAATAACTTCCCCCCTTTCTGTTTTCTCTCATCATTTTGGTTTTTATTTCTTCATTCTCTGTATCGCTGCTTATAGATTATCATGTTGATATGACTTTTTCTATTGCATTTATTGTAACATTGCCTGTTTTTTAAATGTATTTATTTTTTCATCTCATTGTTTTTATAGATGAATGCGCTTATTTGATCAATTGATGCTATGTTCTAATTTAAGAGGTTCAATTAACCAACAGTAGGTTTGTATGGTGCCCCTCCCTCCTTGTGTTTAACACTTGTGCTGTTACTATGTCCACATGATCAGATATGTTCACTTCCTTTTCTTGACACTATTTGTTGGGCTTCAGCTGTTCTGCTTCCTATCAAACTGGCTAGTTTATCAATTATGAGATATGTTGGTTTCATCTCTATCTGTTGGCATATTTGTGTATTGATCTGTTTATTATTATTCAATTAATGGTCTTAAGATTTATTTTAATTTCTTAATGTATGAATATTTTTATTTATTGGCTTACTTATTTTTATTTATTACACTTTGGTTATACATGAGTATTTTTATGTGACTATTCATGTATTTTTTTTATTATGTATTGTTCTCTTTGAGGTACCCCCTGATGAAGGCTATGTCAAAACGCGGCTGTGTAGGGGTCAGTGAATAAAGGACTTTACTTGCTCGCTCTTTTGTGGCTTTGCCAACCATACCAGGTCAAACATGGCATCAGAAAGGAAGGCCAAAGTAGACTAAAAGAGGGGTATCAATTAGTGGAAGGCACTGAAGCCTCTGGAGCACGGTTCGAGACCTCAGGCCTGTACATGCTACAACTGAAGAATAGCAGCTGGTGCAGCGAAGTAGTTCAACACAAATCCCTCTTTTGGTCCTGAGTATCCTTCAAGGCCGATCCGCCTTCCACAGGAATGGTGGTCCGTCTGGTAACCACAGACCTACGTATCCTCCTTGGAAATAACCACACAATACACTCCCTCTCCAAGAGGGCATGCATCTTCTACACCCTTAGCCCCTCAGGCGAGGAGTTAGGTGAATCCCACTCTGATTGGAACAGGCCCTTGAGCACCTCTGGTAACGGAAAACAGTAGTAGATTTCTGCACCTCTCAAAAGAGTGGATGCCTCTTGCGATCCTGCTCCATGTCTGGAGCATCCACCAAGCTCAATGTGGATAAGATCCTGGGATCCACGCTTCCAGTTCCTACCCCCCAGAATATGTGGATAACATTGGCCTCCTCATAAGCCTATGAAGGCGAGAGTACTTTATCTCCAACAAACATCGCAATCCAAGTCATCCAGCTGATCCCCATCTCCAGGAGGCACCCTTTGCTGGGGATGCTTAGTGGGAGCCCTGTGTGATGGCTCTCAGCCTGCCCTTCATTAGACTCTGCTTAGGGGAAACCAGAGGCTGTAAGTTCTGAATTTCCATGCCAGAATGACCAGGCCTGCTGTTAAAGGAAAAAAATCCTGGGGAGGACAATCTGGACTCCGGAAGCTCTCCTCATGAAAACGACTCCCCCCCTCACTAGGGGGCACAGTTATCAATCCTCTAGAGGAAGGGGAGAAGCCCACAGCAGTGTCACCAGAGCTTTCGGCCGGCTGAATATCCTTACCCTCAGTGCCATCTGCCACTTCCTGCCCTGAGGTAGACAAGGACTGACTAACTGCATCACCCAGCTGAAAGAGGGGGAGCAGGTCCTCCAGGGATGACTCAAACTGCCATGCAAGAAGAGCAGAGTCCAGAATCCAGAGATGAGGCACCTCCGCTTACCACAGGTCAAACATCGTTTCTAGAAGACACAAAAATTTAAGGCAAGTATCACAACAGTGCACGCCAAGGTCATGGTGGCCCGAAGGCACGTGGTAACTGTGCTTTTACTGTGCGCTCAATGCACTCTCTAGTAACATATGTAACATAGTATGACGACGACAGATAAAGACCAGCATGGTCCATCTAGTCTGCTCAGCAAGGTGGCAAGATTAGGTGTACCTGCTGCCCTGTGCAGGTCTCCCCTCCCCAAGCCTTTGCTTAGGGATATACCCATCGCGCCGTGAAGGTCATCCCTATTTGTTGAGATATAAGAGATAGTTAAATTTGATTTTATCCTGTTGCTATAAAGTGATCGACTGTGTCTCATGCCATTTTGAATTCTGTCACTGTTTTTGCCCCACCACTTCCATCGGGAGGGACATTCCAATCATCCACCACCCTTTTGGTGAAAAAGTATTTCCCGATATTGCTTTTCAGTTTACCCCCTTGCAGCTTCATGTTAGGCCCTCTAGACTTTGAAAAAGGTTTGTTTGTTCATTAGTACTAAGTATTTAAAGGTCTGTATCATATCTCCCTGCCCCTTCGCTCCTCTAGAGTATACATATTTAGGCCTTGGAGTCTCTTCATACATCTTCTAGCGCAGGCTCCTAATCATTTTGGTTGCCGTCCTCTGAACTGTTTTCCAGTCTTTTTATATCCTTTGCAAGATATGGTATCCAAAACTGAACACAATATTCTAAAGTGAGGCCTCACCAGTGACTTGTACAGTGGCACTAGTACCTCCTCCTTTCTGCTGATAATTCCTCTGTATGCAGCCCAGAATCTGACTTTGACCACCACCTTGTCACACTGTTTTGCCACATTGAGATCCTCAGAAACAATTACTCAGAGGTCCTTCTCCTGATCTGTGCACACCAACCTCTCGGCTCCTGTCGCATACATTTCCCTTGGATTTCTGCATCCCAAGTGCATGACACTGCACTTCATCACATTAAATCTTAATAGCCACACATTAGACCATTCTTCCAGCTTTTGTAGATCTTTCCTCATGTTCTCCACTCCCTCAGAGGAGTCCGTTCTGTTGCAAATTTCCTTGTCATCTGCAGAAAGACAGACTTTTCCAGTTAGTCCTTCAGCAATATCACTCACAAATACATTGAACTGTTCAGGTCCCAGGACGGATCCCTGGGGCATGCCACTAATCACCTTCCTTTCCGAGTGAGTTCTGTTTACCATCACCTTCTGTCATCCGTCAGTCAAACGGATTTCTGATCCAGTTCACCACCTTGGGACCCATCCTTAGGCTATTGAGTTTATTGATAAGCCTCCTATGAGGAACAGTATCAAAGGCTTTGCTGAAATCTAGCTAGATCACATGCCCTTGATCTAGTTCTCTGATCACCCAGTCAAAAGAACTCAGATTTGTTTGGTATGATCATCCCGAGGCAACATTGTTTTACCAAAGACCATGCAACCTATTGGCTTCGAGAAAGTCTACTATTCTCTTTCAGGAGCACCTCTATTACATTTCCCACCACTGAGGTAAGGCTTACTGACCTGTAGTTTGTCACTTATTTCCTATTACCACTTGTGAAGCGGTACCACATCAGCCCTTCTCTAGTCCTGTGGTATGTCTTCTGTCTCCAAGGATCTATTAAAAACATCCTTTAAATGCCCTGTCAGAACCTCTTTCAGTATCCTTGGATGTATTCCATCCAGTCCCATGGCTCTGTCAACTTTCAGTTTTGCAAGCTGTTCAAACATCTTCTGTGAATGGTATAGTATCTACTCCATTCCCATTTGTACATTTGTCAATCACAGGTGGTCCTTCTCCAGGATTTTCTTTAGTAAAAACAGAACAGAAGTATTTGGTTAGCAATTTTGCTTTTTCAATGTCACTTACCACAAATCCGTTCTCGGCACTTGAGTCTTGCAATTCCACCTCTGATCTTCCTCTTTTACTGAAGATACCTGAAAAATAAGCTGTCACCATGCTTCAGATCTTTAGCCATCTTTTCTTCTGCCTTTGCTTTTGCTATCCTTCTTTCTTTTAGCTTTATCCTGTATTCTTTTCTGTTTTCCTCTGTTTGTGAACTTCTGAATTTTGTGAAAGCTGCGTTTTTGCCTTTATTTTGCAGCTACTTCTTTGGAGAACCATATAGGTTTCTTTTTCCTCTTGTTTTTATTTACTTTCCTTACATATGTATGTTGCCCCTTTTATTGACTCCTTTAGTTTAGCCCACTGCAATTCCACTTTCCTTACCTCCTCCTACCCTGCCAACTCCTCTTTCAGGCATTTGGCCAATTTGCTGAAGTCAACGTTTTCTGAAGTCTAGGACCCAAGCTTGCTGTGATTGAACTCTGTCTTAGCTTTTATCTCAAACCACACCATATGATTGCTGCTGCTCATGTGGGCACCCACCCAGATATTCAACACACCATCTTTGTTGGCTAATACTAAATCCATCATCAAACTTTCCCTGGTCGGTTCCATCAACATTTGCCTAAGGCGCAGTGTATCTTGGAAGGCAGCCACAATTTGTTTTGTTTTTTCACTTCTTTCCAGATTTGCAGAAGGAATACTACAATCCACATCGGGTAGATTAAAAAAAAGTCACCCAATATGATCACATCCCCCTTCATGGCAACCTTTGCAATATCAATAATCAAGTCTCTATCCATTTCTTTGGTTTGAGTTGGAGGCCTGTAGAATACACCAGCATGGACGATAGTGCCATCTCCTCTTTCCAACACAATCCACAGTGCTTCTTTTCCCCATGTCCCCTGCATTTCAGCAGCTTTAATATTGCTTTTGACATATAGGGCTACTTCTCCTTTTCTCTCTCTTTTAAATAAAGTAAAGACAGCTATGGCTATATCCCATTCATGCGATTTGTTAAACCATGTTTCAGTAATGGCCACAATGTCCAAGTCCATTTTCTCCATTAGGGCTTCCAGGTCAGGAACTTTGTTGGCTAGGCTTCAAGCATTTGTGCTCAATTTCTAGCATTTGACGATTGGCTTGCCTGTATTTTATATGGATTTTGTTCTACATGCCTCTTCCCACTTGCCACTGAAGTGTGGGTGAATAGTGTGGCTATTTCCAATGTTATGATGTTTTTGTTGGGAGAGACATCCTGAACTTGCCCTCCTCCATCCGTCACCTCCTTTCCCTAGTTTAAATTCCTGTCCACATATTGCCTGACTTTTTCACTAGGATCCTTTCCCTGTGACAGATATGTAGTCTATCAATACAGTATAGCCTCTTCTTGTTCCATCTATATCCCCAGTTGCCTATATATCTAAATCCTTCTTGTTTGTACCAGGTTTGGAGCCATGTATTAAAGTTAGGCTGCATTGCATAATCTTCTGCCCCCTTACCAAGAACAGCTAGAACTTCTGAGAATGCTATAGTGTTAACAATGGGTTTGAATTTCTCTCCCAGAAACTGGTAGTCCCTTGGAACTGTAGAGGCACTGTTTCTAGCCAGGTCATTTGTACCAAGTCGATGATAACATCAGTTTTGGAGTGCTCACGTTTTGCACTAACTTGGCCAACAATTTGGTTCGTATTCCTGCTGGCTTAAGAGCCTGGGAGGCATTTGACTATCTTCTCTCCTTTTGATTGTGTTCCCAAGTTGGTGCCTCTGAAGATGGAATCTCCAAATAGTAGTAGTTTGTGTTGTGATTTTTGTGTCATATTTGGTGCATTATGCATTGTTACAGGTGCTAGGGAAGAAATGCATGTTGGAGCCACTTGGGTGGAATGTACGTTAAGACCATGTGACCGCCAGGTGCACATTAGGTAAAAACACTACTAACGCCTGCAGAAAACCGTGGGAAACCCCTACACAGCACCAGCAGTCCACCAGAACAGGACAGGCAGATGGAAAACTGGAGCCAACAAGGAAAGTGACTAGGTCAAGCCTTGGTACTCACCCCAGGCTGAAAATCCATGCCAGGATCAGCTCTACTCCCCAGGAACTATTGCTTTGTCTTACAAACTATGCTTAAGGTAGCTGGCAGGGAGATCCCTCAGAGAGCCTCCTGCAAGAGGCATGGGGCACTGAGGTTGTGTGAGGCTGCTGCACTCTTCCAGATCTTTCCAAATCCTTCCAGTTTCCAGCTGCTCAACAGGCTCTTATGATAAGAGCATGGAACTGTACCAATTTTTCCTTCTCCTATGGCTATCAAAAAGACCAGAGTCTAGTGAAGCCTCCCACATAGCACTCAAGTGAGTCACCCTCAAGGTGATTGTTCACTAGCGTTTAATCTTTTCCTCAGAGATGAAAAAAAATCTATCCACCATCTGCTGGAAACAAAAATACTGAAGGGACCTCTGGTGGCTGAGGCAGTGAGAGGCATGGGAATGTAGTCATTGAAATCTGGGCTTTTCATTGGTTCTTTGTATTCACCAATCTACTAGTAGGGGAACACAACTCACTTGTCTGGACTGATCTAGCAGGACAATATGGAACTTCTGTTTCTCTTTTGTTTAAATGATATACTATTGTGCAATTGCTCCCCCCCGCCCATTGTTTTTTCCCCGTGTTCTTTGCATGTCTTGTCTTTCTTATTATAAACACTAGACTTAATGTAAACCACCTTTAATTTCTTGACAAAGAGCAGTATACCAAATCAGTGCAAGCAAATAAAGTGTAGTTACTCACCTGTAACAGGTGATTTCCAGAACAGCAGGAATTTAGTTTCACATATGGGATTCCCCAGCTCCCAAATGCCAGAGATATTCCCCCAGAATCAGTAGATTTGCCTTAAAGCAGGCCTCAAGACTGCATGGATCCTTCATAGATCTCTGGCATCAAAAGATTTCAGGACGTATGGCAGAGGTTGCCCTAAGTATGAAAGAGGTAGTGGAGTACCACCTGACCAAACACGGCATCCCGACAGGAGTCCTTATCAAGACAGTAATGAGCCGCAAAAGGTATGTACCGAAGACCATGTGGCTGCTTTGCAAATTTCATCAATGGCAACAGAATGTAGGTTTGCCATAGATGCAGCCATGGCATGAACGGTATGGGCAGTGACATGACCTTCAAGGGATAGTCCTGCCTTATAAACAAATGAAATGCAATCTGCTATCCATTTAGAAAGGGTACTTTGGATACTGGCAACCCCAAGTGACTGGGATCAAAGATGATGAACAACAGAGCCTCTATGGTGCTCAGTTGTCTTTTGAAGATAGAATGTTAAGGCCCGTTTACAGTCAAGTATATGGAGGGTTACCTCTGCCCTAGAGGAATGTGGTCTAGGGAAAAAGACACGAAAGTAGACTAACTGATTCAAATGGAAAGGAGACATCACCTTGGGCATGAAATGGGGGCGAGTCCCAAGGTCCACTTTATCATGGTGGAACCGGGTATAAGGTGGGTCTGCCACCAACACCTGACGCTCACTGATGCATCTAGCTGAAGTGAGTGCAACAAGGAAGATGACCTTCCAAGAGAAACTTTAGTGAGGTTGTGGCTCAAGGTTGAAAAGGTGGATTAAGGAGCTGTCCTAACATGACATTAAGATCCCATGCCACCGGTGGTGGCCTGATGGGAGGCTTGGTCAATAAGAGCCCTCTCATGAAACGTGTCAAACGCTTGTGAAGAGATGGGCTGCCCATCCAAGGTATGGTGAAACGCTAAAACGCAGCAATTGCACTGAGGTGAACCCTCAACCAAGTTCGTCTTGAGACCAGGGGATGAAAGATGAAGGAAATACTGAAGGAGAGCTTCCACAGGAGCTGAGAAGAGATTAAGATCCTTCTGGGAACACCAAGTGGAGAACCTATGCCACTTGAAGTCATAGGAACGTCTGGTGGATGGTTTCCTTGAGGCTAGCAAGATTTGCTTTACTTCCTGAGAAAGGTTAAGATCTTGCAACACTACGCTCTCAGAAGCCAAACCATGAGATGGAGAGACTACAGACTGGGATGGAGTAGCGTCCCTTCCTCCTGAGAGAGGAGATTGGGAGCTGACCCGAGACTCAGGGGGAGAGTCTGGGACAGACATAGTAGGAGAGGAAACCACGGTTGATATGGCCAGTGTGGGGCTGTGAGGATCATGTGGCCGCTGTCTGCTTGAAACTTGAAAAATGTTTTGGGAATCATGGCTATGGGAGGAAAGGCATACGGAAAATCCTGACCCCAGTGAAGGTGGAAAGCATCCACTTGTTGAAGGCTGAATGTCAGGGTTCTGGTGCAAAACCAGAGGTAGTTTGTCCTTTTGCGGAGTGGCAAAAATGGGTTCCCCAGATCGGAAAGATGTAGGAAATGGTTTCCTGATGGAGGGCCTATCACAAAAGACAAAACCCTTTCAAAATCAACTCTACTCCTAAACCTTTCAATAGAATGCACAACTGTTATCCACAACCTATAAAACAGGTATTAAAAGGCCTCAGTTACCGCTCATACCCACCATCGATGCACAGTGTCACCGTTGGATTGAGCTGACAATTACTACATCATAGGCCAAGCCCTACCTACCCATACCTTATCTTTAATTATAAATATAATTATTACAAATTGGAAATCTTAAAAAATTATCCTAAAAAGTACTTTTAAAGGATTCCTTCAATCAATCTCATATAAACTTCAAATGAATTTACAAAAAAGTTTTAGTTAATAATATACGCAAAATAAAGTGTCTCTATCTCGTAGAGGCACCACTTCACTGAACAGATTACAGACAATTTTCAAGATCAAACACCGATAGTCTCTCACACGGAGACTGACACCATCTGAAAATGGAAAATAGAGGAGTACACTGTATGAAATATAGTCAATACTTGATGTAAAACAACCGTTCCACTTATCTTAATGCTTTACTCTTGACGCTTCACGGTTTGTAGCAGGCGGTCTCACAACTCCTAATCACACAAAACCATGAGCACACACGGGCAACGACTACGTTCTGGATCCAACAAAAGCTTCTGTTTCACCCTGCCGGGCTTCCTCAGGGATCAAACGTTTTGCCCAAAATCAATCTCACGCCATTCTACGCGGGCGATCAAAGCACCTCAACTGCCTGATGGAGGGACCATTCGTGCGGAAGGAGGATCCAACTCGGTCTATCTGCTGAGACATTTTGCTGTCCTGGCAGATACACTGCGTGGAGGCGTATTTGATGAGCAATTGCAAAGGACCAAAGATGGAGAGCCTCCCTGCAAAGGGCCCAAGAGCCCATTCCCCCCTGCTTGTTCAGGCAGAACATAGCCACCTGATTGTCTGTCTGGACGAGAACTCTGACCTTGTAATTGTTGTTGAAACACTTTGAGGACATTGAAGATAGCCCGACGCTCCAGTAAATTTATCTGGAGATGCGACGCCTGCTCCATCCAGTGGCCCTGAATGGAGAGAAAGTCCAAGTGGGCCCCCCAGCCCAGTTTTGAGGTATCTGTTGTCAGGATGTAGAGGCATCTGAAAAGGTGACCCTATGAGAAGATTTTCTGGGGTAGACCATCACAGAAGGGAGTCTATGAAACTGACTTGGATCTGGTCCTTAAGGGCCCCGGAGATTTGCTTCCATTGGGAGACAAGAATCCATTGAGCTGTCTGCATGTACAAATGGGCATATGGGACTACATGCACTGTGGAGGCCATATGGCCTAGAAGTTGGAGCATCTCCCTAGCCGAGAGATTGTCTCTGAGCCTTGTTTGAGATACTAGCTGCACTAGTCTAGTACAACAGTCCTAGGGCAGAAATGCTCTTGACCGTCGAGTGTCTAGAAGAGCTCCTATGAATTCTAGTGTCTGAGTGGGAACTAGATGGGAGTTTGGCAGATTTATCACAAATCCCAGATTCTGTCGTACCTGCATTGTATGACGAAGGGATAGATGAACCTCCTGTGAAATGGGTGCCCTAATAAGCCAATCGTCTAAGTAGGGGAAGATGAATATTCCAAGAGTCCTTAGATATGCGGCTATGACCGCCATACACTTTGTGAAGATTCTTGGGGCAGAGGTAAGCCTGAAAGGAAGGACTCTGTATTGATAGTGATTTCCTTGGAAGATGAAGAATGGGTACTTCCTGTGATCTGGATGAATGAGGATATGAGTATATGCTTCTTTTAGATCTAGAGAACAGAGCCAGTCCTGACTGGAGATAAGGTAGAAGGGTTCCTAGTGAGACCATTTTGCATTTCTCTCCGACTAGAAACTTGTTTAGGTTCCTGAGATCTAAGATGCGTCTGTACCCTCCATTTTTCTTTGGTATGAGAAAACGAGGAGAATAGAATCCCATCCCCTGTTGAGATGTTGGAACCTCTTCTATGGCACAATGACAGAAGAGAGTTGATCTCTTGCTGCAGGAGAGCAGTGAGTGAGGGCTGAGAATGATATTCCCCCACCAGAGTGTGTGTGGGGGAGACTTTGTAGATGAAACTTGTACTCCTCTTGCACTATGGTTAGTGTCCACTGCTCTGAGGTGATAAGAAGCCACCTGTTGGCATAATGGCAAAGTCTGCCTGCTATGTGGAGGGGTTGGGGGTTCTCCAGAGGCAGGGTGGCTATGTTCTCTAGGAAGAAGTCAAAAACCAGGTGCAGATTGGGTCTGTGCAGCTGGCTGGTGTTTAGGAGCCTGTGGCTTCTTCTGTTGCTTAGGAGGCTGTTGCTTCCTCTCGGTACCCTGAGGTTGGTATTGAGAAGCTGGGGGTTAAGAAGGGTAAAATTTCTTATTCTTACCATAGAAAGGCTACTTTGCCGCTGCCTTCTTGGCAGGGTTGGCAGTAGCTTTGGAAAGCCTTTTGAGGGTGGTATTCTCAGACTCTGAGAGGCCTTATCTTGCCAATCCTTTCAAAACAGGTTCTCACCAGTACAGGGAATATTAACCAGCTTATCTTTATACCCACTGTTCAAGATCTGATGCTTGGAGCCAAGCATTCCTACATGCACCTATACAGATAGAAGTTGCCCTGCTAGTGCATTCAAAACAGTCAAAGGTTGCCCTGTTAAATTTGGAAACATTTTCGGCATGTTTCTGCCCTCTTATCATAAGGGAGAAGAGCAGGTATCAATTCCAGATCCCTAGTTGCTTCCCTAAGGAACATACCCATGTAGAGTATTGTCAGACGGCTGCCTGGGTGAGAAACTTCAGTCTTGGCAAGTGCATATCTCTATATGATTTGCAAGGTATTGTGGGCAATGTAGTTCATTCACACCAGACACAGCTGCTGACAATAATTTAGTTGTGCTCTTGGGTAAAGCCAATAAGATATTTATTTATGGGGTTATTTCTCCCAACACAGATATGCTTGGTAGCACATAAATCAGGTAACTTGCTTTCAGTGTTAACTTGGAAAAACAAAGTCAAAATCAGGAAAACAACAAATGAAAAGCCACAAAGCAAGAAATAAACTGTTCTTTTCAGGTTAACTTATGATTACTTCCCACATAGATACAGAAGTGATTCTCTCCTAGCTCACAAGCAATTAGGTAAGGCTTAATTGCTAGCAGTTACCAGCTGAAACCCCTTAGCTGGCTTGCCTTCTACTGTGTGGGTCAAATCCTGCTTCAGGAGCTTTTCTGAGTAGATTAAAGAACAAATTTGTATTTCTTTGTGATGGTTGCTGTACTTTATAACAGAAAGTTACCAACGGAGTTTAGATAGAGAGCAGTCCATATAAACAGGATCCTCATCTGCTATTATTCCCCCTTGTTCAACATGCATGGGTTCAATATCATGGATTGGCACAGATGAATCTCTCAATGGAGCATTTTCAGGAGAATACTTGTTTCCCTGCTGTCTTTCAAGGTTATAGCTAGGGCATAGATCAGTGTTCATACCTGAGCTTCCATTGCTGCTAGAGTTCCTCTCTATATAGCCTGGCCAGTATGTAGTCCAGTTCTTATGTCCAGCCTTCCAATCCAGATCCCTGGACACTGGATCTCTCTTCACATACCTTCTGGCACAGGTCTCAGGGTCCCTTCCACGTGCAGCCGTCTCCCTCACAGGTAGCGTCTGGAGATTCCTAGCTCTGCAGCACCATTCCTCTGGCTTTCCCCAGTCCAATGGTGTATGCTGGCCCCTGGGATACCTCCCAGTATACGTATTGCTAGACCTCTCAAAGGCTTTTCTCCTCTTTCTTCCAGAGGGTTTCTTTTTCTCTCTGTCCGTCCGGTTTGGCTTCTGCCTCTGATGATCCTTCAGATGAAACTGAGGATAATTCTCTGGATATCCAAGGTGATCATGAAGATGGTCATCTGTAGAATAAACTCTACTCTTATTCTGCTTAGATGAGTGTTCCTCCCTAACACAGTGCAGCTGTGCTGAATCAGGCCTTGCCCTTTGAGATGAGTGTTCCATCCTAGCACAGCGCAGCTGTGCTGAATCAAGCCCTGCCCTTTGCAATGAGTGCTTGGGGATTACCTCATAGCCCTTTTGATTGAACACACGTTTTCTCACTTCAGCTCCTCTCATGGCTGTTGGAAACCTGGTGCCTTCTGGGACTGGTAGTCTTTTTTGGCAAAATTCTGTTTTCTCATTTCTACCAGCACTGACAGGTTGCTTGTTCAGAGACACTTCACCTTTTCTATAGCCCCTTCCTGAGCTATGATAAGTTCATACATACTGTGATAAGGAAGCTTATCTGGCCTGAAAACATTGAGGGTTCTCAATTCCCTGCCCAGGGGATTGGAGGAGTGCATCTTAGACCTTTTAATTTGACACATAGCCAATTCCACTACCATTGAGTGGTGTGGAAGCTGTGTTTTCTGGAACCCGGAACTTTCCTGTACCCAATATATGGTATCAAGTCATTGAGTATGGTGAGAAATGGTGAGGGGTGTTTCCCACATCCGGAGCATAAGATCCTGTAGTATACAGTGAACAGGCAGAGTAGTCGCCTCTTTAGGAGCTGTAGGATATTGGAGAATGTCCAACTCCTCTTCTCTGCGTTCTCTCTCAGATGTAGGAGTAATGGATAGCCCCCTTGCATCTCTTTGATAAACTCTTGGAAAGACATTTTCAGGAGGGGACATGCGCTGTTGCAGTGACAGTTCCTCCGGAAGACTGCGCATCTTTTGGGTACCGATCAATTCATCATCCAAAGAATCGTAATCAGTCGAATCAAAGTATCACCGGGAGTGATGCTCTAGAAAGGTCCGATACCGATCGAGATCAGTATCTGCTCAAGAGACTTGCTGTACCGGTACCTCGAAATGGATCTGAGAACCGGTATGGCCAGAAACGTGCCGAGTGGCATGAAACCAGATGCATGGGCATCGTGGAAGGTACCGACGATACTGCCGGTAATGACTTGACCGGAAGAGACGCTGCTAACAGAGCCGCTAGACTCCGCTCAATGGCAAGCATACTCAGATCCATAGAGCTTGCCAATGCCTGGGTATGGTACCGGAAGCATGTGTTACCATTCCAGAGCATGGCACCAGAAGCTCTCCTGAGGTGAAGGCCTCAGGAGCATCCTGGACCCCTTTTGCAGTTTTGGAGGGGAGGTCCTCCCACCGTGGTAGTTTGGCCAGTCAATCCACCTCCAGGGCAATGCTCGAGGCATCTCTATGTTTAGATAGAGATCTACCCTTGAGAGGACAGCCTGTCTTGTGTTTCGATACCAGAGATCCATGTGAGGAAGACGATACCCTGGACAACATTGAAGTGCATGAAACCATATCTGAGACAAAAAGGAAGCAGAGTTTTGCAGCCCAATTCTGTAGGCCTCTCTTTGTAATCTTCTTGCATAGGGGACATTCAGATGACTGGTGATCTTGGCTGAGGCATTTAAGACACCAGTCACGGGTATCAGTAGCAGAAATAGTGCTACCACATTTGGAACACTTAAAACCGCTGGCTGGTTTTTCCATCATACGAACATAAGATATGCCATACTGGGTCAGACCAAGGTCCTGTTTCCAACAGTGGCCAATCTAGGTCATACATACCTAGCAGTATCCCCAAGAGACACAGGTTCCACAATGCTTGTATTGGGTCAAGCATTGATATCCTGGGTCCCTTTTTAATAATCGTTTATGGACCTTTCCTCCAGAACTTGTCCAAACCTTTTTTAAACCCAGCTACACTAACAGCCTTTACTACATCCTCTGGTAACAAATTCCAGAGTTTGATTCCACGTTGAGTGAAAAAATATTTTCTCTTATCTTAAATAGTTTACCCTGTAGCTTCATTACATGTCCCCTAGTCTTTCTATATTCTGATAGCGTAAACAATTGATCTACATTTACCCGTTCCACGCCATTCATTAATTTATAGACCTCTATCATATCTCCCCTCAGCCGTCTCTTTTCCAGGTTGAAGAGCTCTAACCTTTGTAGCCTCTCTTCATAGGAATAGCTTTCCATCCCCTTTACCATTTTGGTGGCTCTTCTCTGTACCTTTTCTAATAACGCTATATCCTTAAGATACGGTGACCAGAATTGCACACAATATTCAAGGTGCGGTCGTACCATGGAAATATACAGAGGCATTATAATATTCTTTGTTTTATTTTCCATTCCTTTCCTTGATACCTAGCATTCTATTTGCTTTCTTGGCCGCTGCTGCACACTGGGCGGAGTGTTTTAACATGTTATCCACGATGACGCCTAAATCTTTTTCCTGGGTGGTGGTTCCCAATGTGGAACCTTGCATCGTGTAACCATAGTGTGGGTTGTTCTTTCCTAGGTGCATAACTTTGCACTTGTCCACATGAAATTTCATCTGCCATTTGGATGTCCAGTCTTCCAATTTATCCAGATCCTCCTGCAGCTTTCTGCAATCCCCTTGGGTTTTAACAACTTGAAACAGTTTTGTGTCATCTGCAAATTTGATAACCTCACTCGTAATTCCCTTTTCCAGGTCATTTATGAATATGTCAAAAAGCAGCGGACCTAGTACAGATCCCTGGGGTACTCCTCTATTCACCTTTTTCCATTGGGAAAACTGACCATTTAGCCCTACCCTCTGCTTTATATCTTTTAACCAGTTCCCGATCCACAATAGTACACTGCCTCCTATCCCATGACGTTTTAGTTTTGCCAAAAGTCTCTGATGAGGGACCTTGTCAAAGGCTTTCTGAAAGTCCAGATACACTATATCAACCGACTCACCTTTGTCTACCTGTTTATTCACACCTTCAAAAAAACAAACAAACCACATAACAGATTAGTAAAACAAGATCTTCCTTGTCTAAAGCAATGTTGGCTGTCTCCCATTAGGCCATGACTATCTACATGCTGAGTAATTGTGTTCTTTATGATGGTTTCTACCATCTTTCTCGGTACTGACGTCAGGCTCACCGGTCTGTAGTTTTCCGGATCACCCCTGGAAACCTTTATAAAAATTGGCATTACATTGGCGATCCTCCAATCTTCAGGTATTACAGATGATTTTAATGAAAGTTCACAGATTACTAATAGCAGGTCTGCAATCTCATATTTCAGTTCTTTCAACACCCTTTGATATATACCATCTGGATCAGGTAATTTGCTACTATTCAGTTTATCAAATAGTTGTAATACATCTTCCTGGTGTAGCGATTTCTCTCTCAATTCCTCTGCAGTATCACCTTTAAATACCACTTCAGTCATGGGTAACATCCCTACATCTTCCTCAGTAAAGACCGAAGCAAAGAATTCATTCAGTCTCTCCGCTATAGCCTTGTCTCCTCTTACTGCCCCTTTACCCCTCTATCATCTAACAGTCCAATTGACTCTCACAGGCTTTTTGCTACGAATGTACTTGAAAAAGTCTTTATTTCGCGTTTTTGCTTCCATAGCAATCAAATTCTCGCTTTGCCTGCCTTATCAATGCTTTGCATTTAACTTGCAAGTGCTTGTGCTGTTTCCAGTTTTCGTCGTTCGGCTCTTTTTTCCATTTCCTGAAAGATGCTTTTTTTGGCAGCAACAGCCTCTCTGACCTCACCTTTAAACCATGCTGGCAGTTTTTTGGACTTTCTTCCACTTTTCTTTTCTTAATGCATGGAATACAGCTGGTCTGGGCTTCCAGGAGAGTGTCAGTAGATTGAATGAAACACCTAGGATTAAGATGGCGTCAATGCACTTAAAAGAACTAAAAGTAGTGTTTTGTTTTGTTTTTAAGAAAGAAAAAGAATCAAAGATATTGGTTCCAGAGTCAAGGGGAAGGCAGACACAACCACAAAAAATAAAGAGGAGATTTTCTGCGTCGACAGGATTTGCTTCCTGCTGGCTCCACGGAAAACGAAGAACTGAGGAGGGAGAGTCACAAAGGCAGGAAGGCAGCTGCGCAGGCGCAGTGGGATGCTCCCAGCTTTCCTATTGGATGCTGGGGAGCATTCCTGCATGGGCTCTGTTGGTACCGATGTCACCCATATGTGAAGACTACATTCCTGCTTGTTCCTGGAGACTCTCTATCTTTACTACTTTTGCTATGCTGTGTTGGCATTCCTTTCTTTTAAATTATGTATTTTATTGTAAACCACTTTGATGTGTATCCATGTCTAAAGGCAGTATATTACATTTTAACAAACATAATTGTTGACAAGTGCAAAGTTATACACTTAGGGAAGAACAGCCCAAACTACAGTTACATGATGCAAGGTTCCACATTAGGAACCACCTCCCAGGAAAATGATCTGGGTGTTATCATGGATAATCTATTTCTTTAGAAGTTTTTTTTCCCCATTTAACTTTTTATTAATAATTTCCGTTAATATAACAAACATCTTCTGACATCTCATTATGCAACTTTTACAACAATTACACAATCCCATTTATTATGTTCTCCCCTTGCGTTTACAACTTTAGTCATGCCTATTCTTCTACCTTCCCTCCCCTCTCTATTTCCCCCTTCATTTATTATTTTATTGCGATGTCTCATCATAACTGTCGTATTCATTGCTGAGATATACAAATTCTCCCTATTTATCACATTAACATGACATCATAATAACAATCTTTGCTCTGTTCCATCCCTCCTTTACTCCCCCTCACCGTTTCTCCCCCCTTCCCAGCCATCTCCATACCCTCTTCCATTGTTCCACACTCCTCTCCACTTTCCCTTGCCTCAGCTTCGTTAGCTGATGCAAACACAATTCTGTCATTCTTCTGATGAAGCCTTCACTATTTGTTGTGGACGACCCTGTCCAATATTTTGCTCTCTCACACCTTGCTGCTACTATACAATGGTGTAATATCCACTTTTCCCTCTCCGAGATATCCTCCTCTACCTGATGCAGTAAGCAGACCTCTGGCCTCCTCTGCAATCTATGCCCTGTCATCTCATAAATTAATGTCCAACACCCTTTCCCTGTATTTTTGGATCTGTCCACATTTCCACCAGATATGTAGCATATCTCCTCTCTCTTGACAGCCCCTCCAGCACAAATCAGATTGTCCCAACCATGCTTGCCTTTTACAAATTGGCGTCCAATACCACCTATATAACACTTTACATAAGAACATAAGAACATAAGATATGCCATACTGGGTCAGACCAAGGTCCATCAAGCCCAGTATTCTGTTTCCAACAGTGGCCAATCTAGGTCATATGTACCTAGCAGTTTCCCCAAGGGACACAGGTTCCACAATGCTTGTATTGGTTCAAGCATTGTTATCCTGGGTCCCTTCTTAATAATGGCTTATGGACCTTTCCTCCAGGAACTTGTCCAAACCTTTTTTAAACCCAGCTACACTAACAGCCTTTACTACATCCTCCGGTAACAAATTCCAGAGTTTGATTACACGTTGAGTGAAAAAATATTTTCTTTTATTAGTCTTAAATAGTTTACCCTGTAGCTTCATTGCATGTCCCCTAGTCTTTCTATATTCTGATAAGGTAAACAATCGATCTACGTTTACCCGTTCCACTCCGCTCATTAATTTATAGACTTCTATCATATTTCCCCTCAGCCGTCTCTTTTCCAGGTTAAAGAGCCCTAACCTTTTTAGCCTTTCTTCATAGGAGTATCCTTCCATCCCCTTTACCATTTTGGTGGCTCTTCTCTGAACCTTTTCTAATAACTCTATATCCTTTGTAAGATACGGCGACCAGAATTGCACACAATATTCAAGGTGCGGTCTCACCATGGAACGATATAGAGGCATTATAATATCCTTTGTTTTATTTTCCATTCCTTTCCTTATCATACCTAGCATTCTATTTGCTCTCTTGGCCGCCGCTGCACACTGGGCCGAGGATTTTAACATGGTATCCACAATGACACCTAAATCTTTTTCCTGGGTGGTGGTTCCTAATGTGGAACCTTGCATCGTGTAACCATAGTTTGGGTTGTTCTTCCCTAGGTGCATAACCTTGCACTTGTCCACATTAAATTTCATCTGCCATTTTGATGCCCAGTCTTCCAATTTATCAAGATCCTCTTGCAATTTTCCACAATCCTCTTGGGTTTTAACAACTTTAAATAGTTTTGTGTCATCTGCAAATTTGATAACCTCACTCGTTATTCCACTTTCCAGGTCATTTATGAATATGTCAAAAAGCAGCGGACCCAGCACAGATCCCTGGGGTACACCACTATTCACCTTTCTCCATTGGGAAAATTGGCCATTTAGCCCTACCCTCTGCTTTCTATCTTTTAACCAGTTCCTGATCCACAATAGTACACTGCCTCCTATCCCATGACTCTTTAGTTTTGCCAAAAGTCTCTCATGAGGGACCTTGTCAAAGGCTTTCTGAAAGTCCAGATACACAATATCAACCGACTCACCTTTGTCCACCTGATTATTCACTCCTTCAAAAAAACATAACAGATTAGTAAGACAAGATCTTCCTTGTCTAAAGTCATGTTGGCTGTCTCTCATTAGTTCATGACTATCTACATGCTGAGTAATTTTATTCTTTATGATGGTTTCTATCATTTTTCCCGGTATTGACGTCAGGCTCACCGGTCTGTAGTTTCCAGGATCACCCCTGGAACCCTTTTTAAAAATTGGTGTTACATTGGCGATCCTCCAATCTTCAGGTATTAGAGATGATTTTAATGATAGTTCACAGATTACTAATAGCAGGTCTGCAATCTCATATATTTCAGTTCTTTCAATACCCTTGGATGTATACCATCCGGCCCAGGTGATTTGCTACTCTTCAGCTTATCTAATAGTTGTAATACATCTTCTCGATGTATCGATATTTCCTTCAATTCTTCTGCACCTTTAAATACCACTTCAGTCATGGGTAACATCCCTACATCTTCCTCAGTAAAGACTGAAGCAAAGAATTCGTTCAGTCTCTCCGCTATCGCCTTGTCGCCTCTTAATGCTCCTTTAACCCCTTTATCATCTAATGGACCAACTGACTCTCTCACAGGTTTTTTGCTACGAATGTACTTGAAAAGGTCTTTACTTCGCGTTTTTGCTTCTGCAGCAAGCTTCTTCTCAAATTCTCCCTTTGCCTGCCTTTTCAATGCCTTGCATTTGACTTGCCAGTGCTTGTGCTGTTTCCAGGTTTCGTCGTTTGGCTCTTTTTTCCATTTCCTGAAAGATGCTTTTTTTGGCAACAGCCTCTCTGACCTCAACTTTAAACCATGCTGGTAGTTTTTTGGACTTCTTTCCACTTTTCTTAAAGCATGGAATACAGCTGGTCTGGGCTTCCAAGATAGTATTTTTCAACAACAGCCAAGCCTGATGTACGTCTTTAACCTTTGCAACTGCTCCTTTTAGTTTTTTCTTGACTGTTTTCCTCATTTTATCATAGTCTGCCTTTCGAAAGTTAAAAGGTAGTACTGTGGATTTCCTTACTATCCCTCCTCCACTAATTAAATCAAAGGCGATCATGCTATGATCACTATTGCCAAGTGGCCCCAACAACCTTATCTCTTGCACTAGATCTGGTGTTCCACTAAGGATTAGGTCTAATATGGCTTCCCCTCTGGTCGGTTCATGAACCAGCTGCTCCAAGAAGCAGTCATTTATTTCATCTAGGAACTTTATCTCCCTAGCATGTCCTGACGTGACACTGACCCAGTCGATACCGGGGTAGTTGAAATCACCCATTATTATTACTGTGCTGTAACTTTTGTTAGCTTCCTTGATTTCTTTGAGCATTTCATCATCCATTTGGTCATTCTGGCCAGGCGCTCGATAGTACACCCCCACTGCCATTGCCTTCCCCCTTTTACATGGAATTTCAATCCATATAGATTCTACAGCAGATTTTGTTTCCTGCAAAACTTTAATCCTTTCTGACTCAATGCCCTCTCTAACAGAGAGCAACCCCTCCACCAATTTGATCAGCTCTATCATTACGATATAGTTTGTACCCAGGTATCACAGTGTCCCACTGGTTGTCGTCCTTCCACCATGTCTCTGATATTCCAATCATATCTAACCTTTCATTTAGTGCTATATATTCTAACTCTCCCATCTTATTTTTTAGACTTCTAGCATTTGCATACAAGCATTTTAGAGAATGTATTTTATCCATATTAATTTGTCTGTTAGACATGAGTAATTTGGGATCTTTAAGCTCTGTCTGCTCCATACTTGAGGGCATTTGGGCTACTTTACTCTTTTGTGGAACCTCTCTGCTTTTGGTAGTATCCTTCAAAGATACATTCTTCCGAACCATCTGCTCTTGGGCGACTGTCGGCTTTCCCCTAATATCTAGTTTAAAAGCTGCTCTATCTCCTTTTTAAAGGTTAATGCCAGCAGCCTGGTTCCATCCCGGTTAAGGTGAAGCCCATCCCTTCGGAAGAGCCCCTCCTTTCCCAAGAATGTTCCCCAGTTCCTAACAAATCCAAACCCCTCATCTCTGCACCATTGTCTCATCCACGCATTGAGACTCCGGAGCTCTGTCTGCCTTTTGGGTCCTGCGCGTGGAACAGGAAGCATTTCGGAGAATGCTACCCTAGACGTTCTGAATTTCAACTTCCTACCTAAAAGCCTAAATTTAACCTCCAGAACCTCCCTACCACATTTTCCTATGTCATTGGTACCAACATGTACCAAGACAGCAGACTCCTCCCCAGCACTATCTAAGACCTTATCTAGGTGGCGCGTGAGGTCCGCTACCTTCGCACCAGGCAGGCATGTTACCAGGCGATCCTCACGTCCACCAGCCACCCAGCTATCTACATGCCTAATGATCGAATCACCAACTATAACGGCTGTCCTAACCCTTCCCTCATGGGCACATGGCCCTGGAGAAACTTCCTCGGTGCGAGAGGGTTTTACATCACCTGGAGGACAGGTCCTACTTACAGGATCACTTCCTGCCACACCAGGGTGATGCTCTCCTGTCACGTGACCTCTCTCCTCCATGGCAACAGGGATGCTGCCAGACTGGGGGTGGGACTTCAGGACTATATCCCTGTAGGTCTCGTCTATGTACCTCTCTGTCCGTCTTATGCTTTCCAAGTCTGCTACTTTAGCCTCTAGAGAATGGACTCGTTCCCTGAGAGCAAAGAGCTCCTTGCACCTAGTGCACACGTAAGACCTCTCACCAACTGGGAGAAAATCATACATGTGACACTCAATGCAAAAGACTGGAAAGCCCCCATCCCGCTGCTGGACTGCTGTCTGCATCTTAGTTTTAAGTTTGTGTTTAGATCTAAGTTCTTTACTTACTAAGGGTTGCTATGGATATTTATACTATGGATAAATTATAGCTCTTAGCTGGTGCTAGGCTCTAACTTCTTATGAAATTTAAAGTACAAGCTCTCTGCTGGGTTCTAAATTTAACCAGAAATCTCTTTTCCGTGTTGTAAATTTAAGCTAAAAGAACTTTGCTGATGCTAGGCCCTGAGTGACTATTAAATGTAAACTACAAGCTCTCTGCTGGGTATGAAATGTAACCAGAGAGTTCTCCTCTGTGTTTTAAATGTAAACTTAAACTGCTGCTACTAGGCCCTGACTGATTTAACAAAAATAGTGGATCACAGATTAATTAGCTTTAATACAAAGAATTCCTTTTAGAAAATTACCAGAAGTAAATACTCACAGTTGCAGATCTCCCTCCAGAAGCAACAGTCCCCCTTACCAGTCTTTATAGGAGTTTTCTTCTGAGTGGCTATTGATATGCCTGCCACTATCTGTATTACCTTATCTCACTCCTCTTCATTCCATTGTGCCCCTAAATCTTCCTCCCATTTCTTCATAAACTCTATTTTTACCCTCTCCTCCCTCCATTAACCCTTTATATATTTTGGACAAAGCTCCCCACCCCCTATTTTCCCATAGATCCTCTTCCATACCTTTCTGCTATCGCAAAAAGTGACTGACCTGGATATAGCTAAAGTAATCATTTCTTGTTAACCGGTATAGATCCTTAATATCCTCAAAATCTCTAACTCCCTCTTTAGCCACTATTTGGGAAATGTGTTAGTTCCAAGTTTGCCCATCTTCTCAATACCCTCACCCCTGGCCCCTGCCCCCTCTCTAAGCATGCTGCTAGTGTCATCCCCTGTATGTGTTCTTTGTCTTGCATTAATATTTTCCTATTCTGTTTCCAAACCTTCAAACTATGCTCAATTATGGGGTTTAAGGTGGTCACTTCAAATACTGTGCTTCCCTTCCATTCCTCTCCAATCCCGCTCCCCTTACTGAGGCTTCTTCCAGTTGGACCCAGTGCTTCTGTTTCTCTCTTTGCCATTCATATATTGTTTTCAACTGTGCTGCCGCGTAATATTTACTAAAATTAGGAACCCCAAGCCCCCCTCCCCCTTTGCTCTCTGCATGACTGAGAAAGCTACTCTGGGACTCCTATTTTGCCATATAAAGCGATTAATGATTCTTTGCAAATGCTTTAGCTTTCTATATGGCACCTGTATCGGCAATATTTGAAACAGGAACAAAAATCTAGGTAGTGGCATCATTTTTATAACCGCAATACGTCCAAACCAGGACAGATAGCCTTGCCCCCACCCATTCAACAAGCTCTCCACTTGCCCAAATAACTTTAAATAATTTAAATCATATAATGGAGTGGAGGAGTGGCCTAGTGGTTGGGGCAAGGTACTTCAGGCCAGAAGGTCGGGGGTTCAAATCCCACTAGAGGACAGCAACCTTGGGCCGGAAGGACTGGGGTTTCTAGTCCTACAGGTGCTCCTTGTGGTCTTGGGCAAGCCACTTAACCCTCCATAGCCCATGTTCCCTGTAAAATAGTTATTTCCAAGTTATAATGCCCTGTTCATTGTAATTTCAGTTTGTTTAATGTAAACCGCCTTGATATCATGAAAGGCGGTATATAAGAAATGTTAAATAAATAAATAATGATTCCAACCTGTTACTTATTTGAATCCCTAAATACCAAATCCGCCCCCGAGTCCACCTAAATGGGTATTTCTTTTGTATTTGCTGCACTTCCTTTTTTATTGACAAATTCAATATTTCAGATTTTGCCCAGTTTATAGTAAATCCAGACAGTCTGCCATATTCTTCTAATTCCCACATTAATATTGTTAGAGTGAATCCCGGTCTAGTCACGCTCATAATATCGTCCGCAAATAAAGATATTCTATATTCTTTCATTCCTACGACTATGCCCTTCAGATCTGCCCGTTCTCTTACCCTTTCTGTGAATGGCTCTACTGAAAGCGCAAATAAGAGGCAACAAAGAGCACCCTTGCCTCGTCCCCCTCCCCCAAGAAATTTGAATAAGCTCCACTGACCCGAACGCAAGCTCTCGGGTTGCGGTAAATTGCCTGTACCCAACCCATGAATCCTGTACCCAACCCCATTCTTTCTATTACCTGAAATTGAAAAGGCCAGGACACTTGGTCGAAAGCCTTTTCTCGTGTCCAAAGATAACAGTAGTGCCCCCTCCTTGCTTTTTTCTATCGACCAGCTTGTATTTAGTATCTTGCGAATATTGTCTGCTACCTGCCTACCTGGGATAAATCTTGCTTGGTCCTGATAGGGAAATTAATTTATTACCCTATTCAATTGCGTAGCCAGTATTTTAGCCAATAATTTAGCGTCTAAAATGTAATTGTGAAATAGGTCTGTACGATGAACATTCTTGCAGGTCCTTTCCTGCTTTATGTATTACTGTTATTCCTGCCCACCCCATAGTCCCTGCTAGCATACCTCCCTCCCTTGGTAAATTGAACAGCCACATTAATGGGTTAATTAGCATCTCTCCAAACCTTCTGTAAAACCGTGGCACAGTGAGCCCATCTAATCCCGGCGCCTTATCTACTTTCAACTGCTTTATAGCTTTCAGGACTTCCTCATCTTTTATGGCTCTATTTAACTCTTTTTGTTCCTCCTCTTCCAATTTCGGCAGCTGTATAGAGTCTAAGTAGCTTTGTACTCTCTCCAGCTCTGGGGGAGTTTTTGCCTCATATAACAATTGATAAAATCTCTTAGAAGCTTCCCTAACATCCCCATCTTTAGAGAGACTATTTTCCCTCCCGCATCTCTAACTTTCAATATGTGTGATCTTAACTTGTTTCAGTTTCTGCGCCATATATATCCCAGCTTTATTGCCCCCCTCGAAAAATTTGCACTCTTACTGCCAGCACTTGTTCTCTATAGGATCCTTTTCTATCTTGCACATCCAATTCTTCCAATTTCAGTAATCTCTCTCTGTTCCCTATCTTTTTTCTCCCTTTCCTTCCTTTTTCGTGCCCCCCCATTTGACCAGAACACCTCTCACTACTGCCTTATAGCCATCCCTTATACCACCCCATGCCACCTCCCCATTATCGTTCCATCGAAAATACTCTTGTTTCTCGCTCTCTCATCTCTTACCTGCTCGTCTTCTAAAAGAGATTCATTTAATCTCCAGAACTGTATGCCCTTTTCCTCCCCCTCTATTGCCATTCTGATTTCCACTAAAGCGTGGTCAGACTACGTAATAGAGTCCATCTCCGCTCCTTTAATTCTTCCCACCACCTCCTTAGTTATCCAAATGGCATCAATTCTAGAGTACGAACCATGTATTGGGGAATAGTATGAGAATTGCCTTTTCCGAGGATACTGAAATCTCCATGCCGTTCTTTATATTATTAAGACACTATTCTGTTCTATGTAATTATCTCATGTATATAGTTTACCCCGGTTCTCCAAGTTTGTACTCCTGTTCGATGTAAACCAAACAGCTTGTTGTTATGGTCTTTATGTTATAATGTAAACCGCGCTGATGCCGAATAGTGCGGTATATAAGAACTTGTAATAAATAAATAAAATAAATAAATCTATCAAGCAGTGTTGTGTTACAAAATGACGATATTTGCTTCTATCTGCCTTCTTTTTTCCCCCGTGGCATCTCTAGCCAGATTCCAGGTTAAATTAAAGTCACCACCACAGATGAGAATACCTTCTTCTAGTTTCCCCACATCTTCATTGAGCTTTGTACAAAATTCTCCTTGCGTCCCTGTGGGCGCATATACATTCATACCATTCATTCCCTATTTTGAGACACAGTAGCACATATCTCCCTGCTTTATCCCTGAATACTTTCTGTTATTCCGTCTTTATCTTTGAATCTATTAAAATTGCAACTACATAAGAACATAAGATATGCCATACTGGGTCAGACCAAGGTCCATCAAGCCCAGTATCCTGTTTCCAACAGTGGCCAATCCAGGTCATACGTTCCTAGCAGTTTCCCAAAAAGACACAGGTTCCACAATGCTTGTATTGGATCAAGCATTGATATCCTGGGTCCCTTCTTAATAATGGTTTATGGACCTATCCTCCAGGAACTTGTCCAAACCTTTTTTAAACCCAGCTACACTAACAGGCCTTTACTACATCCTCCGGTAACAAATTCCAGAGTTTGATTACACGTTGAGTGAAAAAATATTTTCTTTTATTAGTCTTAAATAGGTTACCATGTATCTTAATTGCATGTCTCCCAGTCTTTCTATATTCTGAAAACGTAAACAATCGATCTACGTTTACCCATTCCACTCCGTTCATTAATTTATAGACTTCTATCATATCTCCCCTCAGCTGTCTCTTTTCCAGGTTAAAGAGCTCTAACCTTATTAGCCTTTCTTCATAGGAGTATCCTTCCATCCCCTTTACCATTTTGGTGGCTCTTCTCTGAACCTTTTCTAATAACGCTGTATCCTTTTTAAGCTACGGCGACCAGAATTGCACACAATATTCAAGGTGCGGTCTCACCATGGAACGATACAGAGGCATTATAATATCTCTTGTTTTATTTTCCATTCCTTTCCTTATGATACCTAGCATTCTATTTGCTCTCTTGGCCGCCGCTGCACACTGGGCCAAGGGTTTTTAACATGTTATCCACGATGACGCCTAAATCTTGTTTCCTGGGTGGTGGTTCCTAATGTGGAACCTTGCATCGTGTAACCATAGTTTGGGTTGTTCTTCCCTAGGTGCATAACTTTGCACTTGTCCACATTAAATTTCATCTGCCATTTTGATGCCCAGTCTTCCAATTTATCAAGATCCTCTTGCAATTTTCCACAATCCTCTTGGGTTTTAACAACTTTAAATAGTTGTGTCATCTGCAAATTTGATAACCTCACTCGTAATTCCCTTTTCCAGGTCATTTATGAATATGTCAAAAAGCAGCCGACCCAGCACCGATCCCTGAGGTACACCACTATTCACCTTTCTCCATTGGGAAAAATGGCCATTTAGCCCTACCCTCTGCTTTCTATCTTTTAACCAGTTCCTGATCCACAATAGTACACTGCCTCATACCCCATGACTCCTAAGTTTTGCCAAAAGTCTCTGATGAAGGACCTTGTCAAAGGCTTTCAGAAAGTCCAGATACACTATATCAACCGACTCACCTTTGTCCACCTGTTTATTCACACCTTCAAAAAAACATAACAGATTAGTAAGACAAGATCTTCCTTGTCTAAAGCCATGTTGGCTGTCTCCCATTAGGCCATGATTATCTACATGCTGAGTAATTTTATTCTTTATGATGGTTTCTACCATTTTTCCCCCGCTACTGATGTCAGGCTCACCGGTCTGTAGTTTCCTGGATCACCCCTGGAACCCTTTTTAAAAATTGGCATTACATTGGCAATCCTCCAATCTTCAGGTATTACAGATGATTTTAATGATAGTTCACAGATTACTAATAGCAGGTCTGCAATCTCATATTTCAGTTCTTTCAACACCCATTGATGTATACCATCCAGCCCAGGTGATTTGCTACTCTTCAGTTTATCTAATAGTTGTAATACATCTTCCCGATGTATCGCTATTTCCTTCAATTCTTCCGCACCTTTAAATACCACTTCAGTCATTGGTTAACATCCCTACATCTTCCTCAGTAAAGACTGAAGCAAAGAATTCATTCTGTCTCTCCGCTATCGCCTTGTCGCCTCTTAGTGCCCCTTTAACCCCTCTATCATCTAATGGACCAACTGACTCACAGGTTTATTGCTACGAATGTACTTGAAAGTCTTTAATTTCGTGTTTTTGCTTCCGCAGCAAGCTTCTTCTGAAAATCTCCCTTTGCCTGCCTTATCAATGCCTTGCATTTGACTTGCCAGTGCTTGTGCTGTTTCCAGGTTTCGTCATTTGGCTCTTTTTTCCATTTCCTGTAATATGCATTTTTGGCAACAGCCTCTCTGACCTCACCTTTAAACTATGCTGGCAGTTTTTTGGACTTCCTTCCACTTTTCTTAAAGCATGGAATACAGCTGGTCTGGGCTGCCAAGATAGTATTTTTCAACACAAACCAAGCTTGATGTAAGTCTTTAACCTTTAGCTCCTCCTTTCTTTTTTTCTATTGTGTTTGATGCATGGACACAAACCCTATACCCCTTAGGCTTAACCAAATATTCTGTCGCCCGAGTGAGGTGTGTTTCCTGTATGAGTACCACTGATGCCTTTTGTCATATTTCTTTATATAACTTCTGCCTTTTAAATGGTGAGTTAAGCCCTTTTACATTTAATGTTACTATTTTTAGTTCACCTTTGATGTTTGTTGCCCCTCTCTTGCCCCCAGCCTCCCCCCTCTCCCCATCACCCTTCCCCGTCCTTCTTCCCCTCCATGGAGACTCAACTTCCATAAATAGTGACTATCAGACCTCAGTCTGCCTATTCCCCCTCCCTCCTCTCTCATTCTCTAACTCCATCTCCCATGTCCCGGCCTACCCCTCCCATTTCATCGCCCCCCCCCCCCGGCTTAGTGCCCTCCCCCCTCCTTTCCCCACTGCTCTATCCAATCTTGACCACTCCCTTGACCCATATCTCCCACTACCCTACCCCCATCGTCCCTCCCCCATATTTATGTTCCCTATATTTACAATCCCATATTGACCCGAGCCCTCCTCCCCCTCTTAGACTTCCCTCCTTCCCCCTCTCCTGTTCCCCTCACCCTCCTCCCATGCCCTTCCAACATCTCTTACATGCTTCTTATTAATGTCCCACATTTCAGTTCATGTGTTAATTCCTATGGTGCCTGGAATCCCGGGGTCCTTCCCTTCAGCTAATGTCCTTCACCACCGCTTTTGCTCCTTGGCTGCCTTTGGTCAGGTCTCACCACTCTGACCATTGGTTGGTGCTCTGTGCCATCTCCGATTGGCTGCCCTGGTCCCAGATGCCATAGCATTCTTTGTTTTTGCTTGGCTCTCATTGCCTTCTGGAATGTTAGTCCCATGTCTGAGCACCCCCCAAGCTTCCTCACTGGTCTTTACCTTTCTTGATGTGCCATTTGCTGTAATTAAAAGGCCAAAAGGGTATAGCCATCTGTATCGCACCTCCTCTCTCCTCAGATAAGCCGTCACTTCTTTCATCTCTGACGCTGCAATGTGCCTAGAGAGAGATTCTGGAACAGTTCCACCATATGTCCTTCGCACTGAAAGTGTTCCAATTTCCGTGCTGCCTTCAAAAGATTTTCTTAAAATTTTAAAGGATCTCAGGCACACCACAATGTCCCTTGGTCAATTGTCTCTTATTGACCCTAACCCCCTATGTGCCCTCTCTATCTGCAAGGGTTCTCCTTCCCCACTCTCTTCGAGGGCCGCCGCTTGTAACAATGGGGTCCTCTAGCACACCTCTCACTCTTATATTACTTCTCCTGGATTGATCTTCCAGATCCTCCGCCTTCTCTTTAAATTCTTCATGGGCTTGCTTTAACTCCTCCCATCCTTTTTGTAGATCTTCCAATGCATCTCCATGTTGTTCCAGCTGATTTTCTGTTTCCTCTACCTGTCTTAAAGATTGCAGTGTGTCTGAATTCATTTTTAACTCCGCTGATTTCCACTTTAAGTTCTTCCTTCAGCTCATTCAGCCACGTCTTAATCATCTCAGCTACTTCCGGACCCCAGGGACTCTCCATCTCCTCCTCTGGCTCAGTCTCGTGCTCCGCCACCACTTTGCCCTCTTTTTCCCCTTCCTTACCTCCTCTCGAAGGTGCATTGGAGGATCTGAATTCCGCCAATTTTTTCTTTGCAGAGGGTCCTCCTTTAGACTTATCCATCTTGCCCCTTTGCGCCTCTGATAGCTTCTACGGGCCGTCTGGAGTCTTCGGTCTCCCAGATCGGCCACCTGCTTCTCCCTGCAGGCCCTTCTGCTATACAGTTTGCAGGTGTACTTTTCCTCCCTTTATGTTTTTACAATAAAATTTATCAGTTTTTCCCCCCTTATAGGTAGTTGGGCCCGGTTTTGTTTTATAAAGCTGTGTTTAGTTGGGTATTATTGTAATTCTTAATAGCTGTACTCCTTCTTTGTCTTGCCTTTAATGGTGTCTTTTTGCTGCCCTGTTTTCTCCACTCTCTCTCTGTCTGCCTCCTTTCTGACGACTCTCCCCTCCAGTGCCGCTTTGCTATGCCGTCCTCCTTGCCGGGATCAGTCACGCTGTTGTGCCCAGGCTGCCGCCATCTACCACCATGTGCTCCCCTGCACCGCCGCACTGCTTCACTTATAGCCCGCTATGTTTGCCAACGCTGCAGCTCTCTGCCTCCTTATCCTTTCCGGATGGCTCCTCTGCTACTGTCCCCCTCATTTTGCCATACTTGGCCACCGTTTTTTGGGGATTTTTCCCCCTTGGTGCAGGCTTTGGCGGCAGAACTCCTTCATGCTGCCATACAGCCCTATGTTGTCACTGGAAGTCCTCTCTTTAGAGGTTTTTAATATACCGCTTTATCCCGAAACACTCTGCCCAGTGTGTCGTGATGGCCAAGAAAACAAATAGAATGCTTTGAATCATAAGGAAAGGAATGGAGAATAAAATCAAGGCTATTATAATGCCTCTGTCACTCCATGGTGTGATTGCACATGGAATATGGTGACCAGAATTACACACAATATCTTAAAAAAAAAAAAAAAAAAAGGGATAGTGTTATTAGAAAAGGTACAGAGAAGAACCATCAACATGGTAAAGGGGATGGAAGGATACCTCTATGAGAAAAGGCTTCAAGGTTAGGGCTCTTCAACCTGGAAAAAAGACGGCTGAGGGGAGATGGTCTATAACTTAATGGTAGTTTATTCTTTCTACTACTACTGAGCATTTGTATAGCCCTACAAAACATATGCAGCGCTGTACAAACATGTAGAAGATGGTCCCTGCTCATCAGAGCTTACAGTCTAGTCAAGACAAACAATACAGTAGCTGTAGACATGGGAGACATCTAGGGGGAATGGTAAGGAAACACATAAGAGACCAGGTGAGGGAGAGACCACGTGATGCGCACACTGTAGAGGTCGCATCCTGAGCTACTCCCGAACCCCTCGGACTACACCGGCGATTTAGAACCGTTCATTACTGCCATTACCCGCCGAAAAGGCATTTATCTGCATCGGAGTGCCAGCTTCTGATAGTGCAAGTCGGAGCACGATAGTGCATGGCTACCGCGGTAAAATCGCTACGGAGAGAGCGGGAGAAGGGGACAGGCTCTAGTAAGATGGCGGATTCAGCCCTGACACCGGCTTCGCCGCAGTCACCGAAATCCCCTGTCTCTATAGATGAAATGTCAGCGGCGGTAAAAACAGCCTTGCTGCCTCAATTTGAAGCCCTCCACGAGAAAATGGATGGGCTGAAATCGGCATTTGACACGCTAAGCAAGAGACAGCAGGAGGCCGAAGAACGAGTGGAGCTGGCAGAAGCAAAAGTGGAGACACTGACTGCGGAGGTGGCAGGCTTGAGATCCCAATTATCTTATCATGCAGAGAAACTCGATGACTTAGAAAATAGGTCTCGACGGAATAATCTGCGCTTCCTGGGGATCCCTGAAGCTGTACTAGATAGGGACCTGCGGGGGTACCTCGAGGCCTTGGTCCTGCAGATGGTGGAAGAGCCTGCACTGAGTGGCACACTATGTATAGAAAGGGTGCATCGGGTCGGTACTAAACAGCCTCGCGACCCTCGCCCTCGTATTGTGTTGGCTAAGTTCCTCCACTTCCCACAAAAGGAGTTGATCCTACGGGCAGCGCGGCAGAAGGAGGAGGTGGTGTTTAGAAACACTAAGCTCCGTATAGCTCAAGACTACTCAGTCGCTCTGAGCCGGAAAAGAAAAGAATATGCCCCCCTCTGTGGAAAGCTGATTGATGCAGGAATTAAGTTTTCCGTGCAATACCCCGCAAAACTCCATGTGCTCAGCGAGGGATCTCATCGCACCTTCGACTCCGCCTCTGCAGCAGAGGACTACGTGAATCGGCTTTATCTGCAAAAAACAGCTGTGTCAGTGACTCCTTCTTCATGATCTACTGTGCTCTGGCTGTATGACTTGGGGAACCTTCCTTCTGGAGAGCAAGAAGGGGGGAAATACAATGTAGCAATAAGATCGGCTACGGAGTCTCCAACAGCGGCCTGGTAACTTTGTATCCCCTGTGTATAGTAACAGTAACAAGTGCTTTGCATGCTGACAAAGTAAGTCAGACACCCAGAACCTTTCCCCTTGGTCTCCCTGCGCCCTGTCTTTAACTGCGCATATGACCCGGGGGGAGCTCTACGGTTAATAATTTTGACTGGCGTGGGAGAGCAGGCATAGAGACAATTGCCAATGCGGAGGGGAAGGGAGCGCATGGTAGGCCCCGGAGGAGGAGGGGCTCCCCAGGATATGCCAGCTGCTTTCATCGGAGCACAGGGCTACAATGTCCGCGTGCGCGGTCTGGGGGACTCCTTCCTCAGGGGGGGGAGGGGACTCTCCTCCAGCCATGCCCAGAGGAATCCATGCGCATCAAGGTTCAAGGGACCTTTCATATCCCATGGGGAGCAGTAGCCGAGGGAGCTGTGGGGGCCCCGCGAAAGAATCATGCTTCCTCCTTCTACGTCTCATCAGAAAGCGTAAAGCGGAAGAAATGCTACCTGCAGAGTACTCTATTCTCCATCATGAAGACTACTACTGCTAACTGTATGATTTTGAAGCATTGGTACCATGCAAGGAGTGCAGTTTTCTACACAGGACGGGCATGTGCAGAGGGCAGCGTATATTTGTTAATACCACCGAATCTAATTGTCAGTCAGGAGGCTCTATCTCTGCCTCGTCTAGGGTGGTATGGGTTGGCTACCGTTTAACCAGATAGAGTCTAAAACGGGGCCTGAACTCCTTTTTACTTATCCTATCAATAAATGCATCATTGGCATATAGCTGTGTCATCCCCCTGCACATGCACGCCCACTGCTTCTTTGCATCACTCCCTTCTTTGACATCACTTTTAAGATAAGTGTTAGACTTGCTTCGTTCCTTTAAATATTGTGTCTATGTAAACAGATTTTTTGTTCCTTTTTTTCTCTCTGGGGGAGAGGGTGGAGTACCTTCCGGAAGCAGTTAGATATGGTAGGGGAGTGATGCTACATCAGTGGGGAGGGAATTCCACCTTTACTCTACTGCGGGGGGACCTACCTGTCTGACAGGCCTGGTGGGGCGGCCTCTCCCCAGTGCGGAGGCTGGGTGGGGGAGGGGAGAGGGGTCCATAGAAGGTGAGGGGGGGGTAAGTACCTATGATTAAAGGGGATTTAAGGTGGGGTGATTGGCGGTAGGTAGTTACTATTTGGGCTGGGGGGAAGGGGGGATACGCTCAGAGGGGTCTCGGGAGGGCTACCTAGGAGGGGGTTGGTGTCGGGAGTCCTGTCGATAGGAGATAGTGATAGGGGTGGGATTGGGTGACTTAGCTGGGGTAAGTTTTTGGTTGGGGGGGTATTTGGGGAAAGGGTCATTGGTTTAAGGGGTAAAAGATTAGGGGGGGGGGAAGGGAGGGAAGGGGGGAAAGGTCGTCGCACCCTACAATCTCTGCAAAGGGCTATTTCCTACTATCGTAGTGACAACTTGGGGAGACCCCGGGCTGGGAGGGTCTCCTTGAGCACGAAGAGCTGGCAGCGGGGGCGTCAACAAACACCCTCTGAGAGTAATAACCTGGAACGTCTGTGGACTGGGTAACCCGATTAAGCGCTATAAAGTGCTCAAGGCATTGGCTCGGCAGCGATGTGATATTGCGTTACTCCAAGAGACCCATCAGACGGCTGAAGAGCATGCTAAACTGTGTCGGGACTGGGTGGGCCAGGTATGGGGAGCGCCTGCACTGGGAAAGAAAGGAGGGGTGGTCATACTTATACATAGACGCGTGCGCTTTACTTTGCACCGTCAGTGGGCCGATCCCAATGGGAAATTTCTGCTATTATATGGGCTACTGGAAGACCGGGACATCATACTAGGAGATGTATATGGCCCCAATGTATTAGATAGGGATTTTCTTAACCGCATTGCAGCCAAAATTGAGCAACTGCCGGACGTCCCTATGCTGGTGGGGGGGGACTTCAATGGTGTTTTCGACGTGCGTCTAGATACCTCTGCTGCCAGGGTGATGAGAGACAGGGTGCTCGGCTCTCAACTGCTGCAACGCTTTCGGGCCCGCTTGCACTTGGTAGATCCATGGCGACTGTTACACCCCTCTGAGAAAGAGTTTACACATATTTCGCGGGCGCATGGGACTAGCGCGCGATTAGATTACCTTCTGCTCTCCACGTCCACCTTTGCCCAAGTGGAGGAGGCGCAGATAGGACCCCTGGAAATCTCCGACCATGCTATGGTATGGTTGGAGTTGCATTGGGGGAGCGAGACCGGAACATCTCGCATATGGCGGTTCCCCACCGAGTTATATCAGGATAATAAATTTCAACAGTTTCTGAGTCATCGCTGGCGAAACTTCGAATTAAACCACCTGGTACACAAAGATGACCCAGAGCTGGTTTGGGAAACTGCCAAAGTGGTGCTGTGCGGGGATATCATCGGGTTTGCGGCTCGGAAGCGGAGATTGATGGCAGAACAAATTATACGGTTGGAGCAGCAGGTGTCGCAAGCGCGGGTGCTTAGTGGCCAGGCCCCCACAGTGCCCAACAGAAAACGATTATGGGAATTACAGGTTGCTTTAAACGAACTACACCATCAGAGAGCCAAGAAATCGATAATGTATTATAAATACCGTTTACAGTGTTTTGGCGATAAACCGGGGAAATTATTAGGACGATGTTTAAAGGGTCAGAGAGGTGGGAGGGGTGTTGCGGCGCTTCGGGACGAACGCGGGAAATTACAGCAGCAGCGGGCCGGGGTAAGTGAGATTTTTAAGGGCTTCTTTCAGAAATTGTACTCAGCGGGGGAGACAGACACCGCTACTATGGAGACTTACCTCCAGGGGCTGCGGCTCCCCAAGGCGTCCGACGAACAACGGGCCATGTTGGGACATCCGATAACCTTAGAGGAGGTGCAGTCGGTAATTACGAAAGCCAACTGCTATAAAGCACCGGGACCGGACGGCTATGGGGCTGAGTTTTATAAACTACTGTTGCCTTGGGTTAGCCCTCTATTAGTGGACACTTACCGGCAAAGAATAGACGGCAGGGGTAGACGATGGGGGGAAAATCAGGCGTATATTACGTTGATACCAAAGCCGGGCAAAGACCCGCTGCTGGCGGCCTCTTATAGGCCGATTTCCCTGCTGAATTTTGACATGAAGCTGATGGCCAAGGTTTTGGCGGACAGACTAGCAGGATTACTGGGGGATCTGGTTCATGACTCACAGGTGGGGTTTGTGCGGGGCTGCTACGCGGTCCGCAACATTCGTAGAATTTTGACATCATTGGAATGGGTGCATGGCCATCGGCTTCAGTCCCTACTGGTGAGTTTTGATGCTGAAAAAGCATTTGACCGGGTCAACTGGACATACTTGCACCACCTGCTACCGATGTACGGTTTGGGGCAGGCCTTTTGTGACATGGTTAAGAGCCTTTACGATACACCGACGGCTAGAGTGCTCTGTAACGGGGTTTTATCGGCTCCCTTTCCCCTGTATAGGGGTACTCGGCAAGGTTGTCCACTATCCCCTCTCTTGTTTGTTTTGTCCTTAGACCCCCTAATAAGGCGCATAGAACTTGACCCGCAAATTCGTGGAATTGAGATTGGCCATCAAGGGTTTACGATGTCGGCCTTTGCCGACGATATGCTGGTACACCTACTAGCCCCCCGGGAATCTCTGCCTAGGCTGTTACTGGCATTTCGCCTATTTGGTAGTTTTGCGGGCCTCCGGATCAACGAAGAGAAATCAGAAGCCTTAGATGTTTCGGGGCAGCTGCGAGGACACTGGGGGGGGGAGGGTTTCCCCCTGAAATGGGCGGAGCAGACGTTCAAATATTTAGGCGTTATTTTGACGAGAGTACCGCGGGATCTCTACAAAATTAACTGTGAGAGAGTGTTATCTGGGGTACGGAGCCAGCTGAGGGCGTGGAATCCGTTACCTTTATCGCTGATGGGGAGAATTGCAGCATTTAAAATGGTAGTGTTGCCTCGTATACTGTACTGGTTGCAAACTCTACCCGTGTGGTTACTGCGGCGGGATCTGCTTAGGTTGGAAAAGGAGATTCAGCGTTTCCTGTGGAAGGGGGCCAGGGTGCGGATTCCGCTATCCCGTATGATAGGTAAATGGAGCAGAGGGGGTCTGGGGCTCCCAGATATAAGGCTTTATGCTTTGGCGTGTCAGGCACGTCATCTGGGGGACTATCTGGGAGACACCAATGTCTATACGCCACGGGACCTTGAAGCGGCTTTTGTAGCACCCCTCTCCCTGATGGGGGTCCTACATGCGGACAGTGCACAACTGCCTACATGCCTTACACGAAACGTCCTGTTAAACGCATTGCGCCGTACTTGGCGACAATTAAATAGTTTTTGGCGAAGGAATTGGCAGGTGTCTAGCTGGCTCCCCATTCGGGGAAACGTGCACTTTCTGCCGGGATCCGACACTAAAGCGTTTCAGGTATGGTATCGACAGGGAATACGATCCCTAGGACATGTAGTGGACCTAACGGGCAAATGTAAGCCGTTTTTCCGCCAGCCGGGAGGAGTTTCAATTACCCCCTACTCAATATTTTGCGTACCTCCAGCTTTCTCATTACGTGGCACAGCTGCCCCAAGGGGAACTGGGGGGGGACAGATCGGCGCAGCTTCTCGAATTTTTTGACCTGGGGGGCGAGGCGCCACCAGCGATAGCGGGACTGAAGTCTCGGTTGGAGTGTTTCGGGGTACAACCGGATTATGGGAGGGTGGAGACGGCGTGGGCCGATGAATTGGGGCGGGTGGTGCACCCCGGCACCATCTGTGCAGCAGTAGGGCGGATAACAACCCTGGTAGGGGGAGCGAGGTGGAAGGAAGTTCAATATAAAGCCCTGACACGAGTGCATTTTTCGCCTCGGCGAGCGCTGAGGAGTCATATCACACAGGACGGGTCATGTCCTAGATGTTCTTTACCTTTGGCCACCCTGACGCACATGTGGTGGCAGTGCAGGCGCATCCTTCCCTACTGGTCTCGCATCCGCAGATACCTAACGGAGTTGCTGCAGCAAAGATTCCCATGGACAAACATTTTAGTCATTCTAGATCAATTGCACCCAACCCTGCCAGTGGGGAGATGGGAGCGGTTATTGGTACGTAAAGCCTGTCTGGTGGGGAAGGGCCCGATTCTCCACAGATGGAGGGATCCAAACCCACCCACGTTCTTGGAGTGGCGCAATGGCTTCCATCAGCTGATGCTTGCCGAGCGTTGGTGGGCCCGAGGCTCCGTGAAGCGTTGGTCCACTTTTATGTTAATATGGGAACCCTACATTCAGAGCTTAAGCCCCCGCTGCCGGAATGAAATTGTAAATATAGGATACTGAGCTGGGTGGGATTAAGGGTTGCGACGACGAGGGGGGGGGGAGGTTAATGGGGGCACCCTGGATTAAATGTCTACCTAAAAATGAATAATAACTGCGGGCGATTTGAGCTCTGTTATACATACATGACTGTTTGTGGTTTGTGCCGTGGCGGAGATAAGAACCCACTCTGCTACGGCGTGTTGTACATATTGTTTGCTTCTGTCAAAAGTTATGTATATGATGGTTTATATATAAATAAAGTTTCAAAAAAAAAAAAAAAAAAAAAGAGACCAGGTGAGTCAAGATCCGAAGGCAGCAGAAAGACAATGAAGCTACAGTATGGCACACTTAAGACTAATCTGAGAATATATTTCTCTCTCAACAGAAAAACTCGAATTCATTACCAGAGGATTAGCAAAAGCTGTTACGTAGCCGAGTTTAAGAGAGTTTTGGACAAGTCTGTGGAGAAAAAAGTCCATAAACTTATTAAAGACGACCAGGGAAATCCATTGCTTACCTCTGGGATAAGCAGCATGGAATCTGTCTACCTTTCTGGAACCCAACAGGTACTTGTGACCTGGATTGGACATTATTGGTAACAGGATACTGGGCTTGATGGACCCTTGTCTGACCCAGTATGGCTTATCTTATGCTCTCCAACGATCACCAGCCCCAAGCACATCCATCTTACATGGGGAAAAATGTTCAAACGTTCACTCACTATTTGTGAAACTAAAATCCAGGAAAATGAGGACAATCAAAAGCTTTGGAGTCTAGTAGGTATCCTGAATGTTATTGGGGGAGGGGAGAAGCTGGCAAGTGCATAACAGCACATTTTTGCACTTTTATTTTATTTTTTTTTTATTAAAGACTTAAGCAAGCAAGCAAGCTGGAGTTAATTTAATCAAAATGCACTTCAATTACTTTTTGCAGAAGTGACATTTTTATTGTATGTAGAATAAAAGTCTCTCTCATGCAAATCCCTTGTTCTTTAAGAAATGTCCTGAAGATTCTGAAGGTGGCTTTGGACACTCTTAATGCCTCATTAGCTCAAGATGACTTTGTCTTGTTAAAGGAATCTATAGTGACATTAGTTCCTTAAAAAGGAAGAAGGAAGGTGCAAACTAAAAGCCTCATTTACTAACGTGCTATTTAATGCAAGCACCATTATTCTTAATAGGGCCTGTATAATAGAGCACAGGTTAGTGAATGAGGCCCTTAACTTGCAAGCACTCTGCAGGTGGTGGAAGATCTACTGTAACCCACCTTGAGCTGCCAATGAAGAAACTGAGCTAAATGCAAATAAGATAATAATCATTACCTGTCTCCCCATCTGGATCTCGCCCTTCTTCAATGGCCATGAGCCTGTCGCTGACCATTTTATGTAATGATCCAGGAATCTAAAAGGAATACAGATCACAAGAACAAATTCAGACTTCAGTGCTTTAGTTGCAGTTTGAACACCTCCAGAGCCTGCCAATCAGCCCTTCACAACGGCTTTAAAACCGCTGCTTCTGAGGTGCGCCCACGCCTTGCGGGCCAGCACCTGAGGGCCTCGCCAGAAGGCCCTTTGGCGTGGCCCTTAGGTGTGAGTCTGTGGCAAAAGAACAAAAACTTAAAACAAAAAGCCTTGGTCACAGTGGTCTTGCCAGTATCCTGTGGATGAAACCAGCTGTTTCCTCCCCTCTTGTTCCCTCCTCTCTCTCTGTATCTCTTATCTCTTTCTTATAAATGCCGCTCTTTTCATGTTTTTATGTATTATGTATTATTGTAAACCACTCTGATGCTTCGGCCTGGGCGGTATATCAAATGTAAAGATTAAAAGTACACAAGTTGTCAAAGCTACATTTGTAATCAGATTCTGTTGGGCGGAGGGTGGCACTTATTTAAAAAGCTTATATACCGCTTTTCCAAAAATCAAGGCGGTTTACATTAAACATAACAGAACTTTCCAGGGAAACAAGGTTAATATATGGAGTATGGTGTGCAATTCTGGAGACCGCACCTTCAAAAGGATGTGAACAGGATGGAGTCGGTGCAGAGGGTTGCTACCAAAATGATTAATGGGCTTCATTATAAAGCATATGAGGACAGACTTAAGGATCTTAATATGTACACCTTAGAGGAAAGGCGGGATAGAGGTGATATGATTGAGATGTTTAAATACCTCCGTGGCATAAATGTTCAGGGAGAGAGCCTCTTTCAATTGAAAGCAAGCTCTGCTACGAGGGGACATGGGATGAGGGTGAAGGGAGATAGATTCAGGAGTGATATGCGGAAATATTTCTTTACGGAAAGAGTAGTGGATCCGTGGAATAGTCTCCCAGTGGAGGTGGTAGAGATGAGGACAGTAACTGAATTCAAGAAAGCATGGGACCAACACAGAGGATCTCTAAAGGCAAAAAGTGGACTGTTGTAGTTGTTATGGAAGGACAGACTAGATAGGCCATGTGGTCTTTTTCTGTCGTCATATTTCTATGTTTCTATGTTTCTAACAATAAATGTAACAAAACTGAACAGCTTTACATATAACAAGTGAACAGTAAACAATATGTAGGGACTTAAGTGGGCTTATAAGGGGCGGGGAAGGATTGGAGGTTACATGGTTGGTGTTAGGTAGGTTATAGGGATGGGGACAAGTGGTGTTTGGCATTTAAAGCTTCAGATTATAATTCAGTTCATGATGGTAGTATCTCCAAATGCTCTTTAAACAGGTGGGTTTTCAGTAGCTTACGGAAGTCTACAATATCAGTCGTTGCTATATGGTGTCCAGGCAATGTGGCGCATAAAGGGAGAATGCGCCAGAACAAGTGGTTTGGTTGAACTTTGTACCTTGAATACATCCTGTTGATGATCCAGAAGAAATAATACCAGGAGGTCAATCTTCCCTTTTGACAAACTTTTATTTTTGACAATTGCTTTAAGGAACATCCTCTTCACAAGCATTCTGTTTTCGGTCTGCAGAAAAAGTAGCATTTGAGAAGACATAATACTGCATCCTTCTATCAAAAGGGAAATCTGCACCACTATAGTAAATCAAGGTGCGAGATCTAGGGGAGATCAAAACGTCGCCTACAGCACCCTCTAGAGGTCTCTTTCAATGAAAAGAAAATCACTGTGGAGAAGGATATAGAACAAGGCAGATAATTTGTAAAGTTAAGAGTGACAACTGAAAGAACAGTTGGTGAGGGAGATGTGTCAGATTTTAAGTTTAAACACACTTAACTTAAATGACCATTATATATCTTTGACACTAGCTATCATATGCTATTTTGTCCACTAGTATGTGAAACTGTGGTGAAAAAGGATTGCTCAGTTTAACAAAACATAAGCTAGGTGGTATCATAAGCTCTGGAGAATCTTCGGCTAGATTCAGTAGCATCTGATTTTAATAATTTACCACACCAGCACTGTATATATTACATCTATTCAGGACAGATTATGCATCTGTTAATTTAAGCCTGCACCTGAGCAAACTGAATCTCATTTACTATGTGGGTAATTTCTTGGTGCTGTCTTTGACCTCCCTCCACTAGAGGGAGACAGAGCAATGAGATTTCTGTGACTGAATCTATGAATAGGAAGAGAGCTCTAAGAGCTGTGCTAGTCTTAAAGAAAGCAAGGTAAACCTCACTTCAAGGCCTCCCATACTTTTGGGACCACATCCCCCCCTCCCTTCTGACTCGGAGTAGGGTGGGGAAGAGATCATTCATCCAAATCTAAAGAGCCTTTCACTAATAGCATGGAGACTGAATGGTAACAAACAAATCTACATGTCCCCAAAAGCAGTTTTAAGATACTATTGGCATCCAGATGACCCTAGACTTGAAAATTATACCAAAGTGGATATGCTTTGTGCTATGGGCTGCCACCCAAACACAATCCTTTTTCCTGCCCTATCGAGCAGGTACTTGTATACCACCATCATCTCCCCCAGCCTGGGCTTTGACTTCTTCCGTTCGCACACATTTGGCCGCCATTGCGGCCTATTAAAATAGAAGGTAAAATGTTGCCCACAGTTCCCTTAGTTTCCAAGTTCATGAACGGCCTCATGAACACTAACACACCAATATGACTGCCATCTCCTTTATGGGATGCTAAAGTCGTCACACAGCCTATGGAATCCCCTTTGGAACTATTAAGCCCAGCTATAGTAAGACATTACCATATTTCCCGTGGTCATCACTTCTGCAAGGAATTAGTGAGCTACAAACTCTGGTACATTATCCTCCCTATACTCCATTTTTTCACAATAGAATGCTCCTATGAACATACTAATTTTGTTAGATCTCCTTTTCGTCTAAAATTTGCCCATCATTCTTCCCAACTTTTAATCCCCCAGAGCAAAACTGGGAGATCTGAAATATGCTCTTCAAACACCGGACTGCAGGCATGCACTACTCTACTATCTGCAAGCAACTAAAGATGTAAGGAAAAAGTAACCATCTTTTTGTAACTTTTAATCCTAATGATCCTGACAAACTAGCCTCCTAAAGAACCATCAAATTTTCATTGTACAACAGCACATTTAATAACCCTGGAACAGTAGACCCTCATCAGTTGAGGGCAAAAGCAGCTTCCATAGTACATGCACAGAATATTCCCCTCCAAGATGACCATGTAGTGCATTACAGGTCTCGATGCACACTTTTACATGTCATTACCGAGTGAGCGAGTCAGTCAGTCAGTCATTCTTCACATCAAAACACAGCTTTTGGTCAAGCAGTCATTACGATTTTTTTTGGTCTTTTCCATTACTATCATCTAAGCCACCACTCTTCACATCTCTGGGTAAAGGGTAGGATATATTTTCATACAGTCCAAAGCTCTGGACTCACCAGAACAGTAGGGCAGCATTTCCTGCCTGTCTACAGAGAAAGCGAAGTTTACCTATAATGGGGTTCTCCATAAAGAGCAGGGACATGCAGCCACACTCATCTGCCCAAACTTACCCACAAAAAAAATAATCAAAATCACACATAAAACTAACACAAAAATGATAATTTTATTTATTTATTTAGCTGTATTTATATACCGCTTTTCACCGGGTCAAAGCGGTGTGTATGTGTCAATGTAAATTGACAACTAGCTCCTGCAAGATATTTCTGCTCTATACAGACTGGTTAGTCAATGTTCTAGGGAAGAAGGAACACTCGTATCCCAGTGCACAGAAGTCCTCAGAAGACTTTGTTAGTTGAGGGGAGAGCTCTGTCGAGGTTGCATTTCCTTGATGTTTATGGAGAACCCTCTTACAGATACAGTGAAGTTAATTATCCTCTTTGTAGATAAGCATGTAACATGGCAACTATTTTATAAAAAAGGCGCATTGGCGCTTATGTGACTTTACAGAATGGTAGTGCAAATCCTGAAGCGTTTGTGCTAGATTGAAGGTGCGGACATTTCTGCTGTTGGAGAGCCGGTGCAAGTGTCCGAGCATACATTAACATTTTATATCACCTTATGGGCTTTTACACCTCCACCCAGCAATGCCTACAGTACACGCATGCACATCACACTTTTATACCTACCACAATTTTTGTTTTGTAATTTTGTTTTTATTCAAATACTAAATTTGTGTACAAACTCAAATATAAATCCCCTTCTTGGGGCGACATAGCAGAACAGCAGTTCCCTACCTCCCTCTCCCCCCTCCCTCAGAAGTTAGTTCATCAAATAGTCCAACAAGGTTTCCAAGCAGCTTCAGAAATCTCCCCCTTGTTTCTATGAAGCTCAGAGTATGCTTATATCTCTTCAAATCTCTTCATATAAAACGCTTAAAACTATAAAAATGAAGAATAAATGATGTCAAAATTATAATTCCTATAGGTATTGCACATGTATAACATGTATTGATAATTATAAAGTATGCATGGGAACCAGTCGGACCTTTTGCCGTATGGAATTATTTTGAAATGATCCTTCTATATGACATACATAAACGTGTAAAATGAAGACATAAAAAAGGAAAAGTGCTGCTCAAAATCACATATTTGATATAACAAAAAATTTGTGAATCATTTTGATTTTACCCCCACCACTGTTCTTGTAACACATTGTTTTAAAATCAAATGCTCACTTTTACTAAACTCTTTGAGGTTGGTGTCCCATAGTGGTTTTTATGGTTTTACATGAGAGCATATAATTCACTCCTGCTTCGTTTCAGTCCTGTTTCCTTTTTGTTTTAGTCTCATTTTATTAATGTTTATTTTTTATTGCTTGAGCGTTTATTAATTTTTAATAATTTTAATTTTTTAGTGTATAAGGAATGTATCCAATAAGAAATTGGTGTGATTATTCAGAAAGCTAGCTGTGAAAATTGTATACACAGCCAAGAGAGAGGTATCTGTACAAGTTATTTAACTGTGTTCTTAAGATGTTGTCTCATCACTTATATATAGGTTTAGTTGATATTACATATTTCAATGTATTTATTGGTCTGTTATGGATTTATGTGATTCATCATAGAACCTATTTATATGTGTATGTATTATCATTCTCCTCTTTTACATGAATTTTACACAATTGTAAATTTTATTGTTTAATATTTGTTTTTATATATGTTTTTAGTGTTATTTATGTGATTTGATTATGTTTATTTTATGATTTTAGTATGCCAATACCCCTGATGAAGGTGTGACGAAACATGGCCTGTATTGGGTCTTTGGCACGCAATCTCATTCAAGTATCGAATAAAAAGTTTAAGCTTTTCCTTCCTTGTGCTACGTTTTTGGCGCATTGATGGGGCCAAGAGTTGCAAAGCTCCATTAAATACTTGCTCTAAAAGAGGGAATGTTGATGACTATGCTAACCTCTATAGGAGTGGGGGTTTTGCACATGGTGAATGTTTGCCACTATTGTATATATTCATACCCCTTCCCTTTCTTATGGATGGCGAAATATCTGCTTAGTCTGTCCAGTAAGATATATCTTGAGGCTTCTACAGTTTGCAAGAATTTTTTGGGGGGGTTTTAAGTGATATTACTATGTTACAGATTAATGCCTATGCCTTCTCCCTCACAGCAACACTTATGAAATTTTGATGGGACACTTAGTTACCCCTGAGGAAGCAATGGCAATGGGGCACTTTCAGCATTGGGCATGGTGTCTATAGAGATAAGTACTGGTTTGGATTATGTGTCTGGAAAATGGTTCAAAACTGAAGATGTTGTATGAACTCTTGGACGCTTGCTTTGTGGGAGTGAAGGCAAATCTATAAAAGTTATATTTTGGAAAGAAAAAAAAAATTCTTTTGAAGCGGTTTCTAAAATTTAATTTAAAAAAAAAATTGGATCATTGCATTAAGAATCCTCAAAACTCCCTAACACTGAGCCTCAGTGCTTTGTCTATGCACAACGGCAGGTTGAAGACGGTCTAAATCCTTTTTCTTCTCAACAAGCACTACTCTATGTTGTGGAAATTTAGAGCCCTGTATGTTTATTTTGGAATGAGTTTCTTTTTTTGGATTGTAAATCTTTTTTCATTCCTTTATTTTGTGCTATACTAGTGACCTTGTGTCTAAAAATGGGAGAACCTAATGCTACAAATGTTTTTATTTTATTTTTTTTAAATAAAAGAGGGTTGTCATGCCATCCAGTCCTGGGGCCTTATTCAAGGCCAGGCCCCTGATGACCAGCCAAAATGTCCTTTGTGCTTATGTGCCTATCAAGCACCTCCCCGTCATCTTCCCCCCCCCCCCCACCGGCTGCCAGATAGTCTTATTTGTTCCTGGTATACCCGCCCCCCCTTTTCCCCTGGAGAGGATAGCATAGTACTCCCGGAATTCTGCTCGGATCACATTGGCCCTGAAAAGGAGCCTAATCGCCCTGTCCCTTTTTTATTATACAATATGCCTCTCTCTTTCTTTAAAGCTCTGGTCTTATTAAATTCATAGTAATAGTGCTTCACCTGTTAAAGCTGATACTCTACCCTCTCCATGTTAAGACCCACCAATTCCATCCTAACTTTATACAGCTGTTTCCGTAGCTGCCTATCTCCCCCTTGCTTGTGAAGGTTCTCCAAGTGGGTGACCTCAGCCATCAGCTACTCCACTTTAACCTATTACGTCCTCTTCTTCCTGGTTGTCCCCTGTATTTAAGTTTCCCCTAAGTACAGCCTTAGTGAGGATTAACCTAGTGGTTAGAGCAACTGCCTAGTACCCACAAGATCAAGGGTTTGATTTCCACTGGTACGCCTTGTGACCTTGGGCAAGTCACTTTACCCTCCATTGCCTCAGAAGAAAAGGCCTGGCAATCTACTTCCGGTGATACATTGCCAAGAAACCCCAGAGGCAGCTGGGTCGCCAGGAGTCAGCACTGACTTGAAGGCACAAAAAGGAAGTACAGCCTTAAGCTCATCCCATAATATCCCCGACCCCCCTACTCTATCATTATATAACAGTTATTCATCAGTGGTCTCTTCCAGGCTCTGCACTACATCCTGATCATACAATAAGCTTTCATGAAGTCACCAAAAGATGTGGCTGTCCCTCCAAGTATCCCCCCCAAAAAACCACCCAATAAGGGGGCATGGTCAGTCCAAGTGGGTCTCTCTAGCTTCTGTACCCAATCTAAATCCCCCAGGAGATAATCTATACAACTAACTGTCATGAACCTGGGAATATGTATAATCCCTACCTGTTGGATGGGCTGCCCTCCACAGATCTACAAGATTAAAATTTACCTATCCCCTGCCTGGGATATGTCCCCCCTCCCCCGGGACCTATCCAAGACCCAATCTAAAACCATGTTAATATCCCCCTCTCACTAATATTGGCCCCTAGACTCTACCCTCCAACCATTTACTCACCCTCTCCCAAAATTCCCACTGTTCCCCAGTCTGGCCATAAATTTCACAAGAGTAACCTTTTCATAAGAACATAAGATATGCCATACTGGGTCAGACCAAGGTCCATCAAGCCCAGTATCCTGTTTCCAACAGTGGCCAATCTAGGTCATATATACCTAGCAGTTTCCCCAAAAGACACAGGTTCCGCAATGCTTGTACTGGGTCAAGCATTGATATCCTGGGTCCCTTCTTAATAATGGTTTATGAACCTTTCCTCCAGGAACTTGTCCAAACCTTTTTTAAACCCAACTATACTAACAGCCTTTACTACATCCTCCGGTAACAAATTCCAGAGTTTGATTACACGTTGAGTGAAAAAATATTTTCTTTTATTAGTCTTAAATAGTTTAACCTGTAGCTTCATTGCTGTAGCTTCATTGCTGCCCGCTCCATCTCCTGCCCGGCCGCAGCTCTCCCAGGAGGGATCGAGCACGCGGTGAAGAACAGGACGCCCTCCGGTCTTCCCTGCCCAATCCGGGCAGCCCAGCTGACACAAATAAGGAGCGCCATCGGGCGCAGGCTCCTTTTGCTGCCCGCTCCATCTCCTGCCCGGCCGCAGCTCTCCCAGGAGGGATCGAGCACGCGGTGAAGAACAGGACGCCCTCCGGTCTTCCCTGCCCAATCCGGGCAGCCCAGCTGACACAAATAAGGAGCGCCATCGGGCGCAGGCTCCTTTTGCTGCCCGCTCCATCTCCTGCCCGGCCGCAGCTCTCCCAGGAGGGATCGAGCACGCAGTGAAGAACAGGACGCCCTCCGGTCTTCCCTGCCCAATCCGGGCAGCCCAGCTGACACAAATAAGGAGCGCCATCGGGCGCAGGCTCCTTTTGCTGCCCGCTCCATCTCCTGCCCGGCCGCAGCTCTCCCAGGAGGGATCGAGCATGCGGTGAAGAACAGGACGCCCTCCGGTCTTCCCTGCCCAATCCGGGCAGCCCAGCTGACACAAATAAGGAGCGCCATCGGGCGCAGGCTCCTTTTGCTGCCCGCTCCATCTCCTGCCCGGCCGCAGCTCTCCCAGGAGGGATCGAGCACGCGGTGAAGAACAGGACGCCCTCCGGTCTTCCCTGCCCAATCCGGGCAGCCCAGCTGACACAAATAAGGAGCGCCATCGGGCGCAGGTTCCTTTTGCTGCCCGCTCCATCTCCTGCCCGGCCGCAGCTCTCCCAGGAGGGATCGAGCACGCGGTGAAGAACAGGACGCCCTCCGGTCTTCCCTGCCCAATCCGGGCAGCCCAGCTGACACAAATAAGGAGCGCCATCGGGCGCAGGCTCCTTTTGCTGCCCGCTCCATCTCCTGCCCGGCCGCAGCTCTCCCAGGAGGGATCGAGCACGCGGTGAAGAACAGGACGCCCTCCGGTCTTCCCTGCCCAATCCGGGCAGCCCAGCTGACACAAATAAGGAGCGCCATCGGGCGCAGGCTCCTTTTGCTGCCCGCTCCATCTCCTGCCCGGCCGCAGCTCTCCCAGGAGGGATCGAGCACGCGGTGAAGAACAGGACGCCCTCCGGTCTTCCCTGCCCAATCCGGGCAGCCCAGCTGACACAAATAAGGAGCGCCATCGGGCGCAGGCTCCTTTTGCTGCCCGCTCCATCTCCTGCCCGGCCGCAGCTCTCCCAGGAGGGATCGAGCACGCGGTGAAGAACAGGACGCCCTCCGGTCTTCCCCGCCCAATCCGGGCAGCCCAGCTGACACAAATAAGGAGCGCCATCGGGCGCACCCGCGCCTTGCGGGCCCGCGCCTGAGGGCCTCGCAAGAGGGCCCTTTGGCGTGGCCCTTAGGCGGGGACCTCCAAGAAAGCAACAGCCTATTGATTGGTCTTCCGCACGCTGAACCCCTGCACTCCGGCTTTATTCACCTCTGCCCACCCGCACCCCGGCTCACCAACAGCTCTCCCGGCCGGGATCGAGCTGCCGGGATTACAGGGCCTGCCTCCAGCTGAAGTTACCCAATCGGGGCAATCAACAATCTGCAATCTAAAGAAAGCACCTGCAGTTGGCCCAGATACCGCAACGGACACATCCCACAGAACCAACGCAAGACTTCCCGCCAATTTGAACTTTCTTAATGTATGCTCACGCTGCCTTCCGCAAGTATAATCTCGTTAATAGAGCCACTGCATATCAGGTCCATGTTATTTAGCTACTATACTGTTACAGCTAACGTTAATAGTTAGTCACCACTGTGCCATTGGTAGTATCCAAAGCACTGCTGTAAGTAATGTTCCTTTGCAAACCAACCGCTTTACTGTTGTCAGTAGCCAGTATCTATACTGTTATCAGTAGCCAGTCTCCATACTGTTGTCAGTAGCCAGTAATATTCCATTATCAGCAACATTCCATTGCAAATAAGCCACTATACTGTTGTCAGCAGCCAGTAATATCCCATGCAAATCAAACTCTATACTGTTGTCAGTAGCCTTATTAACTCCAGTCACCATCGTAGTGCTAGCAATAACCTACTATTGTCAGCAATCTACTTTACTGTTGTCCGTAGTCTCACCAGTTCCAGTCAGCAAGTTATTGTACTAGTTAGCTAACTTTAACCATTGCCTGCGATCATAGTGTCTGCTGTCACACAGTATACCACACTAAATACCAAGAGTTTGGTCAATAACTTCCTGTTAGCCTAACCAGATTGACCCACTCCCATTCACATAGTGCTCTGACAAGATGGGTTCCCTCATTACCACCATAATAGGATGCTATTTCGTCCTTTTAGGCTGGTTCTCCAACTCTCTAGCCTCAACCACAGCATCCAACCAGATTCCAATATTACTGAGCCATGGGAGAAGGTGGTCTAGTGCTTCCCATAACAACATAACTTGGGACTCCCGCTCACACCACCCCCATCTGTTACACATTGCTCTTCAACACAATATGAAACCGAAACAAATTCAAAACTCCTACCCTCATAACCTAAAATGTGCCCTCATCAATGCCCGTTCTATCCGAAAGAAGTGGCCAGCCGTCACTGACCTAATTGCCAGCCACGGCCTTGATATACTCATGGTTACGGAGACGTGGTTATCTGCTGAAGACAACGTAATACTCAATCAGCTCCTCCCTCAGAATTTCACCATACATTCAAGTCATAGGCAAGAAAAAAGAGGAGGTGGCGTGCTCATCCTCACCAGGACAGACCTCCATTTTCGAACAGTGCACACCACCAATACAAACTACCTTGAGACCGTCACCATCTCCAACAAACGCTGCATAATCAACCTGCTTTACAGAGCACCTTCAGCTTCCCCAGATGATCTCGCAGCTATCATCGATTTGGCATCCAACACTCATAACCCAGGCCTCCCAAATTGGATCCTAGGCGACTTCAACCTGCCTACATTGCAAGATCATCAAGCAACAGCCTTCTTGGATGCCCTGGAAAATCTTGGTTTCAAGCAACTAGTTAATGATTCTACTCATATTAAGGGAAATATCTTGGACCTTGTATTCGCCCCACAAACCTCTCTTAACCCAGCCCAGGATCCCATAACCTCCATAACTTCTGTTCCTTGGTCAGATCACAAACTGATCATCATTCAGATTCCCTCTTACAAAGCCTACACAAAAACCAACAAAATCCAAAGCAACACCGCAAAACCGCCCTCTCGATCTTTCAAGCCTTACAACAGAGATCTTATCCTTGCTGAAACGCAGCAACTCATCTCTGAATCCACCCAGAACCTTGACAACCTAATTTCTCAATGGAACAACTGCCTCAGCTCAATTGCCCTACGTACAACATCCAACAGGCCTCCAGGTAAAAGAGTAAGTGCCCCATGGTACTCAGCTGAGCTTAAAGCATCACTTAACTACTTACGGAAACTGGAGAAACGCTGGCGCCGATCTCACTCTTTAAATGACCTGTCAGCATACAACGGTCATCTGGCTGCACACCGCAACGCAATCACTAACACAATGAAGCAGTACTACTCTGACACCTTAATGAGATCACTTAATAAACCACATGACCTCTTCGACCTAGTCAAGACTTTATCCAAGGAACCATCCTCTGGACCTCCATTTGAGCTACACCCACAAGATTTTGCAACCTATTTACAATCCAAGATATGTCAGACCAACAAAACCTCTACTATAGCCTCTACCACAGAGCAAAATTGCCAAACAACCCTAACCATGTTTTCTACCCCCTCCAAGAGAGGAATTGAAGACACTATTGCAGCCCTTAACACCAGTACTGCTCAGACTGATCCATGCCCAGCCTTCTGGATCAAGGAGCTTCGCAGTCACTTCAGCTCAGTACTGGCCAAAATAACGAATCTCTCCTTCTCAACTGGCTCCTTCCCTTCATCCCTTAAACACACCTCTATCAGACCTCTGTTAAAAAACTGCAAGCTTGACCCCCAACAGGTGGAATCCTACAGACCCATATCTAGTATTCCACTACTCGCGAAGATCATCGAAAAGGAGGCCCAAAAGCAACTGCAGGATCACATTGACTCCGCTGCACCATTAGACCCCTGCCAACATGGTTTTAGGGAATTCCATGGAGTGGAAACCCTCCTTACCACCCTCTTTTGCAAAATAATCACTGGCATTGACGACATCCGTCAAGGATTTGCACTCATCTTTCTGGACATCGCTGCAGCTTTCGACTCAGTAAATCATGAGCTTCTACTAGGACGTCTGATTGACAAAGGCATTAATGGAAAAGCGCTTGAATGGTGCAGATCCTACCTGGCCGAAAGATGGCAGCATGTCCGTTCTGGAGGGATAAAGTCTGAACCTTTCCACCAAAGCCAAGGAGTACCTCAAGGATCCTCCCTTTCTGCGCTCCTTTTCAATATTACATGCAGCCAATTTGTAATATCATTCGGTCTTTCAATGTTGACTGCATGTTATATGCAGACGATGTCCTGCTCTACATTCCCTTCTCTACCGAGCATCTCGACCTCTCCCCACTGACGAGTTGCTTCAACGCAATATCTGACTGGCTCCTGTCTCAAAATCTCAGAATACAACATAAGAAAACTGAAGTACTCTTCATAACAAGGAATCCCAGTTTTACCCCCCCAAAATATCTTAAAGTAAAAGAAGCGGAGTTGCAATCTAAATCCTCAATTCGATATTTGGGAGTCACACTAGATCAACGCCTAGACATGAAAGCCCACATAGGAAACATAGTCAGATCGGTTTACTACAAGATACGCTCACTTAGACACCTACGTTCCATGCTTGATCCAACTGATTTCCGGACAATCTTCCAGGCGTTGGTTATACCACATTTCGACTATGCCAACGTCATATTACAAGGTCTTCCCCAATCTACATTAAACCCACTTCAGCTAGCCATGAACGCGGCAGCAAGAGTCATCCATGGAGCCTCCAGGTACGACCACATTACGCCCCTGCTGATACAGTTGCATTGGCTTCCTATTCAAGCTAGAATAGTCTTCAAGACCTTGATAATTACTTTTAAAGCTGTCAATAATCTCACATCGGCATCCTTATCCTCGCTTATCCATAGCACATCTCCAAATAGAGCAAGGAGATCCATGGCTATAAACTCCCTCAACATCCCGAGGGAACTTACTACTTGCACTAAATCGACAGCCAACAGAGCATTCAGTCTCAGTGCCCCAATATGCTGGAATGCACTACCCCCTGATATCCGGGCTATTAAGAGCCTGACACAGTTTAGGAAAGCCCTCAAAGGCCACCTTTTCAACAAATACCTTATAGAACCCAATGGCGTCACCTAGAGCCCAATAACACCCACTGATACCAGCCCCAGATAAATCTAGGGTATATCAACAACTCACCAAGTGTGATATTCATTCCTATAGTGGCTGGTTTCCCTATGTATCTTCTGTGTATATGATCCCATGTAGTATGTTTTGTAGATAGTTACCCCGGTTATCCAAGTTATTTATACCCTGTTACCTGTAAACTCATACGTGTTAAATGTACTGAGCATTTTGTTCCATGTGAACCGCGCTGATGCTGAATAGTGCGGTATATAAGAGACTGTAAATAAATAAATAAATAAATGTCCCCTAGTCTTTCTATATTCTGATAACGTAAACAATCGATCTATGTTTACCCGTTCCACTCCGTTCATTAATTTATAAACTTCTATCATATCTCCCCTCTCACTTGGTTTGCAGCTTGTCGTGCTGTGAGGGCTTGCGTGCATCAGTGATGCTGAGAGCTAAACTATCGGTAGTTTAACTACTGGCAGGGTCTCCCAAGATGGACAGGTCTCAGCTGAGGTGCCAGACGAAGACAAACCACCCATCTGGGCAGCAGCAGAATGGGATAGTGTTGACGGCGGAGGATCACATTTCTGTGACAACGGCAACACCACCAAACTTAAACTGCGCGGAAGGAAGGCCCGGCAATCTACTTCTGTATCTTGCCATGAAAACCCAATGGATAGTTACAACAAAACAAATTGTGCTATGGTGCTGGAAGATGAGACTCCCAGGTCGGAAGGCACTCAACTAGCTACTGGGGAAGAGCTGAAGACTTTTCAGAGTAAAGCCAGCATTTATGATGTGGTTGGATCAAAGCCCTCGGGAAGTCTGACTGCTGATGTAGCTGCGCATGAAATGAGAGTCAGAAGCTGTAAAGATGTCTTACACATTGGAACATGGAACGTACGAAGCATGAACCAAGGGAAGTTGGAGGTGGTCAAGAATGAAATGGAACGTGTACAACTTGATCTGTTGGGTGTCAGCGAACTGAAATGGACTGGCATCGGGCACTTTGCATCAGATGATCACATGGTCTACTATGCTGGAAATGAAAAACAAAGAAGAAATGGTGTTGCATTTATAATAAAGAAGAAACTTGCAAGAACTGTAATGAAATACAACGCAGTCAGCGAACGCTTAATCTCTATTCGTCTACGAGGATTGCCTATCAACACAACTATAATTCAAGTATATGCCCCAACAACAGCTGCAGAAGAGAATGAAATTGAAGAGTTCTATGAACAAGTACAAGCTGAAATTGACAGAACATGCAAACAGGATATCCTGATAGTCATGGGTGACTGGAACGCAAAAGTTGGCAACAAAGAAGAAGGCAAAGTAGTTGGAAAATATGGACTTGGCAACAGAAATGAAGCTGGAGAAAGATTGATAGAATTCTGCAAGACCAATGATCTATTCATCTCAAACACCTTCTTCCAGCAACACAAGCGACGACTGTACACATGGACTTCACCCAATGGATTGTATAAAAATCAAATTGACTACATCTGTGGAAGTCAACGATGGAAAAGCTCTGTAACATCAACAAAGACAAAACCTGGAGCTGACTGTGGTACAGATCATCAACTACTAGTATGCAAACGTAAGCTAAAGTTGAAAAAGAGCAAACCACTCATGAATGCACCAAAATATGACCTTGAGAATATACCACTGGAATTTAAAGACTGCCTGCAAAATCGATTTGCTGCTTTAGATACAAATGACAGAGCTCTGGAAGAGTTATGGAATGACATCAAGAAGGTTGTGCTGGAAGAAAGTGAGAAGTCTCTACAAAAGGTGAAAAAGCAAAAACGGCCAAAATGGATGACGGAAGAAACTCTGAAAATTGCCCAGAAACGCAGAGAAGCTAAAGCCAAAGGAGAAAGAAAGACAATCGCAGAACTCAACAGAGATTTCCAACGTGCAGCAAGACAGGACAAGGAAAAGTACTACAATGACACTTGCAAGGAAATAGAAGCAGAAACTATTAGAGGAAGAACAAGATCGGCTTTCCTAAAGCTGCGAGAGTTAAAGAAAAAGTTCCAGCCTCGAATTGGAATGTTACAAGATGCTCAAGGTTCTATGTTGAATGATTCTGAGAAGATCAAGAAAAGGTGGAAGGAATATACAGAGTTTTTATATGATAAAGATCAAGTGGACCAACAGCCGTTTCAACCTATACCTTATGATCAGGAACCACTGGTGATGAAAGAAGAAGTTGAAGCAGCATTGAAAGCCTTATCAAAGAACAAAGCACCAGGCATTGATAGCATTCCCATAGAAGTATTGCAGCAATCTGATGCAGCTGTTACCGTACTTACAAGGCTCTGCCAAGAAATATGGAAGACAACATCATGGCCAACTGACTGGAAAAGATCTGTGTTTATACCAATACTAAAGAAAGGTGATCCAACTGACTGTGGAAATTACCGCACAATCGCTCTGATCCCACATGCCAGCAAGATTCTACTGAAGATTATTCAAAAGAGACTACAGCCATACCTAGAACAAGAACTACCTGAAGTGCAAGCAGGGTTCAGGAAAGGGCGAGGAACGAGAGAGACATCATTGCGGATGTGAGATGGATCCTTGAAAAGACTAAAGAATACCAAAAGGATATCTATTTGTGCTTTATCGACTATAGCAAGGCTTTTGACTGTGTAAACCATGAGAAACTCTGGGCCACATTAAGAAGCATGGGTATACCAGAACACCTGATCGTTCTCTTGCGTAATCTGTACATTAATCAAGAAGCAACAGTTTGAACGGAACAAGGAGAAACAGAATGGTTTAAAATAAGCAAAGGTGTAAGACAAGGCTGCATACTTTCCCCCTACCTGTTTAATTTATATGCAGAACAAATCATCAGAGAAGCAGGACTGTATGAAGACAGAGGTGTGAAGATTGGTGGAAGACTCATCAACAACCTTCGCTATGCTGATGATACCACATTACTGGCTGAAAGCGAAGATGATCTGAAACATTTGCTTCTCACAATCAAAGAACATAGTCTCAAAATGGGCCTTCACCTTAATGTAAAGAAGACAAAGATCATGACAACTGGCATAATCAACAGGTTCATCGTTGAATGAGAAGAAATTGAAATCGTGAACAACTTTAACCTACTTGGATCAACTATCAATAAAGAAGCAACAAGCAGTCAAGAAATCAGACGACGCATTGCTCTTGGCAGAATGGCTATGAAAGACCTAGATAAGATTCTCAAGAGCAGAGATGTCTCTCTCCATACAAAGATTCGACTTGTTCAAGCCATGGTATTTTCAATAACATCATATGGATGTGAAAGCTGGACAGTGAAAAAGACAGACAGGAAGAAAATTGATGCCTTTGAATTATGGTGCTGGCGGCGAATACTGTGTATACCATGGACTGCCCGAAGAACAAACCAGTCGGTACTAGAGGAGATCAAACCTAAGCTTTCTTTAGAAGCTCAGATGACAAGACTTCGACTTTCATACTTCGGACACATCATGCGAAGAGAGAGATCATTAGAGAAAGACATCATGCTTGGCAAGATAGAAGGTCAACGCAAAAGAGGAAGGCCAGCAATGAGATGGATCGCTACAATAACAGCAGCTACGGGTACCAGTCTGTCGTCAATGAGCCGCCTGACTGAAGACCGAACACAATTTAGGATAGCTATCCAGAGGGTCGCCATGAGTCGACTCCGACTCGACGGCACTTAACAAAAACAACATCATATCTCCCCTCAGCCGTCTCTTTTCCAGGTTAAAGAGCCCTAACCTTTTTAGCCTTTCATAGGAGTATCCTTCCATCCCCTTTACCATTTTGGTGGCTCTTCTCTGAACCTTTTCTAATAACTCTATATCCTTTTTAAGTTACGGTGACCAGAATTGCACACAATATTCAATATAGTGTCATTCAGGATCAATACATGGAACATCTCAAAAATCACCGTGACCTAATGTGGTCCAAAAGGAAGGAATTCCATGCTGACTTAATCGAGCGCTGAATAAACCACGCGAGTTATTCAACTTAGTTAAAGCACTATCAAAGGAGCCGTCACCTCAACAGCAAGAACATATCCAACCTCAACAGTATGCTAACTATATCCAATCCAAATTAGTCAGAACAAATTCAACTTCTTTACAAGTTTCCCCTCAGTCCACACAACCTCAAGATCCGCTCCTCAGTATCTCACCTCCATCATCCAAAACAATTGAAGAACTTATTGCTACTTTGAATACAACAACTGCAGCTAATGACCCATGCCCAGCACACTGGATCAAATCAATGAGATCGGATCTCAGTCCATACATAGCTAAAATCGCAAACCTTTCCTTTTCATCAGGAACCTTCCCAGTTGCACTCAAGCAAACTTCAATACGACCACTATTAAAGAACAATCAAATGGACCCAAAGAAGGAAGAATCCTATCGCCCAATCTCCAGTATCCCGATACTTGCCAAAATACTGGAGAAGGAGACTCAACGCCAAATACAGCAGTATATTGACACATATTCCCCGTTAGATCAGAGCCAGCATGGATTCAGGGAAGCACATGGCGTCGAGACCCTCATGACCTCCTTAATCAACACACTAATCATCACGATCAATAACAAAGTCAGGTGTAGCAATGATTTTCCTAGATATATCAGCTGCATTTGACTCAGTCGACCACAAGATACTACTATCACGACTCTTTGAAAAGGGTATTCAAGGTCTAGCATTGAACTGGTGTAAATCATACCTGGAAAATCGACAGCAACAAGTTCGCATTGGCTCAAACACATCTGAACCATTCCTCCAAACGCAAGGAGTCCCACAGGGATCCTCCCTCTCTGCGCTGCTTTTCAATATATATATGCAGCCAATCTGCCAAATCACCAAATCCTTCAATGTATCTTGCCTCATCTATGCAGACGATGTGCTTATCTTCACTCCTATTGACACCACAAGTCCAAATTACACTAACTTAACCAACTGTTTCAATTCAATAACAGATTGGCTCTTAGCCCAAAACATGCGAGTTAATCTCAAGAAGACAGAAGTCTTGGTTGTCACCAGAAACAAGCTATTCTCCCCACCAGTCTCACTCAAAGTAAGAAATGCTGAGCTCCCAATTAAAAAGTCAATCCGCTACCTAGGTGTTATACTAGATCAACGGCTAGATTTTACTGAGCATATAAAAAGTACAGTAAAAACGATTTACTTTAAGATAAAAAGCCTACGCCACCTAAAACCCATGATAGAAGCAAATGACTTCCGTTCAACATTCCAGGCAATAGTCACTCCTCACTTTGACTATGCAAATATTGTCTTAAATGGCTTACCTATGAACACCATCAACCCGTTGCAACTAGTAATGAATGCTGCGGCACGGCTCTTAGTTGGCGCATCAAGAAGAGACCATATTACGCCAATCCTAATGGACCTACACTGGCTCCCAATAAGATGCAGAATTACTTATAAAGCACTCCTTATCACATTCAAAGCCTTCCATAACATTTTGCCATCAACGATCGCTGACCTCATCTGTAAAACACCTAGCATAAGAGCAAGAAGACCTCTCACTGAAAACATGCTAGTCATACCCAGTGAAACCACAAACTGGTCCCAATCAACGATCAACAGGGCTTTTAATTCTTTTGCTCCTAGATGCTGGAACAAACTCCCCCCAGATATTAGAGCAATACGAGATATTAAACAATTCAGAAAGGCGATCAAGCACTATTTATTCATGGAATACTTTCAGCCACCGTAATATAGATCACCTCCAACATATACCTCCAATGTTTAACAAAAAACCCAAATGCATTAGAATTACGCAATGCAGTTGTATATACACAGACATATTTATGTTGTTGATCTCAGGTAAATTTAAATACATATGTTTTTGTTGATCTTATGTAAATAGTTTATGGAATGGTTCTACAAATAGATTTTCCCAGTTATCCAAGTTCTTAAACTGTTATCTGTAAACTCATACTTGTTAAATGTACTGAGATGTTTTTGTTCCATGTAAACCGCGCTGATGCCGAATAGTGCTGTATAAAAGAAACTTTAAATAAATAAAATTAATATTCAAGGTGCGGTCTCACCATGGAACGATATAGAGGCATTATAATATCTTTTGTATTTTTTCCATTCCTTTCCTTATGATACCTAGCATTCTATTTGCTCTCTTGGCTGCCGCTACACACTGGGCCGAGGGTTTTAACATGTTATCCACAATGACGCCTAAAACGTTTTCCTGGGTGGTGGTTCCTAATGTGGAACCTTGCATTGTATAACCATAGTTTGGGTTGTTCTTCCCTAGGTGCATAACTTTGCACTTGTCCACATTAAATTTCATCTGCCATTTTGATGCCCAGTCTAATTTATCAAGATCCTCTTGCAATTTTCCACAATCCTCTTGGGTTTTAACAACTTTAAATAGTTTTGTGTCATCTGCAAATTTGATAACCTCACTCGTTATTCCACTTTCCAGGTCATTTATGAATACAGTCAAACCTCGGTTTTCGTATGCCCCAGTTTGTTAGCAATGAAAAAAATCATCAAAAACCGAAGCTATGTTGTCTCGGTTCTCGTACGTCCGCTCGGTTTTCGTACAATTTGAAATGGTCCGGTGACATCATCGGGCTCCATGGCGGGGCTGTAGAAGAGCTCCATTACAAAGCCTGCCAAAAGAGGAATTTGTGCTTCCCTAGCAGCGATCGGGCAGCGGAGCAATGAAGGGGCTGCAGAAACCAACGGAGGATTCATAAATTGAAGATTGTGGCAGCGGAGAGGGGAACCTCGTGATAGTGCAGATGAGAAGGCAACGGAGTGCTGGGGAGAGCGTCGGAGAACAAACGTGCACCAGGAGCCACGTAAGAGACCCGGCGGGGAGCGGGACTGCGTAGCAGACAGCCTTGTGAACAGGCGAAGTGAGTCGGGGGACTGCTGCGGCCATCTCGGGGAGTAGCGAGAGCAAGAACGTGGCAGGAAGATCGGAGGGGAAAAAAAGGAGCAGTGAAACCCGAGTAGCATCCAGCAGCGAAGGGGAAGAAAGAGAAAGCTCATACCAGGAAGTAGCAGGAAACCACCCTCGGCACAGAATAAGGTACTGTAGGTTAAGCAAAAATAATATAAAAAAAAAGAAGAAATATAAAAACATCTCGTACCAGTTAGCCAGCTCAAAGCCCTGTGGGATCCAGCTGAGCCTAAGGCCTTAAAGCAGCCACTACCCAAAGGAATACTGTACAACCTAACATACAAAGCAATAAGTCGGTGCGAAACGCTGGCTGGGTAAAGGGGACTGCCGGAGATAAAGAGTAGAGAGCCCAGACTACGGCAGCGAGTGAGTGCGGGTAGCGCAAGCCCCGGGAAATTTCTCAGTGGCGGAGAGAAGAGAGCGCCGGAGGAGGCACGTGGCCGCCCTGCAAAAAGGCCGGTGAGGATATCAGGTGCGGAGGCAAGAGAGACGCTCCTAGCGGTGTGAAGGGGTACAGGTGAAGCACCTGCACCAGATTGCGTCAAGGTCAGGCGCTGTGAGGACCCCCCCGGGCCGTCCAGGAAGAGGAGTGGGCTGGCCAGAAAAAGCAGGCCGGGGATCGTTGCCAGTGCAGTCGGAAACCTTGAGGGATCTGTATGTGTGCCGTCCAGTGAGGTGAGAGAAGTGCCTGGAGCTGTTCTGATGCTTCGGGGAAGAGAGTCGGCGATCAGAATCTCTGTGTGTGCTGTCCGGTGAGGTGAGAGAAGTGCCTGGAGCTGTTCTGATGCTTCCGATGCTCCCGACGCTCAATTAGGACCCCCTGCTTGGACTCAGTCTGCCTTTGTTTCTTGTTGAGTGAGCATCACCCCACGCATTCATTGAGTGCGACTGCTAAATAAGTCACCATGGGGCCAAAGAAAGTTCCGAGTGACAGCCCTTTGACAAAGAAGACAAGAAACACGATAGAATTCAAGAAAGAACTCGTAGCAAAGTATGAAAATGGCGTATGCGTGGCCGATCTCGCCAGGATATACAGGAAGTCCGCATCAACAATCAGTTCCATCCTGGTGAAGAAAAACGAAATCAAGGAAGCTGATGTTGCAAAAGGGGTAAATGCGCTAACGAAACAAGAGATCGCAAACAATCAAAGATGTTGAGAAGTTGTTGTTGGTGTGGATCAATGAAAAACAGTTAGCAGGAGATAGTGTTTCGGAGGCGATAATTTGTGAAAAGGCAAGGCTGTTGCATGCGGATCTCGCAAAGAAAATGCCTGGAACAAGTGCTGATGTTACTGAATTTAAGGCCAGCAGAGGCTGGTTTGACAAATTTAAGAAGCGAACTGGCATACACAGTGTGATAAGGCATGGCGAGGCTGCAAGTTCGGACAAACTTGGGGCCGCAGAATTCGTTGATGAATTCAAGGGGTACGTAGAGGCTGAAGGATTCCTCCCCCAACAAGTCTTCAATTGTGATGAAACAGGCCTCTTTTGGAAGAAAATGCCAAAGAGGACCTACATCATGCAGGAGGAAAAGGCACTGCCAGGACACAAGCCTATGAAGGATAGGCTAACTCTTTTGTTGTGTGGTAATGCTAGTGGGGATTTCAAAGTGAAACCTTTACTGGTGTATCACTCTGAAAATCCGAGTGTTCAAGAAAAACAATGTCATCAAGAGTAAATTGTGTGTGATGTGGAAGGCTAACAATAAGGCATGGGTCACGAGGCAAATTTTCATTGAGTGGGCCAATGAAGTGTTTGGCCCGAGTGTGAAGAAATATCTCCTGGAAAATCAATTGCCACTCAAGTGCCTCCTGATAATGGACAATGCTCCTGCTCATCCTCCAGGCTTGGAAGACCAATTGTTGGAGGAGTTTAGTTTCATCACAGTGAAGTTCTTGCCCCCTAATACCACTCCTCTCATCCAGCCCATGGACCAGCAGGTCATTTCAAACTTCAAAAAACTCTACACTAAAGCACTGTTTCAAAGGTGCTTTGAAGTGACCTCGGACACTGAATTGACCCTAAGAGAGTTCTGGAGGGATCACTTCAATATCCTCAATTGCATAAGCCTTATAGATAAGGCTTGGCAGGGGGTAACTTCCAGGACGTTGAACTCTGCTTGGAGAAAACTGTGGCCAGAATGTGTCCGAGACGAATTTTGAAGGGTTTGAGGCTCACCCTGACGACCCTACGCCTATTGTGCAGTCTATTGTCTCTTTGGCAAATTCCATGGGGTTGGATGTGAGTGGCCAGGATGTGGAAGAGTTGGTGGAGGACCACAAGGAAGAGCTAACCACTGAAGAGCTGCAAGACCTTCAACTGGAACAGCAACAGACGGTAGCTGAGGAAATTGCTTCAGAGGAGGAGGAAGAAGAGAGAGGAGAGAAGGTGCCTTCTTCAGTGATTAAGGACATGTGTGCAAAGTGGAGTGACTTGCAAAATTTTGTGGAGAAATATCACCCTAACAAAGCTGTTGCAAGCCGTGTCTGCAACATGTTCAATGACAATGCCTTGTTCCATTTTAGGCAAATCTTAAAGAGACGCCAGAAACAGACCTCTCTGGACAGATTTTTTGTGCGACAGGGGTCCAGTGACTCTCAAGCTGCTCCTAGTGCCACTAAAAGACAAAGAAGGGAAGTAACCCCGGATAGGGCCTTGATACCTGAGGTCCTTATGGAGGGGGATTCCCCTTCCAAACAATAACCTCTCCTCCTCCCTCTCCCCTCCTCGCCGTCTTCCATATGCCAACAAGAGTCTTCAATAAAGGTAAGTGTGATGTTAAATGTTCATTTATCCATTTCATTAGTCATTCATATTTATTTCTCATTGTTTTCTGTATGTAAAATATACTTATTCTCTATAAAATGTATTTTTGGTGAATATTTTTGGGTGTCTGGAACGGATTAATTGGATTTACATTATTTCTTATGGGAAATATTGCTTCAGTTTTCATACGTTTCGGTTTTAGTCAGACTTTTTCGAACGGATTAATCATGAAAACCGAGGTTTGACTGTATGTCAAAAAGCAGCGGACCCAGCACAGATCCCTGGGGTACACCACTATTCACCTTTCTCCATTGGGAAAATTGTCCATTTAGCCCAACCCTCTGCTTTCTATCTCTTAACCATTTCTTGATCCACAGTAGTACACTGCCTCCTATCCCCATGACTCTTTAGTTTTGCCAAAAGTCTCTGATGAGGGACCTTGTCAAAGGCTTTCTGAAAGTCCAGATACACTATATCAACCGACTCACCTTTGTCCACCTGTTTATTCACACTTTCAAAAAAACATAACAGATTAGTAAGACAAGATCTTCCTTGTCTAAAGCCATGTTGGCGCTGTCCCATTAGGCCATGACTATCTACATGCTGAGTAATTTTATTCTTTATGATGGTTTCTACCACTTTTCCCGGTACTGACGTGAGGCTCACTGGTCTGTAGTTTCCTGGATCACCCCTGGAACCTTTTTAAAAATTGGTGTTACATTGGCGATCCTCCAATCTTCAGGTATTAGAGATGATTTTAATGATAGTTCACAGATTACTAATAGCAGGTCTGCAATCTCATATTTCAGTTCTTTCAACACCCTTGGATGTATACCATCTGGCCCAGGTGATTTGCTACTCTTCAGTTTATCTAATGGTTGTAATACATCTTCCCGATGTATCGATATTTCCTTCAATTCTTCCGCACCTTTAAATACCACTTCAGTCATGGGTAACATCCCTACATCTTCCTCAGTAAAGACTGAAGCAAAGAATTCATTCAGTCTCTCCGCTATCGCCTTGTCGCCTCTTAGTGCCCCTTTTAACTCCTCTATCATCTAATGGACCAACTGACTCTCACAGGTTTTTTGCTGCGAATGTACTTGAAAAAAATCTTTATTTCGTGTTTTTGCTTCCACAGCAAGCTTCTTCTCAAATTCTCTCTTTGCCTGCTTTATCAATGCCTTGCATTTGATTTGCCAGTGCTTGTGCTGTTTCTAGGTTTCGTCGTTTGGCTTTTTTTTCCATTTCCTGAAAGATGCTTTTTTGGCAACAGCTTCTCTGACCTCACCTTTAAACCATGCTGGCAGTTTTTGGACTTCCTTCCACTTTTCTTAAAGCGTGGAATACAGCTGGTCTGGGCTGCCAAGATAGTATTTTTCAACAACACCCAAGCTTGATGTAAGTCTTTAACCTTTGCAACTGCTCCTTTTAGTTTTTTCTTAACTATTTTCCTCATTTTATCATAGTCTCCCTTTCGAAAGTTAAAAGGTAGTACTGTGGATTTCCGTACTATCCCTCCTCCACTAATTAAATCAAAGGCGATCATGCTATGATCACTATTGCCAAGTGGCCCCAACACCCTTATCTCTTGCACTAGATCTGGTGTTCCACTAAGGACCAGGTCTAATATGGCTTTCCCTCTGGTCGGTTCATGAACCAGCTGCTCCAAGAAGCAGTCATTTATGTCATCTAGGAACTTTATCTCCCTAGCATGTCCTGCCGTGACACTGACCCAGTCAATACCGGGGTAATTGAAATCACCCATTATTATTACTGCGCTGTAACTTTTGTTAGCTTCCTTGATTTCTTTGAGCATTTCATCATCCATTTGTTCATTCTGGCCTGGTGGTCGATAGTACACCCCCACTGCCATCGCCTGCCCTTTTTTACATGGAATTTCAATCCATAGAGATTCTACAGCAAATTTTGTTTTCTGCAAAACTTTATTCCTTTCTGACTCAATGCCCTCTCTAACATAGCGCGCAACCCCTCCACCAATTTGATCAGCTCTATCATTACGATATAGTTTGTACCCAAGTATCACAGTGTCCCACTGGTTGTCCTCCTTCCACCATGTCTCTGATATTCCAATCATATCTAACCTCTCATTTCGTGCTATATATTCTAACTCTCCCATCTTATTTTTTAGACTTCTAGCATTTGCATACAAGCATTTTAGAGACTGTAGTTTATTCATATTAATTTGGCTATTGGTAGACATGGGTAATTTGGGATCTTTAAGCTCTGTCTGCTCCATACTTGAGGGCATTTGGGCTACTTTGCTCTTTTTTGGAACCTCTCTGCTTTTGGTAGTATCCTTCAAGGATACATTCTTCCAAACCATCTGCTCTTGGGCGACTGTCGGCTTTCCCCTATTATCTAGTTTAAAAGCTGCTCTCTTTCCTTTTTAAAGGTTAATGCCAGCAGCCTGGTTCTATCCCGGTTAAGGTGAAGCCCATCCCTTCGGAAGAGCCCCTCCTTTCCCCAGAATGTTCCCCAATTCCTAACAAATCCAAACCACTCATCTCTGCACCATTGTCTCATCCACGCATTGAGACTCCGGAGCTCTGCCTGCCTTTTGGGTCCTGCACGTGGAACAGGAAGCATTTCGGAGAACGCTACCCTTTCCCCCCATATAGTTCCCCCCAAACCAGTAGCACCTGCCCCATTATGCCTTTTGCTACCCCACCCACCTGAAAAGGAACATCACCTCATATAAGCACTGCCACACCCTCCTTTGTACAAGTCCCATGAGCATTAGACTAGTTGTGTGCAATGCTTTATGGCATAAAAGCCTCATCTTTGGAAAGAAGGGTATCTTGCAGGACAGTCACCTGCCAATGATACCATTGTAGGCAGTGGTGGGATTCAAAAATCTTAGGAACCGGTTCTATATCAGGTCAGTACGAGTGGGTTACAGCACCCCAATCCCCCCACCTGACAGTATTTGGATGGCATCGGGGCAGTCGCAGCATTGGGAAGAGCCTCCCCCTCCCCCCCAATGCCATCAAAATGCTGTTGAGGGCTAGTGCCCCAACAGATAGTGAATCCCTGGGTGGCCTAACAGTCTGGACCCCTCCCCCCGACACCTCCCTTAGAAAGAAAATAGACCAAAAATGGCAGTGCATGGCCCCACGCGGTGCATCCTGAGTATCCCAGGATGCACCACTGAGTCAGGCGCTGCCATTTTTGAAGATGACAGACCACAAGCGGGGGCGCATAGGCAGCGCTCCCGCTCATTTTGAAAGGTACCAGGGGTGTGGGTGGTTCAGAATGCTAGGACACCAGGAATTCACTGTCTGTTGGGGCACCGGCTCCCCGACAGTATTTTTTTTTCTCCTTAATTTTGAAGAATTTTCACAACAAACATCAGTTTTCACAAATACCAATTACTCCACCATATAGAGTCTACTTATTGACCTTCTAAGCTGAACATCAAGTTCACTACCTCTTTCTGTCCAATGCAGAGGAGCAGGAGAAACATGTCCTCTCTCTAGCCCTTCATCACGTGACCCCCCCCACCCACCCCCGATAGTATTTTGATGGTATCAGGGCTTTTCCCAAAGCTGTGATTGTCCCTGATGCTATCAAAATACTGTTGGGTGGGGCAGATCAGGGCTGCTGTTTGTGCGCCAGTTCAGCGATTTCAGGAAATTTTAGGAACAGGTTTGGGCGAACCAGCTGAATCCCACCATGGGTTATAGGTCTCTGAAGAGAGGCTTCTGCTTTTGCAGGGTATTCAGACCATGAACATTGAGTTGTGGGTAGGTAGTCTCAAACACTGTAATCCTATATCCCCTGCTATGATAACCTGTCCCTGCCCCCCCTCCCTGGAATAACCATCATGCAGATCCTCTGTCTGCATTCACACCTTAATGAAGGACCCACCTGCCCAGGGCTACATTCTTACCCATTTGCTGCTACAGTGCTATTTCCCCATTTCCTTATATTGCTCCAATCGTCCACCTCCTTATTTCTCCACCCCGCACACATACTTATCTCCTTTCCACTGCACCCCATACATATACACTCCATCAACCCTCAACTCATCACCACTCCCCAACACTCCAGCTCCCATTCAGCAGACTCATTTGTTAAAATTCACCATCAAGCCTTTATTCCCCCACTCTCCCAATACCTCCCCCTCCCAGCAAGCTTTTCAAAAACCATGCATTCCCGAGAGATATCTCTGGGGGGAGTGGCTAATTTCCAAGATGGCGGCAGAGCAGTACTGAGTTGGAATGCCTAAATGGAAGGGCAAGCAGAAGGCTCCTCCCGCGGAGCCTTCTTCAGCGAAACCCTCTCCCTTCTGCTAGTACAGGACCTATGGACCGCTTTGTCCAACTATCCAAGCAGCAAGTCGGGGAGATACGAGGGGCATTAGGAGTGCCGATTGAGGGACATTCAGTGCTTCCTACCCTGGATGTTACTCTCTCCCCGGATGGGCATGCTCCGCCCTTGGCCCCGAGCATACCAGCATCTCTCCTCTCTTAGGTGCAGTCGAGTCCCTCCGAAGTGGTGGGTGCAGTGGCGTGTGAGCGGGGCCTTACTGAGGTGAAGTCCGGTAAGCAGCTGGTTACAGCTAATGCTGCAAAAGCTTCGGTGGTGGTGTCAACTTTGGAGGGTGTAATTGCTACTCAGGGTGTGACTGAACCTAATGCGGAGGAAGCTTCCCTGCCTCTATCGATAGATTCAGAGTTGCCATTGAGTTTTACCTTGCTGCATCCTCCTGTTATTTCCCTGGACAGCATTTGGGACGCGATTTGTCAATTAGCCTCAGTTGTGAGTCAGCAATTGGTGTTGGCTATTTCCCGGGTATCAAAGCTTGAAGATTCTTGTTCTAAAATCCAGGTGGAGGTTGCGGAAATTAAGATGCAGGTTACTACCAATGAGCAGGAACTAACACAGATTTCAGATGTAACAGAGTCCTTAGTTAAAGATAATATGGTTATGAGGCCGAAGCTGGAGACTTTGGAGAACACTACTAGATCCTCCAATATTCGTTTGCTTAATTTTCCTATGGTATCTCTGGTTTCTCCAGTGGATCTTTCTAAGAGATATCTCCAAGAAGCATTGAAGGTGTCAGAGTTAATGCCTCCAATAACCAAAGCTTATTTTTTGCCTTCTGGAAAGAAAATGGGGAAAAAGGTAGCTGGTCTTTCGGATATGGATTTTCTGGATGTTTCAGCCTTGCTTCAAACTCCTAAGGACAATGAAGTACCTGTATCTACGTTGATTGTTTCGTTGGCCTTACCTTCGGACAGGGGCTGGCTCCTCAAGCTTTACTTTAAAACGCGTGTGTCAGCATACATTTCATGCAGCTTTGGACTCTGGTGATTTCAGTCTCCAAAGGTAATAGGACAGTTTACAAGATGAGATTAACTCTGACCCCCTGGTGATTTCAGTCTCCAAGGCCTGTCTGAAGCCCTTCCTTGCTAAATCAAGAATGGCAGACCTAAAAGGGGAGTGGCTAGAAACAATAGCAGACTTCAAGGGGAAGTGCTGGCGAGGATTCAATTCACTATAAAGGACAGAAACACTTCCTCTCTCTCTCTTCCACCATTCATCGGACATGAAGGACAGGAGGCTCTGATAATCAATTCCCTTCACCCCTCCCCCGCTCTCTCTCTTCCACTACACCTGGCCATGAGGCTCTGACCCACATGTTCTTACCTCTCTCTCTTCCACCATTCATCAGACATGAAGGACAGGAGGCTCTGATAATCAATTCCCTTCACCCCTCCCCCGCTCTCTCTCTTCCACTACACCTTGCCATGAGGCTCTGACCCACATGTTCTTACCTCTCTCTCTTCCACCATTCATCAGACATGAAGGACAGGAGGCTCTGATAATCAATTCCCTTCACCCCTCCCCCACTCTCTCTCTTCCACTACACCTTGCCATGAGGCTCTGACCCACATGTTCTTACCTCTCTCTCTTCCACCATTCATCGGACATGAAGGACAGGAGGCTCCGATAATCAATTCCCTTCACCCCTCCCCCCGCGCTCTCTCTCCCTCTCTCCATGAGGCTCTGACCCACATGTTCTTACCTCTCTCTCTTCCACCATTCATCGGACATGAAGGACAGGAGGCTCTGATAATCAATTCCCTTCACCCCTCCCCCGCTCTCTCTCTTCCACTACACCTTGCCATGAGGCTCTGACCCACATGTTCTTACCTCTCTTCCACCATTCATCAGACATGAAGGACAGGAGGCTCTGATAATCAATTCCCTTCACCCCTCCCCCACTCTCTCTCTCTCTTCCACTACACCTTGCCATGAGGCTCTGACCCACATGTTCTTACCTCTCCCACCATTCATCAGACATGAAGGACAGGAGGCTCTGATAATCAATTCCCTTCACCCCTCCCCCGCTCTCTCTCTCTCTTCCACTACACCTTGCCATGAGGCTCTGACCCACATGTTCTGGCCTCTCCCACCATTCATCGGACATGAAGGACAGGAGGCTCCGATAATCAATTCCCTTCACCCCTCCCCCCGCGCTCTCTCTCCCTCTCTCCATGAGGCTCTGACCCACATGTTCTTACCTCTCTCTCTTCCACCATTCATCGGACATGAAGGACAGGAGGCTCTGATAATCAATTCCCTTCACCCCTCCCCCGCTCTCTTGCCATGAGGCTCTGACCCACATGTTCTGGCCTCTCTCTCTCTCACACTTCACACATGCACACGCACACACAGATTCATTGATGCACACTGAAACAGCTCTGTAACAATCACTATATACCTTTGTTCAATACCTATGTAATAAGCCTATTTCTACATAAAAACCTTTCTCCAAGCCAAACCTGTTTGGTTGTTTTATTACAAACCCTACTGCCTCTGAAGTGAAATGAGCCCAGGACCTACAGGAGAGTAAAGCTGACTACATCTTACAGCATGCTAATTTGTTTTTGGGTAAAAAAATTGCGGTTTTCCCTGATGTGTCCAGGGAGACGCAAAGAAGGCGCAAATCCTTCTTGATTTTGCGACCAGGGGTAACGCGAATGGGTGCATCTTTTATGCTTAGATATCCCTGTAAATGTATAATTGTATTTCAATCTCATAAGTATGTTTTTTCCAGCCAGAAGACCTGTCCTCTTTCATTAATTACTCATATTGTAACTTCTCCCATTGAGTAGTAATTTCCCATTGATAGAAATGTGCTTGGTTCTCTGTCTCCTTTTGGTAATCTGAAATTTTGTTTCCTTATTGAATACAGGGGGGGGGTCCCTGACCTCTGTAAATTTTCCTTCTTTCCCCCTTCTTTGGGGGCTAACGATAATCCTGTCTACTTTTGTTAAATTTCCTTAGATGTAATTTTGGTAATTATGTTGACAGGTTTAATTTCTGTACAAGTGTGATACTTGATTTATTGTTAAAATGCATAAATATAAAATTAAAAAACCACAAAAACCCCACAATGCATTCCCTACATTCTCCTTCAGAACAGATCATTCCGACTGGTCCATTAGTGTTTTGTCACGTCACTGTCCCAACTGAGTCAGTCTCAGGGTTCACACTCTTCTCCCACAGAGTCTGTAGGGAGACGCTTAAGTCACTGGCCATGCTGCCATCTCGGGGGGCCGGCTCAGCCCTAGGAGATGCTCCCCATCTTGCGCTTGCTCCAGGAGATCAGGAGTGCACTACTTGGATAACTGTGTCCAAGTCTTGGCCTCCGTACATACCACCTTGACTCTGCCATTAATTTCTAAACTGTATTCCAAACGGGAAGAGAAATTTTTCTTTGTGCCTTATGCGAGTAGGTGGTGAGGCTTCTCATTGCTCATCTTAGCATGGCTGCAGCCAAGTCTTGGTACAGTTCAATCTCCTATTCTTAGAGGCCACCCTTTTGACCAGAGCTGGTAAGACAGGCCCCCAATCTCCTAGGGTTTGGGGGGGAACCCTCTCTCGGGCACCTCTGCCACCCTGTAGTATGGAGCTGCCTTCACCACCTGCGCTGCTTGCTGGTACTTTTCTGACCCAGGAACTCCTCAAATCTGGATATTGCAGCAGTGTGACAGATTTTCCAGATCTTCCAACTTCTCCACCTTGCTCCTGTTACCATGGCATTTGCTCCTGCACAACACTGGCCTTTACCTCCTGCTGATCTATGTGCTCGTCTAAGGCCTTCACGCACTGCCCCAGCTCCGAGATCCGTTATTTCAGCCATGGCTTCTCTCAAATGCACCTTCAAAGCCACCACCCTCTGCAGCTCTGAATCATCCCCAGAGGTCTCCCCTGGGTGCACTGCTCCTTCACCCGGTCTATCTCATCCTCTGTATCTGTGCCAGATGCCATGTTGTCCTTACCAGGGTCCCACTTTTTGCTGAATAGTCGGAGTGAATCTGCTCTAGTTTCTTCTTTGCTGCACCGCAAGGAATACAGCCACTGAGCTATTAAACCCCCCTGATGTAGGCAAACTGCTCGCAGGATGATCGCTCAGCCTACAAACCCCAACAGGACCTCAGGCTTTAAGCCGCCATCATGCCAGCAACGTCACTTCCTCTCCTATACCTACCACGATTTTAAATAGTCTTTTTATACATAGATATGACAACATATGTCCTAAAAATGATTTTAACCACCCCATACTGTGACTGGTTAGTTTCAGGTGAAGCATCTTATTACTGCATACAAGAGTAGTGTTATACAGGCCTAAGGAAGGCTAAGGAGAGAAAAAAAAAACACACCACACAGATAGAAGTCTCACCTCCTTTTGCAGCTTAAAGGCCAAAGGATCTGCAGCAGCGGCCATGAAATGCAACAGCCTTTGGAACTCTCTTCTCCTTTCAGAACAGAGCAGTTTCAAGCACAGCTGAGTCGCTTCCAAAGCCTGCTCCGTCTTCCCGTTCACTAGGGTTAAAGCAAAAAGCGTAGTTACTCACCTGTAACAGGTGTTCTCCAGGAGCAGCAGGAATCAGTCCTCACATATGGGTGACGTCGGCGCCGACGGAGCCCTCGCGGAGCAATTTTCCCCAGCTTTCAAAGAAAGCCTTTGGGAATTGCAGCGCGCATGCGCGGTCGCCTTCCCGCCCAAGGGTGCCATCTTAGCCAGTCAGATGACATAGCTAAAAAAGACAGCATAAAAATTTGCAAAAAAACTTAAGCAGATGATTGCAACTCTAAGGGGAGGAGGGAGGGTTGTGAGGACTGATTCCTGCTGCTCCTGGAGAACACCTGTTACAGGTGAGTAACTACGCTTTCTCCAGGACCAAGCAGGAAGTCAGTCCTCGCATATGGGACTCCCAAGCTTAAGGCTACCGGAGACCCTAAGCACAAAAATGAGCTCCCTCTAGCTCAGCAGCACAGAAGGAAGGAATCTTCGCTGAATTATTACCCACCGGTAGCCCACATCCGGGATGGAGGGTAGGAGTTGCTCAAACCTCAAAGAGATTACGGAGGACTGCCTGTCCGAAAGCACTGTCCCTGCGGGACTCCCTCTCGAGACAGTAATGGACCGCAAAAGTCTGGCTCGAAGACCAAGTAGCGGCCCGGCAGATGTCTGCCAGCGGAACAGAGCAGAGGTAAGCCACTGACGTAGCCTTTGCCCGAACACAATGAGCCGTGACTCGACCATCCAAGGAGAGTCCGGCTGCCCCATAAGCCCAAGTGATACAGTCCGCAACCCAGATGGACAGAGTACGCTTGGAGACCGGGAGTCCCAATTTATTGGGATCAAAAGACACAAAAAGCTGAGCAGCTTTACGGTGCTCCCGCGTACGGTCAAGGTAGAAGTTCAATGCCCTTCTACAGTCCAGGGTATGGAGGACCATTTCAGCTCGGCTGGAGTGTGGTCTGGGAAAGAAGGTCGGAAGTACCACCTCCTGATTGATGTGAAAAGGGGAGACCACTTTTGGAAGAAATTTCGGGTGAGTCCGTAGGACTACCCTATTTTTGTAGAACCGAGTGTAAGGGGGATCAGACACGAGGGCCTGCAATTCACTTACGCGCCTAGCGGAAGTGAGGGCTATCAAGAACAATGTTTTCCAAGAAAGAAAACGGAGAGAACAGGTAGCCATAGGTTCAAAAGGCGGACAGGTGATCCGCTGTAAAACCACATTCAGATCCCAGTCAGGCGCTGGCGGGCGCAGAGGTGGTTTAAGTAGAAGGAGACCTCGGAGAAACCTCGCTACGAGAGGGTCGCTGGAAAGAGGTCTGCCGTCCACCGGCACATGATGTGCTGAAAGAGCACTTAGGTGAACTTTGATGGAGTTGGACTTAAGTCCCAGATTAGAGAGGTATAGCAAGTACTGCAAGATCACCGACACCGAGCAGGAGAAGGGATCCTGAGACTGTTGGGTACACCAAACGGAAAAGCGACGCCATTTAAGGGCATAGCATTTGCGGGTAGAAGGTCGCCGAGAAGCTAGGACGACCTCCTCCACCTCTGCCGGCAGGAGAAGGGGAGCAAGGACTACCCTCTCAGCAGCCAGGCCATTAGATTGAGAGATCTGAGGTTGGGGTGCAGCAGAGACCCCTGATCCTGAGTGAGGAGATCCGGTTGAAACCCCAGAGGGAATGGATCCTCTACCGCTAATTGCAGCAGGAGTGGAAACCACGGCTGTCTGGGCCAGCGAGGGGCCACCAGGATCATGGAAGCTTTGTCTCAGAGAACCTTGAAAAGAGTTCGAGAGACTAGCGGGATGGGAGGAAAATCATACAGGAGGCTCTCCGACCATGAGAGTAGAAAAGCGTCTGCCGCAACTCGAAGGGGATGTGGCTGACGAGAGCAGAAGCGAGGAAGTTGCCGGTTGAGAGGACTGGCAAAGAGATCCATCGTGGGGAGGCCCCACTTTAGAAAGAGCTTCTGAACTACCAGGGATCCAGGCGCCACTCGTGCGGCTGGAGGATCCTGCTGAGTTTGTCCGCCAGGCAATTTTCTTGGCCTGGGAGATAAACTGCCTTGAGAAGAACGCCGTGACTGACGGCCCAAGAGCAGAGCTTCTGTGCTTCCCGACAGAGAAGGAAGGAGCCCATGCCCCCCTGCTTGTTCACGTAGAACATGGCAACTTGATTGTCCGTCTGGACAAGGACGGACTGGTGAGAGGTCAGGTGGGAGAAAGCCTTGAGAGCCAGGCGGATCGCTCTGAGCTCCAGGAAGTTGATCTGCTGAGCAGACTCCCACGTGGTCCAGAGGCCCTGAGTACGTGCCCCTTGGCAATGTGCTCCCCAACCCAGGAGGGACGCATCTGTCGTCAGCACCAGGGCCGGCTGAGGTGACTGAAAAGGCATGCCGAGTACCAGGTTCGGCCGATGAAGCCACCACTGGAGAGACGAGGCCAGCGGCTCGGAGACGCGCACTAGGTCTGCTAGGCCGCCTGTGGCTTGTTGCCACTGCTTGCGAAGACACCATTGAGCAGGCCGCATATTCAGGCGGGCATTGGGGGTCACATGGACGGTGGAAGCCATATGGCCGAGCAGTCTCAGGAAGCGCCTGGCGGAAGCCAGGGGCTGGCTGCGAAAACGGTTGGCTAGGTCCATGAGCCGTTGAGCCCTGTCGAGAGGCAGGAAAGCTCTTGCCTGAGGAGTGTGCAGTCTTGCGCCGATGAACTCGAGATCCTGTGAGGGGAGCAAAGTGGACTTTGCGAAGTTTATGACAAAGCCCAAGTACTGCAGAAGAGTCACCGTGCGGTGTGTGGCGTTGGTGACCTCTGGAGCGGACGCTGCTCTGATGAGCCAGTCGTCGAGGTACGGAAAGACAGAGGCCGTGAAGCCGGAGATGGGCCGCCACCACCGCGAGACATTTTGTGAAGACTCGCGGTGCGGAGGACAGGCCAAAGGGCAGTACTCTGTACTGGTAATGATTTCCTGCCACCACAAACCTTAGGTATTGGCGGTGGCTTGGGTGGATGAGGATGTGTGTGTAGGCATCCTTTAGATCCAAGGAGCATAGCCAATCTCCCTGCTGGAGGTAGGGCAGAAGGATTCCAAGGGTAAGCATTTTGAACTTTTCCCGCACGAGGAACCTGTTGAGGTTGCGCAAGTCCAGGATGGGTCTGAGGCCTCCAGTCCTTTTTGGTACTAGAAAATACCTGGAATAAAAGCCTTGACCTCTCAGGTGGTGGGGCACCGGTTCCACCGCCTGTTCCTGTAGAAGACCTGCTAACTCCTGAAGGAATAAGTCCCTGTGCAGAGGGAGTCGTGGAGGTTCTCCTGGGAAATAGGAGGGAGGGACCTGGTGGAAGTGGAGAAGATAGCCTTCTCTTACGACTTGAAGCACCCAGGCATCTGAAGTGATGTTGGACCACCTGTGGGCGAAGTGAACCAGCCGGCCTCCGGTGCTGGGAGGAGCCAGCGGAGGGGGAGAGGCTATGCTGAAGGAGTCAAAAGCCCCCACCCTGCTGAGCAGGGGCTGGTGGTGCAGGCTTGGGGGCTTGCTGCCTACGGGACCCGTTACCCCGTCCCTTGGCCTGCTGGCCCTGTTGGGGAGCTGCGGGGGCCTGATATTGGGGGTAGTGTTTATAGGCAGCTGCCTTTCTCGGGTAAAAGGACTTCTTTCCCGAGCCCTTCTTTTTATGGGAAGGGGCGGAGGTCTTCCTAGAAAGCCTAGTCCTGGTGAGAGTCTCTGTCTCTAGTTGTGCAGCCTTCTCGTCCATAGATTTGCCAAAGAGGTTTTCACCTCGGCAGGGGACATCGACCAACTTGTCCTGCACCCAGGGCTCAAGGTCAGACGACTGAAGCCAAGCCTGTCGGCGGGCACCGATGCCGGATGCGGCCACTCGAGCCGATGCTTCAAAGCCATCATAGGCTGCTCGGGATATGAATTTTGAGCATTCCCGAATGCCAGTGGACAAGGCTAGGAACCTCCGCAAAGGTTCCTCGGACAATCCAGCGGAGAAACCGGCTAGCTCTTTAGCCAGGTCTCGGAGATACATGCCCATGTATAGCTGGTAGGTCTGGACACGACACGCAAGCATAGAGCCCTGGAAACACTTCTTACCAAGGCCATCCAGGTTACGGGCCTCCCTGCCAGGAGGCACCGAGGAATGCATCTTCTGGCTCTTAAGACGATGCATGGCCGATTCCACTACCATGGAATGGTGTGGTAGCTGTGCTTTTTGGAAGCCAGGGCTCTTGCGGACTCGATAGATAGAATCGACCCGCTTGCTCAGGACCGGCGAGGAGGCCGGACTCTCCCACATGCGGAAGAGTAGTCGTTCCAGCATGGGAGGAACCTTTACAGTAAAGTGCTCCCTGGCGGGAGAGTCATACTGGAGGGCGTCGAGCTCTTCGGCTCGAGGCTCCTCCTCGGGATCCGCAGGGAAGGCCAAAGCCTTGGCCATATCCCTGACGAAGTCCGAGAACCGGGCATCCTCCGGAAGGGACTGCTTCCGAGGTTCGGACTCAGGCGAGTCCGAGGGGACACACCGAGTCCAAAAAGAATCAGGTGACTCTTCCTCTTCAGACTCCCAGACCGACTCCGAGGAGGAATCGGTGGGGTCGGCCCAGGCAGGCTGCGGCGCCGGCCGCCCCGACGCCGAGGGAGTCGGCGTCGACGACCTCGGTCCCGAACGGGAGGCCGAGGGTGACCTCGACCGAGGATCGACTCGAGTTCGCATGGACTCGAGGATCGGCTCGGTCTCCGGGGTCGACTTAGACGTCGACGTCCCGGCGGTCGGGGTAGCGGCGCCAGCAAGGCTAGCGAGCAGTGCCCGCTGCTGGTCCATGAAGGCAGACAGTCTGCTCTCCAAGGCCGTCAACCTGAGTCCGACCTCAGGTGACCCAGCAGCCCCCGACTCGGGCCCCGACGGCGTCGGGCCCGACGTCGGCGGTCTCGGAGGCGAGTCCAGGAGGACCACAGGACTTACCCGAGCAGGCAGCTCCGACTCCATGCGAGGTCGCTTCGAGAGGTGCTCCTTCTTCAAGGACCCGGGACGGCTATCGGGGCTATGCGACCTGGCCCTCGCGGAGCCAGGAGCGTCCACCGACGCCGCCCTCGCGGGTTTCACCTTCCGTCGATGGTCCCCGGAGGGAGAACCCCGGTCAGAGGAACTCCGGCGACGGTCAGAGCTGGAACCTCTGGACGCCGAGGCCTCCGACGAGGTCCGGGTACGGCTGGGGTCAGCGAAGATCCTATCCCGCTGATGCCGCCGACTTCTCAACGCTTTAGAGGACATTTTGCCACAGGCCCCACAGATCATTTCTTCATGATCCGGGCCCAGGCAGCGGAGGCAATTATCGTGTGTGTCAGTTAGTGACATTTCGGTCACACTGACCACACCGCTTGAAACCACTGGCAGCCATCGGGGGAAAAAGGGCCCCTGCGAGGTCAAAAGACCGGGCTGCCAGTGAAAAAAACGAAAACGAAACTGACTAAATCAGAAAAACCGAAAAAGAAGAAGAGGACTCGTGACCGGCGTCGCGAGTCCGGGCGGGAAGAAAACCGGCGTCGAACCGAAGGAAAAAAGAGAATATTACGAATAAAATCAACTTTTTCGCGGGGACACGACGGGTACGTCTGTAGGGCTCCGCGGAAAAAAGAAGACTGGCTAAGATGGCACCCTTGGGCGGGAAGGTGACCGCGCATGCGCGCTGCAATTCCCAAAGGCTTTCTTTGAAAGCTGGGGAAAATTGCTCCGCGAGGGCTCCGTCGGCGCCGACGTCACCCATATGTGAGGACTGACTTCCTGCTTGGTCCTGGAGAAATGGAAATTACACTAACCTGGTAATTGTAGTTCCTGGAGGGTCCAGTTTAGTCCTCCACAATCGGGTAGTGCCCCTCCTCCTGCAGCCGGGAGACTGGACCAATCAAATCTTCTGTAGTATATATGCAGACGGAGCTCCCAGAAGCCCCCAGTGTACTAGTAACAAAGCATACTTAACGAAGCAACACATTAGATTAATATACAAAATGACATAATTAAAGAACAATTTGTTCCCCCCAAGAAATATCCAACCCCCTCCCCAAACGAGGAAGTCAGAACACTGCATTGCGCCGGTACCGACGCCCCAGAAATCAAAACACCGCTCCCCACCAGAAATCTCAGGAGCTGACTGAACCCCCGAGACAGGGAAGAGCCTTAGCAAAAAACGCGGCTGCAACAGAGGGACCGAACGGCAAGAGGAACCGTCTTATGAGCAACCGTTCGGAAAGCGCGCCACATTATCATATCAGACCGTCGGGAGGGAAGGAGGACTAAACTGGACCCTCCAGGAACTACAATTACCAGGTTAGTGTAATTTCCATTTCCTGTTCGGTAATCCAGTTTAGTCCTCCACAATCGGGATGTAACAGAGCAGTTAAGACCGGGCGGGACCTTGCCATCCGGCGCGCAGAACCGCCGAACCAAAACAGGAATCCCGAGCCGCTGACACATCTAAGCGATAGTGTCTACTGAAAGCATGCAGAGACGACCAAGTGGCCGCCCTACAGATATCTGCCGGCGGAACCAGGCTATACTCCGCCCAAGAGGTCGCCTGAGCCCTAGTGGAATGAGCCCGCAGACCCTCCGGAATAGACCGCTGTTGCAACAGATACGCGGACGCGATCGCCTCTTTGAGCCATCTAGCAATGGAGGCTTTAGCCGCCGCTTCCCCTTTACGCGCACCCCCGAAGAGCACGAAAAGCCGGTCAGATTTCCGAAAAGACTCAGTAACCTTTAAATAACGACGGAGCGTACGACCCACATCGAGCCGGAGAAGACCTTTGTCCGTTGACCCGACAGATTGCGAAGAAAGCACTGGAAGAAACACTGCCTGATTCATGTGAAAGGGAGACACTACCTTTGGCAGAAAGGAAGGAACCGGACGGAGAACGATCCGATCCGCGGAAAAAAGACAAGAAAGGCTCTCGGCAGGACAATGCATGCAGATCCGAAATGCGCCGTGCCGAACAGATGGCTACAAGAAAAACCGCCTTCAGCGTGAGATCTTTCAGAGACGCCCTGCGCAGGGGCTCAAAAGGTTCACGAACCAGGGCCCTCAGTACTAAATTCAAGTCCCAAGGAGGAACGAAAACTCTGCGGGAGGGCCGCAAATGAAAAACAGCTGTAAGAAATCGACGTACATCCGGATGAGCCCCGAGCAGACGACCCAAAATCTTGCCTCGATAACACGAGATAGCCGCCAACTGGACTTTTAGGGAACTAGCCGCAAGGCCCTTATCGAAACCATCCTGAAGAAAACTTAAAACAACAGGCACGGAAACCGTCACCGCCCGGACTCCCCGCCGGGAGCACCAGTCTTCAAAGATCCTCCAAATCCGAACGTAAGTAAGAGAAGTGGACGTTTTCCTCGCCCGCAGAAGGGTAGAAATCACCGCGGGGGAGTAGCCCTTCCTTTTCAGCCGAGCCCTCTCAATGGCCAAACCGTAAGCGAGAATCGATCCACTTGGGGCATCCGCAAGGGACCCTGAAGAAGAAGATCCGGTAGCGCGGGCAGGAGCCAAGGAACGCCGTCACGCAGCCGGACCAGATCGGCATACCAGGGCCTCCGGGGCCAATCCGGGGCCACCAGTAACACACGACCCCGATGGCTCTCGATACTTTGCACGACCCGGCCGATCAGAGCCCACGGAGGAAAGACAAAGAAGACCGGACGTTGGCCACGGCTGAATGAGAGCGTCGAGCCCCTCGGACATGCGCTCCCTTCGTCTGCTGAAGAAGCGCCCTGTCTTGGCTGATTGAAAGGTCGCCATGAGATCCATGATGGGTGGACCCCACCGCCGGGCGATTTGCGCGTAAACCTGTGGGTTTAGCTCCCACTCTCCGGGGTCCACCCACACTCTGCTGAGAAAATCGGCCTGGACATTGTCTGTGCCTGCAATGTGTGCCGCCGAGATTGCCGGAAGGCGAGTTTGCGCCCAATTGAACAAGGCCGCCGCTTCTGCCTCCAGGGTCACGCTGCCGGTACCCCCTTGGCGATTGATGCAAGCTACGGTGGACGCATTGTCCGACAGGACTCGCACCGGTCGGCCGAGAACCAGGGTCTCCAGGGCCACCAGGGCTAGCCGCACTGCCCGCAATTCGAGACGGTTGATCGACCAAGAGGCCTCCCGGGGAGACCATTCCCCCTGAGCAAAGCGGGACTCGCAGTGAGCCCCCCAGCCGGTTAAGCTCGCATCCGTTGTGAACGGAACCCACAGTGGAGGCTCCAAGGGAATCCCCCGCGTCAGGTTCTCGGCGGAGAGCCACCACCGGAGGGATCGGCGAACCGTCTTTGGGCAAGGCAATCTCTTGTTCAACGAGTCGAACTGGTTGGACCAACGTCGCAGAAGAGCACTCTGCAGCGGACGCATGTGGAAGCGCGCCCAAGGCACCACCTCCAAAGTCGCTGCCATCGTTCCGAGGAGACGCAGGTACCACCATGCCGACGGAGCTGGCATCCCCCGGAAGAGACGGACAAGAGCCCGCAACGCCAGCATGCGGCGCTCCGGAAGGCACACCAAGCCCCGTGCTGTGTCGAAGCGAACTCCCAGATACTCGAGATCCTGTGTCGGAGACAGACAACTCTTGCATTCGTTCACCACCCATCCGAGGGACTGCAGGAGATCCACCACCCTGCTCGTGACTTGCACACACTCCCGACTGGACTTTGCTCGAATCAACCAGTCGTCGAGATACGGATGGACCAGGATGCCCTCCTTGCGCAAGGCCGCCGCGACGACAACCATCACCTTTGTGAAGGTGCGGGGGGCCGCGGCGAGTCCGAACGGCATGGCCCGGAATTGGAAATGGCCCCACGGAAGCGCAAAGCGGAGAAACCGTTGATGGGAGGGCCAGATGGGAATGTGTAAATAGGCCTCGGTAAGATCGAGGGACGTCAAAAATTCCCCTTGACGCACCGCTACGATGACTGACCGCAGGGTCTCCATACGGAAGTGCGGCACCCTGAGAGCGCGATTCACGCCTTTGAGATCCAAGATCGGACGAAGAGAACCGCCCTTTTTATTTATTTATTTATTTATTTAACAACTATTTCTATACCGCTCTTTCACAAGTATCAAGTGCGGTTTACAATGAACAGTATGTTATATGGTATGGATAGTATCATACCAAGTCATTTTACATAGAACAGATGAACTAGGTACAGATAACAGTATAAAGTTTAAACAGTAAATTATTAAACTATTATAACATATATACATAGTAAATATATACAAATTGTATCATGCTGGGAACCACAAAATAGATTTGGGAACCACAAAATAGATGGAGTAGCGACCTGCGCCTCTTTCCAAAGGCGGGACCGGAACCACGGCCCCCAGAGAGAGTAGCCGATCCAGGGTCACGCGGATGTCCCGCGCCTTTTGAGCTCCCTTGCTGGGAGACAGAACAAACGAATCCGGAAGTGGGTGCGCAAACTCCAGGGCATAACCTTCTTCTATAATCTGCAGCACCCACCGATCTGACGTAATTTGGGCCCAAGAAGGAAGAAAGTCGCGCAAACGACCCCCGATAACCGGGCCTCCCTCTAGAGCCCGCCTCATTTCATTGCGGCTTGCGATTAAAGGAAGAGGCCGAGGAAGAGGCGGCTCCGGAGAAGCCTCTTCCCGCTCCTCTGAAACCACGAAACCCTTGATGACGGGTTCCAAAACGACCGCGCTGCGATGTCCACAGTCGGGAAGAACGAAACCTGCGAACATCCCGAAACTGGCCGCGCGCCGAGGTGGACGACCTATTAAGCTTAGGCTTATCCTCCGGAAGCCGCCCACCCTTAGACTCACCGAGATCCTTCACCAACTTATCCAGAGCCTCACCAAATAACAACCTGCCCTTAAAGGGCAGTTTACTGAGGCGAGACTTGGAAGAACCGTCGGCCGCCCAGTTGCGCAACCAGATGGACCGTCGTGCCGCTACCATGGAGGCCATACTATTAGCTAGGGAGCGGATTAAATCATAAAACAGATCCGCCGATCCCGACTCCACGCGGGTAATGTCCAACAGCCCTTGTTGGTCCATACCGGACCCTGAGCGCAGGTGCTGTGACCACTGCAAACAAGCCCGAGCTACCCACGCCCCACATATAGAAGCTTGCAACGACAAGGCGTTGGTCTCGAAAGCTTGCTTCAACAAATTATCAACCTTTTTGTCTTGAACATCCTTCAGGGCCGCGGCCCCTTCAACCGGGATGGTGGTTTTCTTGGTCACTGCCGAAACGGCAGCATCCACCCGTGGAGACTTAAACAAGTCCCTGTCCTTGTCGGCAAGGGGGTAAAGATGATTCATGGTCCGAATCCCTTTCAAACCGGATTCCGGTTGCTCCCATTCCGCATGGATCATCTGCTCAACCACGCGGTGCACAGGAAAAACTACCTGGGCATCCCTGACCGCCTGAATGAGAGGATCCTCGAGACCCTCCTCCTCCAGCGGCCGCACCGCAGAGAGGTTAAGCGCTTGGAGAGACTCCGTGACCAAAGGGACCAGCTCGTCCCTTCGAAACACCCGAATGATTCGAGCCTGATCTTCCGGCTCCGGGATCTCCCCGTCTTCTAACTCCTCCGCCTCAGTCTCAGGATCCCCTCAGCCTCGGAATCCGGAAGACAAAGGGTGTCCTGATCCTGGTCCCCCAACCTGGGCCGCTTGACAGCGGGTTGGGAAGACCGCTGAACCCCCCCTGCGGATCCTGGGGGGAGAGAGGCGGGCCAAGCCTCCGGCAAGTGACCGGACCGGCTTAAGCGGAAGGCCTGATGCATGAGAAGAACGAAATCTGGGGAAAAGTCTATAGGCGACGCTACTATAGCCGCCTGCTGGAGCTCAGGGACCGACGTATTAGACGGCGGGCCCAAACCAGAAGGAAGGATGCTCGGTGAAGGGACACTGTCCCCCGAAAGAGACGGTTCCCCGGGCACATGCTGTTCCTTAACTTCAATAGGACGCTCCAGGTCTGAAGAAACTGCAGCACAGCTCTTGCAGATTCCAGAGTCAGTCATTGTACCTCTGCGGGACCCACAAATTACACATTGAGGTTTGGCAGCCATGCTAAGGCAACCTGCTCTCAGGGAGAAAGAAGGCAACAGGAACAGGGAAGCCCACACCAAAGGGACTAACCCTATTCAAATCAGTACAGCTTTAAATTTAAAACTTTTTTTTTTTTTTTTTTTTTTACAGAAAACAAAACACTCCCCAGAATCCTAGGGGTGCCCTGAGCAAAATCGCCAGCAAAAGAAACCCCAAAAACACCAGGGGAACCCGTGCACAAGTGTTAAAAAGTGCCCTTAAAAAGCACACTTTAGAAATTCAAAATGGCCGCCGCACTTTTTCACCCGCGGTAAAAAACGGCGCGAAAATACAAAGGTAACCAAATAATATGGAAAAGAAAGAAAACGACCCTCTAATACAGGGCAAGCGAAAAAAATCAGGAAAAAGTGCAATTTGGAAGCCAGGGGAGCCGACAGAGCCTCTGACAATGCAAACAACAGAGAGCTGAAAAGTTAAAGCAAGGAAAATTCCTACCAGCTCAGGGAACAGCAAGGAACTCAGCCCACTTCTCCAAGTGACAGGCAATGTTGCAGCCGGTATGGCTCTTCCCCGTACAGCCTTGGGGAGAGCTCAACCCAGGCTTCAGAGATTCCCAGGCAGGGGCCCAAGGCAGGTCTGGCTTCCCCCAGGATGTCCCCTGTGGCTTTTTTTTTTTTTTTTTTAAAGATACAGCTACCTAGCAAAGAAATAGTAAATAAAAGACCAGAAAGAAAACCCCAAAAGAACTAACTAACTAGTGTTGCTCCTTCAAGTGTCACTTAGCGTGCCCAGAAAGGGCACAGAAGTCCTCCAGCTGCAAGGAGACTGGACACACTGGGGGCTTCTGGGAGCTCCGTCTGCATATATACTACAGAAGATTTGATTGGTCCAGTCTCCCGGCTGCAGGAGGAGGGGCACTACCCGATTGTGGAGGACTAAACTGGATTACCGAACAGGAACATTAGTCTTTACTTCGTTATAGAGCTTCTAGAAAAGAAACAACATTTGGCAACTGCATGTTAACTGTATATTTATACAAAAGAAATAGTTTGTAGAATACCAGTGATAAAAAACTTTGCCTAGGATGCAATATTGAAAAATACGTTAGTGAATTCAGGGCCCAATGCTCTGTAATAGGAATATAATCACACTAATTACTGCATTCATGAAAAGACCAAACTCATGCATCTAACCCAAGGTTGGCCCTACCACTGGGTGTCCACCTAGAGCAGCAGGTCTGAAGGGGTAGTGGTACAGCTCCATTTCTGCCTGGGCCACCCTGAAGTACTATTACGTGGCCTCTAAGCACATGTGCTAGGTCTTGGCCCCTCTGGCACAAAGTAGTAATTAGACCTTACCTGCTAATTGGTGTTCCTGAAGGAACTCCAGTCCAGTCCCTTTCCTCTGGGTTGTGCTACCCTTCCAGCAGCTTTGGAGACTGAGCTCATCGATTTGCTGACCCTCTGGTATAAATACCACTGGCACCACCCACCAGCTTCCAGTATTCTATTGAAAAAGCAAACTTAACGGAGAGACAATGAAAAAAACCAAACATCCATTCTAAACTGAAACATAGTAACCAAAACTCCAGAATATTCTCCCCTCCCACCATCCCCCGGGAGGGACTTCTATCCCCCAGGAGACTTACCTGATACTGCACCTGACCCAGCCTACCCAATTATCAGGGCTCTCGGTTGGACCAGGTCCACCGAAACCTTCAGTGAGGAGCATCCGGCAATCATCTTCACTCTTATGAAACTTCAGGCCGGAAAACTATATATCCTGAAACAGAATAGTGACCACACCGGGCGGGATCAGGGACTCGACTGGAGTTCCTTCAGGAACACCAATTAGCAGGAGAGGTCTAATTACTTCTTCCTTATCGTAACTCCAGTCCAGTCCCTTTCCTCTGGGATGTAACAGAGCAGTTCAAGCCTGGGAGGGGTTCCCAAGACCGGACCAAATCACTTCTCTTCCAAACTCAGCATCTGCGGCCGCCTGAACATCCAACCGGTAATGTTTCGCAAAAGTATGCAAAGACAACCACATAGCCGCCCTACAAATGTCAAGCGGTGGAACCAAACCATGCTCCGCCCACGATGTCGCCTGGGCTTGGGTCGAATGCGCCCAAAACCCCTCTGGGACCCTTCTACCCTTCAGAATGTAGGCTGACACAATGGCTTCTCTGATCCATCTCAAGATGGAAGCCTTGGCCACCGCCTCACCCTTACGTGGTCTCCCAAACAGAACAAACGTATGTTCGGCCTTTCGAAAAACCGCCGTGCGACTGAGGTAACACTTCAGCAACCTGCGTACATCCAGACTATGCAAACGTGCATCCGCCGCTCCTGACCCTTCCCCCTGGAAGGGCAGAAAGAGAAACAGACTGATTGATGTGAAATGGTGAAACCACCTTAGGCAAGAAGGAAGGCACCGTACGCAAGACCACCTTCTCCTTGAAGAAAGCGATCAATGGCAGATGACACAAGAGGGCCTGAAGCTCCGAAATCCGCCTAACAGAACAAATAGCCACGAGGAACAGTGTCTTGAGAGTTAAATCCTTTAACGAAGCCTTCCCCACTGGCTCATAAAGGTTCCCCTGTCAACGAATTCAGCACCAAATTAAGGTCCCAGGGGGGAACCGCCGACCTTCACCGAGGCCAAAGGCGCCAAACCGCTCACAGGAACCTACCTATGTCCGCATTCTCTCCTACGGGTTTCCTGTGGACCTTTTCCCTATAACAGGAAATGGCTGCTAACTGCGTCCACAAGGAACTGGCTGCAAGGCCCTTCTCGAAACCCCCCTTGCAAAAACTTTAACACCTCTGGCACAGAAACTGACAGGGGCCTCCTCCCCTGGCCTGCGCACCAGGCCTCAAATATCCTCCAGATTCTCATATAGACACGTCAACCGCTTGCGAGCATTCAACAATGTCATAATCACAGCCCCGGAATATCTCCGCGTATGGAACTGCGCCCTCTCAAGAGCCAAGCCGTAAGCGAGAACCGATCCACCTGAGACATCCGTAAAATGTCCCTGGACCAGAAGATCGCTCCTGCATGGCAGGCGCCACGGCCGGTCGACCAGAAGCCTCACTAGGTCTGCATACCATGGTCTTTGCAGCTAATCTGGAGCAATGAGGATCACTAACCCTTGGTGTGACTCCACCCGCTGCAGGACCCTTCCTATGAGAGCCCAAGGTGGGAAAACATACAGAAGTCCCTCGGAGGGCCATCTCTGAACCAATGCATCGAGGCCCTCCAACATCCTCTCCTTCTTGCGGCTGAAGAATCGGCTCGCTTTGGCCGACTCCCAACGTGCCATAAGATCCATGACCGGGACTCCCCAACAGGCTACCACCCCCGTTCGTACACTTCCTGGCAAAGTACCCACTCTCCGTGGTCTATTCTGTGCCTGCTCAGATAATCCGCCATCATGTTTTCTACCCCAGCCACATGCTGAACCGACACAGCTAACAAACAAGCTTCGGCCCACTGCAGCAAGCTCTCCGCTTCCTCTTCCAGCTCGTGCCGCCTTGACGGTTGATGTAGGCCACCCTTCTGACGTTGTCAGACAACACCCGGACTGCTCTCCCTTGAACCAGATGCTTGAATGCCTTGAGAGCCAGGGCCACTGCCCTCAGTTCCAATCTGTTGATTGACCACTGGGCTTCCATCGAATTCCAGAGACCCTGGGCGAAACTGCCTTTGCAGCGAGCACCCCACCCCATCAGACTGGCATCTGTGGTCAACTGAAGCCACTGTGGGGGTTCGAGCGGCATTCCCCGCTCCAAATTCCACAGAGCGAGCCACCACTGTGGGGCTTTCCTGGTCATTGTAGGGCAGGGGAGCGTTACCTACAGGGACGGCCGCTGATGGGACCAGCGACAAAGCAGGGCCCGCTGAAGTGGCCTCATGTGGGCTCTGGCCCACGGTACTAGCTTGATCGTTGCCGCCATGGTCCCCAACACCTGCAAATAATGACAAGCTGAGGGTGCCGGCATGGCAAGAAACTGCCGTACCAAGCTCCGCAAGCTCTTTGCCCTTTGCTCCGGCAAGAACACCCTGCCTCTTTCGGTGTCGAACCTTGCTCCCAGATACTCTATTTCCTGCACTGGTACCAATCTGCTCTTTGCCAGATTGATGACCCAGCCCAGTTCTTTTAGCAGGCCTACCACTCTGGCCGTTGCCTCCAGAGACTCCGCCTTGGACTTCGCCCGAATCAGCCAATCGTCGAGATAGGGATGGACCAAGATTCCTTCCTTGCAGAGTGCCACGGCTACAACAACCATCACCTTGGTGAAAATCCTTGGAGCCGTTGCCAGACCGAATGGCAATGCTTGGAATTGAAAATGTCCCATTGGCACCACAAATCTCAGAAACTGTTGGCGAGAGACTTGCGAACCGGAATATGCAAATATGCTTCCGTAAGATCTTGGGACGTCAAAAACTCCCCCTGCCGGATGGCCACAATCACAGATTTCAGAGTTTCCATATGAAAATGCGGAACCCTGAGACAGCGATTGAGGCGCTTTAGATCGAGGATCGGTCAAAGCAAGCCTTCTTTTTTGGGGACGACAAAATAGATGGAGTATCGACCACAACCGTACTGGTCTAAAGGAACCGTTACCACTGCCTCTAGCAAGAGCAGCCATTCGAGTCCCCTTCACAGCTGTGGCCTTTACTGGGGATCTGCATGGGGACTGCACCAATGCCAGACGAACTGGTCTTGCGAACTCGAGGGCATACCCTTTTTGAATCACCTCCAGAACCCATTGGTCTGACGTAACCCAGGCCCAGGTGGAGAAAAACTGCCTTAGACGACCTCCCACTGGCAGCACTTCCTCCTGGGCCCCCCATTGCTTCATTGTGACTTTCTAGGACCGAGGAAGACGAAGAGCTCCAAAACCTCTCCCTGCTCCTCTAAATCCCCAGAATCCTTGCCCCCTGGAGGGAAAATGGCCCCTCTGAAAGGACATCATCCTGGCAGCCCGAAACCTCCGAAAATCCCTCTGCTGATTCTGCGCTGGAGTGGGCATCCGATTCTGCTTCGGCCTGCCTCCCTTTGTCTCACCAAGCTCTTTCCCCAATTTATCCAAATCCTCCCCAAACAGCAACTTCCCCTTAAAGTTGTGGCTCCACCCAATTGCGGAGCCACAAATGGCACCTGGCGGCTACCACAAAGCCATATTCTTCGCCAGACTCCTAATGAGATCGTACTGACTATCCACGAGGTACGCAGCCGCCGACTCAATCCTGGCTGCTTCCACCTGGGCCTTACTAGACAGGTTGCCAGCCCCTTGAAGATGTTGCGACCACCGTAAGCAGGCCCTGGCCACCCAAGCCTCCGAAACCGAAGCCTGGAGCACCAGAGCACTGACAAAGGCCTGTTTCAGCAATGCATCCAGTTTCCTATCTTGGGAGTCCTTAAGGGCTGCAGCTCCCTCAACTGGAATCGTTGTCTTTGTCACTGCCGCCACTGCCGCATCTACCCCAGGTGATCACAGCAACTCTCTATGCGGTTCTGGTAACGGATCTGGGAGCCATAGACCGTACACCCCTTAGGCTGGATTCCGTCTGATTCCATTCCTCCTGAATCATCCGGCGAACCATCCGGTGAACTGTAAAAACCTTCTGAGATTTCCTGATCGCCTGTATCAACAAGTCCTCCAGCACCTCCTCGTCCGCTGGAGGGTCCGCTGACATATTGAGTACTTTCATGGTCTCACCAATTAAGGCCGGGAGCTCCTCCCATCTAAAGACCCACACAATCCAGGTCTTATCTTCCTCAGGAATCTCTCCCTCTTCTAGTTCTTCTTCAACGTCCCTCAGGTCCCTATCTGAGGTCTCACCCTCCAAGTTTTCAGACATCGAGGACCTTAGGGTATCCTCAACCGCCAATCTAGGCCATTTAGGAGGAAGAACCGTCTCCTCCTGAACCACTGTCCCCTCCTGTCCTACTCTCCTGCTCCCTTGAGCGAAGGCCAACCCACCAGTTCCGCGCTGCCGCAAACAGAACGCCTTGTGCATAAGAACAACAAATTCCGGAGAGAAAACTCCCCCTTCTCCTTCCAGAGCCCCCAAGGCAGAAGAGGGTGTGGGTTGAGCCAGTGAGGGGGCTGAATGCTCCAGGGTTGCAGTTAGCAGAGGGGCCGGGACCCGCCCCCCCCTCCAATGGATCCTCAGAGACACTGAGTGTCAGAGAGCGGCAAGGGAATAGCCAGATGAATTTCCTGTTCCACTGAGGCGGCTTTGGTCTCACAACCTCTGCATATTCCGGCCTCCATACACACACACACACACACACATATATACACACATATACATATACACACATATACATATACACATACACATATACACATATACACATACCTAACAACAAACACACACACACTCTTACTTCCTTTTTATTTTCTTAAACTCTTATAGAAGTCCTGATTTTGTCTTCTTCCCCCTCCCCCCTCCTACCTGGAGGCGCATGAAGGGCGAGAAAAAGAAAGGCCACCTACTTCCTGCAGCTAATCTCCACACGCTGCAGCAGGCCGCACTGGGCCACGAGGTTCCTGCTACCCTCACGGTTTCACCACCGCTGTCTGACTGCTTCTGCCTGCCCGCGAGAAGTTGACGACGCCTTGGACTGCTCCTTCTGCTGCTCCCGGTCGAAGGTGAAATTAGACTTACCTGCTAATTGTGGTTCCTTAAGGAACTCTAGTCTAGTCCCAGATCTCTGGGTTTATGCTCCTCCTCCAGCAGCTTTGGAGACTGAGAAACGTCATTCTTCTGTAATGACACTTGTATATCCAGGCAGGATCCGCCTCCTCAAACCAGTAACCTATTGGCAAAGCAAACTCAAACTCAATGGAGCAACAATTAAGTAGCCGAAGAAAGTCTGTAACTCACTCAGCTACTACTAATAATCTGAACTGGGAACCGCAAACCCCCTGTCCATTTCTTTAAAAAAATAAATAAATTACTACCAATCTGCCGTTATGCAAGAACTAGGCCTCCCCCCCCGTCAGGGAGAATAAGGACCCTGCTTAATGCCCATGCCTAGAAGCCGATTTCTCATACCTGTTCACTCTTCTTTGCTTCAGGCCCTAGCACCCAGAACAGAAAAACGGGTGGGATATGGGACTAGACTAGAGTTCCTTAAGGAACCACAATTAGCAGGTAAGTCTAATTTCACCTTCCTTAACATCCCTCTAGTCTAGTCCCGGACATCTGGGGATGTAAGAGCAGTTAAAGCAATCAATGGAAGGGACCTGCTAGAACAGCCTGAAGCACTGCTGATCCAAACCTAGTATTCCTGTCCGCCTGAATATCCAGACGGTAATGCTTAAAGGAATTCAAGGAAGACCAGGTAGCTGCCCTACAAATTTCTACTGGCAGCACCAAACGGAACTCCGCCCAAGAAGTCACTTGCACTCTGGTGGAATGTGCTTTGAGCCCTTCAGGTACTGCTTTCCCTTTTAAAATATAAGCGGACGCTATGGCCTCCTTAATCCATCTGGCGATAGTAGCCTTAGACGCGGCCTTTCCCTTCCTTGGCCCCGCAAACAATACGAACAGCCTATCTGATTTGCTAAAGTTTGCCGTAGTCCGAACACACTTCAGTACCCTCCGAATGTCCAAGAGGCGCAACTATTTGGCGGATGAACCCTCCAGCTGCTCCCTGAACACCAGCAAGGAAGCTACCTGATTTACATGAAATGCCAAAACCACCTTCGGCAAAAACGACGGGACCGGCCTCAACACCACCTTCGAATCATAACAAGTCAAAAATGGCTCTCTGCAGGACAATGCCTGTAATTCTGAAATTCTCCTAGCCGAACCAATAGCTACCAGGAACACCACCTTAAGGAGTAAGATCCTTTAAGGAAGCTGCCGCCAAAGGCTCAAACGGTTTTCACCTCAGCGCCTCCAAGACAAAAGGTAGATTCCACTGTGGCACTAGTTGTCGACGCAGCGGCCTCAAAAGAGAGACAGCTCTTAAAAACCTCTTAATGTCCGGATGGGTACCTAGCCCTTCACCTCCTATCTTACCTCTATAACAGGATAACACCGCTACTTGTACTCGCAAAGATGCGGCTGCCAACCCCTTATCCAGCCCATCCTGCAGAAACTCTAGTACCTGCGGAATCGACGCTCTCAGAGCCGCGCACTGACGGTCCTCACACCATGCCTCAAACACCCGCCAAATGTGGACGTACGCTAACGAGGTAGACTTCTTTCTTGCCCTCAGCAACATGGCCACCACCGCAGTAGAGTATCCTCTCTTCATCAACCTCACCCTTCAATAGCCAGGCCGTAAGCGAAAACCGATCCACGTGAGGCATGTGCAGAGGACCCTGAGATAATAGATCTGGCCAATCCAGCAGCCGCCATGGCTTCTCCACCAAGAGCCTCTGTAGATCCACGTACCACAGCCTTCTCGGTCAATCCGGCGCTAATCAAGATCACCTGTCCTCTGTGCCGCTCCACTCACTGCAGCACTCTTCCTATCAACACCCGTGGCGGAAACACATATACAATGCTGGATGGAGGAGCAGCTGCTGTGAGAGCATCCAGCCCTTCGGACATCATCTTTTTTTCTTCTGCTGAAGAAACGGTTCAGCTTTGCTGACTGAAAAGTTGCCATGAGATCCATCACTGGGTCCCCCCAAACAACCTACCACCATTTTGAAAACCTCCTGATGAAGGACCCGTTCCCCCGGGTCCACCTTCACCCAACTCAAGAAGTCGGCTTCCACATTGTCTACTCCTGCTACATGCGCTGCCGACAAGGCCACCAGATGGACCTCGGCCCATGCGAACAGATCTCTGGCCTCGTTTTCCAATGGAACACTGCTTGTACCGCCTTGGCAATTGATGTAAGTCATCGCTGTCGCGTTGTCGGAAAACTCGAACGGCCCTGCCTCGTAGATAAGGGAGAAGGTCCTGCAAGGCTAGCATCACCGCTCTCAACTCCAATCTGTTGATTGACCAGTCTTTCTCCCGCTCGGTCCACTAGCCCTGGGCATAACATCCCTGGAAATGAGCCCCCCAGCCTGACAGGCTGGCGTCTGTCATCAGGGGCAACCAACCAGCCGTTTCCAATGGCATGCCCTTCTCCAGGCACCCAGTCCGTAACCACCACTGCCCATGGAACGAGCTCCAGCGTCGCCGCCATGGTCCCGAGCAGCTGTAGGTACTGCCACGCCATGGGAGCTGCTCTGCTCAGAAACTACCTGAGAAGCTTTCGTAAGCCCTGAGCCCACTGCATCAGCAGAAAAGCTTTGCCTGCTTTTGTGTCGAACTGCACGCCCAGATATTCTAGCTGTTGGGATGGTACCAAGTTGCTCTTTGCCACATTGACCACCCAACCTAGACTCTCTAAAAACGCCACCACTCTGGCCGTAGCCGACACGCTCTCTGCCCTCGACTTTGCTCGGATTAACCAGTCGTCTAGATAAGGATGTACCAGCACTCCCTCTTTTCGCAACGCCGCTGCCACCAACCATCACCTTGGTGAAGGTCCATGGCGCTGTAGCTAGCCCGAACGGCAACACTTGAAACTGGAAATGCCCCTGAGGGACTGCAAACCTGAGAAACCTCTGATGCTCCGGCCTGATAGGAATGTGCAGGTATGCCTCTGTCAGGTCGAGGGAAGTAAGAAATTCTCCTTCTCGCACCGCCACGATCACTGACCTCAAGAGTCTCCATCCGGAAGTGAGACACGCGAAGACACCGATTTACTCTGAGGTCTAGAATGGGCCAAAAGGTTCCCTCCTTTTTGGGTACCACGAAGTAGATGGCATATCGACCGCAGCTGCACTGGTCTGCCAGCACCAGTACCACTGCGTTGAGCTCGAGCAGCCTCTGTACCGTCTCCCGTACCGCCTTGGCCTTGACAGGCACCTTGCATGGCAACTGCACAAAAGAATCTGTTACCGGCCTCTGGAGCTCCAGCGCATACCCCTCTCGTATAACCTCCAGCACCCACTGGTCTGATGTTATCTGGACCCAGGCAGGGTAAAAATCCCGTAGCCGACCCCCTATGGGCACCAGCCCTACCTGGGCCCCCCTGACTTCATTGTGACTTTCGTAGACTTGTGGAGGAGGAAGAGATGCCGAATCCTCTGCCTGCTCCGCAAAATCCCCAAAACCCCTATTTCTATTGGAAAAACGCCCTCTCTGCGTTTGGTTAAACCTTGGGAAGCGAAAATACTGAAACTCCCTCTGTTGCCCTCTTGATGTGGAAGCCGACCGTACCTGCTTCTGCTTGTCTTCCGGCAGCCTACCGCCTTTGGACTCCCCCAGATCCTTTACCAGTTTGTCCAAATCTTCCCCAAACAGAAGCTTACCCCTGAACGGAAGCTTACTGAGCCGGGACTTAGAAGCCCCGTCAGCTGCCCAATTGCGCAGCCAAAGATACCTGCGAGCCGCAACCACCGATGCCATGCTCTTTGACAACCCCTGAATGAGGTCATACTGGATATCTGCCAGGTACGCTGCCCCCGATTCCAATCTAAATGTTGTTTAATTACTCCAATATATAACTTGAGAATGTCCTAAAGACAATTTCTAACTTCCCACCTCAAACTGCATGTTGCACATGATCGGGGTGATATTACTCTAATTGTCTCACTTGATCTTTCTAAGTCTTTTAAGAAAATTTAAATCAGCAACAGCTGTTTGAAATTAATTGAACTGGTTGGAGAATCTTCACATTTAAGCCATTGATGTACTAAACCCTATACACGTTTAGGAGACGATTTATAAATCTCCTAGTGTAACGAAGCAATAAGGGTGTTGTCTGAGGCTTAATATAAGACAAGTAGAATTAATACGGATTAGTAGTATAACGGTGAAAAAGTTGAATGAGTAAGCTGATTTATGTTTATAGTAATAATCATTCACTAAGCACGGCCAACAAGGTATTTTATCACTTGATCTTTCGGCAGCTTTCGATCTAATTGATCACCGGACTCTTCTCTCCCGTCTTTCCGACTGTAGGTTGCAGGGTACAGTCTTACAGTGGTTTCACTCTTTTCTTTCGGCTCATTCATTCACTGTTCACTCAAATGGTCATTCCTCTTCTTCTTTCCTGCTCACTTGTGGTGTACCACAGGGTTCTGTTCTCTCTCCTTTACTGTTTAATATTTTTCTTGCTCCATTGCCCCTTCTAATTCAACAATTTCCTGTGTCTCCTTACATCTACGCAGATGATATCATTCTTCTTTATCACGTCTCTCCACTAATTCCGGATAACTCTCCATTTAATGACTGCCTCGCGCATATCGCTTCTTGGCTCTCCCAGAACTTTCTCCATCTGAACCCTGCTAAATCCACCGCAATGTGGGTATCTTTAAGCGGCTCTTGTCCGACTACTGCACCTCTGATTGATTCTGTTCCTATCCCTCTAGTTTCTTCTTTTCGCTATCTGGGTGTTATTCTTGATTCCACTCTTTCCTTCCATTTACACATTTCTTCCCTCACTCGCCGCTCTTTTCTGTCTTTGCGTCAGATCAGGGCTGTCCGTTCAGTTTTACCCTTCGATTCATTGGTCACTTTGGTATTGGCTCTCGTCATCAGTAGATTAGACTATTGTAATGTTTTCCTAGCAAATCTTCCTAAATATCAGCTTCAAAGACTTCAGTCCGTCCAAAATACTGCTGTTCGGCTTATTACTTTCACTCACCGCTATGATCATGTCACTCCTTTTTCGACTACACTGGTTACCCCTTCGGTTTCGGTATCATTATAAAATTTCTTATCCTACTTCACCAGGCCATACACACGGGTGAACCCACTTATCTGGCTGATCTCATCTCCCTCCACACCCCATACCGCCAGCTTCGTTCCCTTCATGCCAACCGTCTAGCGTTGCCTGCTCCTTCACGAGCGCACCTAGAACAGACCCGACACGCGGCCTTTTTCTTTTTGGGTCCTCTTCTTTGGAACACTTTGCCATCTACCCTCCGTTTAGAATCTTCTTATCCGCACTTCAAATCACTACTCAAAACTCACCTGTTTCAACAAGCCTTTGACCTTCCCTCCGACTCCCATTCCTAAGATATGTTGTCCCTGTCATTTTGTCTGTCTGTTTGGTCTTTGTTTAAAGTATGTGTCTGGTCTTCATAATAATTTTAATAGTTTTAACCTGTACTGCCTTTCGTCTTAGTTCTCTGTCATTTCTACCTTTTTATGTCCTCTTTTGACTTTTTGCTTTCCTGTTATTTTATGGCGTTCTTTTCCTTACTCTGCAGTGTGGACTTTTATTTTGTTTTATTGTACACCGCTTAATGCTTTGGCCATAGCGGTCTATCAAGTGTTTTAATAAAGATAAAGATTAAAGTATTTTAGCACTGGGTCTCAGACTCATGTGAGCTATGGTATTCAGTTCATAACCAAATGCTCAAATTTGCATCAATGACCCTTTCTCTATGTTATCGTGCTCTTTTTCTCTATAGCATTTAAAATGAAAATTTTTCAAATATAAATAAGTCAGGCTTAGCTTTAGTTAAAAACTCCCAACACCAGTCTCAGCGCTGCTGCGTTTCACGAAGTTATCGTTTCTTCAGGGGTTAATGCACTGACTTCTTATATCATCGAATTTTAACTGGGAAAACAGATAAAATATTCTCCGGTTAATAAACAGCTTTTCAACAAAATATTCATGAAGACATATATATATCCTGCAGTGTCACCAGATTCATTGCTTTAGATCATAAAATGGCTCACCACATGCTCTACCCATTGGTAAGTATTCTTGCCTTGTGAAAAAACGCCACGCATGCGATCTAAGTGAAGTAAAGGCTCCATTTATCAGCAATCAGCTAAAGAACCATGCTGATGTCATCCAATTATCTACATAGATTCCAGTCAATCTGAGAGTTAAGGCCACCCGGGGAGACGGTTTGTAAAGTGAAAATCCAACGTTGTTCCTTATAAAATAAGGTTTGATCCAAGGATCTACCTCCACTACCCCGAGATACCCGCTCGATACAAAAGCAACGAAGATCTTGAAATGTATGATTGTGGGTAATACAATGTTCAACTAGTGGCGCCGTCAGGGTTCTGCATCGAAGTCTGCTACGATGTTCGGCTAGCCTCACTTTAAAAGCGCGTAAAGTTTTTCCAATATATAATAACTGACAGGGGCATTGAATGGCATAAACAACTTGCGTCGAAGAGCAATTAGTAAAATGCTGTAAGGAATAAGTCTTTCCATTGGTACAGAAAGAAGTGATTTGCCAATTCACATCACACAAAGAGCAATTCCCACATCGAGTGTGACCCTTCAGCTTATCTGTGTTAATGTCACTAGGGGTGGACACAATCGCCGGACAGAGAATTTCCTTTAAATTGCGATTACGTGTCCACACACACCGTATTTGTTTGTCTTTGAAAATTTTTCATTTTAAATACTATAGAGAAAAAGAGCACGATAACATAGAGAAAGGGTCATTGATGCAAATTTGAGCATTTGGTTATGAACTGAATACCATAGCTCACATGAGTCTGAGACCCAGTGCTAAAATACTTTAATGTTTGAGGTGGGAAGTTAGAAATTGTCTTTAGGACATTCTCAAGTTATATATTGGAGTAATTAAACAACATTTGGCTTAACGGTATTATTACTCTAAAAATATCAGACCACTCTTTGATTGCCCGATTCCAATCTGGCTGGCCCTCCTGCCACGTTGTCACCCTGCTCCTCCTTAATTCCTTGTGACCAGCAGAGGCAGGCTCTTGCCACCCACACTCCGCAAATAGCCGCCTGAATAGATAGAGCATTGACGTCGAATACCTGCTTCAACAAGGAATCCAACCTTCTGTCTTGGGTGTCCTTGAGGGCCGCACTGCCTTCCACTGGAATTGTAGTCTTCTTCGTAACCGCCGAGACGGCAGCATCTACCTTCAGAGACTTAAACTCTTTGTCCTGGTCTACCAGCAGGTAAAGACCAGCCCATAACTCTGGACCCCTTCAACGCCGCCTCTGGCGTGTCCCATTCCTCCTGGATCATTTCCTGCAGCACTCTGTGCACCGGAAAGGCTCTGTGATTCTTTCGAAACACCTGCAGCAATGGATCCTCCAAGGTAGTATCCTCCGCTGGCCCCGGTACCGGCATATGCAGTGCCTTCAATGTCTCCGCAATGAGGGCCGGCAACTTCTCTCTTCGGAACAGGCGGACCACCCTAGCCTGGTCCTCCCTGTCCGTGATCTCACCTTCCTCAAGATCGTCGTCTAACTCCCCCTCGAGATCCCCCTCCGAGACTATCGACGACGCCTGCAGTGCTTTCTCCATCCTAGCCCTCTTAGCCAGGCTTCCTGCTGTTCCTACACTTAACGGGATCCCCGGTTTCTTAACTGCCTGTCCCCCGTCCCCCACACTCGTCTCCAGAGCTTCCTGCCGGTTACCAAAAGCTTGCTGAATAAGCGACACGAACTCTGGGGAGAATATTGCCGCCAGGCCGCCCGGGAGGGCTGTCTGCCCCAAGGGGCGATCTGGCGCCAAATATGGCCCCCGCCACTGGCTCTCTTAACGGCGACTCGGGGTTCACTGGGTCCTGCCACGCCATTGTCTCTCCCAGCATGGCAGTCCCCCCATCTAAGGTGTGCTCCATAGCTTCTGCTTCCTGCGTACACCCTTGACAGATGCCTGTCTCCGAAACTGCCCCCCGCCTAGTCCCACAGATGACGCACTACGGCCTCGAAGGCATCCCTGGGCAAAAAACGTTAACCAGACACCTCCCAGAAATTCAGCCACCGTTTTTTTTTTTTCCTATCCGACTGTGACTGAGCCCCCTCTAAGCCCGAAAAAAATCATGCCCCGGCCAAAACGAGGCTTCCCGCCAGAATTACCAGCCCCTCAAAGGCCCTGCAACCTGAACGGCGCTTGCCGCATTGCTGCCACATGGTAGGCCTGCCGCCAACCACACGGCTGCCTCACCTTATCTCCTCTCAATGCGCCACCACGAACCAGCGAATCTGCCGGCCCCAACTCACCAGCCGCACTCTGACCTCCTGCCGCTCCACCGACTTGCTATGTTGCAGCGTCGGGAGCCTGAAGGGAGCTCGGACTGCCAAGACCTGCAGAGGGGAGAGTCTTCGACGGCTTGTACGTCCCGGCGTGTTGCAGAGCGCTGTCAGGCAGAACATCTGAACGCGCTACTACAAACCCTGCCGCCAAGTCCCTGACCCTCCGACTTCGATTGGGACCCGGAGCTGTGCTCGCCGCTATACTGGCAGACCGGTATGAGAGAGGAAGGGAAGGGGGGAGGCCTCAGTTCAGCCGTAAAGGCAGAAAAAATTAACCCCCTTGCACTACTACTTTTCTTTTTCTCTTCTTTGTGTCAGCAATCTGTTCCTTTCTATCTGAAATGCTCCTTAGTTGTTCCTCTGTGAGCCCGGACCTCCAGGCTCACCAATCCTCCAGCTGCTTGGAGACTGAGACAACTGGTGTGATGAGGCGGATCCTGCCTGGATATACCAGTGTCATTACAGAAGCATGACGTTTCTCAGTCTCCAAAGCTGCTGGAGGAGGAGCATAAACCCAGAGTTCCAGGACTAGACTAGAGGGACGTTAAGGAAATGCCTTTCTCGCCACGCTCAGCCGCCTGCAGGCTTCGGTGCAGCGGGACTGGCAGGCACAGCTCCGCCTCTGAATCGGCTGGCAAACCCTCGGCCTCCCCACAGAGAGCAGGACAGAGTGCCTTCCTCTCCCTAAGCAGGCTGCGGTCACCCGATACGGGCAGAGAAGCCTCCTCCTCGCACCTCTCACCGAGGGAACACCAGAACGGGGAGGGAAGGGAAGGGGGGGGGGCAAAGCTTAATACTAAATCTCCCTTTAAAAGAAACAGTACCCAAATAAATCAAACTAGATAAGGAAATACTAAGAAAATTAAAAGAAATTTAAGAAATGTAAGGAACAGAAAACCAAATTCCCTAGCCTATGTCTCTCCAGTAAGCCCTGTCCTTGGGCTTACTGTCTCCCTCCAGCTGCTTTGGAGACTGAGCTTACTGGAAGCTGGTGGGTGGTGCCAGTGGTATTTATACCAGAGGGTCAGCAAATCAACGATGAGCTCAGTCTCCAAAGCTGCTGGAAGGGGAGCACAACCCAGAGGAAAGGGACTGGACTGGAGTTACGATAAGGAAGTTAGTGTTTGGGGAGATGGGACCCAGCAGAGCTTAAAGGCTCCACGCAATGCATATGGCTTTACAATGCATCAAGGTAGCCTAGTATGGAGAAGAGGGTACATGGTGCAGGCCCCACAAAGGACAGGAAAGAGAGGAGTGTAAATGCTGGCCACCTTACAGAAGGTAGAAAGAGGAAGGGGAGATGCTGGACTCCAGGGGAGGGGGTGGGGCAGGACCAATGTCCTTGATCTAGTCTGTGCAGTTACTCCTGTCCATAGCTCAGGCTCATTACTCTTACTGTAGCATTGCCACCAAATCAATATTAACATTTTAAAAATTACCCATATCCTTTCATCCGGTTCTTTCAGTGCCATCACAACCCAGCATCCGATTTAAAAAAAAAAAAAAAAAAAGGTCTAATGTACACAACTGAGCTCAAATGGCAACTCAAAACAAAAACAGAAGCACTACATGTTTGTAAGTAAATTAAATACCACTTAAAAGAAGATACATTTGAGTTAAGTCTGAGCTTGCATAAGGACAGCAGTGGCTCAGAAGCGATCCCTGGACCCTTCGCTGCAGGGGACGAGCAGCACGGTTTTGCTAACTAAGCATTACTATCTGACAATTTCTCTGCATGGTGATTGGTCAGCTCATTGTGCTTTTTTAGTATAACAGAATTTGAATTGTCACTTTTGACTATCTCCTCATAATGCGGCCTTTGTTGTTTCACTGCAAGGCTGAATTGCCATAGCAACCGTTTGTATGCAAGGTGGCACTGGCGGCTAGAAAAAGAACAGACAGAAATCTAATTAGTTCTTAGTTGCCAGAGAGCCTTATGTACTAAAGTGCAAAATGTCTATTAAAAGGGACTTTGTGTATCAGAGTGCAAAATTCTCTGCGTGTCACAAAACTCAGCGCTAGGGGCAAGGCAGCATTAGGGGCGAGGCAGCACTAGTTTGATAGCAGCAGTCACCAGGATGGGAATGAATAGGGATTGCTCTTGTCCGAGTTCCTGGTGTCTCCTGGACGATTTGATTTTAGGAGGCTTTTTGGTATTCCTGCCCTGCGCTACTACTCCCTCATTTGAGGTTTCCTGGGGAGGGAAGGTCCAGGGGGGTCCTTATGTTTATATTTATGCCCAAATTAGGGCTGGGGTGGGGGGGAGCTAGGGCCACTAGACCAAAGATTTGAGCCTCTCTGGAAGAAAAACAAGTCAGGGGCCCTGATTTGGGCTGATGGGCCCTTTAATTTTAAAGCATGGTTGTGTCAATGGAGGTGTATTTTCCCCACTCATGGGAATGTCCACAGTTCTTGGCCATGGCAACATGTGAAAGATCTCTGTGAAATGTAGCTACAAGACAGATGAGCCAAGGCAACTATATGAGAATATAAATTGAATCAAAAAAGTATTCCAGTGATAAGATGAAATGGAGGTGGACTGGGAGAGATGGATAGGTAATCAAATTCTACTAAATGTCCCTTTCTGATCACCCTCCTTCCTCTTCAGACTTCCATTGGAAACCTTTTTACGATTCACTTCTTTTTAATATCGTCATCCTGTCCCAAGGTAAAGGCTTTAGCTCCAGAAAGCTACTCAAAAACGTGTTGGGAAAATGAATAAGGTTATTGTACTTTTATTAATCTTTATTTGTAACCATACAAGAAAATACTGAACTTGGGGGAGGGCTAGAACGAGTGCCCTTTGAGATGACAGATTCCATGCAATCATCTGTTGCTTTACCTAGAAGCTCTGCAATCCCAGTGTGGATGTCAAAGAAGTTGTTTGATAATAGCGGCTCTTTATTCTGGTTGTAGTACTGGCTTATAGTCTCAAAAAGCAGGAGCTTCCATTCATCTCTCTGCTCTGGCTGCTCAGGTAAGTTTCTACTAATATTCACCACCATCTGGTCTGGAAGATATTCCAGGCAATCGACTGCTGCAGAAATCCACTCATCTGCTCTACAGTGTTACAGAAAAGATTCAGGTTAATATGTACATATGAGAAAGCTGAACCTCTGCATTTAATATATTCAGAGTACACAAAAGTCCATTGCACTCAGGAAATCCATATATACCAATATATATGCTCTGACCTAAAAACTTTGGCGTAAGCTTAATTCTTCAAAAACAAAACAACCTCAGGGCTGGTGCGACCATTAGGCAAACTAGGTAGTCGCCTAGAGCACCAGTGACCAGAAGGGCAGCCACTGCAGCACTGGAGTTACCTTTGAGTGTTGGAGCCATTCATGCTTTATCCCTCCTCCAATTCCATTTCCTTTTGCAAACAGAAAGTGGAATCAGAGTTAATAAAAATTAAGATTGCTGATCAGATGTGATTTTATGGTTGTAAATATTTAAAGAGCACTCTGGTTGCGGATGCCATTATCTGCTTTATAAAAGCACAAAAAGGTCCAAAAGGATTAAAAAAAACCCCAAATATAACCCATATCCCCCATACAAAAAAGTGGAAAAATTTATATTTTTTGTCGGATTATCTCAACATAGTGGAGGAGTAGCCTAGTGGTTAGAGCAACTGCCTAGTACCCAGGTGGTTTCCTCAATTACGTGCATACGACCTTGGGTAAGTCACTTTACCCTCCATTGCCTTGGAAGAAGAGGCCTGGCAATCTACTTCCGATGATACATTGCCAAGAAAACCCCGAGGCAGCTGGGTTGCACTAAAAAAAAAAACAACAAACACAAACAAACCACCATATATACTGATCAGCATCAAATAGTCCATTTTAACTAGACAGTTGAAGAGGTAAAAATATGCTTGCTTCCCCATGAATCAAAAATACTGCCAAGATTTTTTCCCAGTTGAAATGGCATGTTAGAGACCATATACCCCTTTCTATTTGGGGTGGTGATCGGGAGCACCAGCTTAATTATAAGGAAGAACCCTGGATTTTTTGTTTAAAGTCTTTTCAATTAATGGGTTTCAATATGGAAATAGACTGAAGTCTCATTTAAGTGTCTTTGCATTTGGATGTATTTTGGTCATTAAGGGCTTCCAGAGGGTGGACGGGTGTGGTGCTGTCGGCATTGTCTCCCTTTCCCAGTTCTGTGCTCCAAGTGAGCTGGATGTGAAGTTTGGCAATGAACCTGGCTGACAGTCTGGATTACAGATGACTTCTCCTTTGCCCTGGTGCAAACTATTTAACTTTGCTTTAGTTCAAAACACAGGCTGTGTCAGCAGTATCTTGGTAGTATTTGATTCATGGGGAAAGCAAACATTTTTGCCTTTTCAAATCTATAATCTGCAGGTCATTCCTGTATTGGGTGACTATGTTAATATAGTCCAAACAAAAGTATAACAATTTTTCCACTCTTTTGTATCGGAGATTTGGATTAGATTTGGTATATTCTCTGGTCTATTTCATTAACAGAAATTCTAGAGGCTTGTCCATATACTATGGATTGACAGCTAGTCTAGATTTTACTTATAAAAAGACTTTCTTCTCTTTTTAAACACAAGTTTAAGGAATTTTAAAATAGGGAGGCACTAAACCAATGGGATGGGGGAGTAGGGGAATACAGCCTTTGAATAAAGTTGCAAGAAGAGATGTACTTAATTGGTGAACTGGTCTAAAATTAAACCTTGGGCTCCTGAATCTATATTTATTTACTTGTCTTATATACCGCTTTATCAAGGCTGTTTACAGAGAACCAAAGTGTACTACCTGGGCAGCTTACAGTGAACAAGGAACAGAATAGTTAACCCAATAACAATCTTAAAGTAATACATACTCGGCCATTAGGATGAAACAAGTAGCCAACTGTTTACAGGTTTGGAGGTATCACTGTAGAATTTATATGCAGCATGATAATTTACATCAAGGTGGCCTATGTAAGAGGGGTGTGAGTGTTATAAGAATTGTTGAATGTCCATTAAATTGGGTCCGGTTTATCCATTATGGACTGGTAGGATTCAGTGAAAAATGGTGTTGAGTTTTTTCTGAAAGTGGTTAGGGATCCTTTATTTAAAGTACGCTGTTTGGAAGAGAGTTCCATAGAACGGGGAGAATAATGAGAATAATTGTTGATTGGTTTGCATTTTTAGAAACTGTCGGGATGGATCGAAGGTTCCTCATGTTATTCTTTCTACTTCTTGTTTCTTGTTGAGCTTGGATTAGGGAGCAGTTTATTGTCTTAAAAGTGGTTAGTATTGCCTTGGATTTGACTCTGTGAGACTGGCAGCCAATGTAAGTGGTACAGAATTGGAGTTATATGCTTGGTTCTTGAAACTTTCATTATAGTGCGAGCCAGTGTTCTGCACCATCTGGAGTGGTTTCAGGGTTTGTTTGGGTAGTCCGTGTAGGATAGTATTACTGAAGTCGAAATGAGGGCCAATAAATGCTTGGGCTATCGTGCAAAGTCTTCTGAAGATAGTAAGGGTCTTAAGTTTCGTATTATCCGTACCCAGGGCCGGCCCGTCCATTGAGCGAGAATGTTTTTTGCACAGGGCCCCGCGTTTCAGGGGTCCCCGCGCAAAGAACATTCCGCTTTAAAAGTAGAATTTTAAAAAAAAAAAAAAAAGCTGTCTGCTGCCGCTGCCGCGGCGGTAGCAGCAATATCACATGTCCCGCGGGGCCCCCCCTCCTCCTGCCCGGCAGATCCCTTCCTGCTTGCCTGCCTGCTTCAGTCAGTTCTTCTCCGCTTCGGCTTTCAGAACCGCGAAGGGAGAGCTTCTCCCTCACGACTCTGTTAAGCTCGCCGGGGCAGATGGGAAATTTCCCATAAGCCCCAGCGGGCTTAACAGAGTCACGAGGGAGAAGCTCTCCCTTCGCAGTTCTAAGCCGAAGCGGAGAAGAACTGACTGAAGGAGGCAGGCAAGCAGGAAGGGATCTGCCGGGCAGGAGGAGGGGGGCCCCGCGGGACATGCGATATTGCTGCTACCGCTGCGGCAGCAGCCAGCTTTTTTTTAAAGTTTTAATTTTCCCGGGGGGGGGGGGGGCGTAGGATTGATGTGGGCTGGGGGGGAATAGGACTTGATGTGGGCTGTTGGGGGGGGGGGGGAGTAGGACTTGAGGGGGGCGGATTTGGTTAGGACTGTTATTTGATGTGGGATGATGGGGGGGTTAGGACTGGAAATGGGCTGATGGGGGGGTTAGGACTGGAAATGTGCTATGGGCTGATGCGGGGGGGTTAAGACTGGTAATGTGCTGTGGACTGATGGGGGGGGGGGTTAGGACTGGTAATGGGCTATGGGGGGGGGCTAGCACTGGAAATGGGCTGATGGGGGGTTAGGACTTGAGGTGGGCTGATGGGGTTAGGACTGGTAATGTGCTATGGGCTGATGGGGGGTTAGGGCTGGTAATGGGTTGGGGGGGTTGCTAGGACTGGAAATGGGCTGAGTGGAAGGGGAGGTTTGAACTGCAAATAGCTGATGGGGAGGGGGCTTGGAATGGAAATGGGCTGTGAGAGGAGGGAGCTAGGACTGGAAATGGGCTGAGTGGGGAGGGGAGCTAGGACAGGAAATGGGCTGATGGAGGGGCTAGGATAGGACTGAAAATGGGCTGTTGGTGGGAGCTAAGATTGGAAATGGGCTGTGGTGGGGGGGCTTGCATCGAAATGGACTCATGGAGGGGCTAGAACTGGAAGTAGGCTCATAGGTGGCTTGGATTGAAATGGGCTGAGTGGAGGGGAGCTAGGATTTGACATGGGCTGATGATGGGGCTAGAAAAGGACTAGAAATGGGCTGATGGGGGGCTGGGATTGGAAATGAGCTGATGGAGGGACTCCGATAGGACTGGAAATGGGCTGATGGGGGCTAGGACTGGAAATGGGCTGATGGGGGCTAGGACTGGAAATGGGCTGATGGGGGGACTAGAAGGGAGCGTATGCGGGGTGGGGCTGGAACTAGAAGGGAGCTGATTTTGGGGGAGGATTAGAATGGGATGGGGCTGGGAGAGTGAAATGGAACGGGGAAAAATATTTTGTGTGGGAGGGAAGAAAAATCTACAATTGGCCGGGTATTAGGAGAGTATGTGGGGATTGAGGATGGAGGGGTAAAATTTGAGTGGATGAAATAGGAATGAGGAAAGAGCAACAGGAGAAAGATTAGTATGTTAAAGCAGATGTAGAGAGAGAATGGAAAAAAGACTAGAAGAAAGGACAGATGGACAGCAGATGATGGAGAGTTAACAGAAGACACAAAGAAACCAGAAGAAAGTGGCTGGAGCAATTGCAACTGAAAAAAATAATGCACAAAAGGTAGAAAAATCTCTCTTTATTTTGAATTTATTAACTGGAATATGTCAGCTCTGGGAAATGTGCATCATTAACGTCTATGCTTTGTTTAGTACACGAGGAAATTAATTTATAGTTGTATTTCTACAGTGTTGCTGTACATTCTAAGTTGGCTTTTGGGGTTACCATTTTAATTATTATCTTCCTGTTTCTAACCTTAACTTTCAAAGCCGCTAACACTCTGACCCCCACAGCCCTCAGCAAGATGATACACAAAGTACCACAGAACAGAAACAGAAGACCCATGATGCAAAACACCCTAGAGGTCCCAAAAGTAATAACAAAGTGCACAAAAGCAACGACAAATAGGGCCTTTACGATTTACGCACCCAGAGCATGGAACGCTCTCCCCACCTCTATTCGAAACATCACTTACCTAATTGACTTCAGGAAGGCATTAAAGCAGCACCTATTCACCACATACTACCCTGAATCCAGCACTAGTAATCATACATATGCCCCCTCAGACAATCACTCATTACAATTAAACAATCAGACTCAGCATGAAAAAGGATAATCAACTGATCGCTCAGAAGATACCCACTGAAATGGAATCAGGACCCCCAGTGTAAATAAGATGTAGATATGTTATACAATGTACATAGTTCCCCCCAGTTACTTCCAAGTTGATCTCCTGTTTACTGTAAATACAACTCAGGGTTCCTGTGTTGTATGGTTGATGTTGAATGTAAACCGCTCTGATCTAAAATAGAGCGGTATAGAAGAACTGTTAAATAAATAAAAAATAAATAAATAAATAAATAGTGATTTCTTGTTTGGTGATGGTCTATATTCTGCATGTGTAACTGAGCTGAGGTATTCTGTTTATGTAATTCCTATTTGACATTGCCACTTGTTCTCTTTCCCCAGTAGGTCATGTAATATTCTGCATGTGTAACTGAGCTGAGGTATTCTGTTTATGTAATTCCTATTTGACATTGCCACTTGTTCTCTTTCCCCAGTAGGTCATGTATTGTTATTCTCTGAAATGTATTGGTTTAATATTTGCAGTGTTGCCTTTTAATAGGTAGGGTCTGGTGCTTTGTGAGTCCTGGTAGTGCTGTTATGATACGGCGGGTTTGCTATGGGTTCTAAATGACCAACAGACAGAGAAACATTCACACATACATATTTTTATTGGAACTCACACCTTGAAGGACAATCCTTCTCGTGGCGTGCTGTTCCCTTTTATTCTTTATATAGGGACGCAACCCTAGCATGCGTTCAAAGGGGATATCTACCCCTCAACATCAACCAGTTAACATTCTTTCATTCAGGAAAAACCCTCTTAGAAGCCACTTATCTGAACGGAGACTTTCCACAGTTCATAGGCAACTCGGCGTCTTCCCCAGCTCATAGATAGACTCAACGTCCACTCCTGATGGTAAATGGCGAAGTCCCTTTATCAGCCGATACCGGGTAAAACCCAACACCTCCAAATCAATGTAACCAACAGGGAAGGTCATCCGTTATGACTTCTGAGACTTATTCAAGTAGCAACCATACGAGAATCTCCCCTCATTTTCTGTCATTTTCAGACTCTCGTATGGTTGCTACTTGAATAGAGTCTATCTATGAGCTGGGGAAGACGCCGAGTTGCCTATGAACTGTGGAAAGTCTCTGTTCAGATAAGTGGCTTCTAAGAGGGTTTTTCCTGAATGAAAGAATGTTAACTGGTTGATGTTGAGGGATAGATATCCCCTTTGAACGCATGTTAGGGTTGCGTCCCTATATAAAGAATAAAAGGGAACAGCACGCCACGAGAAGGATTGTCCTTCAAAGTGTGAGTTCCAACAAAAATATGTATGTGTGAATGTTTCTCTAAGTCTGTTGGTTATATATGTGGGAGACATACGAGATTCAGGATTTAGAATGGGTTCTAAATGGGCAGTGTTTGTAGTAGTTCTTAATGTGCCTGACGGTTGGCACTGGATTATAGTAATGTAGAAATCTTTTAGTCTTTCTTTATCCATACACTCATTAAGAGGCATGTTTACTAAAAGTTAGTGTATGGTAACATTATGCAAATATTTATGCAAATGAGGCCCCGCACCGAGTCTCTGCACATGGCCCCGCACCCCCCTTGGGCCGCCCCTGTCCATACCTTGTTATATATTGTTTGTGTTAACATGCTGATGTATTTTGTCAAGTTGAAGTTCTGATCTAGCAGAATGCCGAGATATTTTATTTCTTTTTGGATTTCGAGGGAGGAACCATTAATTTGAAGTTGTAGGGGTGGTGAAAATGATTTGTTTCTAGAGATCATTAGGACTTCTGGGTTTTTTTTTTGATTGATTGACAGATTCACAGAGTTGAGCCATTGTGAGAAGTCTTCAAAGCAGTTTGTTATTTTTCCATAGGCTGGATTTAGTGCATCAATTGCTGTGAATAGCATGATGTTGTCTGCATAGATTCTGTAATCCACAATTGTGTTTGTGGATTACATCATAGATTGGTTGAATATAGATGTTTAATAGTAATGCAGATGATGCAGAACCTTGTGGGACACCTTGGGTTAGGTGGAAGTGTTTGGAAAGGGTATTATTGAGTATAACTTGAGTGCTGTCAGTTAAGTAGGACTTAAACCAATGAATTATTGTGCCGCCTATCTTGAGATGTTTTAGATGGTTGATTAGAATTTCATGATTTATAGAATCAAAGGCAGCTGTTATGTCGAGGAATATGAGGATGTATGCTTGGTTTTGTGTTTTCTATTCCTCAAATGATACCATCTAGGAGGGATGCAAGGAGGGTCTCAACTCCATGGTTAGCACGGAAGCCATATTGGTGTGGATCAAGTGGTGCATTTGTGTGTCAATGAAGTCTTATAGTTGCCTCTGTACAGATTTTTCTATTACTTTGGATAAGAATGGCAAACTTGGTATCAGTTTGTATGAGCTGGGGCAGTTCCTGTCCAGTGAGTGTTTAAGATTGGGTGAATGGAGGCTTCATTTAGTTGCTTTGGCATTAGACCTTGTGATAGTGATAGACTGACAACGTTCTGAATATAGGGTGTAACTGTTAATTTAATCCAGGTGACTGGACATAGACCAATATATCAAGTCTATCAATACAACAACCTAATCTCTGATCAGAGAAGAGCAGTGCTTTTTACAGTGCTCTGCTAGAGAAGTGGATATTTGTCTCCTGTGACACCTTGCTGTGAGTTCTAGCTGTTTAATTATTTATTGTTGGTCTTAGTGGTGTGCTAGTTCAGCCTTCTCAGCTATAAAAAAAGCTTACCTTGCCTCTCTCAACTAACTGGGCTTTGTGTGGTACCCCCTTCTCCCTTGCTGAGGGTTCAGGACAGGGTACCTTGTAACTTCCCTCTTTAATAGGACTTATCTCCCTCCCTCCCTCCCCAGCACCCACCCACCCCTGGGGTAATTGTAGTTTTATAGGTACTTGCACATCTTAGAGGAAAGGGGCTGCTCTCAGGTGCAGCTAGTTATCCACATCAGTCATACACAGAGGACCTGAGATTAATTACTTAAGCTTCAGGTACACAAGGTGTATCAGGGGTATTAGATACACTTTTATTGGTATAAGCATCCACACTAATCCTTATTATATACAGAATTTAAAAGACCTAAACACAAGCTTTAAACTAAGATGCAGACAGAAGTCCAGCAACGAGATGGGGGTTCTCCGGTCTTTTGCATTGAGTGTCACATGTATGATTTTCTCCCAGTTGGTGAGAGGTCTTACATATGCACTAAGTGCAAAGAACTCTTTGCTCTCAGGGAACGAGTCCGTTCTCTAGAGGCTAGAGTAGCAGACCTGGAAGACATAAGAAAGACAGAGAAGTACATGGACGAGACCTACAGGGATATAGTCCTGAAGTCCCACCTCCAGTCTGGCAGCATCCCTGTTGCCATGGAGGAGAGAGGTCACGTGACAGGAGAGCATCACCCTGGTGTGGCAGGAAGTGATCCTGTAACTAGGACCTGTCCTCCAGGTGATGTAAAACCCTCTCGCACCGAGGACGTTTCTCCAGGGCCATGTCCCCATGAGGGGAGGGTCAGGACAGCTGTTATAGTTGGTGATTCAATCATTAGGAATGTAGATAGCTGGGTGGCTGGTGGACGTGAGGATTGCCTGGTAACATGCCTGCCTGGTGCGAAGGTAGAGGACCTCACGCACCGCCTAGATAGGATCATAGATAGTGCTGGGGAGGAGTCTGCTGTCTTGGTACATGTTGGTACCAATGACATAGGAAAATGTGGTAGGGAAGTTCTGGAGGCTATATTTAAGCTTTTAGGTAGGAAGTTGAAATCCAGAACTTCCAGGATAGCGTTCTCCGAAATGCTTCCTGTTCCACGTGCAGGACCCAAAAGACAGTCAGAGCTCCGGAGTCTCAATGCGTGGATGAGACAATGGTGCAAGGATGAGGGTTTTGGATTTGTTAGGAACTGGGGAACATTCTGGGGAAAGGGGGGGGCTCTTCCGAAGGGATGGGCTTCATCTTAATCCAGATGGCACCAGACTGCTGGCATTAACCTTTAAAAAAGAGATAGAGAAGCTTTTAAGCTAGAAATTAGGGGAAAGCCGACAGTCACCCAGGAGTGCATGGTTCGGACAAAGGTATCCTTGAAGGATACTACCAAAAGCAGTGAGGTTCCAAAAGGGAGTATAGTAGCCCAAATGCCCTTGAGTAAGGAGCAGACAGAGCATAAAGATTCCAAATTACCCCTGCCTACCAATAGCCAGATTAATATGAATAAAATACAGTCTCTAAAATGCTTGTATGCCAATGCTAGAAGTCTAAACAATAAGATGGGAGAGTTAGAATATATAGCACTAAATGAGAGGTTAGATATGATTGCACTCTCAGAGACATGGTGGAAGGAGGATAACCAGTGGGACACTGTGATACCTGGATACACACTATATCGTAATGATAGAGCTGATCAAATTGGTGGAGGGGTTGCGCTCTATATTAGAGAGGGCATTGAGTCAGAAAGGATTAAAGTTTTGCAGGGAACAAAATTTGCTGTAGAATCTCTATGGATTGAAATTCCATTTATGAAGGGGAAGGTGATGGCAGTTGGAGTATACTATCGACCGCCTGGCCAGAATGAACAAATGGATGATGAAATGCTCAAAGAAATCAAGGAAGCTAACAAAAGTCACAACAGAGTAGTAATAATGGGTGATTTCAATTACCCCGGTATCGACTGGGTCAGTGTCACAGCAGGACAAGCTAAAGAGATAACGTTTCTAGATGGAATAAATGACTGCTTCTTGGAGCAGCTGGTTCATGAACCGACCAGAGGGGAAGCCATACTGGACCTAGTCCTTAGTGGAACGCCAGATCTTGTGCAAGAAATAAGGGTGTTGGGACCACTTGGCAATAGTGATCATAGTATGATCATGTTTGATTTAATTAGTGGAGGACAGATAGTAAAGGCATCCACAGTACTACCTTTTAACTTTCAAAAGGGAGACTATGATAGGAAAAAACTAAAAGGAGCGGTTCCAAAGGTTAAAGACTTACAGCAAGCTTGGGTGTTATTTAAAAATACTATCCTCGAAGCCCAGACCAGCTGTATTCCACGCATTAGGAAAAGTGGAAGAAAGTCCAAAAAACTGCCAGCATGGTTTAAAGGCGAGGTCAGAGAGGCTGTTGCTGCCAAAAAAGCAACCTTCAGGAAATGGAAAAAAGAGCCAAATGATGAAAACTGGAAACAGCACAAGCACTGGCAAGTTAAATGCAAAGCATTGATAAGGCAGGCAAAGCGGGAATTTGAGAAGAAACTTGCTACGGAAGCAAAAAACACGAAATAAAGACTTTTCAAGTACATTCGTAGCAAAAGGCCTGTGAGAGAGTCAATTGGACCATTAGATGATAGAGGGGTAAAAGGGGCAGTAAGAGGAAACAAGGCTATAGCAGAGAGACTGAATGAATTCTTTGCTTCGGTCTTTACTGAGGAAGATGTAGGGATGTTACCCAAGACTGAAGTGGTATTTAAAGGTGATACTGCAGAGGAATTGAGAGAAATATCGCTACACACCGGGAAGATATATTACAACTATTTGATAAACTGAATAGTAGCAAATCACCTGGACCGGATGGTATACATCCCAGAGTGTTGAAAGAACTGAAATATGAGATTGCAGACCTGCTATTGGTAATCTGTGAACTTTCATTAAAATCATCTGTAATACCTGAAGATTGGAGGGTCGCCAACGTAACACCAATTTTTAAAAAGGGTTCCAGGGGTGACCTGGGAAATTACAGACCAGTGAGCCTGACGTCAGTACCAGGGAAAATGGTAGAAACCATCATAAAGAACAAAATTACACAGCATGTAGATAGTCATGGCCTAATGGGAGACAGCCAACATGGCTTTAGACAAGGAAGATCTTGTCTTACTAATCTGATATGTTTTTTTGAAGGTGTGCATAAACAGGTAGACAAAGGTGAGTCGGTTGATATAGTGTATCTGGACTTTCAGAAAGCTTTTGACAAAGTCCCCCATCAGAGACTTTTGGCGAAGCTAAAAAGTCATGGGATAGGAGGCAGTGTACTATTGTGGATCGGGAACTGGTTAAAAGATAGAAAGCAGAGGGTAGAGCTAAATGGCCAATATTCCCAATGGAAAAAGGTGAATAGTGGAGTACCCCATGGATCTGTACTGGGTCCGCTGCTTTTTGACATATTCATAAATGACCTGGAAAAGGGAATAACTAGTGAGGTTATCAAATTTGCAGATGACACAAAACTGTTTAAAGTTGTTAAAACCCAAGAGGATTGTGGAAAACTGCAGGAGGATCTGGATAAATTCGAAGACTGGGCATCCAAATGGCAGATGAAATTTAATGTGGACAAGTGCAAAGTTATGCACCTAGGAAAGAACAACCCACACTATAGTTACACGATGCAAGGCTCCACATTAGAAACCACCACCCAGGAAAAAGATTTAGGAGTCATCGTGGATAACATGTTAAAACCCTCCGCCCAGTGTGCAGCGGGGGCCAAGAAAGCAAATAGAATGCTAGGTATCATAAAGAAAGGGATGGAGAATAAAACAAAGGATGTTATAATGCCTCTGTATCGCTCCATGGTACGACCGCACCTTGAATATTGTGTGCCATTCTGGTCACCGTATCTTAAAAAGGACATAGCGTTATTAGAAAAAGTACAGAGAGGAGCCACCAAATTGGTGAAGGGGATGGAAGGCTACTCCTATGAAGAGAGGCTAAGAAGGTTAGGGCTCTTTAGCCTGGAGAAGAGACGGCTGAGGGGAGATATGATAGAGGTCTATAAATTAATGAATGGAGTGGAACGGATAAACGTGGATCAATTGTTTACGCTATCAGAGTTTAGAAAGACTAGGGGACATGTAATGAAGCTACAGGGTAAACTATTTAAGACAAATAAGAGAAAATATTTTTTCACTCAACGTGTAATCCAACTCTGGAATCTGTTACCGGAGGATGTAGTAAGGGCTGTTAGTATAGCTGGGTTTAAAAAAGGTTTGGACAAGTTCCTGGAGGAAAGGTCCATAAACCACTATTAAAAAGGGACCCAGGATATCAATGCTTGACCTAGTACAAGCATTGTGGAACCTGTGTCTTTTGGGGATATTGCTAGGTACGTATGACCTAGATTGGCCACTGTTGGAAGCAGGATATTGGGCTTGATGGACCTCGGTCTGACCTAGTATGGCATGTCTTATGTTCTTATAACCTCACAGCTTGACCTATCTGATCCTTGTTGGGGAAAGAGAAAGAGATCCATGTTGGAGTATTAGTCAATTCATTGCTGGATATCACAGGATCTTTTGCTATGAATTTGGATTTTTCAGTGTACTAGTTTGCAAGTTGTTAGACATTTATTCCGCTGTCTTGGGAGTCATCTGTGTTTGTTCTTTTTATTAGGTCTTGGACTATGAGGAATAGTTCTCTCAGCTGATTAAGTGATTTCATCAGGGTTTTTGAGTAGTATTCTTTTTTTAGATCATTTATATGCTGCCGGTATTCGTTTAGAATTTCCATGTATGTCTTTGAATCTGAGTTGGATCTTGTTATTCTCCATTTCCTCTCTGCTTTCCGCAAAGTAGCGCTCCGAGGGACTGGGAGTACCATGGTTGAGAGATCTTGTGATTCTTGGGAGTATTTCTGTGTGGGACAGCTGAGGTGGATAGTAGTGTGTTATTCCAGTTTGTCAGAAATGCATCCAGGTTGTCACTATCGTTTTGCTGCAAGTGTCATTCAAGAATGTTTCTATCAAATTTCTTGAAGCGATGATAAAACTGATTTTTGGTATGTGATTTCTGTATGTTAAAGCTTGTTGTAATACTGAATTGTATTAAGCAGTGATCCGACCATGGCACTGGTTGAGTAATTGGAGATATTTGGTTGCTGTTTGCCCATTCTTTTGGGGGTGAAGATTAAATCCAACATGTGGGTAGGGTATTAATTATTTGATGGTACCCCAAGTCATCCATAGCTTGGAGGAAGGATGTTTTCTGAGAGGTAGAGATGGAGGATAAGTTGAAGTCACCTAGTATAATGTGGTCCTTAGGTGTCTGAGCAGGTTGAGGCTAGGATGTTATCTGATGACAGGGATCTGTATAGTAGTGTGATTGTCAGACGCTTTGTTTCTATCGTTAGAAGATCAATGCTATCTTAGCTTGCAATTGATGTGTATTGGGCACCTAATGTTTTGCATAGGATAATCACTCCACCTCCTCTTTTATTGTCTTGGATAGTGGAATATGTTGTAGCTTGGTGCTTTGATTTAGTTGAGTACAGTGTCTGTATCATGGAGCCAAGTTCCTGTAATACAGAGGATGTCTGGTTTGGAACTGTGAATGAAATCAGTTATTGGGATTTTGTGCCTCAGTGATCTTGCATTTAGGAGATACCATTTTAGGGAAGCACAGCTGGAGGAGTTGAAACATCCCTTGTCTATAGGTTGGTTGCAGGTTCTTATGTGGAAGATCCGTTGTTTCGTGTTGAGAGGTGATGTATGGTATTCTATGAATGGTGGTGATTTCTCTGGATCAGGGTACGTAGGGAATTATCAGGACTGGGTGCGAGTGAATTTTGAGTGAGTAGATTTGTTTTGACAATATTATTAAAATAATGGTAATCTTCATGTTTTCCATGGTGGGAATTTGTTTCTTGAAACAGAGTAAGAAAGCAAGATATCCAGATGGTCAGAGTGGATATAAAATTCAATGAAGCTTGAGGTAATTAGACTGATGTTAATCTAAATCCGAGTCATGAGGTGTCTAATATTGTCAGGGAGGAAGCTAGAGGAGTATTCTTGAGTGGAGGAGAATTGTGCCAGGCAGTCACCTGTGTTACTCATGTTTTTGGTGTCTAAGACGGCAGATTGCTTGCGGTGTCATGGAGATACCGGAGTGTATCCCCACCGATCAATCCTGCTATCACTCAGATGTAATTGGTGGTTCCAATGTTCACGGATGGTTATGAGCTCAGTTATTCGAGGTGGTTTATAGATATGAGTTCTCCTCAAGTGCCCCGCTCAAGGGCCATGCCTAAGGGCCCTCTAGCATGGCCCTCAGGTGTAGGCCCACCTTTCAGCACTGTTTAAATGTCCCAGAGGTTGGGCCTGATTGGCCTTCGGTACATGGATCGGGAAGAGTCTTCAGCCTGCTCCCTGTGCTGGATGCCGATCAGGGCATGCTTGAAAAAGCAGACCACAGGGCGAGTGGGTGAGGGCCAGAATCTAAATGCCTCCCAGAAAAGGCAGAGTGCCTCCTTTGTCATACGCAAGAGCAGGTCTAAAAATACAAGAGCATTGTACTAAAGAGATTCCTTCTGCAGTTCACAGGATGAACGTCGTACAGGCAACCTAACAAGGTGGGTTTGAGAATCAGGCCTGTGGTACCGAATATGATCGGAAATATTTCTGTATCTTTCTGCCATATTTTCTTGTTAGTTGATCTTCTTCCGCTATATAAATTTAGAGAATAATCACTTGGAACAGATACCTCTGTTATGATGATATACTGGCGTTTTTCTTCTTGACAACTGACTATGTCCAGTTTCCTTGCATCTAGTTTAAATTGGTAGGAATGACATGTCCCAGATGATCATAACCTCTTCATTTTCTCAGGCCCCGATTTCAGCCTAAGTAACATAGGGAGTCATATTTTGACGGCTCCCTTCAACCTAACTCTTGTGCTATCTCAGCTATGTTCTTATCTTGATGATGTGTGTTTAAATTAAGTTCAGTTATGTTATGTTATGTTATAAATTATACATAAAACGTGATAAAGTGTGTTAGCTCCTTCTAAACCTCCTTGGCTTCTAGATTTGGTAGTATATAAACCACCTAAATAAACTAGACTCAGGAGCCCAATTTCACTTGTTTTATGGACCTGTGCTCCAAGATCTTTGGGGAGAAACTCTTCTCCACACTACTCTCTGGTCCTGCCAATGAGTGCCAACATCTTAAACTTGGCCCTGCATTCTCTATATTTATTTATTTAACAGCTCTTCTATACCGCGCTCTTTACTATCAGTGCGGTTTACAGTTAACAATTTGACTCTAGGACAGTAACATCTGACCTGAGTTTACATAAAACAAGGGAAGTAACAAGGAGTTGAACTGGGGTAACTATGTACATTTAAATAGCTTGGTATTACTTACAATAATGTACAACAGAGGCAGTAAAACTGCCGGATTACAAAACTGTCTGGTATGTATTACATGTTATGTGACAATCTTTTTTGCAATTCGTATTAGGTGGTTGGGTTGTGAGGTGAGAGTAGGTGAGTCGTTTGGTTGTGAGAAGTGCTCCAGGAATAAATGGTGCTTGAGGGCTTTTCTGAATTGCCCGAGGTCACTGATCAATCTGATGCTGGGGGGTAGGTTGTTCCAGCATCTGGGGGCATAGAACGCGAATGCTCTGTGTAGTTGATTGTGTGCATTTTATGGTTTGCTATCCCAGCGCAGAAACGTTGTAATGTTTCCAATAGATAAGAAGCCATCTTGTGTGTCTGTATAGAAATTTTCCGCCATCAGAACTTTGCTGATCTTATTAGTACTTAGCTCATGTCTTTCCAATTGCAGTTGAAAGCGAGTTAACTGTACCTGAATGTATTTCCCTGTCCCCGGAGGGTTCACAGTCTAAGGCAGCGGAGGGTTAAGTGACTTGCCCAAGGCCACAAGGAGCATCAGTAGGATTTGAACCCTGGTCTTTCCAGTTCCAGACTGCTGCCCTAACCCTAGACTCCTCACTGCTGGCTGCAATTTGTTCCAGCTCTTACAGTATCTACATGTCAGTTTTGTTTTGTTTTTTTTAAACTTTACAGATGAGATGGTTCACAGCAGACAGACAATCTACTGTCCTGGCCTGCATTTATACCTCATCTGTGGGTTTCAGTTCACCTCTCCATAGCCAGTCACGTGTCTTGGTTGCATCTACATATGGCTCTTGGTGTAACACTTTGTATTTCCACTGGATTTGTGCATTTGCTACTTCCTTTCTTTGTTTTGCACCTTGCTGCCTTCTTTCCTCTGTATACAGGTGGCATCTCACACATCCTGTCTGCTCCTCAGAACATCTAAGTTTAAATGGCAGAACTGGATTCTGAGCATTTTGCTTTCATTTGTGTCTGCTGATGCCGTTACATTGGCCAGGAGACAGATGAGGTCCAGTCCTCCTTCAGCTCTAGGAATTAAGAATCTCGACATACTCGTGAGATGTTTTATAAGAATCAGTGTATGGAGGAGTTTTGTTTGTAACCCACTTTTAAAGAGATGTAAGAGGCCACTCGCAATGCCAGTTACATGAGTGTATGGTGTGAGACCATGCCGGTCCTAGGCGGTTGCCTAGACCCGGGTATAGCCTTGAGTTGTGGAAATTAAAGACACTGTAGTCGTGACCAGAGTGAAATTAAGGTTGGGTTTTATTCCCTTTCCCTTGAGGATGTCATAGAATAAGGACAACTTAAAAGAACGGTTGCTTCACCGATGTAGAGGATGCTTAACAAAACAATAATTATGCTTCTTTCCAGCAAACAATAGTCCATCACATTTCCAATGTGAAAATACACTTTCTTTCTTGCTCTTTTCCTTAAGAGAGAGACTATGTTATCAGCCACACATAAAGCACATTCCATGGGCTCAGGGATGTTTTCTGTGCTATAGTTCTCCCACTGCATAGGGCCAGGCCCTGGTCCTGTGTATGGACACTGAGCCCCTGTGACGCTGCTCTCCGAGCCTTGCCCTGGGGAAACCTCAGTTGCTGCAAGTTGGAGTTGCTTTTGTATGTCCCAGATAGCAGGAGCTGTGCTGGGGATTTCTTCCCACAGCTTAGGCCAATAAGAGTTCCCTAGCTTGTTGTAAGCCTGGCTTTTCCCACAGAGACCCCCTTCTCTCCCTTCACAAAAGATAGGGTACTTATCTTTTCCTGTGGAGAAGATGGTTTCACACTCCTCTGCTTCTAGCCAAGGCTTTCTCTCTGCCCTGCAGCCTGCTCTCCTTTGGGAACACCGGTTACTGTGCTTGGCTGAAGGAAACTCACTTCCTGCTTTCAGTGAGCTTCCCTGGACGTGACCTCTGCCTTCTGTTGGCTGGGCTGTTTGCCTCGGTATGAGGACCCCTCTGGCTGGGAAGACTTTGCTACCGTCTTTCTTAACTCTCCTGGGTTTATCAGCCTGCCTTTCTTCAGCCCTGGTTCTCCAAGGCAACGTCTCTTTCTGTAACTGCTTGGGAGTTCTGTTCTCACCTTCTCTCCAAGCCTGCCTGGAACTGCAGTCAGACTTCCTTTGGTCTCTGCTTTCCTCCTCACAATCAAACTCCTGCTCCAGCCCTAATCCAGGCTCCAGCTTCCTTTCTCTCTCCTCTTTCCCCTTCCACTTCTGTCTCTGTGGGATTTCCCACCTGTTTTTATCTCTCTGCTCAACGTACGTAGAACGTGAGTCTGGGTCCAGGTGAGCCTGATTGGCACCCTCAATTCTTACTGCGTCACTAAAACCATGTGGAAAGTTTGTTTTCGTTTTCCCTGCCTCTCTGCATTGTGAATGCTGTAACTGCACATGTGGCTGTAAGGTAAGCTCTTCTTTCCTATTATTTCTTAATATTTGTTTAATGTAAATAGTTAAAAATCAACCGTTCATTGTAAATAGTTAAATCTAATTGTTCAATATAATGTATACATCTGTGTACAGTTGTTAAAATGTTCCTTGTAAACCGCCCTTGATCGCTGGAAGGGGCGGTATAGAAATATATACATAAATAAATAAATAAGTTTCAGGGTCTGTGCTGTCTACCTCATGACAATGGGAATTGCAAGCTGACTGATGCTGGAACACACTGCTGGTCGTTTCAGTACTGTGTGTTGAACTGTTGCTCCTTCCTCAACTCTTAGATTAGTGACATATACAGATTCCCATATGGAATCCATCGAGAGTGGATGGGCCTTTTGTTTATCATCTATCATTTGCTAAACTACTGCTTGGAAACACTGGTTTCCTCATCTGCTTGTATGAGCTGTGAACTGTTTAGCAAAGAAGGTTCTCTGCGATCTAACACCACAAGCTGGTACCACCAGGAGAAAAGAAAGATTCAAAGGGGACTGTTTTAAAGGAAAAACAAAATAACCAGTTCACAAACCTAATACAGTCCACAAAATGAGGGGGTGGGGCCTTAACTTTGCCCTTCCATTTATAAAGGCACAGAAGGAAGGTTAGCCTATAACACTAACACACAGCCGCGGCTAGAACAGTCACACTACCATCTTCTCCAGCAATTCAGATTATTCAGTTCCTGCTTCATACTGTTCAGTGTCCAGCTTCCCATTTTTGGCAAAACTGGTGCAACATGTTGTGCTAATACACCAGAGTTGCATTGTTATTTTCTATTAGATATACAGCAAAATGATTGAGAAAATGTTGGAGACATTAATGGTGTAATTTGAAAAACTTAACTTCGGCTAGAGAAACTACACAATCAGCTTTTTTGTTGCTTTTTATTTTTTAAGCTATTACTGCAGCTTTTGGCCATCACTCATTCTAGTCTTGGAGAAATTGCATTAGTTGGGCATTGGAGTTTTTGTTTTATTCTGGCTTCAGATAGAATGCAACAGATTAGATGGATACAGAGTCTCCAGTTGTTTGCTGTCAAGTCAATGGCAGACTCTTGGTGACCTAGCCCCTGGGTTTTGTCAAGGTGCAACTGGAAACCTTTTGTCTGTGCGGTAAGCCTACGGTACCTGGTATTCCAGAGTGGTCTCCCATTCAAATACTAGCCAGGCCTGACTCTGCTTAGCTTCTGAGATCAGACAAGATTGGGCCAGTTCAAGGCAGCATGGCCATGTTCCATTTGGTTCCCCCTTAAAGGGTTCCACAGGGCTCGGCCCTGTCCTCTATTTCAGATAAAACAAAGGTTGGAGACAAATTTTATTTCTATATCTTTTCTAGTTGGGAAGGATTTTCCAAGTATGATGGCAAACTGTTTTTCAGCAATTTCAGAATAGTCGTCAAGTCAGAGGCTGCCTTTAAAGGTTAAGAAAATAGAAGCATTGGTGATCTTTCATGATGCTGGCTAGCCTGCTCCATCATTTGTACAGATGAGGTTGTTATACTGGGACACTGAAATTCATTTAGGCATAATTCTAGATATGCAACTGCATATCAATATTATAAAGTGTGTATTTTATGTAGCAAACATCCCCTTGTATGATTTATCTGATTTTAGGACAATTTGCCAGTCTTTGGTGTCCCTTACGACTGCGATCAACCAACCCCACGCACTAAGTTGCTACAGTGACCAAAGAGAAAAGGGGATTTATTTGTTAAACAACTTTTTTATATTGTTTGTCTTTCTACCAGTCAAGACGGTTTCCAGATAACTCAGTGCAGGAAAGTTAAAACAAACTATACATTCCCATTATTGTTCAACAGGTATCCAACAGCAAACTGTTTAAAACTTTACTATTTATAATGTGCTAATGGGTCGCAGATATTGCTTAGAGGTATGTTCCTTGTTCAGTGTCTGACCCATAATACTCTAGGTAAAGCTGAGTCTATACTTTTTCAAAATTCACTGGTTTGTTGTATGGATCTTATTTGAGGTGGCAGCAAATTCCAAAGGGTGGGAGGATAGGGATGAGAGGAATGGAGGGTGGAAGTGCTAGGGGGAGGGAGAAGGGGAAGACAATCTGGAAGAACAGAATAGGGAGGGGTTTGAAGGAGGGTAGGAAGAGTGCAAGGTTAAAAGTGATGAATGCATGGGGATAAAAGGGTACAATGCCTAGTTACTGAAAGGTGCATTCCCTCCCACAAGCATGCACACACACACCTCCGTAGGACAGACACGTACCCTAGCTCCATACTATGTACACATGCATAGATAGGACCCTCACATCTGCACTACACATAGAAGCTCCACACAGCTCTACAGAACATGCCCTGCACCCCAAACACACAAAGGAACCTATCACCATATCCCATGCAACAGTGCTATGCCAGTCTGTGCACCACACAAACACTTGCTATCTAAAGATGACGCATGGTGTAGGAACTCTGGTGTTGGTCTCATGAGACTTAACTTGAGGCCAGCACGAGAGAACCAGGGGGGGGGGGGGAGCAGCAGCACGAGGAGGTTACAAGCACTGGCTCCTAAGATTTAGGCCTGGCTCCTAGATCCACACAAAAGTTGTCAAGGTCTCCCTTGTGATTTATTGTAATGTAATTTCTAAAGGTTAAGAGCCTCTATATGGTCTTCAAAAACAATTCAAAAAACGTAGTGGCCTGTATTTTATGAATCTAAATTTGATACCTCTCCTTGCTTACAAGACTTCACTGGCTTCCTAATGAATTTCATGTTTTACTATTTTATTGTCCGTCTGAAATACATTGACGGAGTAGTTTGATTTTACTGCTCCAGCCATATACTTTGAGCATCTCAGCAGGGTTCCTTGGTCCTACCATCTTTAATGAAGGAGGCCTAGCAGTTGTTAGACAGGGCTTTTTCTATTAGTGCACGCAGTATGCAAAATGCCCTTCCAGTCGATATCTAAAAATCAATTAAAAACATATTTGTTCAGGCTTTTAATTTCTGATTAACATGTATTTTATTATTAGGCGTGTTTGTTATGGATCTATAATTGTTTTTTGTAACCCATCAAGAACTTTGTGATTTGTCAGGAAAATGTTTTAAATAAATATTCCAAGTGCACTATGATCAGTGCAGAGGGATTCTTGCCTCATGTTTGTTAATAACTTTATATACTGCCTTTCTGTGTAAGAGAAGGCGGTTTACAAACTAAAAAGAAAGTTAAGAAAGGAACACCATAAAAACAGGAAAGTGGAGGAGGAAAGGAGAGTTCTTAAAGTTAGTCAACAGCAGAAAAACGAGGACTCGCTGGGCCTCCAACTGGCTGAAGCTACAAAGGACTGGGTGAATAATGAGTTAAGTTGGGTTTTGAAGGCAGGATGAGAGGATTCAAGGAGGTTGTCCTTTAACGATAGAATGGGAATGCAGTAAGAGAACACAGATCGATAGGTGGATTCTAACCTCGCTTCTGAAGGAGGGGAGGGGATGTCTGTCATGTAAAGAACGGCAAGTCCAGGATGGGGCGTGAAAGGTAAGAAAGGAGAACAAATAGGGAGGTGAACCAGTAAAAATAACTTACAGGCTGATTCAGAAAGACAGCCCTGAAGTCGTGCGCTATTAACTATGTACGCCTCTGTGCGGTGCACCGATAGTGTGCGACTTCAGCACTGGCATGCAGAAAGGGGTGCATATGCAAATTAGCTGCACAAAAAACTGTGGCACAAAATGTCAGTGTTAAACCGGGAGAGCAAGCCAAACACATGCACAGTTGTCGCAAGTTTGGCATGCTCTCCTAGAGAAACAGGGGATCTGAGGGGGAAGTACAACACTTCACCTCAAATGATCCAGGCATCAAGGAAAGCCCCCAGTGCAATCGAAATACTGTTAGGGCATGTGCAAGATGTTTAAGCCACCTCAGACCTAGGCATCGATATACTGGTGCTTCAGCTGATTACGTGTTTCTCTGCATCGGATGCAAACATTATTAGCATGCCATTTTAATACATGTAGCTCATTGCCTATGATTTAAATATGCTTTGCGTTATTGTGGGCGCTTGTTTTTCCTTTGCAGTTTACACGTGCAGTCTCTTTTCTGCATTTGGCCTATCAGAACTTGTGCTTATAACCTGCGTTATCTGCAAGCAAAGGGTCTGTTGGTCTTTCTGCATCAGCCCGTTTACACACAAGGGTAAAGAGCTTAAACTGGATACAGGCTGCAACTGGAAACCACTAATACTTTAAAAGTGGAATGCCGTGGTCAAACTGTCATGCAATGGATAAAATATGAAGTACTGTGTTTTGGACTGCTCGAAGACACTTCAAAGTAGAGAGAAGCGGACCAGCATAAATAGTGCTGCAATAATCTAGACGCAAGATGAGACAGCACAGCAGAAGGGAGATCACAGAAGAAAAATCAAGGCATGGGTGAAAAGCAAAAAAATGCAATGTGTGCCTTTGAGTGGTGAAATGGGTGAAAAGCACGACTGTCTTTTTCACTCTGCATCAGATTACGGAATTTATATGTTGTGAAGACAGATCAGAGTCTAAGATTATGCAGAGATATTGTACAGTGGGAGTGACTGAAGCTGGCAAGTTCTTCTAGAGGTGCCTCCCTTTTTCAGCTTTGTAAGATTATTGGGGGGGATCAAACTTCCCATTTATGCAGACATACCTAGCTTATTTTGTATTAACCCATCTCAAAAGTGAGTTGGAACAACTTTACTCAACAAGATGTCTCACCTACAGCATCTTGACATTTCTATAATAAGTGAATTACCACAGCAAAAACATAGTGCAGTTTCAAAATGTAAAACACATACATACTGAGAGTCGTTAAAAGCTTTGAGAATCTCTCTGTCCAGGCATTTACTGCTCACAAACTCCAAACGCTCTTCTGAGGGGGGCAGTTTTGGTACAATTTTTTGCTTTTCTAGCAAAGAGTCTAGAAGTGGAAGTTCAATAAGCTGCAGAAGACGTCTAATGGTCTGTTCTTGCCACACTTGGTTAATAACTGAGAAAGGAAAAGGAAAAGAGCCGTATCTTATTCCTTAGTTCCATTGCAGATAACAAAATTAAGCAGCAATCTGAAAGTGTCAATCTCCCAGCATCAATGTCACTTGACACCATAAGATGGCCCCAAAAGGCTACCAAAGTGAGGCAATAGAATAAGTCATTTCTCCTGGGGAAGGGTCCTTGATCCTCAGGGTTTTTATATGTAATATAGAATTGGCCGTTGTCCATATTAGCGGACAAGGGAAGGAATTCTTTGCTAGTCCAGTTTGATCCGTTTGCTGCCTTTGGCACCATCATACATTATTCATAAAAAGAGGTACAATAAACTGCATTTGGAAGATGCACTACGAGTTGGTTTATTTAATTTGTGATCCAAATGGAGTAAAAATTGGGAAGAGAATATCATGTCAGCCGACGTGCAATATGCTTTAGAGCTCCTGTACATTTTCCCCTCAGCTCTTTCCAAGATTTAACTTTGTCATTGGAGCAAGTTATTTTAACACTGACACTGAATGCTATTTAGCTGCCAATATTACATCGATTGCTATCAACATTTGCTTCGGCACAGCTGCTATCTAGTTGAATCAAAACAAGCTGAGAGACTTAATCTGGTATCCACAGGACCTCAAGCTAAGTAGGTCTCTTGCTATTTTACCCATGGTATCAGGAACTATAACAGTGGGAGGGAACTAATTTGGTATCAAATTTGACTCAACTATCAATAAGTAGTAGAACAGTTTTCAGTAGTTCATGAAACACTTGTTGAAAAATTACCAATTCCAGACACTTAAATCGTGACTGACCACCATTATTCACACCAATTACAAATCAGCTGGATCATTGCCATTACGTATGCCATGGATTGCCAAACACTAGGTCTTAGACACCACCTATTACTCTTATATAGATTAGCCAGCCTAATAGCAATATGAGCTACATTTTCCTCGCCTATGCTGTGGAAGCTCCATTGTCTTGCAACTGAAGGCAGACAAAAGTAAAGTATTTGACCCATAAGTATCTGAATTTGAGTCTAACATACTTGGTTGATCTTTTCATGCATTATGAACCCAATAAGTATAAGTTAACTCTTATTTCAGCATCAGTAATTGAGAAACACGAAACACTGCAGTGTCAGCTGAAACTCATCCAATGAGCCCATATTTTAATAACCAAGTAAAAGTTCACATGATCCCTGATAAATTTAACAAAAATAGGTTTCTACCCCCCCCCCCCTTTCCCTTCCTCACTCAGGACAAGACAGTAGCAACAGCAGGTATGACTACAGCGGCCGTCAACCAGCACAGGGCCCAAGTCTAACAAGACGTTTCCCCGGGGGGGGGGGGGGGCAGGACCTGCAAATGTTCATTGGCTCACAGGCCCTATGCTAATACAATGGTCCGTTTCTATGATCCATTTTAGATCAATCCCAGTATCTAGGAAACAATATAAGAACATAAGATATGCCATACTGGGTCAGACCAAGGTCCATCAAGCCCAGTATCCTGTTTCCAACAGTGGCCAATCTAGGTCATACGTACCTAGCAGTTTCACCAAAAGACACAGGTTCCACAATGCTTGTACTAGGTCAAGCATTGATATCCTGGGTCCCTTCTTAATAATGGTTTATGGACCTTTCCTCCGGGAACTTCTCCAAACCTTTTTTAAACCCAGCTACACTAACAGCCTTTACTACATCCTCCGGTAACAAATTCCAGAGTTTGATTACAAGTTGAGTGAAAAAATATTTTCTTTTATTAGTCTTAAATAGTTTACCCTGTAGCTTCATTGCATGTCCCCTAGTCTTTCTATATTCTGATAACATAAACAATCGATCTACGTTTACCTGTTCCACTCTGTTCATTATTTTATAGACTTCTATCATATCTCCTCTCAGCCGACTCTTTTCCAGGTTAAAAGAGCCCTAACCTTTTTAGCCTTTCTTCATAGGAGTATCCTTCCATCCCCTTTACCATTTTGGTGGCTCTTCTCTGAACCTTTTCTAATAACGCTATATTCTTTTTAAGATACGGCAACCAGAATTGCACACAATATTCAAGGTGCGGTCTCACCATGGAACGATATAGAGGCATTATAATATCTTTTGTTTTATTTTCCATTTCTTTCCTTATCATACCTAGCATTCTATTTGCTCTATTGGCTGCCACTGCACACTGGGCCGAGGGTTTTAACATGTTATCCACAATGACGCCTAAATCTTTTTCCTGGGTGGTGGTTCCTAATGTGGAACCTTGCATCGTGTAACCATAGTTTGGGTTGTTCTTCCCTAGGTGCATAACTTTGCACTTGTCCACATTAAATTTCATCTGCCATTTTGATGCCCAGTCTTCTAATTTATCAAGATCCTCTTGCAATTTTCCACAATCCTCTTGAGTTTTAACAACTTTAAATAGTTTTCTGTCATCTGCAAATTTGATAACCTCACTCGTTATTCCACTTTCCAGGTCATTTATGAATATGTCAAAAACCAGCGGACCCAGCACAGATCCCTGGGGTACACCACTATTCACCTTTCTCCATTGGGAAAATTGGCCATTTAGCCCAACCCTCTGCTTTCTATCTTTTAACCAGTTCTTGATCCACAGTAGTACACTGCCTCCTATCCCATGACTCTTTAGTTTTGCCAAATGTCTCTGATAAAAGTCCTGATACACTATATCAACCGACTCGCCTTTGTCCACCTGTTTATTCACATTTAAAAAAAAACATAACAGATTAGTAAGACAAGATCTTCCTTGTCTAAAGCCATGTTGGCTGTCTCCCATTAGGCCATGACTATCTACATGCTGAGTAATTTTATTCTTTATGATGTTTCTACCATTTTTCCCGGTCTGTAGTTTCCTGGATCACCCCTGGAACCCTTTTTAAAAATTGGTATTACACTGGCGATCCTCCTATCTTCAGGTATTAGAGATGATTTTAATGATAGTTCACAGATTACTAATAGCAGGTCTGCAATCTCATATTTCAGTTCTTTCAACACCCTTGGATGTATACCGTCCAGCCCAGGTGATTTGCTACTCATCAGTTTATCTAATAGACGTAATACATTTTCCCGATGTATCTATATTGCCTTCAATTCTTCCGCACTTTTAAATACCACTTCAGTCATGGGTAACATCCCTATATCTTCCTCAGTAAAGACCGAAGCAAAGAATTCATTCAGTCTCTCCGCTATCGCCTTGTCGCCTCTTAGTGCCCCTTTAACTCCTCTATCGTCTAATGGACCAACTGACTCACAGGTTTTTTGCTACAAATGTACTTAAAAATCTTTATTTCACGTTTTTGCTTCCACAGCAAGCTTCTTCTCAAATTCTCCCTTTGCCTTCTTTATCAATGCCTTGCATTTGACTTGCCAGTGCTTGTGTTTCCAGGTTTCGTCGTTTGGCTCTTTTTTCCATTTCCTGAAAGATGCTTTTTTGGCAACAGCCTCTCTGACCTCACCTTTAAACCATGCTGGCAGTTTTTTGGACTTCCTTCCACTTTTCTTAAAGCGTGTAATACAGCTGGTCTGGGCTGCCAAGAGAGTATTTTTCAAACACACCCAAGCTTGATGTAAGTCTTTAACCTTTGCAACTGCTCCTTTTAGTTTTTTCTTAACTATTTTCCTCATTTTATCATAGTCTCCCTTTCGAAAGTTAGAAGGTAGTACGGTGGATTTCCGTACTATCCCTCCTCCACTAATTAAATCAAAGGCTATCATGCTATGATCACTATTGCCAAGTGGCCCCAACACCCTTATCTCTTGCACTAGTTCTGGTGTTCCACTAAGGACTAGGTCTAATATGGCTTCCCCTCTGGTCAGTTCATGAACAAGCTGCTCCAAGAAGCAGTCATTTATGTCATCTAGGAACTTTATCTCCCTAGCATGTCCTGCCGTGACACTGACCCAGTCAATACCGGGGTAATTGAAATCACCCATTATTATTACTGCGCTGTAACTTTTGTTAGCTTCCTTGATTTCTTTGAGCATTTCATCATCCATTTGTTCATTCTGGCCAGGCGGTCGATAGTACACCCCCACTGCCATCGCCTGCCCCTTTTTACATGGAATTTCAATCCATAGAGATTCTACAGCAAATTTTGTTTTCTGCAAAAGTTTAATCCTTTCTGACTCAATGCCCTCTCTAACAGAGCGCAACCCCTCCACCAATTTGATCAGCTCTATCATTACGATATAGTTTGTACCCAGGTATCACAGTGTCCCACTGGTTGTCCTCCTTCCACCATGTCTCAGATTCCAATCATATCTAACCTCTCATTTAGTGCTATATATTCTAAACTCTCCCATCTTATTTTTTAGACTTCTAGCATTTGCATACAAGCATTTTAGAGACTGTATGTTATTCATATTAATTTGGCTATTGGTAGACATGGGTAATTTGGGATCTTTAAGCTCTGTCTGCTCCATACTCGAGGGCATTTGGGCTACTTTACTCTTTTTTGGAACCTCTCTGCTTTTGGTAGTATCCTTCAAGGATACATTCTTCCGAACCATCCGCTCTTGGGCGACTGTTGGTTTTCCCTTATTATCTAGTTTTATTAAAAGAGGGCTGCTACACAGTACCCTGTCCTGTGCTGCTGAGGTAAGCTATATTCTTATTTGAATTAAATTATAGCTCTTTGCTGCTGCTAGGATCTAACTTATTATGAAATTTAAACTACAAGCTCTCCGCTGGGTTCTAAATTTAACCAGAAAGCTCTCTTCTATGTTTTAAATGTAAACTTAAACTGCTGCTACTAGGCCCTGACTGATTTAACAAAAAAATAGTGGGTTCACAGATTAATTAGCTTTAATAAAAATAATTCCTTTCAGAAAATTCCCAGAAGTATATACTCACAATTGCAGATCTCTCTCCAGAAGTAACAGTCCCCTTTTCTAGTCTTTTTGGGAAACTGCTAGGTACTTGTGATCTGGATTGGTCACTGAAATGTCTTAAGGACAGTTTATTGGTAGAGTGGGAGGCCATATATTCAGACATTAATTCCAAAATCTCGGAGCCGTATTCTTAATATCCTTTAGGCATATAGGAAAGTAGAATGGAATTGGGGATGGAGAGATCCCCTTAGTGTGAACTACAGGAGTAGATTGGGGGGGGGGGGGATGGGACATAAGGTAACACTGTTGATGCAAACATAGGACAACATTTTCATTGACTGTCATTTTATTAAAATGGGGTAGCAGGCTTGTTCTTAGGTTAGATAATGACGACTAGGAGCAAGTTGTTCACAAAGCCGCTTACTAAGTATCATTTTTCGTCCAGCAGGATTCTCTTACAGTATCGTGGCATGATTACTACATGGGGATGGGATATGGATTGGAGAAGGAATATGAAGAGCCTCAGGGGTTTCTGGTCACCCCAAGGCTGGGGGATGCTGAACCCTACTTTTTCCACATGTTGCGATCTATTGCCCCCATGACTATGATGGTATTAAGGGGAGAGGGTGTATAAATATACAAAAAGGTGGGACAGTAAGCTTGATATGATTTCATCCAAAAGTTGATATTTAAGCTTGTTATTTTAAGGAATTCCAGGTATGTTATGAAATGTGTTAATTATTTCTGTCTGCAAGAACAGTTGGCCTAGTTACACTAAAAATGATTATACTATTAATGGAGTTTTATAATCTTTATCTCAATGAATTTAATTGTACCTCTGATGCATTTGAGAACAGCAGATATCATTTGATTTTTTTTTTTTTTTTAAACGGGGTGGTGGTGGCACAGACCACTGCAGTTGGACTTTTAGCAGTGTAATTTATAAAAGATTCATATAAAACTTATCAGGACATCTCCTGGAGATCTGACATGTGTATGCAGTTAGGCACTTCTCTGCCATTCGCTTTGGAATAGTCAAGGTACCATCTAGACCAGGTGTGTCAAACATGTTCCAATGTGATCCAACACTGAAATAACATTAAGTGGGCTTACAGTGGGAGGGAGGGGGTACAGTTGTTTGCATAATCTAATATGCACTTTTCTAAAAATAAAACCTTTACCCGACATTACATGTGTATCCCCAATTAAATTTAGAAGTAAACACATCTTAACGATGAGCACTGAAGGGAGGAAGGGGACACAATCTAGAGAACGGGGGAAGAGAATCTCAAGTAGGAGACAAGTAACCGTGATACAGATGTAGAGGGAGGGGAATTAAGGGGCAGAGGAAGAAGATTAAGGGTGATCAGCACCTCTTATCCCACATTCCCCATTTCCTGCATCCGCTGGATACCCTGCAAATGATTTTATACCATTGTGACCCAACAAATTAAACACAAAGAAGGACAATTAGCACCCCCCCTTCTTTAAGTTTTCCTACATTACCCTAAGCAAGGGGATCTCAATCCAGTCCTCTGGACAAACCTGACTGGTTGGGTATTCAGGATAACTACAATGAATATGTATGAGATACTTGCACGCACTGCCTACAGTGTATGCAAATCTCTCATGCATATTCATTGTGGTTATCCTGAAAACCTGACAGGTTGAGACCATTGCATTCAGCAGTTTGGCTAATGGCAATCTGGAAATAGCTTCACAGGGCAGAGAGGAAGCGCAGGTTGCAGTGTGCTTTGTACGCCATGAACCACAGGTGTCTTTGGGCGAATATTTGAAAGCTTAGTAAGCTTTTACAGATAAGGAACCAGTTTTGTTCAAGTCACATAACCAAGGTTGAAGATACAGCAAGTTAAGTGGTCTACAGCAGATGTTTCCTGACAAGTCTATTTTCCTGTAAAGGATCACTTTCCACTTAATGTCAGCATCTTTAATAAGGCAAATACTGAGATTAAAGCAGACCAAAAACCAACCAACCTTTCTGCTATTCTGTACAACATTGAGTTCAATGAAACTCTGGTCACGTTTAGTATGAGATTTCTATTACTTATGCAGATTGAGATGTTTGCTATGCCATGCTTCAGGCTTGATCCTCCCCAGCACACGTCACCAGATTTTAACTTTCCACACAGCCTCACAACCAATGTTCCCTCTAATTTTCTGTAGGCTGTGTGCGCATAAAGTATCAGCTGTGTGCAGCTTTTGAAGGAAGGTTAAATTTTTGTGCACCACATAACGACACTCGGAGTTATATACTTTAAAATTTGACTACACGTCAGAATACAGTATGTACACCACATTAATTCTAATCAAATTAAATGAAAATAGATGATTACTAAATGAAGCAGAAAATTCTAGTAATTACAATCACAACTTTTAAATTTTTAAGACGTCTGTGTTTTCTATCAGAATCAGAACCATAATTTTTGTGTGCTCTGTTGTAAAGTACGTGCGCTCTCTCGACAAGGTGTGTGTGCGCGCACACACGTGCACAGCTTAGAGAGAACTGTGCTCACAACCCTTCCCCCCCCCAAACTGGTAGGTTCAACCCTAGCTTTCTCTGCTCCCTTTCACCAGGGCAAACATTACCCAGCTTTCTCTTCCCCTAGTTCTCCACCAGCACTCACCCCTCTGCTTCCCTGTTCTACCCCTCTAGCAAAATCCTTAGCTCTTTCTAATCTTTACACTGTTCTCAGACTCTCAGCAAGACTCTAGCCCCAGGGTCTGTATCCCTCTGCTAACCCCCTCCAACCAAATCTTGCAGCAAGGCTGCATATGGCACCTCCTCCTCCTCTGCAGTCCACTTTCCAACTACTGATTTGAACCATGTGGTTCCAGTATCCCATACGGTTCAAATCTCTATTCACGACCAGAACGTCAGATTCTCTCTCGCCCTCCTCTTATTGTGATCAGATTGGAGAGGCACCAGGGATCTATGCAAGCCTCTAGATCTGCCATTTCTGCACAAGTGGGGAATTCTGCATTGTGAAGAACTCCCCCAGGGAATACAGTTTGCACAGCCTCTGGACATTGTAAGCTTACCTTTTTGAGATAAGCCTCCTGTTGTGCAGGCTCGAGGATTGTCAGCAGGTCGCAAGCTTAAGTTATCCCAAAGATCTTCCAAACTTGAGTATGGGGACAAAGAATTAAATAAGGTTATTGAAGATACCAAGAGATATACTGCAGGCCTGGGTGAGAAATTGTAATTAGACAAGGCTATAAGACATTTGTAAAAGCACATTTGCATTTATGCTGTTATAAAGCAAAACATCACAGCCACTTGTCCACTTAACTTTATGCTGCTCTCCTTCCCCCGAGAAATACTGTTTATCCCATGCTTTCTTGCAGTCTGATGCTGCCCACGCCTCCAACTCCATTAGAAACTCATTTCACATATCCAACATCCTTCCTGCAGATATTTTCTTCAATTATTCCTGAGTCTCATTCCAGATCTTTTTCTATCAACAAGGACATTTATAGCTTGGGAGGTATTTAAAATGTTTCCTCGATATTACTCATAGCCTGCCTTTGCTCCATGGTATACATATCTAGATTTTTAAGTCTGTTCCCATATGTTTAATAAAGGGGCCTGTTGACTATTTTGGTAGCGGTCATCTGAATTACTTCCTGTGATCGCCAAAGCTGCACATGATGTTCCAAATTAAGGACTGATGTAAACAGAGGCATTACTACCTTTCTGCTGCTGCCAAATCCTCTGTGCTCCCCAAGCACCCTTATTTACCCGTTTGTCCATCTTAAGATCAGATCTGAAGATCCCCAGATCCTGCTCTGCACATAACTTCACCCTCAGCTTTAGAGTTTTGACTTAAGATGAATTTTTGAAACACTCATGGTATATACAGATTTTTTCTCCGTTGAAGCTTCTCATTAAAACTATACTTCTACTTGATTGAATCAATCATAAAAGCTCAAATTGGTGTAAATAATTAAAAAACATCCCACACAAATCAAAGTAGCAATATAAATCCCACTTCTCAACCTCCTTCATAAAAAGTAACTTACACTATTACGAGTCTAGAGACAATCCAAACATAAAATTTCCAATAGCAATTTCATATCTTTATCTTTATTAGCAGTTCTTGCTATACCGCCCAGGCATGAGCGTCAACCTGCCACTTACTATATAAAATCTCAATCATGAGCATTGAATAAACACCTAGCCAGAGTTCAAGGCCTACCCAACATATTTAAATATTACAGCAGAACCCACATTGCAGATGAAATTCGAGTCGTAACTTCAATATTAGGAAGGGTTTAATATAGAATTTTTTTCAGGAATCCAACAGCATTCAATAATATAGGATAAACTAGTATATTAGTGAATTTGACATATGTCTTTTGACCCAAGAGATGCTTCAAAGTTGTTTACAAGACAGAACTCAAAAGGATTACTCAATGAAATAAGTTATATTTTTCCATTCTGATGACTAAGAGCAAGCAAAGGTGAGAAAAAGCAGAGGGGGGAGCTAAGACCCATTTCATCTCCTCTTCAAAAGTAAAAAATGGTGAAGTCGATCTTTGGTACAGCTGAGGGGGGAATTCCAAAGTAGAGGAAAATGATGTTTCTGTAGGTTGTAGATAATATAACTTGGAATGGGCTGGTCGTGTGGAGCTGTATGTAATTATGAGTGAGAAGAACCTTTGTGTGAAGGATTATGTAATGAAACATTTTGAATTGGATTATAAAAAGATGCATGAAAAACTGCAAATAAGTACTGACATGCATTGAAAATTAAGTGTAAGTGATAGCTACTAGGCTACCCAGCTCCTACATACTATGTGCAGGCTTAATCTGTTTCTCAAGCATCACATAAGGCCCAAAAACAGCAACTAGAGTCCAAAAAAGCCTTTAAATTCTCCTTCTAGCAATTAACATGTGGTTAATTTGATTTTGGGCCGACAGGTCTCTCCACTCTCCCTACACCCCTCCTCATGATCTCCGCTCTTCCTCTGGCTTTCTTCTCTCTGTGCAGTTTTCTTCAGCTGCCAACTCCAGACTTCGATTCTTTCACCTCGCTGCTCCTTATGCCTGGAACAAACTACCTGAATGAATCTACACGTCAGGTTTCATCTCTCCTCTTTTTCAAATTCATGCTAAAAGCTCATCTTTTTGAGGCTGCTTTTGGATCCTAATCCCTTGATTTCCTTACCTACCTTTCCATATTTGTACCCTTGTTCTCCTCTATTGTACTGCGTCTTGATTAGATTGTAAGCTCTGATGAGCAGGGACCGTCTTTTATATGTATAGCACTATATAAAATGATTAACAGTAGTAGTAATACCACCAGCAGAAAAAGTCAGACTTATCACTAGCATGTTTTCATGCTTCACTTATATATTCCTAATATTGTTAGCATCTGCTTATTTTGTTGCTGACCCGAGGAAGGGGATTTTTAACCTCCAAGATACATTTTAACTATATAGAGTCCAACACAAAAAAACCCTTTGCATTTATAGCACAGTTACTTACCTGTAACAGGTGATCTCTGGGAACAGCAGGAATTAGTCCTCACATATGGGTACGTCGGTACCGACGGAGCCTGCGCGGGAAAGCTCCCCAGCTTCCTAGAATGGAAGCTTTTGGGACCTCCCACTGCACATGCGCACTGCCTTCCCGCCTTCCTGAACAGCTCTCCTCAGTTTCGAGTTTATAGCTGAGTCAATAGAGAGAGGACAGGAAGATAGATAGATAAAAGATACAACTCCTAGGGGAGGTGGGTGGGTTGTGAGGACTAATTCCTGCTGTTCCCAGAGATCACCTGTTACAGGTAAGTAACTGTGCTATCTCCAGGAACAAGCAGGAATAAGTCCTCACATATGGGGACTCCCTAGCTTAGATGCATGGGATCCCCTGTCAAGGTTCGCCATCTTCGTATGGATCTCAGGCATCCATCCTGGGAAGGTGGGCAGGAGTTGTCTAAGAATGGAACAGGTGTTTGAGGACAGCCTGGCCAAACAAGGCATCCCGGCGGGAGTCCTTGTCCAAACAGTAATGGGCTGTGAAGGTATGAACCGAGGCCCAGGTAGCGGCTCGACAGATCTGATCAATGGAAACAGAGTGCAGATGAGCCATAGAAGTTGCCATGGCTCTCACATTGTGAGCTGTGACATGGCCTTCCAGAGGAATGTTTTTACTCTGGTAAGCAAAGGAAATACACTGAGCAATCCAATTGGAAAGTGTACGCTTGGAGACTGGAAGTCCCAAATGTGAAGGATCAAAGGCCACGAAAAGTTGAGAAGACTTTCGATGTGGCTGAGTCCTATTAAGGTAAAAGGCTAGAGCTCTTTTACAATCCAGAGTATGAAGGTTCCTCTCTGCATTGGAGGCATGAGGAGCCGGAAAAAATACAGGTAGATATACCTCTTGATTAAGATGAAAAGGCGAGACCACTTTAGGCATAAAGTGGGGATTCGTCCTAAGGACCACCTTGTCATGATGAAATCTTGTATAAGGTGGATTAGCCACTAGAGCTTGCAGTTCGCTGATGCGACGAGCGGAAGTGACTGCAATTAGGAATAGTACCTTCCAGGAAAGAAATTTCAAGGAGGTAGAAAATAACGGCTCAAAAGGTGGCTTCATAAGCTGACCAAGCACTAGATTCAAATCCCATGCGACCGGGGGGGGTCTGATGGGAGGTTTAGTGAGGGTCAGGCCTCTCATGAATCTTGCAACAAGAGGGTGAGAGGAGATAGGTTGTCCATTTATAGGTTTCAGGGATGCTGAAATAGCACTTAAATGGACTCTTACAGAATTCGTCTTAAGGCCTGCATTGGAAAGATGCAGGAGATAGTCTAAGAGGGAATTCAAAGGAAGTGCCAGAGGGTCAAGGCCCTGCTGAGCACACCAAATGGAAAAACGTTTCCATTTGAAAGCATAAGACCGCCTCGTGGAAGGTTTCCTAGAGGCATGAAGGATATCTTTCACAGGTTGAGAAAGATTAAAGTCTTGAAGACTTAAGCCTTCAGTAACCAAGCTCGGAGATGTAGGGATTTGGGGTTTGGGTGCCACAAAGTCCCGTCCTCCTGAGACAGAAGGTCTGGTGCAGCTCCTAAGTCCAGGGAGGATCCCTGGGAGAGCTGTAGAAGCAGAGGGAACCACACTTGGCGTGGCCAGCGTGGAGCTATGAGGATCATAGAGCCGTGATCTCTCTGGAGTTTGAACAGAGTCTTGGGAATCAGCGGAATGGGTGGAAAGGCATATAGGAACGCCTGACCCCAATGGAGGAGAAAGGCGTCCGTGGCCTGAGCTTCCTGACACGGAGTCCTGGAACAGAACCGGGGAAGTTTGGCATTCCACGGACTTGCAAAGAGGTCTATGTCCGGGGTCCCCCATTCCTGAAAGATTCTGGTTATCTGGTCCACGTGTAGGGACCACTCGTGTGGCAGCAGAACTCGACTGAGCCTGTCTGCTCGAGTGTTTTGAACTCCTGGAAGGTACACTGCTAGCAGATGAATTTGGTGCTCTCTGGCGAAGGCCCATAATCTGAGAGCTTCGTTGCAAAGCGACAGAGAGCCCGTCCCTCCTTGTTTGTTTATGTAAAACATGGCCACCTGATTGTCTGTCTGAACCAGGACAGTCAGGTTGGCAAGGAGGGTATGGAAGACCTTGAGGGCAAGGTAAATTGCTCGCAGTTCCAGGAGGTTGATATGAAGGGTGGCCTCCTGTGGAGACCAAGTGCCCTGAGTGGAGAGAGTTAGCAGATGGGCTCCCCACCCCAATTGGGAGGCATCTGTTGTGAGGGTTGCTTGGGGTAGCAAGGGCTGAAAGGAAGCCCCCAACAACAGATTCTTGGTGGATATCCACCAATGGAGGGACCAAGACAGACGGTTTGAGGTTTGTATTTGGTCTGAGAGTGCTCCCGACGCCTGAGTCCACTGGGTGGCCAGGGTCCATTGAGCTGCTCTCATATGAAGACGAGCGTAGGGCACCACATGTACTGTGGAGGCCATATGGCCCAGGAGGCGTAGCATTTCCCTGGCTGTCAAGTGAGTACTGGACTGGGCTTGGGAGGCCAAGCTCAGCAGACGCTGACCCCGAACCAGTGGAAGGTAGGCTCTTGCAGTGGTGGTGTCCAACTGGGCCCCTATGAATTCTAGAGACTGAGTAGGGCTGAGTTGAGACTTGGGAAGGTTTACCACCAGTCCCAGATACTGCAGAAGGCTCCTTGTGCGGTCTAGGGAAATCTGGGCCTGCGACTGAGTTGGAGCTCGAATGAGCCAGTCGTCCAGATATGGGAATATGAAAATTCCCATGCTTCTGAGAAATGCGGCTACGACTGCCATGCATTTGGTAAAGACTCTTGGGGCAGAAGCGAGACCGAAGGGAAGTACTCTGTATTGGTAATGACTTCCCTTGAACAGAAAGCGAAGATATTTTCTGTGGGATGGATGGATGAGTAGATGTGTATACGCATCCTGCAGGTCTAGAGAACAAAGCCAGTCCTGACTCTGAAGGTATGGAAGGAGAATGCCCAGAGAGAGCATTTTGAATTTCTCCTTGTACAGAAATTTGTTCAATTCTCTCAGATCTAGGATTGGTCTGAATCCCCCTGTCTTCTTTGGAATGAGAAAATAGGGGGAGTAGAAACCTGACCCTTGTTGATGAAGAGGAACCTCTTCTATGGCCCCTTGGGCAAGCAGAGAAGAGATCTCCTGATCCAACAGGGCTAGGAGAGGAGATGGAGAATTGAAGGGTCTCACCATGTGATGAGGAGGAAGGTTGGAGAAATGAAGTTTGTAACCCTCTCGGATGATAGAGAGGGTCCATTGCTCTGTTGTGATTTGTTCCCATCTGGGAGCAAAGTGAGCTAACCTTCCAGGTATGGTGAGAGGTTCTGGTTGGTCCAGAACCAGGAATGGCAAGTTCTCTAGGGGCAAGTCAAAACCCCTGAGGAGGTGGAGCCTGTTGAGCTGCAGTAGCTGCTGCAGGCTTTGCTCTTGCTTGTTTCGTTTGCTGACGTTTAGCCGCAAAACGAGGTTGAGAAGATTGCTGGCCAGTATTGGAAGCATATCTGGCCTTCTTATAATAAGGCCTCTTGAAAGACTTCTTCTTAGTGGGAGTAGAAGTGGACTTAGAAAGTCTCTCTAAGGTGGCATTTTCAGCGTCCATTTGAGTGGCCTTAACTTGCCACTCTGCACCGAATAAGTTCTCACCTGTACAGGGCAGATTCCGTAAGCCATCTAGAACCCAGGGTTCCAGATCAGAAGCCTGGAGCCAAGCCAGGCGTCTGGCTGCAATAGCAATGCCAGAAGCTCTGCTGGCTCCCTCGAAGGAATCAAAGGCAGCTCTGTTGGAGAACTTAGAAACATCTAAAAGTTGTTTCACAACAGAAAGGAAGTCCTCCTGTTTATCCTCAGGGATACAGGAGGCAAAATGCCGTACTTTCTTGGCAAGTTCCCCTAGGAACATGCCCATATAGAGGCTGTAGGAATTAATCCTGGCTATAAGCATACTAGCCTGGAAGATTTTCCTACCAAAAGAGTCTAGTGTCTTACATTCCCTTCCTGGAGGTGTAGAAGAGTGCCTTTTAGTACTCTTGATCCTTTTCATTGCAGACTTTACCACAATGGAGTGGTGAGGCAATTGAGTTTTCTGAAAACCAGGAGACGGAGGGACCCGATACATGGTGTCCAACCTACGGGAATAAGGAGACAGAGTTAAAGGGTTCTCCCAGAAATCCATCAATTGTTCTTGAAGGATTTCATGGATAGGCAGAGTAACTGCTTCTTTAGGAGACTTGGAGTATCCTAAAATATCCAATCTTTTTGACCTTGGTTCCCTTTCAGAGGAAGTAGTGATAGAAAGGCCTTTAGCCATTTCTAAAATAAAGTCCTGGAAGGACAAATCCTCTGGAGGAGACATTCTCCTTTTTGGAGAAGGTTCCTCAGGAAGGTCAAGGGAGAGCTCTGCAGACTCAGAGGAGACAAAATCCTCAGAGGAATCGGTGTATTGTCTAGTTTCCTCTAACGCACGATACGCATACCGATCGGTATCGACATCGGGCGTACCGGGTATGGAAGCGGTATGGAGCGAAAGCCCATACGGTACCGATTTGCGTTTAGAAGAGGAAGGCCTGGGTTCCGGCATGGCGGACGATACCGGAACCGGGCCCGGAACCGCTGGAAGCGGTACCGATGGCGTTGCAGCTTTAATGAAAGCCATGACGGCTTGCTGCATGGATTGGACAGTATTGCCCATAGACGCCACGGCTGCCTGGATGTCGGTACCGGTACCGGTATGGGCCGGTACCCCAGAGCAGTCCAACAGGTGATCTGTCGAGGCCGTGCCATCGATGTCAACCTGTAGCCCCTGTATTGGCGTTTTGGAAGGTAGGACCTCCCGCCGGGGCTGTTTGGCTGGGGCAGGGTCCTCAAAACTAAGAGCCTCTCGATGCTTTGAAGGAGATTTGCTCTTTGAGGACTTGCCCACAGAAGGTTTGGTTACCTGAGATCCATCCGGGGATGATGACCGGGATGACTGTGATGTTGGATTCTCTGAAGCAAACAGCACATGGAATTTGTTGGCCCGGTTCTGCAGCCCACGCTTAGACATTTGGGAGCAGGAAGGGCAGTCCGGAATGGAGTGGTCAGGCCCCAAACATTTAAGACACCATTCATGGGTGTCTGTGACTGATATTACAGCAGTACACTTGGTACACTTCTTAAAGCCAGGGGCTGGCTTCTCCATGTGGAGAATTAAAGTAGGCCTGAAGGCCTAACTGAAGTGACCGAGTGCTGAAAAAATAAAAGAAAAGAAAATAATTTTTTTAGAAAGAAAAAGGAAGACCGGCGATACCGGTATCGGTATGGGAAGGCAGGTACGCGGTCTAAAGAAACAAAACAAAAAACTACAATTTCTTCAGCGGTGACAGGATACACGACCTGCTGGCTCCGCGGAAAAAGAGAAACTGAGGAGAGCTGTTCAGGAAGGCGGGAAGGCAGTGCGCATGTGCAGTGGGAGGTCCCAAAAGCTTCCATTCTAGGAAGCTGGGGAGCTTTCCCGCGCAGGCTCCGTCGGTACCGACGTACCCATATGTGAGGACTTATTCCTGCTTGTTCCTGGAGATTATATTTTTACTGCCATAGTAGAAAGAAGGAACAGCAGGTAGCTACAAGTTGATAGACCAAACTGAAAGTTTTGTTCTGTCATGGGAAATGCAGAGAAATGCTTTATGCTCATTGCCACAGACACCATGATCTGAGGGTCAAGCAAGGCCCTCAGGTGTCAATGTTACGATTGAAATGTAGCACCACAAGGAGGAAGTGACGTCACCGGAGCCGATGGCGGCGTGAGGGAGCCGCTCCGGCACCGAACCAGCTAAAAAGCTGTAATTTTGAACCCCCGAGGTGGAAAAATCAGGCACCCCGGGCGGGGGAAGGTGCTGGGAGGCAGCGGAGGACGATCAGAGACAGGTGGCAGCGGAGAGAATTGCAGCGAGCTGCAAAAGCAGGAGCAGAGGGCAGTCGCGTGGAGCACTAAAATGGCACCCAGAGCTCTGGCGGGACCGGCATGAGCGGCGGGAGGACCACGGTGAAGTGCAGGAGCCCGCAATAGACAAAACACCAGTGGCACTGGACAATGGGAAGAGGCTGGAGGGCGAGAATCACCTTATTTATTTATTTTATTTATTAACAATTCTTATATACCGCACTATTAGACATCAGCGCGGTTTACATTGAACAGAAAACATCCAACAGTTTACATATGTCTGGTCATTACATTTAACAGGAAGTATAACTTGGAGAAATAGGGTAACTAAATACAATGGTGGTTTATCTGATAGGGATATCATGGTTAACTATATACATAGGTGGTACAACAGTACATAAAACTGCTTGTTATTTACATTGTGAAGTTGGCCTGTTGCGAGGGTCTGCCTGTTTGATCAATTCTGCTATTCGCCTGGGGGTTATGTTCGGAGCTGTCATTGAGATATTTAAGAGGAAAAGTTTTAGTGCCTTTCTGAACTGACTCAAATTGGGTATTGCTCTGATTTGTGCTGGTAAGGTGTTCCATAAAGTTGGGGCGCAGAGTCGGAAGGCTCTGTTAGCTGTTGATCTGGTGCATTTTGTGGTTTCCTTTGGGATAACTAGCATGTTCAATTCTGCTGTTCTTCGTGGCCTGTTTGGTGCAAGTGGTTGTATGAGGTTGGAGAGAGAGGAAGCGGTGAGCCCCTTAGCCGCTTTGAACGTTAGCAGTAAGGTCTTGAAACTGATCCTTGCTTGAATGGGGAGCCAGTGTAGCTGTTTTAGAAGGGGTGTCACGTGGTCTCTCCTGGATGCCCCGAGGAGTACCCGCGCTGCACTGTTCATGGCCAGCTGCAGGGGGTTCAGGGTGGACCGGGGGAGTCCTTGTAGTATGGAGTTTGAGAAGTCGAAGTGGGGAAGGGCTTGATAAATGGTACGGAAATCATCCGGTTCAAGTAGCGTGCGTAGGTGTCTGAGGGATCTGATTTTAAAGTAGATTGCCTTGACTGTATTGGCTATGTGGTTCTTCATGTCAAAGTTTTGGTCTAGCATTACTCCCAGATAACGTATTGCAGGTTTCACTTGGAGTTGGGCGTCCTTTACGTTAATACAACTAGGTGGGGTGAAGTTGGTGTTCCTCGAGACGAAAAGGACTTCCATCTTTTTGTGTTGTATTCTCAGGTTTTGTGATAGGAGCCACTCTGATATGGTGTCGAAGCAGTTAGTCAGAGGGGTGAGGTCTAGGCAATCCAATGATATAGGCATATATAATAGCACATCGTCTGCATATATCATGTAACTGACATTGAAGGATCTGATGATGTCGCAGATGGGTTGAATGTATATATTAAACATCAATGCAGATAGGGAGGATCCTTGAGGTACACCTTGACTTTGTTGGAATGGTTCAGATGTAGCCCCGTCGACTCGGACATGCTGCCATCTACCGGACAGGTAAGATTTGCACCATTCGAGTGCTGTTCCGCAGATGCCTTTTTCCCTTAGCCGGCAGATGAGAATTTCGTGGCATACCGAGTCAAAAGCCGCTGCTATGTCTAGAAAGACAAGAGCGAAACCCTGGCGTATGTTATCCACACCTGAGATTATGTTGTTGAAGAGGGTTGTGAGTAGTGTTTCCACTCCATGTGACTCTCTGAATCCATGTTGGGCCGGATCCAGTGGGGCTGAAGTGTCTATATGATCCTGTAATTGCCTGTGCACTATTTTCTCGATGATTTTCGCTAGCATAGGTATGCTAGAAATGGGCCTATAAGATTCTACCTTTTGAGGATCAAGTTTGGTATTCTTTAAGAGAGGTCTTACAGAGGTCTGCTTGAGAGTAGGTGGGAAAGAGCCAGTGGTAAAGGATTGGTTTAAGATTTTGGCTATAATTGAGGATATGTCACATCGCAGGTCCTTTATCCAGTGTGCAGGGCAAGGATCTGTGTGCGCAGTAGTTGTGTTTAGAGCTAGGATGGTATCTTCAATAGTTTTCTTCGAGGGAGTGGAGAAGGATGTCAGTGATGCTGGGTAGTCTTGTTCATCAGGAGGGTCCGGTATTAATATTTTGTTAGTCTTGCACATTTTAGATTGCATGTAAATCGCATAGTCCTGTGGGTGGATACTGCTGTGGTGCTCAGGGGGTGGTTCTTTGGCAAGCGTTTTAACTAGGTTAAACAAGTTGTGAGGTTTATTTAATGACCGTTTCAGGGTGTCTGTGTGGTATTGTCTGATTTTATCTGTGATGGCTTTACGATGCTCCGCCAGGTGTTGGATGTAGGCTGATCGGTCACTGCTGGTGCGTGACTTTCTCCAGCGTTTTTCTAGCCTTCTTAAAATGGTTAGTGAGGTTTTTAAGTCGGCTGTGAACCATGGGGCTGTTGATCTCTTCTTTGGGTTCTTGTTCGTTGGAGGGCGGATAGCGATTGTGCTGAGTTTTCTGTTCCAGGAGGAGATCATCTCTTCTAGGCTTAATGAAGCGTCCTCAAAGAGTGTACACATTTCAGCGAGGATGCGTTATTATTATTATTATTATTATTATTACAGTTTCTTATATACCGCGCTATTTAGAATCAGCGCGGTTTACATCATAACAAAACGACCATAACGACAAACTGTCAGGTTTTACATTGAACAGGAGTACAAACTTGGATAACTGGGTTAACTATATACATAAACTATTTACACTGCAGTGTGAGGGCATTTCTAGATTGGGTCATTTCTTGGAGGGGATATCTAGTTCAGTTGCTGTCTGGGAAATATTGGCAGAAAAGGTATGTTTTGAGAGCCTTTCTCTGTTAAATGGGTGGAAACTTCTGGCAGCTGAGTTAGCAGACTTGCTTTTATCCGTTTTTGTCTTATGTGAACAGTTAATGGTAGGCATCTGAAAGGTGATGAGTTTGTGGTCAGTCCATGGGACTGCGGTTATCAATAGCACAATGTTTTGTGATTGATCCAGAATTAGCTGCGGGGCGAATATGAGGTCAAGGATGTTGCCTTTCTCGTGAGTAGGTTCTTGCACCATTTGCGTGTATCCTAGGATATCTAGGGCTTCTAGGAATGCTGTTGCTTGAGTGTCCTGTAATGATGGTAGGTTGATATCCCCTACGATCCAATTAGGTTTATTTGGACCCTGGGTGAAGGATGCCAGATTTATTATGGTTGCTAGGTCGTCTGGATCTGCTGACGGTGATCTATAGACCAGGTTTATGGAGCATATGTTGTTTGAAATTGATACCGTTTCTAGATGGTTGTTACTGTTGGATTCATCCATTTTAAACTGAAGGTCAGCTCTGGTGATGAGTACTCCACCACCTTTTTTGTTTTGTCTGTGTCCAGTGAAGGCTGTAAAGTTAGGTGGGAGAAGCTGGTTGAGGATGATATTGTCTTCCGCTGAGAGCCATGTTTCGGTGACCATGAGAATGTCTAGCTTGTGGGATATTATTATGTCCGTGATTACTGGCCACTTGTTTCGAAGTGAGCGGGCATTTATAAGTGCACACTTCAGGCTACTAGGGTAGAAATTTTTAGTTTGTCTGGTTTTCATGTTGTGTTGTAGTGGGACATGTAATAGGAGGTTGCGGTGCGGGAGGTTAGCCCCACGCGAGTTGTAATAGGGGTCTCCTGACCATTTTCGCTCACTAGATGGTACAATAGGAATGTGATTTTGTGATGTGGTGAGGGCTAGTAGGTTGGATGGTAGGGTTATAATAAGTAGGAAAAGGCACATTAACCTGATGATCATGTCTTCCATTTTAACTCTGTGTGGTGGGAGGCGAATCGAAGAGGTTCTTGTCAAGCTAGAGCTAACTGGATCTTAGGTAGTATATTGTGTAACAGGCAAACAGGCTCAGTGTGTCATACAATAACTTTGCTGGAACATTCCTCTCTTAGGTATGAATTAAATATATACATCCACAGAATAAAGCTTAACAGGAAAAGAAAAGCAGATAAGACTTCTCTGGCTGGTCTATTCTGGTACAACGATCAGTATTAAATTACCTTACATGTCATTAGATTATGTTACATTACATAGTATGTCAGAGAGGTAGACTTTCCTGTCCCGTTTGATTTAGTGGGTTCTCTTTTCTACACTGGGAGTGCTAACATTAACTGCGATATTGGCTGGCAAATTATTGGCTGTTCTGGTCTGGTACATATACATGGTACTGCACTGATTAGACATGTTTAGCTGTATGCAAGAGACGCTGCTTAGAGAGCGATCCTGAGTAGGGGCTATTATAACACCGGTAGAGGTACCTGGTCTTACGTTACCGGTGGTATCTGAGTTCGAGGGTGCTGAGCGGTGGTTTCAACTTCCCGGTCCACGCCTAAGGGCCATGCCAAAGGGCCCTCTGGCGAGGCCCTCAGGCGCGGGCGCGCCCGATGGCGCTGCTTCTTATGTGGGCAGGCACGTGCCCCGATTGGGCCGCCGTGTAAAGATGGCTGTTCCCACCTCCGCCGGCAATGAAGGCTCGATCCCCGGGAAGGGAGAGCAGCTGGAGCTGGCCGGAGAGCGTCTCTGGTCCTGCGCCTGATGGCGCTGCTTCTTATGTGGGCAGGCACAGGCCCCGATTGGGCCGCCGTGCAAAGAAGGCTGTTCCCGCCTCCGCCGGCAATGAAGGCTCGATCCCCGGGAAGGGAGAGCAGCTGGAGCTGGCCAGAGAGTCTCTTGTTTGTATGACTTATCCCTCACCTTAACCACGGATGCAGCAGGAGCTGGGAGAAAGCAGAAGAGTGAGTGGTGAGGAGTGCTGAGAGGCAGGAGAGATCCCTTGTGGAGGTAGTGTGTGGATCTTTCACTACCATAGGCAGAGGCAGGTGGAGTGGGTGCCTTGGAGGAGCACTGTGACTTGACACGGAGACTGAGGAGATTCCAAGTAAGACGATAAGTGCTATGACTGTTGGTAAAGGCGGTGCAGCGATGACCACAAGCAGCGGATCTTTGAGAGTATGTCTACACGGGACCACAAGCAGGGAACAGTGACATTGGGCAGAGTGAGAATAAACCACACCAAGGACGACGTGGAGAGCGGGCAGAGGAGGTGGAGATGTGGAGCGAGAAGGTACCAGGAACAGATCCCCTACAAAATATTACTAGAGCAGAGCTCAGAGACTGGTTCCTTGAAATTAAAAAAAAAAAAGGTGCAGTCAGTGAAAAGTGAACTGAATGAGCTCTTGGGGCCCCTGAAGGAAGAAATCAGAGAGCTGGTGGGTAGGATGGGAGACCACGAAAGCAGGTTGCAAGAACTGGAGCAGCTGCAGGAAGAAGGGGTGCAAAGAGGTGCAAAGCTAGGCCCCCAGCATGAGGCCCTTCTCTATAAGCTGGAAGATTTGGAAAACCGATTACGCCACAACCACCTGAGAATTCGAGGGATCCCAGAGGAGAAAAAGAATTTCAAGATAGTGAAAAGGTGGCAGTGTCTGTGTGCCTAGAGGTGTTAAAGAAAGGTGGAAAGGAGGTGGCAGCTGTGGATATACAACTTGAAAGAGCGCATAGAGCACTGGGGTCACCTGTAGGAAACAGGCCTAGGGACATCATAATCTGTCTGGCAAGATATAAAATAAAGGAGAAAATCATCAACATGATGAGGGGTTTTGGGCTATTCGGTGCATATGAGGACTTGTCTGCTGGCACACTGCAGAGGGGGGCAATGCAACCAGTGACACAAATATTGCAGAAAGCAGAAGTGAAGTACCGATGGCTACACCCGTTTGGAAAATCCTTTACCCTCAAAAGGGTGGACATGGCGGACGCAGTCACCAGAGGAGGCGAAGGGGGCCCTACGAGAAGCGGGTATGCGGCCCCAGGAAGTATTCAGGGGAGCAGGATCACCGGTGCAGAGGAGGCAGCAGCGGCACGGAGACAGCCAAGAGAGGAGGATCCCTTGGACGACAGGACAGGAGCTGGGAGATGAGCTGCCCGTAGAAGGAACCCGAGGACTAATAATCTGTTGGGTATTCATTGTGGGGGAGGTGGAGGGGTATTTTCAGCACTGTATGTTTTTTGGAGAGGTGGGATGGGAAGGAATGGCGGGAGAGGGGTGGGGAGAGGAATAAAGGGGGATGGAGAGGTAGCTACAAGTGTGAATGTTGGAGGTGGAATAGGGAGGGGAAATGGGGGGGGGGGAGGTGGAGGGGTGGGTAATGGGAAGGAGGCGGGGGTGTTTGAATACGGGCTGGCTGGGGAATAGAGGGCGGATGAAAAGGGAAAAGGGTAGGAAAGGGGGGAAATGTGAAATAAGTGGCAGGGGGAGGTAGGGGGCGCACTATTCCAGGTCTATCCTCTGGAAGGGAAGGAGGATAAAGGGGGGGATGGGAAGGGAGGGAGGGGAGGGGGAGTGTTCAGGGGCTGGGGAAGCAGGGGGAGGGTTTGGAAGTAGGGATTAGTAAAAGGGGGAGGAGGAGGAGGGGCAACCAGGGGAGTCGGGCAGGGGTACAGGGATGGAGGGGAGGCGAGGGGGGGAGGTCAGGGGAAGGGGAGCCAGAGGAGGAAAACGTTAAAACGATAGCGACATTGAATGTAAAGGGGTTGCGTATGAGACAGAAACGGAACTTGGTGGAGTTGGAGGGCAGGAGAATGGGAGCGGATATTTTGTGCATACAAGAAACCCACCTGCGGGTAGGGCAGGAATGTTTATTAGAGTCTAGAAATTATCCTAAGGTGGTACTGGCTGGACAGAGTAAACTCCAGGAAAGGGGGGGGGGGTGGGGATCTTGGTGGGAGGCGAATTCCAGCATATGGTGAAGGGTACCTGTAGGGGGAAAGGAGGTAGATGGGTGGGGGTACGGCTACAATTGGAGCGTGATGAGGTGTGGGTGATTAGCCTCTATGGACCAAATGAGAAGCAGGGGGAGGCATATGAGCAAATTTTGAAGGAGTTGGAGGAATTTGGGAATACCCCTATAATTTTGGGAGGGGATTTTAATCTGACATGCAATCCCTGAATGGACACAAGGAGGGAGGAGGTTGAGCGGACAGGTGCAGTTTGCATAAAATGCAGGAGAGATTGGGATTGGTAGATGTCTGGAGAAGCTGGCATCCAGGAGAGCGGAAGTACATGTTTTCTCTCCAATGCATGGAACCTACAGTAGGTTAGATATGATATGGGGGGGTGGACAATGGGTGGAGAGGGTACAAGAAGTGGAACATGGTTCAATCACCTGGTCAGTTCATGCCCCAGTGAGCGTAAAGTTTGATATGGGTACAACTGAGGACAGTTTAAAATTCTGGAAACTTAATGATTCCCTACTTGAGGAGCGGTATGTGGGGAAGCTTAAGGACAGTATAAAAGAATATATCCGGTTGAACGTTACAGGGGAGGTGTCTATGGGGGTGTTGTATGATGGACTAAAAGCGGTAATTCGGGGACAGCTGGTTAGCCTGGGTGTGCAAGTAAAGAGGGAGAAAGGGGCTGCGGAAATTGAGAAATCTGGAGAGAGCATCAAAGAGTGCAGGACGCACATACTACTGCGGAACTCATTAAGGTGAGGACAGAGCCGAGCAAATTGCGGGCTCAAGAAATGGCGTACCGGTTGGCGGTGTTGAAGCAGGCCCATTTTGAAGGGGGAAATACGGCAGGGAGGCTCTTAGTCTGTCGTCTAAAGGCAAGGATGCAGGCAGCTTTCATAGAGGGCATTAGAAATAATAAAGGGGAAATGGAGCACCGCGCCAAGGGTATTAGGAAGATATTTAGGGAATTTTATGAGAATTTGTACAAGAGCGAAACATTGGTGGGGGGGGGGGAGGAGACTAGAAATGTAGCACCACAAACAGCACTATTAAAGGTTTTGACATCTCTAATCTTCTACTGATTGGCCTTTCATGCATAAGTTTCGAAGCATGTGCTTGGAAAAGATTAACACACATCAGCAGATTAAAAAAAAATTAAGTTATACAATTACCGGTGGCCGGTGAACATACAAACTTGTCTCTGGTAAGGGCAGAAAATCCAACTAACAGCTCAAGGGTATCTGTATAAGAAAGGGGCAAGGAGGGTGGAACAAAAATTCTAAGATGTACGTTTAGTTTAGGACTGCTAAATATTCACTCACTTACTTTGCAGCTTCTTGTGCTGTCTGTACCTTAAACTACTGGCAGGGTCTCAGATGAAGTACCAAAAAAGCATAGTTACTCACCTGTAACAGGTGATCTCCAGGAACAGCAGGAATTTAGTGTTCACATATGGGTATCGTCGGTACCGACGGAACCTGCGTGGGAACACTCCCCAGCGTCCAATAGGAAAGCTTTTGGGAGCATCCCACAGCGCCTGCGCGCTGCCTTCCCGCCTTTCCCAACTGTCCCTCTCCAGTTGAGTTTAAAGATGAGACAAAACAGAGAGGGAAAAAGATAGAGAGATACAACTCCTAGGGGAGGTGGGTGGGTTGTGAAGACTAAATTCCTGCTGTTCCCGGAGATCACCTGTTACAGGTGAGTAACTACACTATCTCCAGGAACAAGCAGGAATGAAGTCTTCACATATGGGGACTCCCTAGCTGCAGATGCCAGGGAGATGGCCCCAGAAGTTGTCCCCCCCTGTGAAAGGGCTCCACTTCCCCCCATGGATCTCTGGCATCCTACCAGGGATGGTGGGTAGGAGTTGATTAAGTATGGAACAGGTGTTGAGCAGCCTGACCAAACAAAGCATCCCAGCGGGAGTCCTTGTCTAAGCAGTAATGGGCTGTGAAGGTATGAACCGAAGCCCAAGTAGCTGCTCGACAGATGTCATCGATACACAGAGTGAAGATGAGCCATAGAGGCTGCCATGGCTCTCACATTGTGAGCTGTGACATGGCCTTCAAGAGGAAGGTTCTTACTCTCATAGCCAAAGAAATACACTGTGCAATCCAGCTGGACAGTGTTCTTTTGGAGACTGGAAGTCCCAAATGACTAGGATCAAAAGCAACAGAGTTGAGAGGACATTCTATGTTGCTGTGTCCTTTGCAAGTAAAAGGTCAAAGCCCTTTTACAGTCCAAAGTATGAAGATTCCTTTCTGCATTTGAGGTGTGAGGCCTTGGGAAAAATACAGGAAGGTAAACCGCTTGGTTTAAATGAAAAAGGTGACACCACCTTTGGCATAAAGTGTAGATGAGTCCTAAGGACTACTTTATCATGATGGAACCTTGTGTAAGGAGGATCAGCCACCAACGCTTGCAATTCACTGATGAGACATGCTGATGTGATTGTAATAAGAAAGATGACCTTATAGGAAAGGAATTTCAAAGAGGTAGTAGCTAATGGTTCAAAAGGCGGCTTCATGAGCTGCCAAGAACCAGATTTAAGTCCCATGCCACCGGTGGTGGCTTAATGGGAGGCTTAGTTAAAAGAAGGCCTCTCTTAAGTCTTGCTAAGAGGAAATAGGTTGTCCATTTAGAGGCTTGAAAGAAGCTGCAATAGCACTCAAATGAACTCTCACTGAATTGGTCTTAAGCCCTGCATTAGATAAATGAAGGAGATACTCCAGTAATAAATCGCAAGAGGGTTAAGGCCCTTCTGCGAGCACCATTTGGAAAACCTTTTCCACTTGAATGCATAAGAGCGTCTTGTGGAACGCTTCCTGGAAGCATGAAGGATATCCTTTACCTGCTGGGAAAGGTTAAGACCATGAAGTTCAAGTCTTTCAGCAACCAGGCCCTGAGATGCAGACACTGGGGATTGGGATACCATAGCATCCCGTCCTCCTGAGAAAGGAGATCTGGAGCAGATCCTAACTCCAGAGGCGGAGCTTGAGAGAGATGTAGGAGCATAGGGTACCACATTTACCATGGCCAATGTGGAGCTATGAGAATCATATGACCTCTGTCTCTCTGAAGCTTGAGCAGGGTTTTGGGAATTAGGGGAATAGGTGGAAAGGCATACAGGAAGGCCTGGCCCCAATGGAGGAGGAAAGCATCCCTGAGCTGGAATTCTGGAACAGAACCGGGGAAGTTTAGCATTCAGCGGACTTGCAAAGAGGTCTATGTCCAGGGTTCCCCAAATTTGAAAAACTTTGGCCAACTGGTCTGCATGGAGAGACCATTCGTGTGGAAGCAGAACTCGACCGAGTCTGTCTGCCCAAGAGTTTTGAATGCCTGGAAGATACACCACAAGGAGATGAATCTTATGCTCTCTGGCAAGGGTCTGTAGTCACAAAGCTTCATTGCATAGTGACAGAGCCTGTTCCGCCCTGCTTGTTCACATAGAACATGGCTACTTGATTGTCCGTTTGAACTAGGACTGTGTTGTAGCTGAACTGGGTGTGGAATACTCGAAGAGCAAGGAAGATTGCTCTGAGTTCCAGGAGATTGATGTGTAGATAGGTCTCCTGTGGAGTCCAGGTACCCTGGGTAGAGAGGCCTTGCAGGTGGGCTCCCCAACCCAACTGGGAAGCATCTGTTAGAGTGGCTTGGGGTGGGGGTTGCTGAAAAGGAGACCCCACCAAAAGGTTTTGGGGTGACTGCCACCATTGGAGGAACAAAATAAGGCAATCTGAGTTTGCTATTTTGTCTGACAGGCAAACCTATGCCTGAGTCCACTGAGTGGATAAAGTCCACTGGGCTGCCCTTATATGAAGGCAAGCATAAGGAACCACATGCACGGTGGATGCCATGTGGCCTAGCAACTGTAACATTTCCCGAGCAGTGAGGTGAGGTTTTAGCACTGTTTGGGAAGCTAACTGCACAATGCGAAGGCAGCGGGGCTTTGGAAGGTAGGCCTTTGTCTGTCTGGTATCCAGCAGAGCTCTTATAAACTCCAGGGACTGAGTGGGAGCAAGATTGGATTTTGGGAAGTTTATGACAAGTCCCAAATACTGAAGAATGCGCATTGTGCGAGAGAGAGCAACCCTGGCCTAAGGCTCCTAAGGGGCTCGAATGAGCCAGTCGTCTAAGTAAGGGAAGACGAATATTCCTAGGGTGCGGAGAAATGCTGCCACCACAGCCATGCATTTTGTGAACACCCTTGGTGCAGAGGCCAGGCCAAAAGGAAGAACCCTGTATTGGTAGTCCTTCTCTTGAAACAGAAAACGAAGGAAATTTCGATGAGTTGGATGGATGAGAACATGAGTGTACGCATCCTTGAGATCTAGAGAACAAAGCCAATCCTGACTCTGAAGGTATGGCAGCAGAGTTCCTAGAGAAATCATTTTGAACTTCTCTTTGAACAGGAATTTGTTCAATTCTGAGGTCTAAAATGGGTCTGTGTCCTCCTATTTTCTTTGGAATAAGGAAATAGGGGGAGTAAAACCCTGTACCCTGTTGGAGAATAGGTACCTCTTCTATTGCCCCTTGGGCAAGAAGCACAGTGACTCTTGATCTAACTGGTCATTGAGAGAGGTCTGAGAATTGAACTGTCTTACCATTGTAGGAGGGGGCATGCTGAGGAAACGAAGCTTGTACCCCTCTCTTACAACAGACAGAGTCCAATTTTCTGCTGTTATCTGACCCCATCTGGGGGCAAAATGACAATCTTCCTGGAATGGTGGAAGGTTCTGGGCCGTTCAGGGCCAGGAAGGCAAAGTTCTCTAGATAGGCGTCAAAGCCCCTGTGGAGGCTGCGTCTGCTGAGCCGATTGAGGCTTAGCAGCTTTTCTTTTCTTTGCCTAGGTTGTTGCTGCTGTCCCTTTTGGGTAGAGTGACCTAAACAATGCCCCTGCTGGGTATAAAAGAGGGATAAAAACTTCTTACTGAAGAATGGTTTCTTGTAGGATTTTGTCTAAATCTACAGCTGATCCTGCAAGGAAAATCTATCCAAAGTGATATTGTCAGCATCTATCTCATTAGCTTTTTCCTGCCAATTCTTGCCAAAGAGATTCTCTCCTGTGCAAGGAATATTCCCTAGTTTATCCTGTACCCAAAGTTCCAAGTCAGATGCCTGGAGCCAGGCAATCCTACGTGCACCTATGGCAATAGCAGAGGTTCTGCTTATGCACTCAAAGCAGTCAAAGGCTGCACGATTCACAAACTTGGAAACATCCTGAACATGTTTGACAAGGGCGAGGTAATCCTGCCTTTTATCAGGAAGGAGAGGGCTCATAAGCTGTAAATCTCCTGTGACCTCCTTAAGGAACATTCCCATGTATAATATATAGGAACTGATCCTAGCAAAAAGCATGGAAGCTTCGACGTCCAAAGGCGTCAAGAGTCCTACACTCACGTCCTGGAGGATTAGATGCCTACCTTTTTGCACTCTTGATCCTTCTCATAGCTGATTCCACCACCATGGAATGGTGTGGTAGCTGAGTCTTCTGAAACCCAGGACAAGGAGGAACTCGATACATGGTGTCGAGTCTTCGAGAGCAAGGAGATGTGGTTAGAGGTGTTTCCCACATCCTTAACATGAGATCATGCAAGATCTCATGAATAGGTAAGGTAGCTGCCTCCTTGGGAGCCTTAGGGTATTGTAGGATTTCTAATTCCTTTGCCCTAGGCTCTTTTTCAGGAGCCACTGTGATGGCAAGACCTCGAGCCACATCTCAGATAAAATCCTGAAAGGACATATCCTCTGGTGGATACATCCTACGCTGAAGAGAAGAAGAATCCTCAGGAATAAGTACTCTGAATCCTCGGATGAGTCTGAAGACTCTGAAATCTCTGCCAATACCAAAGTATCTCCAATCTGGGTGATCGTGCAAGGCATGGTACCGGTACCGATTGAAGTCGGCATCGGAGGGGTCCGGTACCGACATGTCGATACTGGATGGATAAGCATGACTTGGTCCCGGTAGAATACCTGCCAATGCCGATGCAGTCGGTACCGGAGTCAGTGCCGGTTGAATTGTCTGAAGCGGTTTCAGGGGCATCAAGGCCGTGAGAATAGCCACCAGACTGCGTTCAATAGCCAAGAATCTCTGGTCTATCGACGCTGCCGATGCTTGGGTATCGGTACCGGATGAAGCAGCAGATACCCCAGAGCATGGCACCAGTAGTTCTGCTGAGGTTGAGGCCTCGAGAACATCCTGGAGCCCCATTAGTATTTTGGAAGCCGAAACTTCCCGCCGGGGCAATTTTGCTGGTGAAAGTCCCTCAAGGGCAACGCCAGAGGCATCTCGATGCTTAGAGGGAGATCTACCCTTTGAGGACCGGCTAGATTTATGTTTAGTTATCTGAGATCCATGGGAGGAAGAAGACGAAGCCCTGGAAGATGTCGATGCCACAGAGGCTGCATTGGAGGGAAAAAGGGTGCTAAGTTTAGCAGCTCGGTTCTGCCGGCCCCTTTTCGACATCATCCCACAGGCAACACACTCCGAAATAGAGTGGTCAGGACCTAAACATTTGAGGCACCACTCATGGGTGTCAGTGACGGAGATGGTACCGCCACACTTGGAACACTTTTTAAAACCCAAAGCAGGTTTTTCCATTTTAAAGGAAAAAGTTGGGCCTAGTGCCCAAAATGGCACGTGGCACCTGAGGAGAAAATAACTGGAAAAAAAGACTCCAGAAAAAAAGGTTTGGGTTTTTTTTTTTTTGGAAAAAAAAAGAAAAAAGAACCAGCGGTACAGGTGTAGCGTCGAAGGAAGGCAGACACGACCACAAAAAAGAATAGAAGGGTATTATTTTCTGCGGTGTCGGCTCCGTGGAAAACGAAGAACTGGAGAGGGACAGCTGGGAAAGGCGGGAAGGCAGCATGCAGGATGCTCCCAAAAGCTTTCCTATTGGACGCTGGGGATCGTTCCTGCGCAGGCTTTGTCGATACCAATGATACCCATATGTGAAGACTACATTCTTGCTTGTTCTGGAGATAAGACTAACCCCTCATCTAGGCACCAGCAGTGTGGGACCATGTGGGCAGAAGAACATCACATTTCTGTGACAACGGCAACACCACTGGCAATTACCTGCGTGAAAGGAATGGAATTAGATTGCCAGGCCTATCTTGCCAAAATACTCAAAAGGATAGTCACAAATTACTGTGTAGTGCTGGAAGACGAGACCTCCAGGTCAGAAACAGGCAACTGGGGAAGAACTGGTAAAGCCAGTATTTAATTTTGTGGTTGATCAAAGCCCTCGGGACATTAAACTACTGATATAGCTATGGATGAAATGGGAGTCGGAAGCTGCAAACACGTTTTACATACTAGGACATGGAACGTATGAAGCATGAACCAAGAAAAGCTGGAGGTGGTCAAGAGTCAAACAGAATGTGTACAACTTGATCTGTTAGGCATCAGTGAACCAAAATGGACTGGCATCGGGCACCAAATCTGATGATTACATGGTATACTATGACAGAAATAAAAGAGATGGTGTTGCAGTTATAATTAAGAAACGTGCAAGGACTAATGAAAAAATGCAATTTGTAAACACTTAGTTTCTAAGCTGAGAATGCCCATCAACAACTATTATTCAATTATATGCCCCAACAATAACTGCAAAAGGAAGAAATTGATCAAGTCTATGAACAAGTACAAGCTGACATTGACAGAATATGCAAACAAGATATACTGATATTCATGGGCAACTGGAACACAAAAGCTGAGAACAAAGAAGGTAAAATGGTTGAAAAAATATGGGCTAGGCAACAGAATTCTATCAGTCTTCATCTTCATTTCTAAGAACAAACACTCTTCATTGCAAACTTCTTCCAGCAACACAAGTGGCAACTGTACAAAAAGCAAATTGATTGCATCTGTGAAAGTCAATGATTGACAAGCTCAAAACGGGCAAAATCTGGAGCCGACTGTGGTACAAATCACAAGCTACCAGTATGCAAATCAGAGCTAAAGCTGAAAGAGGAGCAAGCCACTCATGAATGTAGCAAACAAATAGGAATTACACTTACCTGGTAATTGTGGTTCCTTGAGCGACTCCAGTTTAGTCCTCAACCTCTGGGTAGTGAAACCTCCTCCTGCAGCTTGGAGACTGGGCATGTCAAAAACTCATGACATCACTGGATATAGCCTGCTGGTCTCTCCCATCAGACCCCAGTGAACTATTGACAAAGCAGACTCAAAGGACCAAAAAATCAGTCTTTTTTTTTTTTAACTTAACATTATATTCAAGGGCACGCAGAACATATAACCTACCTACCTACTACTCCCCTTCCAGAAGGAAAGGGACTGCTTCCTGCATGCTCTCTTTTCCGTCAAATGCCTAGCCCTAAACAATCCAGAGCAATATAGCAATATATATAATATCATAATATAATAATATAACAATATAGCGCAAAACAAATGGAAGCATCAAAATGACTTAACACCAGTGAAGGCCTATATCCACTTAACCTTGCACTTCCCCCAACAGAAAAACCACTGCTAAGACCCCATCCCCGGGCGGGAATGAGGACTAAACTGGAGTCACTCAAGTTAGGAATTACAATTACCAGGTAAGTGTAATTCCTATTTCCTTATCGTTCCTCCAGTTTAGTCCTCAATCTCTGGGATGTATCAGAGCAGTAATCATTGGGAGGGACCTTTCCAGCTGGATCTCAACACCGCCTCCCTGAAAACGGCATCCTTAGCTGCCAGAACATCTAGGCGGTAGTGCTTACTGAAAGTATGGAGAGACAACCAAGTGGCCTCCCTACAGATGTCCACTGGCGGAACCAAACTGTGCTCCGTCCAAGAAGACGCTTGCACTCTGGTAGAGTGAGCTCGTAAGCTCCCTGGGACTGTACGGTCCCGTAGAAGACAAGCAGACGCACTTGCTGCTCCAATCCATCCAGAAATGGACTCCTTCACTGCCGCTTCCCTTTGCGGGGCCCTCCAAACACCCCAAAGAGAGACGATCCGCCTTGCAAAGGTTTCTGAAACCTTTAAACACTGCTGCAGCACTCTTGACATCCAAACAGCGCAAGCTATGGTTCAATACGCTCCCCTCCGTCACACCTAGCGCTGCAAGAAAGCCATTTTAGTTAAGTGAACGTAGAAACTACCTTTGGCAATGACGACGGAACCAGCCGCCAGGCCACCTTCTGTCTGGAGACAGATAAACTATTCCTGACAGGTCAACGCCTGCAACTCCGAAAATCGCCTTGCCGAACAGATGACCATCAAATGTACCGTCTTCAAGGCAAACCCTTAACCTACGCCTGTTGCAAGGGCCCCAATAGCGCACTAGCTAACGCTCCTAAAACCAACTTGAGCTTCCCCTGTGGAATTAATAGCCTACGAGAGGGCTACAAGTCTGGTAACCGCCTGAGAAAGCGTACCACATCGACCTGTGCACGAGAGCCACTCCCTGTCCTTTGCCCCTATTGCAAGACAGAGCTGCTGACTGAACTCTCCAGGACCTGCCTTTACCAAACCCATCCTGCAGAAAACTTAATACCAAGGGAACTGACACTGTTGTCGCGCGAGCGTGCCTCCGCGAGCACCCGTCCTCAAAGATGCGCCATATATGCACATGTGCAAGAGACAGACTTTTTTTTTTGCGGCAAGGTGGCAAAGACTGCTGCCGAGCAACTCTTTCCTTAAGCTTGCCCTTTCAATGGCCACCCCGTAAGCAAAAAACGATGCACTTGAGGCATTCGAAGGGAACCCCGTAGCAACAGAATCTCCAATGTCGGAAACCTCTATGGATTCCCGTCTAGCAACCGTATGAGGCAGGCATACCACGGGCGCCTCGGCCAGCCCAAGGCCCCCCAACCACACGTTTCCCTGAAGCGCTTTGATATGTAGAACCACTCGACCTATGAGTGCCCCTGATGGAAAGACAGAGAAGGCCGGATGACGGCCGCTGTAGAAACAGTGCGCCGATGCCTTCCGACCTCCTTTTGCATCATCTGCTGAAGAAGCGACCTGTTTACGCAGAGTGAAACGCCACCATGAGGTCCATTACTGGCTGTCCCCATATGTGACCGATCTGTACGAACACTTCTGGATGTCACTCCCATTCTCCGGCATCTAGTCAGACCCAGCTGAGGAAATCTGCCGTCACAATGTCCTTACCCGCAACATGCGCCACCGAAAACGCTGACAGCCAAAGCTCTATCCACACACACACAGACCCTCTGCCGCAGCCTCTATGGCCACACTTCTGGTTCTGCCCTGCCGATTGATGTAGGCCACCACCGTGGAGTTGGACAGTACTCGCACCGCTCGACCTGTCACCGTAGCTGCAAACACCTGCAACGCCCAGCGTATTGCTCGCATTTCCAGTCGGTTGACCGACCACTGGGTCTCCTGTGTACTCCAAGAGCCTTGCACGAAACGATCTCCGAATGTAGCGGAGTTTAACAACGTTTTTGGCCAAGCTCCCGGAGGAAAGGTCCATAACCATTTATTAGAGAGAAGCTGGAAAATTATAATTTTTTTTTTTATACCAACTTTCACCAATTCAAGATGTTCTACAAGCCACACAACTCAACCGAGCGTCACATCTGTTGTACATGCAACGGAACCCTTAAAATATGAGCATACATGAATCCACCTCCTGCCCTGATACAAGCATTGAGTAGCCTATTCGTCTTTTTGGAAACCAGACAGGTCCTTAAGACCTGGATTGGCTACCCTAGGAAACAGGATACTGGACCTGAAAGAGCTTGGTCTGACCCAGTATGGAATTTCTCGTATCCTTATGAATGGAACCTCCCCAAGGTCTCTACCTTGGAAGTAACAGGCTGCGCCTGGCCTTATGGCTAGCTCACATGGAGTAGTGCGGCCTAGTGGTTGAGGCAAGTTGCCAGAGGACAAAGGGTTTGAATTCCAATCGAGACCACCAAGCTTGGGCCATAAAAACTGGGGTTCCTGGTTCCACAGGTGGTCCTTCTGGCCTTCGTTAAGCGACTTAACCCTCTGCCTCAGGTACCAAAACATAAAATTGTGAGCCCTTCAGGGACAAGGGAAATAGAAATACCATAATCGACTGTATGCCGCACTGACCTGTAGGAAATCAGTATACTCAAATAACTGACTGGGAATATGTGACCGTAGCAAACACTGTCAGTGGAGAGACATCAGAGCTGGTGCTGGCTCCTGGTCTTCCTTTCTCGCTCTCCCAGTCCTTCTGCCAGCATTGAGAAAAGGCTGAGAACAGATTGTCCAGTGGGCCGGGGACCTTGCGTCCTGGACATCAGAGAGAAAGAGGGGCTAGGATCTGGGAACAAAGCCCAAAGAGAAAGGGAAACTGGTGACTGACACTGTAGCTCCTCCGGATGGCTCACTCCACAGCAGATCCCACGACTGAATCTCCAACCCCATGTAACACCATGAGGACCTCACGCACTTTATTACAAATCGACATCCCCCCCCATTACTGGAGAAATTACCTTAGCCTGATAATACAAATCTGAGCAAAGAAATGCAGTCTCACTCTGCAAAGAGTGCACCCAAAAATCATGCCTAAGCAATTGTGAGCACATACAAAATGCACATCTACATATATGGGTGACCCAGCACTTGTCACCCAAACACAATGCAGTGAGCACGCTTGAACATAGGCTGAATACATGGAGCATACACAGAGTATTGACTTCCGCTACGAAACCTTCCAGTGCCCTGGAGCGCTAAGCCCCAGACTGTGCTACCTAGATGTCCTTCTCTTCACCCTCAGCCTTTAACAAGATGGCACAGACGGGTCAGTGCCCCTACTAAGTGCTTAAAGCCCTGCTCTGACAGCACAGGCTCTAGAAATAGATGAGAATTTCCTGGGAAGGGCGTGCTAAGTGGAGCTATGAAACACACAGGCACTCCCCCCCCCCCCCCGCCTTCCTGCAGTCAGAGAAATAGCAGTGGGATACACCGATAACCTTGCAAGTGGAGGTCTTAGAGGTTGCTGCCTGTGTGAACCTGATGAGGAATACGATTTCGTATTTTACAAACCCCCCCCCAGGGATGGGGGCACTCAATACTATATGTGATTCATGAGCAGCACTGCCATCCGGTGGCCTTTAGGGCACCAGAGCCCAACAAACAATACAGAAATTGAGCTTTAAATCTTGGTCATATAATCTTGATGTGCAGAACATTACAGCTGCTTGTTTAGTCACTAACCCCTGAGAGCCCATGAGATGGCCCTGTGGTTATTTCTTCCCTGACTTGCAGAGAATGATCAATCTGATGATGACTGCATACACACGGTCACAGAAAGGCACTATTGAGTGTACCAGCTGCCCTCTGGTGGCCATAGACCGTAGTACAGGCACTTCTTGTTTGACAGTTTAACTGTCATTATTATTAATTTTTTTTTTTATATCCTAAGGTTTCCTAAACCTGTCCCTGTGAAACCACAGGCGTTTGGGCAACATTCACTATAGAATACACAAAAGCACACTTCCAGCCTATCCCTCCTTCCACCTACAAGTTAGGGCTCTGCTCTTGAAGAACCTAAAAGCTGGCAATTTGCCTAATATCCCGGGACTTAACAGATGCTCCTCAGACATGATTAGAAACATAGAAACATAGAAACATGATGACAGAAAAAGACCACAAGGCCCATCTAGTCTGTCCTTCCATAACAAACTACAACAGTCCACTTTTTACCTTTAGAGATCCTCTGTGTTGGTCCCATGCTTTTTTGAATTCAGTTACTGTCCTCATCTCTACCACCTCCACTGGGAGACTATTCCACGGATCCACTACTCTTTCCGTAAAGAAATATTTCCGCATATCACTCCTGAATCTATCTCCCTTCATCCTCATCCCATGTCCCCTCGTCACAGAACTTGCTTTCAATTGAAAGAGGCTCTCTCCCTGGACATTTATGCCACGGAGGTATTTAAACATCTCAATCATATCACCTCTATCCCGCCTTTCCTCTAAGGTGTACATATTAAGATCCTTAAGTCTGTCCTCATATGCTTTATAACGAAGACCACTAATCATCTTAGTAGCAACCCTCTGCACCGACTCCATCCTGTTCACATCCTTTTGAAGGTGCGGTCTCCAGAATTGCACACCATACTCCAAATGAGGTCGCACCAAAGACTTATACAGAGGCATTATCACCTCCTTTTTTCTGCTAGCCATTCCTCTCCGTATGCACCCAAGCATCCTTCTAGCTTTTGCCGTCGCCTTTTCTACCTGTTTAGCTACTTTAAGATCATTGGAAACAACTACGCCTAGGGTCCCGCTCTTCTTTAGTGGACAAAAGTACTTCACCTCCTATACTGTATTGCTCCCTTGGATTGCTGCAGCCCAAATGCATGACCTTACATTTTTTTAACATTAAATCCCAGTTGCCAAATTCTAGACCATTCTTCAAGCTTAGCTAGATCCCTCCTCATGTTATCTACACCTTCCTGGGTGTCTACTCTATTGCAGATTTTGGTATCATCCGCAAAGAGGCAAACCTTACCCGACCGCCCTTCCGCTATATCACTAACAAAGATGTTAAAAAGAATCGGACCAAGGACAGATCCCTGGGGCACACCACTGGTAACATCCTTCTCCTCAGAGTGAGCTCCATTTACTTGTACTCTTTGTCGCCTCCCACCCAACCAATTTCTAACCCAAGCAGTAACTTTAGGATCCATCCCTAGGGTGCTCAGTTTGTTTATAAGTCGCCTGTGAGGAACAGTGTCAAAGGCTTTACTGAAATCTAAATACACCACATCTAGAGCTCTCCCGCGGTCCAACTCCTTGGTCACCCAGTCAAAGAAATCAATCAGATTTGTCTGACAAGACCTGCCTCTGGTGAATCCATGCTGCCTCGGATCCTGTAATCCGCTGGACTCCAGAAACATCACTATTTTCTCTTTCAACAGCGTTTCCATTAATTTACTCACCACTGAAGTTAAACTAACCGGCCTGTAGTTTTCAACCACATCCTTACTACCGCTTTTGTGTAAAGGCACCACATGAGCCTCTCTCCAGTCCTTTGGCACCACTCCCGACTCCAACGAGGCATTGAAAAGGTCAGTCAGTGGAGTTGCTAGAACGTCCCCAAGTTCCCTCAGTATTCTAGGGTGTATCCCATCCGGTCCCATCGCTTTGTCTACTTTAAGTTGAGCTAGTTTCTCACGAACACAGTCTTCTGAAAATTGTTCAAGATGTCCCTCGCTTCTGTTCTTATTTGTGGGTGTTTTCTGAGGTCCTGCTCCTGGTTCTTCATCTGTGAACACAGAACAAAAATATTTGTTAAGCAATTCCGCTTTATCCTTATCAGCTTCTACATATTCCCCCCCTGCACCCTTGAGTCTGACAATACCACTTTTGCCCTTCCTCTTCTCACTAATATATCTGAAAAATGTCTTATCCCCCCATTTTATTGCATTGGCTATTTCCTCCTCCTTTTGAATCTTTGTCTTCTTGACTACTTTGCTAGCTTCTCTAAGTTTTTCCAAATACAGATGCTTGTCTTCCTCTCTCTGTGATCTCTTGTATTTCATGAAGGCCTCCCTCTTTTTCTTCACTTTTTCAGCTACTTCCTTCGAAAACCATAGCGGTCTCCTGTTCCTTTTGCCTTTATTTACTTTAACAAAAAGGTTGGTTGCCTTTAAAATACCCCCTTTCAGTTTTGCCCACTGTTTTTCTACATCCCCCAGCTGCTCCCATCCCACTAACGACTCCCTGAGGTATTGGCCCATCTTTGCAAAGTTAGTCTTCCTAAAGTCTAAGATCTTCACCTTGGAATGGATTCTAACAGCCCTAGTCCTAATACTGAACCACACCATCTGGTGATCACTGGATGCAAAATGATCTCCCACTACAACATCAGAAACACTTTCTCCATTGGTAAGCACCAAGTCCAGTATGGCCCCTTCACGTGTGGGGTCTGTTACCAATTGCCTGAATAGTTCTCCCTGTAGAGAATCCAGGATCTCCTTACTCCTAGATGATACTGCAGCAGGAATGTGCCAAAACACATCTGGCATATTGAAATCTCCTAGCAGTAGCACTTCCCCTTTCCTAGCAATGCTGCGTATGTCTTCAATTAACTCTGTCCACCTCTTCCTCTTGTGAGGGAGGTCTGTATAGCACACCAATGCAAATAGATTTCTCTTTCCCTCTTTCTAGTTTAACCCACAATGCCTCCTCTCTCCCTTTTAAGCTCTGTAATTCCAAAGCTTTAATAGTAGTTTTTTACATATAGTGCCACTCCTCCTCCCCTTCTTCCTACCCTGTCCTTTCTGAATAAAGTATAGCCAGGTATAGTTACATCCCAGTCATGGTTTTCTGTGAACCATGTTTCTGTAACTGCCACTAAATCCAAGTCAGCCACTCCCACCAAAGCTTCAACTTCAGAGATCTTATTTCCCATGCTACGGGCATTAATACACACTGCTTTCCATATGTTACCCCTGTTACCCATTTCCATAAAGGTATTTAAATGTATCACTTACCTGGGGGCTTTCTTCACCCATCCCCAACGAATCTAGTTTAAAGCCCTCTTCAGTAGATTAGCCAGTCTACTACCAAAGATGCATTGTCCTTTCTTGGACAGATGGATGCCATCTCTGCTCTGCAACCCTTGGAACAGCATCCCATGGTCTAGGAAACCAAAACGCTCTCGAAGACACCATTAGGACACCATAAGATTAGGAGGGAGAGAACATGTTGCATCAGAGATCAATGCCAAAACTGCTGTCCTATAAAACTAAGAATAAACTTAAAAATAAAGAGGACTGACAACAGCCCCCTTAAGGCTGAGGAACCCCCCGAGCCTCAAAAAACCTACAAACAAAAGAAACACTAGGCTCAAAAATCTAGCTATTCTGCCTGTCTTCCTCACACAGGCAGCTCGCCACGCGGCTTCCTCACACAGGCAGCTCGCCACATGGTCCAAATACCTAGAGAGAAAATGGCCGCCCCTTTGCCAACGAATTTTGGTGCCAAGAACAGCCGCCGCTGTAAAAAGGAGGCCTCAGCAGACCGACAGAGCCTGAAGGCCTTACCTGCAGGGCCGAAAGCCACGCAGCCTGCTCCTACTGCCTTGAATTCATACGATCCTCAAGCCGCGCTGATGCGCCTGGCAGCCACAGCGAGGACCGCTCAGCCGGTTCCACAGAGTAAAAGTAAAATCCTGCAGCAATGGAGAGGCTCCATCTCACACAGCTTCAGTGTAGCTGTACGGATCCCGGAGCTCTCTCCCGTACCATCAAGGGAGAGAGATCCGCACTGGCGAATGCCTGCAGCAAGTGAAAATACCTGACAAGGAGAGAAGGCGAGAGCTGCTACTAATTTAAAGAGCCAGGCTCAAATGTAAAATTACTGTAAATATAAGGAAATTTGCTCCTAACAACTAAAGGGAACTAATCCCTGATTGCCAATTAACCAAAGGTAACTGAATTAAAAGTAAAATTAATGGTAAAAATCAAAAGTAAAATCAGAATAGGTCACACTAAATGCTCCTTATCTGTTCCCCCAAGTGAGCCCAGAAGCTAGGCTCACTACGTCCTCCTGCTGCATGGAGACTGGACACACTAGGGGCTGATGGGAGAGACCAGCAGGCTATATCCAGTGATGTCATGAGTTTTTGATATGCCCAGTCTCCAAGCTGCTCCTAGGAGGTGGTTTACTACCCAGAGGTTGAGGACTAAACTGGAGGAACGATAAGGAACACAATCTTGAAATATACCACCGGAATTTAAAAGAATGCCTGCACAATCAATTTGCTGCTTTGGATACAAATGAGAGCACCAGAAAAGCTGAGAGATAATAAGAGTTGTACTTGGAGAAAGTTTAAAAATAAAAAGGTGTGAAAACAAGTGAAAAAAGAGCAAGCAAAAAAAATGGCTAATATGAATGACCAAAGAAACACTGGAAATTGCTCAGAAACACAGAAGCCAAAGCCAGAGTAGAAACAGAAAATGATGGCAGAAAGACCACCTGGCCTATCTAGTCTGACCTTCCATATCCACTACAATAGTCCCCTTTTATCCTTTAGAGAGATCTTCTGTGTTTGCCCCATGCTTTCTAGAATTCAGATACTGTTCTCATCTCTACCTCCTCCACTGGGAAACTATTCCACGGATCCACCACTCTTTCTGTAAAGAAATATTTCCGCATATCACTCCTGAGTTTATCCCCCTTCACTTATCCTATGTCCCCTCATAGCAGAGCTTGCTTTCAGTGAAAAGAGGATCTCCTCATGGGCATTTATGCCATGGAGGTATTTAAATGTCTATCATATCTCCTCTATCCCGCCTTTCCTCTAACGTTTACATATTAAAAATCTTTAAGTCTGTCCCAATATGCTTTTATAACAAAGACTGCTAACCATCTTAGTAGCCACCCTCTGCACCGACTCCATCCTGCTTATATCTCTTTAAAGGTGGTCACACCAGAGACGTACACAGAGGCACTATCACCTTTTTTCTGCTGCTCTTTCCTCTTATGCACCCAAGCATCCTTCTGGCCTTTGCTGTGGCTAAGCAGGTAGAAACTTTAAGATCATTAGAAACAGGTATTCATATAATTAAAACAGATTTCCAATGAGCAGTAAGGCAAGAGAAAGTACTACAATGGTGCATATAAGGAAACAATCAGAAAAACTCAGAAGGGAGGAACTAGATCAGTTTTCCAAAAGCTACAAGAGTTGAAAGAATTCTGGACTCAGGCTGGAATGCTAAAAGATGCTCAAGGATGCAGAGATCAAAAAAAGGTGGAAAGAATACACACAGTCTCATACTATAAAGATCAAGTGTATCAACAGCCATCTCATCCTATACCTTTCAATCAGGAACCATTGGTAATGGGAGAAGACAACGTTGAAGCACTACTGAAAGCATTATCAAAATAACAGAAGCACAGGGCATTGAAAAGCATTCCCACTGAAGTGTTATAGCAAATTAGATGCAGCTGTTAAAATATTTACAAGTCTCTGCCAGGAAGCTTGGAAGACAACATCATGGCTAACAGACTGGAAGAGATGTGTTCATACCAATACTGAAAAAAAGTGTGATCTGACTGTGGAAATTGCAGTGTTGCTCCGATCCCACATGCCAGCAAGATTCTATTTAAGATCTCCAGTGGAGGCTATAACCATAACTGGAACGAGAACTACATGAAAAGCAAGCAGGGTTCAGGAAAGGGCAAGGAACAAGAGACATTGTGGATATGAGATGGATCCTTGAAAAAAGAAGGACAGATATCCTTTTAGTATCTTTCTACATGTTGACTATTACACAATTAAAGGCATTGCAAATCATTAAAAAACCATGGGTCAAATTAAGCAGCATAGGTATTCCAGAATACCTGATGTTTCTCGATTAATGTGAAAAGTTGTGATCGAAAACAGTTCAAACAGAACAAGGAGAAACTGAATTTTTTAAAATCAATAAAGGTGTACAACAAGGCTGCATACTTTCTCCATAACTATGTAGAAATAATCACAGAAGCAAGACTGTATAAAGAGAACCAAGGTGTTAAAATTGAGGGAAGACTGACGGAAGACTACCTTTACTATGCTGACGATACCATGCTACTGGCTGAAAGTGAAGATGATCTGAAACATCTGCTTATTGAGATTGAAGAACAATCTTAAAATGGCCAAGCACCTTAACATGAAGGCCAAGATCCTGACCCCTGGCAAAACAAATCATTTCATCCTTGAAGAAATGGAAATAGACAAATTTAACCTACTTTGATCAATAATTAAAGAAACAAGTGGTCAAGAAATTTGATACCACATTGCTCTTGACAGAATAGCTATGAAGGACCTAGACAAAATTCTCTAATGCAGACATCTCTCTACATACAAAGATTCAACTTGTCCAAGCTATGGTATTTTCAGTGTCATATGGATGCAAAGACAGGCAGGAAGAAAATAGATATCTTCAAAATTATGCTGCTGGTGAAGAGTACTGTGTATACTATGGACTGCCTAAAGAACAAAAGTCAGTATTAGTAATTTGTATAGTGCTACAAGCATACAGTCGTATCATTTGAACGATGAAAGAAAATCACACACACTTAGGTTTGACTTTTGTACATGTGTGAAAAGAAAGATTAGAGAAAGACATCAAGCTTGACATATAAGAACATAAGGAACGCCTGCTGCCCGGACACTCCACCTCCCTCTTCAGCTCCTGCCCAATCAGGGCAGTGGGAGCCTGATCAGCAGCAGACGGCAGCAATTAAAAGCGGCGTCCCTGCAGGGCGGGCCCGCGCCTGAGGGCCTCGCCAGAGGGCCCTTTGGCGTGGCCCTTAGGCGCGGCACAAAGGCGAGCAGAAGGAAACAACCAAGGGAAACAGCACCGCAGACAGCTTCACAGCAGAACACAACAAGGGGCAGACCGAGGCAAAGACGTCTGAAACCGCAAGTAGACCTCTGACAGAACATCACAGCAAACCAACATGATCACAACATTGTTTCTACCACTCAGCCTCCTCCTCACACATTTCCTACCACCAAACTCTCACCTCCACTACCCACACCATAACTCTCCATGGCATCCACCAACCACCTGGTCATACATAGAACCACAATGCAATCACTCTGACACACACAGCACATCAATGACAAGAAGAAAAAAAACACACACAAATCACACTCCCACACACTACATTCAAAGGATGCACACGATACAACAAAGCCCACAGAGCACGCAACCATAGAGCTCATAAACGCAAGATCCATATGCAACAAGATACACACAATAGCAGACCACCAACCACACATTCTTTGCATTACAGAAACTTGGCTCAATCCCACCGACAATGTTCTACTCAATCAATTGGTACCAGACACCTACACAGCATACAGCTGCCCACGCACCCATAAACGCGGAGGAGGGGTACTGATAATTGCAAAGAAGAACCTAAAGTTCAAAACTCAGAGCTCCGACACACCACAAGGCAACACAATCAGCATCGTGAACAAACACATGGCACTCTGCCTAACCTACAGAGCACCCTGAGCCTCACTTGATGAACTAGCATCTACGCTCGAAACAGTATGCGCCATCACCGCAACTAACAAACCCACGCTACTGCTAGGTGACTTCAACCTCAAGTCCACCAACAACAAAGATGCAGATGCCTTCCTCCAAGCAATGACCTCACTTCAATTCACCCAAATCATCGACGCCCCAACGCACAGACACGGCTCTACACCAGATCTCATCTTCGCAACCAGCTCCCTAACTTCAAGAGGTCTAATTTCAACACCCTCCATCATCCCAGTTCCTTGGTCAGACCACTACATAATCAAGATAAAGCTGCAACTACAAAAAGACAATCACAACGAACAGACAACTCACCCACACAAAGGCGATTCAAGAACTTCGACAGAGACGCCTTCCTACAAGACACGATAAAACAACTGACTACAGAAACAGACAACCTGGAGACTCAAATAACCAACTGGAACACACTATCCAACGCCGCCACAGCAACAGCTACCAGACCAAAGAAACACCGTCACAACAAGAGACAACACAAGCCCTGGTACTCCACAACCTTACGACAAGAAAAAAAGAGAACTCAGAAAGAAAGATTCAACGGAGATGGAGAAAATCCAAGACACCTGAAAACCAGCAGATATACCTAACAAACCAAAACCAATACACTGAACACATCAACCAATCCAGGAAAGAATACCATACAAACATGATAAACACCTCCATAAACAAACCCAGAGAGCTATTTGAAATAGTGAAAATCCTCACAAAGGAACAAAGGACAGAGGGGGAAGTACAAATAGACCCACAAAAATTTGCTGATCACATCAAGGAAAAATTTCACTCCACAGAACCAACTACGCCCAGATCTTCAACCCAGCCTGATTCACACCCTAAGACCTGGGACACATTCTGCCCTCCCTCAACAGAACAGCTCTCCCACATCATCTCAGCAATCAAAACAAGCACCGCTCCTATGGACCCTTGCCCAGTATCATGGATCAAAGCCACCAAATCAAGCTTCATCCACTTCATACACAACATGGTGCACAACTCACTCACCCAAGAACTCATGCCAGCTCAACTAAAACAAGCTACAGTACGACCAATACCAAAGAAAATAACTCTCGACAAGAGCAACCCAGCCACATACCGACCAATATCCAGCATACCCTTTCTAGCAAAAATCATAGAAAAATCAGTACAACAACAACTACAGGAACACATCGACAACCATGCTCCTCTAGATGACAACCAACACGGCTTTCGCCCCAACCATGGAGTCGAAACACTGCTAATATACTTCTTAGATAACATCCTCCGAGTCATAGACAACACCAAAAAAGGTATCCTAATGATCTTCGTAGACATCTCTTCTGCATTCGACACAGTTGACCACCTAACTCTCCTGGAAAGACTAAAGAAAATTGGACTTCATGGTACCACATTAAAATGGTTCCAATCCTACCTCACCGACAGGCAGATACAAGTCAAGGTAGGCCACAACATCTCTCAACCCATAAAAGTCCTCCAAGGAGTGGCTCAAGGGTCTGCCCTCTCGGCACTTCTGTTCAACATATACATCCAGCCAATATGCGACATCCTGAAAGCGAATAACATTCAATACACCATCTATGCAGACGATATTATGATATACACGCCTATCTCAATTGACAACCCAGACTACTCTAAAATAACCGACTGCTTAACACAAATGACTAGATGGTGTAAAGACAACAACCTCGCAATCAACTACAGCAAGACGGAGGCACTAATAATCACTCGCAACCCAGACTTCATCCACCCACCGGACATCAAAGTAGCAGACACAACCATTCCAATGAAATCGGAAGTAAAATACCTTGGAGTAACCCTGGACAACGAACTGAATCTCAAGACACACGTAAGCAAAACAATCAAGAACGCATACCACAGGATGAGAATCATCAGAAGACTTAAACTCCTCCTCACCACAGAACACTTCCGTACCGTATGCCAAGCACTTATCACTCCATTACTGGACTTCTGCAACCCCATCTACCTTGGGCTAGCAAAACAAACTCTCAAACCTCTTCAACTAGCTCAAAACACTGCAGCCCGCATTATATCTGGCTCAACAAGACATGAACACATTACTCCGGTTCTTAAAGACCTACACTGGCTCCCAATCAGCTCACGCATCAAATACAAAACAATAATAAACATATTCAAATTAAACACCACATTTCAGCCAACAGCCTGCACACCCTCATTCATCCAGACACCAGCACTCGCCCAAGAAGAAAAGGAACCTCCAACAGAGTCAACACCCTGAGCAACTAAAGAAAAACACGAAAGGATACCACAGAGAGAGCACTCTCACTGGCTGCCCCAACAATTTGGAACTCTCTCCCAGACGAACTGAGATCGACAACGGACCTCAAAGACTTCCGCAAACAGCTGAAAACAACACAACACTATGGACATGTCACCTAACCAACAAGAATCACGTACTCAGCCCTTCCAACCCTGATAAGAAACTGTACAACGACACAGGATATATCTTAAGCCCTAATTGTATAGAAACCTTGTATTATAGCCCATGCTGTACCATAGCGCACAATGTACATAGTTCTACCTAATCTAACACACTTTCCCTCATACGCAATTCATAACATTTCTTTCACTGCATGAATTACACCTCCACTACTTTTGATTGTATTGTTGTGACACCGCCTTGATTGTAGGATAAGGCGGTATAGAAATAATGTTAAATAAAATAAATAAGATATGCCATACTGGGGTCAGACCAAGGTCCATCAAGCCCAGTATCCTGTTTCCAACAGTGGCCAATCTAGGTCGTACATACCTAGCAGTGTCCCCAAAAGACAAAAGGTTCCACAATGCTTGTATTGGGTCAAGCATTGATATCCTGGGTCCCTTCTTAATAATGGTTTATGGACCTTTCCTCCAGGAACTGTCCAAACCTTTTTTAAACCCAGCTACACTAACAGCCTTTACTACATCCTCTGGTAACAAATTCCAGAGTTTGATTACACGTTGAGTGAAAAAATATTTTCTTTTATTAGTCTTAAATAGTTTACCCTGTAGCTTCATTGCATGTCCCCTAGTCTTTCTATATTCTGATAACGTAAACAATCGATCTACGTTTACCCGTTCCACTTCTTCATTAATTTATAGACTTCTATCATATCTCCCCTCAGCCATCTCTTTTCCAGGTTAAAGAGCCCTAACCTTTTTAGCCTTTCATAGGAGTATAACTCCATCCCCTTTACCATTTTGGTGGCTCTTCTCTGAACCTTTTCTAATAACGCTATATCCTTTTTAAGATACAGCGACCAGAATTGCACACAATATTCAAGGTGCGGTCTCACTATGGAACGATATAGAGGCATTATAATATATTTTGTTTTATTTTCCATTCCTTTCCTTATGATACCTAGCATTCTATTTGCTCTCTTGGCCGCTGCTGCACACTGGGCCGAGGGTTTTAACATGTTATCCACAATGACGCCTAAATCTTTTTCCTGGGTGGTGGTTCCTAATGTGGAACCTTGCATCGTGTAACCATAGTTTGGGTTGTTCTTCCCTAGGTTGCCACCCACCCACTCCCTGGACCTTGAGGGTTAAGGGAGGGGCTGGCCTTGAATGCCCTTGAGGGTTAATGTTGTAGTTGTGTTGGTGCTCAAGTGATAAGGCAAGGCAAAGAATATTTCTTTTTTTATGAGGTTTATTTCCCGCTTACGCAGTTCAAATGCAGCAGACGTACATGAAATAATATGGTACAAAACAAGGTTGAGAAACTGAACTTATTTATTTAACTATTTCTTTTATACCGCCCCTTCCAGAGATCAAGGGCGGTTTACATATAACAGATTAACAGTCTTGTACACAATTTGTATACATTTTACATAGAACAGTAGAAATCAACTATTTACATTGAACAGTAGATATAAACTTTGTAGGTATTGTAACAAAAACAACTTGAAGGTATTAAAGCAAAATCTTTGTAGGTATTAAAGCAAACATATCAAACTTTGTACAAAAGTATATTTACATCGTGTAGTGTGTGTGGTGTATGGGGTAGAAATTGGCGTAGGTGCTGGAATTTAGTTCCTTTTATTTTTGTCATCTTTGGGGCGTGTGTGGGGGGGGACAGGTTTGTGGTTACATTGTTGGGGTTAAGGGAGTTTGTGCATGGGTGCCCACATTTGTAGTAGAGCTGGCTTTGGGGGAGTAGGGGATTTCGAAGTGTTCAGTGAACAGGTAGGTCTTTAATTCTTTTCTGAATTGGATGAGGTCTCTTATGGTGCGAAGTTCAATAGGGAGGTCGTTCCAGAGTGTAGGAGCAGTGAATGAGAATGCTCTAGAGCTAGTGGTATTCTTGGTTTTACAGATGGCTTTAGGTATGATGAGGGAGTGGGCTGCGTTTTGTCTGAGGGTCCTTGTCGATGTTGGAGATTGCAGTAATGTGGTTAAGTGTGAGGGGGCTATGTCGTTTATGAGTTTATAGGTTGTTAGGATAATTTTGTATTTGATTCGGCTGTTTATAGGAAGCCAGTGGAGTTCCAGCAGTATTGGGGTTACGTGGTCTGTTAGGCGGGCTTTAGCAATTACTTTTGCACAGATGTTTTGTGCTCTTTGTAGAAGGTATGTGCTTTTTTGAGGGAGGCCTATTAGGAGGCTATTGCAATAGTCGAAGTGAGGGGTGATCAGTGTACTTACTACGGATCTAAAGTCTTGTGTTTCAAGGAGTGGCCTTAGGTGCTGAATAGTTTTGAGTTTGTAGAAAATGGTTTTTACTGTTTGTTTTATGTGTGGCAGCATGGATAGGGTGTGGTCTATTATTACCCCTAAGTATTTTACCTGTTTTCTGACAGGTATTGAAGTTTTGTTGATTGTGATTGTTTCCGGGTAAGTGTTCTCAGTCATAGAAGATCTTGTTACAAACATTGCCTCAGTTTTTTTGAGATTTATGCTGAGGTAGTTCGTTTCCATCCAGGAGGAGGTCTCGGCCATGCATTTGGATAGAGAGTCATATGTATGGTTTTTAGTGGTTATGGGGATAGCTAGCATGATGTCATCAGCATATATAAAATGGTTAATCCTGTGTCTTTTAAATATGTTTGTTATCGGTTGCAGATACAAGTTAAATAGGAGGGCTGAAAGGGCTGATCCTTGGGGTATTCCTTGTCCTTGGGGGAATGTTTCTGATGTTTGTTGATCAATTTGGACGCGTATTAATCTATGTGAGATGTAGGATTTGAACCAGTTAAGGACAATCCCGCCTATTCCTAGGTTTTCTAATCTGTTGATCAGTGTCTGGTGATTAATGTTATCAAAGGCAGCAGAGATATCTATAAATAGGAGTAAGAAGCCTTGGTGTTTGTCATCTGTGCCCTTGATGAGGAAGTCCATAAGGGTGATTAGGAGGGTTTCTACTCCGTGGAAAGGGCGGAAACCAAATTGGTGTGAGTCAAGTGGTTTGTGTTCATCAATGTGTTCCTGTAACTGAATTTGAATTGTTTTCTCTATTATTTTAGCTATGAATGGAATGCTGGCTATGGGTCTGTATGAGTTTGGGTCTTTTGAGTCGAGCTTATTATTCTTTATTATTGGTCGGAGAGTTGTGAATTTTAGGGCATCAGGCATGATGCCCTGTGAAAGGGATTGGTTAACTATGTGTTGTAGATTTACCGCTAGTTCATCTTTCACACACTTAATCCATGAAACGGGGCATGGGTCGAGTGGGGAGGTGGTGGTGTTTATCATTGTTATGATTTTGAGAAGTTGCTTTTGTTCTACCAACTGGAAGCTTGTCCATTCATGTGTGGTTTTCGTGTTTGATAATAGCGGGGTTGGGGTAGTGGTCTTGTTTTTTAGTTTTTCTGCAAAATGTTTTGCTAGAGTTTGTATGTTTATTGCTTGTTGTTTAGGTTCGGTGTTACTAGTTTTGGTTAATGTTTTTACTATCGCGAATAACTCCCTAGGGCGGTTGATGGATGAGTTTATTACTTTTGAGTGGTAGTCTCTTTTTGATTTGTTAATTGCGTTTTTGTATTCTATGAGTAGGAGCATCTATTGTGATTTGTTTTCATCAGATTTAAGTTTTCTCCATCTCTTTTCTTGTTTCCTTAGTTGTTTTTTTAGCTTTGTCAGCTCTTTCGTGAACCATTTTTCTGTCTTTTTTGTTTGTTTGTGTAAGACTTGTGTTTGGACAGCTGCTTTTTGAATAGTAAGATTCCAATGTGCTATGGTTGAGTTGATGTCTGGTGATCTTGTGTCTAGTTTGGGTAGTACTTTGTCGAGGAATGTGTCTTTGTCAAAGCGTATGAAGCGTGATGTATGTGAGGTTGTGTTCCCATTGTTTCTTGGGACTTGTGCTGGTAACTGGATTGTGATTAGATGGTGGTCCGACCAGGGTACTTCGGTTATACTCGGGGTGGAATGTAGTGAGTGACTGTAGAGTGTGGCTGGGAGGAAAATTACGTCAAGTATGTTACCTTTTTTGTGTGTAGGAGCGTGTATTATCTGTGTGAACCCCCATTTGTGACATAGCATCTATGAAGTTATCTGATTGTGAGTGGTTCAGTGATGGAAGATTCAAGTCACCAAGAAGTATAAGTGGTTTGCTTCGTGGCGCTGTGCATGCGAGTTCTAGGATAGGGGTGAGGTTTTTCTGATCGGATGAAGGGGGTCTGTAGATGAGGGTGAGAGCCATGGTTTTATTTTCTATGTTAACAATGTCCATTCCATCTATATTATTTAGGTTTGTTAGGGTGAATTTTAGGTCATTTTTGGTGAGAATCAGTACACCCCCTCCTCTTTTTATATTCCATTGGCAATTGAATATGTCATATTGATTTGTGGTAAGTTGGTTTAGTAGTATAGTGTCTGAGGGTGAGAGCCATGTTTCAGTAATACAGATAATGTCAGGGGATGTATCTTTAATTATGTCATTAATTATTGGTATTTTGTTTCTTATGGATCGGATGTTTATTAGGATGAGTTGTAATTTGGTGATTGTATTGTCATTTTGGTCAATTTTATCACTTATGGGTTGGTGCTTTATTTGGATGAGACGGTGCTGGCGTTTGTGTGAGGTGTGGCGCGAATGGTGATTGTGAGAGTTTGAGTATGTAGAGCTATATATTGGGTTTTGGTACTGATTGTATGTGATTGGAAGATTATTATAAGGGTTCCGGTTATAATTGTGGATGATTGGAATGTTTTTGTATGGACATTGATTGGTTTTGTAAGTGTATATGTGTTGAGTTAGGAGGGTTATTAAGAAGAGAGTGAAAAGGAGATTTATAATCTTGGTAGGAGATATTGTTTCCATTATGATGTAAAGGGTAGAGTGGGAGAGGAGTAGTTGGGGGGAGGGAGATTATTACTGGTAACAGTATCTCAAGTTAACAGTGCAGAGAGGGTATTTACTACTGTCAACAGTATCTTACAATAGTTAAAACTGGCAATGGTAACTTACTATTGTGGCAGGTGCAGGCCTGTGACCCACGGTGTCTGACATAGGCAGGCCAGCATGGCTAGCTTGACCTGTAAATGAGGCCTGTGGAGAGGCATATAGGATTGCACATCCCCCAATATGCTGCTATTGTAAGATATAACTCAGTAGAAGTATTGAATTAGCTTAGGTAAGCAGAACTGCAGAACTGAGAAAGCACAGTTACTTACCTGTAACAGGTGATCTCTGGGAACAGCAGGAATTAGTCCTCACATATGGGTACGTCGGTACCGACGGAGCCCGTGCGGGAAAGCTCCCCAGCTTCTTAGAATAGAAGCTTTTGGGACCTCCCACTGCACATGCGCACTGCCTTCCCGCCTTCCTGAACAGCTCTCCTCAGTTTCGAGTTTATAGCTGAGTCAACAGAGAGAGGACAGGAAGATAGATAGATAAAAGATACAACTCCTAGGGGAGGTGGGTGGGTTGTGAGGACTAATTCCTGCTGTTCCCAGAGATCACCTGTTACAGGTAAGTAACTGTGCTATCTCCAGGAACAAGCAGGAATAAGTCCTCACATATGGGGACTCCCTAGCTTAGATGCATGGGATCCCCTGTAAAGGTTCGCCATCTTCGTATGGATCTCAGGCATCCATTCTGGGAAGGTGGGCAGGAGTTGTTTAGGAATGGAACAGGTGCTTGAGGACAGCCTGGCCAAACAAGGCATCCCGGCGGGAGTCCTTGTCCAAACAGTAATGGGCTGTGAAGGTATGAACCGAGGCCCAGGTAGCGGCTCGACAGATCTGATCTATGGAAACAGAGTGCAGATGAGCCATAGAAGTTGCCATGGCCCTCACATTGTGAGCAGTGACATGGCCTTCCAGAGAAATGTTTTTGCTCTGGTAAGCAAAAGAAATACACTGAGCAATCCAATTGGAAAGTGTACGCTTGGAGACTGGAAGTCCCAAATGGGAAGGATCAAAGGCCACAAAAAGTTGAGAAGACTTTCGATGTGGCTGAGTCCTATTAAGGTAAAAAGCGAGAGCTCTTTTACAATCCAGAGTATGAAGGTTCCTCTCTGCATTGGATGCATGAGGAGCTGGAAAAAAGACAGGTAGATATACCTCTTGATTAAGATGAAAAGGCGAGACCACTTTAGGCATAAAGTGGGGATTCGTCCTAAGGACCACCTTATCATGATGAAATCTTGTGTAAGGTGGATTAGCCACTAAAGCCTGCAGCTCACTGATGCGGCGAGCCGAAGTGACTGCAATGAGGAAGATGACCTTCCAGGAAAGAAATTTCAAGGAGGTGGAAAACATTGGCTCAAAAGGTGGCTTCATAAGTTGACCGAGCACTAGATTCAAATCCCATGCGACCGGGGGTGGTCTGATGGGAGGTTTAGTGAGAGTCAGGCCTCTCATGAATCTTGCAACAAGAGGATGAGAGGAGATAGGTTGTCCATTTATATGTTTCAAGGATGCTGCAATAGCACTTAAATGGACTCTTACCGAATTCGTCTTGAGGCCTGCATTGGATAGATGCAGGAGATAATCAAGAAGAGAATTCAAAGGAAGTGCCAGAGGGTCAAGACCCTGCTGAGCACACCAAATGGAAAAACGTTTCCATTTGAAAGCATAGGAACGCCTGGTAGAGGGTTTCCTAGAGGCAGAAAGGATATCTTTCACTGGTTGGGAAAGATGAAAGTCTTGAAGGCTTAAGCCTTCAGTAACCAAGCACTGAGGTGAAGGGATTTGGGGTTTGGGTGCCACAAAGTCCCCTCCTCCTGAGACAGGAGGTCTGGCGCAGCTCCCAGATCCAAGTAGGATCCCTGGGAGAGCTGTAGAAGTAGAGGGAACCACACTTGGCGTGGCCAGCGTGGAGCTATGAGGATCATAGTTCCATGATCCCTCTGGAGTTTGAACAGAGTCTTGGGAATCAAAGGAATGGGTGGAAAGGCATATAGGAATGCCTGATTCCAATTCAGGAGAAAGGCGTCCGTAGCCTGAGCTCCCTGACACGGAGTTCTGGAACAGAACCGGGGAAGTTTGGCATTCCACGGACTTGCAAAGAGGTCTATGTCCGGGGTCCCCCATTCCTGAAAGATTCGGTTTATTTGGTCCAAATGTAGGGACCATTCGTGTGGCAGCAGAACTCGACTGAGCCTGTCTGCCCGAGAGTTTTGAACTCCTGGGAGATACACTGCTAGCAGGTGAATCTGATGCTCTCTGGCGAAGGCCCATAGTCTTAGAGCTTCGTTGCAAAGCGACAGAGAGCCCGTCCCTCCTTGTTTGTTTATGTAAAACATGGCCACCTGATTGTCCGTCTGAACTAGGACAGTGAGGTTGGCTAGGAGGGAGTGGAAGACCTTGAGGGCAAGGTAAATTGCTCGCAGTTCCAGAAGATTGATATGAAGGGTGGTCTCCTGTAGAGACCAAGTGCCCTGAGTGGAGAGAGTTTGCAGATGGGCTCCCCACCCTGTTTGGGAGGCATCTGTTGTGAGGGTTGCTTGGGGTAGCAATGGTTGAAATGGAGCCCCCAACAACAGATTCTTGGTGGAAGTCCACCAGTGGAGGGACCAAAACAGACGATCGGAGGTTTGTATTTGGTCTGAGAGCGCTCCTGACGCCTGAGTCCACTGAGTGGCCAGGGTCCATTGAGCTGCTCTCATATGAAGACGAGCATAGGGCACCACATGCACTGTGGAGGCCATATGACCCAGTAGGCGTAGCATTTCCCTGGCTGTCAAGTGAGTGCTGGACTGAGCTTGGGAGGCCAAACTCAGGAGGCGCTGGCCTCGAACATGTGGAAGGTAGGCCCTTGCAGTGATGGTGTCCAACTGGGCCCCTATGAATTCTAGAGATTGAGTAGGGATGAGTTGGGACTTGGGAAGGTTTACTACCAGTCCCAGATACTGCAAAAGGCTCCTTGTGTGGTCCAGGGAAATCTGGGCCTGTGACTGAGTTGGAGCTCGGATGAGCCAGTCGTCCAGATATGGGAAGACAAAGATTCCCATGCCTCTTAGAAATGCGGCTACGACTGCCATGCATTTTGTGAATACTCTTGGAGCAGAGGCTAGACCGAAGGGGAGTACTCTGTATTGGAAATGTTTTCCCTGAAACAGAAAGCGAAGATACTTTCTGTGGGATGGATGGATGAGTATATGTGTATACGCATCCTGTAGGTCTAGAGAACAAAGCCAGTCCTGACCCTGGAGGTAAGGAAGGAGAATGCCGAGAGACAGCATTTTGAATTTCTCCTTGAAGAGAAATTTGTTCAATTCTCTCAGATCTAGGATTGGTCTGAATCCCCCTGTCTTCTTTGGAATGAGAAAATAAGGGGAGTAGAAACCGGACCCTTGTTGAGGAAGAGGAACCTCTTCTATGGCCCCTTGGGCAAGAAGAGAGGAAACCTCTTGACCCAACAGGGTTAGGAGAGATGGGGGAGAATTGAATGGTCTCACCATATGATGGGGAGGAAGGCTGGAGAAATGAAGTTTGTAACCCTCTCGAATGATAGAGAGGGTCCATTGTTCTGTTGTGATTTGTTCCCATCTGGGAGCAAAGTGAACCAACCTTCCGGGTATGGTGAGAGGTTCTGGTTGTGTTAGAACCAGAAGTGGCAAGTTCCCTAGGAGCAAGTCAAAACCCCTGAGGGGTTGGAGCCTGCTGAGCTACAGTAGCTGCTGCAGGCTTAGCTCGTGCTTGTTTGGATTGCTGACGCTTAGCAGTATAGCGAGGTTGAGAAGACTGCTGGCCAGTATTTGAAGCAACTCTGGCCTTCTTATAGTAAGGCCTTTTAAAAGACTTTTTCTTAGTAGGAATTGAAGTGGACTTTGAAAGTCTTTCCAAGGTGGCATTTTCAGCATCCATCTGGGTGGCTTTGATTTGCCACTCTTCCCCAAATAAGTTCTCACCTGTACAGGGCAGATTCCGTAAGCCATCTAGAACCCAAGGTTCCAGATCAGAGGCCTGGAGCCAAGCAAGACGTCGGGCTGCAATAGCAATGCCCGAAGCCCTACTGGCTCCCTCAAAGGAATCATATGCTGCCCTATTAGAGAACTTAGAAACCTCTAAGAGTTGTTTCACTAGGGAAAGGAATCCCTGCTTTTTATCCTCAGGGATAAAGGGGGCAAAATGCCGCACCTTTTTGGCAAGTTCCTCCAGGAACATGCCCATATAGAGACTGTAGGAATTAATCCTGGCTATAAGCATACTAGCCTGGAAAATTTTCCTACCAAAAGAGTCCAAAGTCTTACATTCCCGTCCTGGAGGGGTGGAAGAGTGCCTTTTGGTACTCCTAATCTTCTTCATTGCAGACTTCACCACAATAGAGTGGTGGGGCAATTGAGTCTTTTGGAAACCAGGAGAAGGAGGGACCCTATACATGGTGTCCAACCTACGGGAATAAGGAGACAAAGTCAAAGGATTTTCCCAGAAATCCATCAGTTGTTCTTGAAGGATTTCATGGATAGGCAGGGTAACTGCCTCCTTAGGGGCCTTTGAGTATCCCAAAATATCCAGTTTTTTGGATCTGGGTTCCTTTTCAGAGGATGTGGTAATAGAAAGGGCTGTAGCCATATCTAAAACAAAGTCCTGGAAGGACAAATCCTCTGGAGGGGACATTCTCCTTTTAGGAAAAGAGGGCTCCTCAGGTAAGTTGAGTGAAAACTCAGCAGAATCATCAGAGGAGTGAAAATCCTCAGAGGAATCGGTGCTTTCCTCTAACGCACGATACGCGTACCGATCGGTATCGATATCGGGCGTATCGGGTATGGAACCGGTATGGAGCGAAAGCCCATACGGTACCGACTTGCGTTTAGAGGTGGACGGCCTCGATACCGGCATGGCGGACGATACCGGTATCGGGCTCGGAACCGCTGAAAGCGGAACCGATGGCGTTGCAGCTTTAATGAAAGCCATGACGGCCTGCTGCATGGACTGTACAGTATCGCCCATGGACGCCATAGCTGCCTGGATGTCGGTACCGGAGTGACCCGGTACCCCAGAGCAGGCTAACAGGTGATCTGTCGAGGCCGTAGCATCGATATCAACCTGAGACCCCTGAATTGGCGTTTTTGGAAGTTGGACTTCCCGCCGGGGTTGTTTGGCTGGGGCAGGGTCCTCAAGTTCTAAGCTAAGAGCCTCTCGATGCTTTGAAGGAGATTTGCTCTTTGAGGACTTGCCCACAGAAGGTTTGGTTACCTGAGATCCATCCGGAGAAGAAGACCTGGATGACTGTGATGCTGTATTCTCTGAAGCAAACAGCACATGGAATTTGTTGGCCCGGTTCTGCAGCCCACGTTTAGACATGTGGGAGCAAGATGGGCAGTCCGGTATGGAATGGTCAGGCCCCAAACATTTCAGACACCAGTCATGGGTGTCTGTGACTGAAATAACAGCATTACATTTGGTACACTTCTTAAATCCAGGGGCTGGCTTCTCCATGAGGAGAAATTGAGTAGGCCGAGAGGCCTCTCCGAAGTGACCAAAAAGCTAAAAAATAAGAAAAAAGAATTATAATTTTTTAAAGAAAGAAAGAAAAGACCGGCGATACCGGTATCGGTATGGGGAAGGCAGGTACGCGGTCTAAAGAAACAAATAAAATAACAATTTCTTCAGCGGTGACAGGAACACGACCTGCTGGCTCCGCGGAAAAAGAGAAACTGAGGAGAGCTGTTCAGGAAGGCGGGAAGGCAGTGCGCATGTGCAGTGGGAGGTCCCAAAAGCTTCTATTCTAAGAAGCTGGGGAGCTTTCCCGCACGGGCTCCGTCGGTACCGACGTACCCATATGTGAGGACTTATTCCTGCTTGTTCCTGGAGATATGGAAAAATACAGAAAAGACATGTTTAAAAGTTACTGATAAGAAAAAGTACATCTGCAAAGAAATAATGAGGAGTGCTGACAGATGAGTTACAGAGCCTTGCTCTTCTGCACGCACAAATTGGTCCTATAACCTTGAGAGTGTGAAAGTAACAAGTTGATGAACTGACCATTGTAATTGGGACTAGAAGGGGGGCAGGCAGGTGTCATGCCCACAGAGGGGACATAATTGGAGAAACTTATCAGTACCGGGACCAATAGAAGAGGTACGGGAGGTTACCGGGACCAATGAAATGTTTTCCTATACCTAGAATGGAACAGAAGTCTATAAAAGTTGTTGTAATGCTTGAAAACTTTGCTCAGCCATTTTGAAATGGACTTGCTTGAGACTTGTGCACAAATAAATGATTTGGACCTTCTGAACAGACTCCTGGTATCATTGGTTTGTCTGTGCTTTGCTGCTACATATTCCTTGGTGCATTGGCCGGGAAGTTGTGGAATCAAAGTGTATATAGGGCAATATACCACGACTTTCCGCCTCTATAGGCTTGGTCCTGCCGGGATCGCGCCCTTCCGACGAGGGCCGCTCCCTGGCGCCACCGGTCCCTTGTATCGGAGGGAGCTGGTCGGACCTCGGCGGGTGCCGGGCCCGGTTGGAGCCAACGCCTCGAACCCGAGTGAGGGGAGTCCGAGGTCCAACTCATGCGCCTGCTTGGGAAGTTTGAGGACCGGATCCGGTGAGTATAGTTTTGATTTTGGGTCTAGACAGAAATAGAAAGAGCAGTACTGCCATTGGAATTTGGAATTTGTAATCTCGAGATATTGGGAATTGGTAAGAGAGCATGATCAACTCTCAAGGAAGAGCCGAGTAACCTGGCATGGGAATTCGCTGGGTGAAACCCTCATCCTTTTTGTAATTGGGAAAAAGACTAGTCAGAACAGATAGAAACGAATGCATTCTGGGATACGTTGCTAGCATGATTGTGTGAACGAAGTGTGAATGAGAGGTCTGGCAGCACGGACCAAGTGAAGGCGGACCCCTGATTAGCGCATTTCCTGACCGGGCGACCGCGTTCAGGTCGCGAAAAAGGGGGCAGCGATTGTCGTCTTGTCTTGTTATTTGTATTCCCTATACGTTTCCAGGGCCGTGAGGACCCCTTACCCACGGTCCGCCCTCCTTTTCCCTTCTGTCTGTTGTTGCGCGCACACATCGAAATGGGAGGGGCGGGGTCTACTAGAAACACTCCATTAGAATGTATGATCGCACATTTTAAAGAGGGATATTCAGGAGATTATGGTATTAAAATGACAGCAGCCCGTTTGCAGATTTTGTGTACTAGGGAGTGGCCCGATCTAGACCCCATCTGGCCCCGAGAGGGAACGTTCACCGTAGAGATTATTCAGTCAATACATCGTAGAGTGCGGGTAGCGCACCCCGATCAGTACCCCTATATAGATTCCTGGTTAAGTATTTGTGAAGATCCGCCCTCCTGGGCGCAGCGCTGTTATGAGGAACAGTGCAGAATTATGTTAGCTAAAACAGATTCTAGACAGAAAACGGAACAGCCTAGAATGAAAGAGCAGGATAAGAAAGCCAAGAAGAAACCCATCTTGGTAGATCCTGATTCCCCAGAAATAGTCCTCAGGCAGCCCCGAACCCCAGGTCCAGTAAGAGTAGCCCGGCGTCGTCCTGCCCCAGAACCCCAGAGACGGCCAGAGCCGAGGCGGGACCAAACCCCTGACCCCCCTCCTCCTGGAGAAGAGAAAGAGGAAGAATTAGTGGAAAGAGAAGTGGAGGACGTAAAAAGTGAGTCAGAAGCGGAGATAGAAGAAGGAGAAAGAGAGAATTCCCCAGAAGAGGAGGAGGACAGTGTACAAATAATCGAGAAAGCCAGCGCTAGCACTAGCACGCCAGTGAAGGAGAAACCCAAAGCAAAACCTGTTGAGAAAAAGAAAGCGACTCCTGCAAAGGCAACGACAATAACCCTTAGATCCCAAACGACGCCTGGGACAGCCAAACTGTTTCCCTTAAGGCAAGTCCCGGGAGTGCCCGTAAAGAATGATAATGATGAAGTGGTAGCGGGACCCCTAACTTATGTGTATATCCCTTTCTCTACAACTGATTTATTAAATTGGAGGTCGCACTATGCCTCCTATACTAGTAAGCCCCAGGAGCTGACAGAATTAGTAACTAGTATTATGGAAACTCACCAACCCACTTGGCCAGATTGTCGTCAGCTCCTGACCACCCTATTCACTACAGAAGAATGAGCAAGAATTAGAAAAGCAGCTATTGAATGGATGGCAGAAAACCCTGCAGCTCCGGCACAGGGACAGAATATAATAGACCGTAGGGAAGCAGCACAGAGAGAATTCCCGAATGAAGACCCCCAATGGGATCCAAATACAGATGAAGGATCCACAGCCCTAGCACGTTTTCGCCAAGGCTTTTTACAAGGCCTGAGAAGGGGGGGCCAAAAAGCTATGAACCTTTCCAAAGTTACAGGAGTTATCCAAGGGATAGATGAGAGCCCAGCAGATTTTTATGAAAGATTAACTGAAGCCTACAGAATGTATACTCCCTATGATCCCGAGGCACCAGGAAGTTTATGCATGGTGAATTCTGCTTTTGTAAACCAGTCTCAACCAGACATTAGACGTAAATTACAGAAATTAGAAGGGTTTGCGGGCATGAATGCAACACAGTTATTGGAAGTCGCTCATAAAGTGTATGTGAATCGTGATACTGAAAGACAGAGAGAATGTGATAGAAAGATGAAGAAGAAAGCTGATTTTTTGGCTGCGGCCATAGTTGAAAAGAAAAGGGGAGGTGTCCCTAATCGAAGGAGCAGAGGAAGAGGGCGGGGTCAAGGCGGAGGCCGGACCCAGAGACTAGGCGTGAACCAATGCGCCTATTGCAGAGAGGAAGGACATTGGAGAGATACGTGCCCGCAACTCGAAGACGCCCAGCAAGATGACGACAACGATCATCAGTGGCGAGAAGAAAGACGAGGCCGTCCCCGAGGCCGAGGAGGAGCCAATCGAGAACAATTCCAGCGAGAGAGAGGAGGAGGAGCCATTCAAGCATTGGCCACACAAGCCCATGATGAAGATGACGTGGATTAGGACAGACCGGGCTCCAAGTTTGCTTTAGGTCTCCAGGAGCCTATGGTCGGAATACAAATAGGAGACCAAATTATGAACTCTATGGTTGATACTGGAGCAGAGCATTCAGTAATAGACAAAAAGATAGCCCCATTCACTACAAAAGCAGTCACCATTATAGGAGCAACTGGTGCCAAAGCCACAAAGTCTTTTCTTCAAAACCGAATATGCAGTCTAGGAGGACAGCAAGTAACTCATCAATTCCTTTACATGCCCGAATGTCCAGTGCCACTACTGGGACGAGATATGCTAGCCAAACTTCAAGCACAGATATCTTTCTCTGAACAAGGAGAAATGCAAATGACCGTAAATTCCCAAGCCAAGCCAGCAGGAGTGATGCTGCTGACAGTTCCTCGAGAAGAAGAATGGAGGTATTACATCGATGACTCCATCCAAGACACCTATTTTGAACAAACTTTAAAGAACATTCATGCACCACCTGGAGTATGGGCAGAAGGCAGTCCCCCAGGCCTAGCCAAACATATAGCTCCAGTAATTGTAACCCTCAAGCCTAGTGCTACACCAGTGCACGTCAAACAGTACCCTCTCCCAAGAGCCGCAATTGAAGGCATCCATCGCCACCTACAAAGATTGCTCGAGTATGGCCTACTAAAAGTATGTCAATCCCCATGGAACACCCCACTTTTGCCAGTAAAGAAACCTGGGACAGATGATTATCGCCCAGTGCAAGATTTGAGAAGAGTAAATGATGCAGTTGAAACTATACATCCAGTTGTGCCCAATCCTTACACTCTTCTAGGACTGATACCTGCTGAAGCTACCCATTTCACTGTACTGGATTTGAAAGATGCATTCTTTTGCATAAGATTAGCCCCTGTAAGCCAAATATTGTTTGCATTTGAATGGCAGGACCCCATCTCTGGAAGAGGGGGCCAACTCACCTGGACAAGATTACCCCAAGGATTCAAGAATTCACCTACCATTTTTAGTGCTGCACTAAATCAAGACCTTTCAAGCTATCCAGTAGCCCCGGGGAAGAGAGTGCTTCTTCAATACGTGGATGATCTGTTGATAGCTGCCGTATCAGAAAGTGAATGTATACTAGCCACCAAAGATCTCTTGCAGTTACTAGATGAAGCTGGATACAAAGTTTCCAGAGCCAAAGCACAGCTATGCCAAAAAGAAGTGAAATACTTGGGTTTTCGTATTACCCAAGGAAGCAGAAGATTAGGCAGAGAAAGAAAAGAAGCAGTATGCAGAATCCCAACTCCAACAACCAGAAAGCAGGTCAGAGCCTTTCTGGGAGCGGCAGGATATTGCCGAATCTGGATACCCAACTTTGCCCAAATTGCCAAACCACTGTATGAAGCCACAAAAGGAGAAGAGAAGTCACTACTGGAGTGGGGACTTGAGCAGGATACAGCCTTCCAGAAGTTAAAAGAAGAATTGAAGTCATCACCAGCACTTGGACTACCAGATGTCCACAAACCTTTCCACTTGTTTGTACATGAAGCACAGGGAAATGCCCTAGGCATGTTGACTCAGAAATTAGGAAATTGGGAGCGACCTGTAGCCTACCTATCGAAACAATTGGACCCTGTGGCCAAAGGATGGCCACCTTGCTTGAGAGCAGTCGCAGCTACAGCGCTACTAGTGAGTGAAGCAGACAAACTCACACTAGGACAGAACATACGAGTCACTGTGCCACATGCAGTCCTTGCCCTTATGGAACAAAAAGCAAATTATTGGCTCACCAATTCCCGAATGTTGAAGTACCAGAGCATGTTATGTGAAAACCCACAGATACAACTTGAAGTGAGCCATGCCTTGAATCCAGCTACCTTGATACCCATCAGTGAAGAACTCCCAGAACATGACTGTATCGAAGTCATGGAAACTGTGTTCTCTAGTCGACCTGACTTAACAGATGTGCCCATAGACAATCCCGACCAGATCTATTATGTTGATGGGAGCAGTCTCATCCTTGACGGACGACGCTGTGCCGGATATGCAGTCGTCACTCAACATGAAGTAGTTGAATCATCAGCTCTAGCCTCAGGCACATCAGCCCATAAAGCCGAATTGATAGCACTCACCAGAGCATTGTTGTTAGGAGAAAAACTTGTGCTAAATGTATATACAGATTCCAAATATGCCTTCACTACCTTGCATGCCCATGGAGCTCTCTATAAAGAAAGAGGACTCATCACATCCGGAGGAAAATCAGTCAAATATGGTCCCGAAATATTGATGTTACTTGATGCCGTGTGGGCCCCAACACGTGTAGCTGTCATGCATTGCAGAGGACATCAAGCAGGAAAAGGAGAAGTTGCCCGAGGAAATAGATTTGCAGATGCCTCAGCACGACAAGCAGCTATGACAGGACAAATTGCCCCACAAGCTATGCCAATGCAAGCAGCATTGTTTCCAGTACCTTTGAATCTATGGACTCCACGATATACCACCAAAGAATTGGACTACTATTGTGACAAAGAAAATGGAGTATTGAAAGACGGATGGATTGAGCTGCCACCAGAAGAGGGCAGTCAACCTCCAGGACGAATAGTAATTCCAGAACTGTTAGGACCATCCTTTGTCAAAGCTTTCCACGAAGCCACCCACTATGGGAAGAGTGCTATGGAAAAAGCACTCAGACCACATTTCTACATCCCTCTGATGACAACCATATCAGCCTCAGTAGCACGTCAATGTGTAACTTGTGCCAAAAATAATGCCAAGCAAGGCCTTATTACAGCACCCCGAGTTCAGTCAGGAGGTGTCACCCCCATGCACAACCTCCAAGTTGATTTTACCGAAATGCCAAAAGCCAATGGATACCATTACCTACTAGTATTAGTTTGTACTTTCTCTGGGTGGGTAGAAGCATTCCCAACCAGAACTGAGAAAGCCCGAGAAGTTACCAAAGTCTTAATGAGAGAGATTGTCCCCAGATTCGGAATTCCAGCAGTAATAGGGTCAGATAATGGACCCTCATTTGTCTCCCAAGTTACTCAGCAGTTAGCAAAAGCTTTGCAGATACAGTGGAAACTCCACACTGCATACAGACCCCAGAGCTCAGGGAAAGTTGAGCGAATGAATCGTACCTTGAAAGCCCAAATGTCTAAGCTTTGTCAGGAGACACACTTGAAATGGCCCCAAGTGCTCCCCATAGCTTTACTCAGAATACGCTCAGCCCCTGTAAAGTCAACAGGATTTTCCCCTTTTGAAGTCTTGTATGGTAAACCCCCACCAATAGTGCAGGGAGTCAAAGGAAGTTTAGCCCAGATTGGTTCAGAAGTAACTAGACAAGAACTCCTAGCTCTTAGTTTTGTTCTGCAGACTCTCCATACGTGGATCCAAGACCAGTTGCCTATCAACTTGACGGAACCCTTGCATCCTTACCAGCCTGGAACTTCGGTGTGGATCAAAGATTGGAAGAAGATACCGTTGGAACCCCATTGGAAGGGACCATACACCGTCATCCTGTCTACCCCAACTGCAGTAAAGGTAGCCGAGATCGACGCCTGGATCCACCACAGCAGAGTCAAGCCCGCCGCCGATCCTGAACCAGAGCAGTGGACAGCAGAACAGCACCCTGATGTACCCTTGCGAGTTACTCTGAGACGGCAACCAGCAGCATAGATACTTCAGCACAAGTGCTTTGCAGTAGCCAAGTCTTTCGAAGAGGATTGCTGTTTTCCATGCAGCAACAGTTTTGTTTCAACGAACCCAATTTGTGTGTGATTTGACACACTACTTTGAGACTACACTGACTAAGCCAGACTCCACAAGCCAACTGAATTGCTAAGTTGGTCAATGTGTACTGGACAACTTGAGGATCTTCAATCAACACTCAGCACCCCGTTAAATTGCTTCATTAGCAAACGGGACGAAGAATAATAGACCGTCGTGATCAAGATCAGCAAGCTGAGGATTCAGAAGAACTCCAATCAACATCAACATGTATCTTTGTTTTTGCTTTGCCTTGGTTGCCTTCTTTGGAGGTTTTGAACAGACTTATGCTCTACCTCCATGCACTGCTTGCATAACCTCTACTAGAACTGGACTGAAAGTAACTCAGATTTTGCTTTACCATTCTTACTATACCTGCAAGGGAACAATAACTCGGTGTATCTATAACACTGAACTAAATGTTTGCACTCATGGCAAAATCAAAGCATGCTATAATCCGCATCAGAATCCATCCTATTACACGTTGGAAATAAGATGGAAGGATGCAGATGGACCTATATTAGCTGCTACACCACCACTTAAGGACATTACTAAACCTGCTGTTTTGAATTTTGATGCATGTAATGCTATTAATAGAGATAGTCAGTCCACCTGTGGTACATGGGAGAAAGCGTATCGAAATGACCATAAGTATGTGTGTCCAGAAGGTGCCACAAATTGGTGGAAGTGTACAGGTAAAACAGGATCAGGGTATAGTACTGCTACAGCGGCAGATTACTATTGCCCGTATTGGGGATGTGTTTTTTATGCTACCTGGAACACCGGTATAACTAATGAGAAAATAGATAAGCGGATGGCTACTCTAACCAAGCCAACCACAAATGATAAATGTCAGAAAGATGCTTGCAACCCCTTACATTTGCGTGTACATAATCCCCATGCATGGAAACAAGGATATAAGTTTGGTTTACGTATTGCTGGAGGAGCAATAGATCCAGGGACCATTGTGTATATCAGATTGAATACCCAAGCCCACAAGTCATCTAAATATCATATTCATAATACCTTTTATGAAGCTATGCATGTAAATAAGTTTGAGATCCCTCACCCTTCACAGAATTTGTTTCTAGAATTAGCCGGAGCAGTAGTATCTAGTCTTAAGATCACAGATTGTTATTTCTGTGGCGGAACCCAAATGGGAGACCAATGGCCCTGGGAAGCCCAAGAATTGAATTATTCCATGATTTACAACCAAACTGAATTACACAAGACAACCAGTGAATGGGTGTTAGCGCACTCAATCGTTGGACGTCTTTGCTTTGCCAGAACTGGACCCCAGTTCACCCAAAAGGTAGGACAGCTGGTCTGTCTTAGCCAGAAATACTATAATGCCACGACCAAAAAGACAGCATGGTGGTCAGGAATCAGACATCCTGAACCTCCTAACCCATTAGCTAGATTTCCTGAACTTGCAGGTCTATGGACTAACCTTGCCAAAGTCCAAGCCTGGCAAGCCCCGCCTGGCCTATATTGGATCTGTGGAAACCGAGCATATGCACAACTCCCACCACACTGGGGAGGAGCATGTGTCTTAGGAACCATCAGACCTTCTTTCTTTCTTTTAAACACTGAACATGGAGAACAATTAGGATACCCAGTATACACTACCCACTGACACAAAAGAGCACTAAGACAAAAGAGAGAGGCCTTACAGATAGGCAAGTGGGAGAAATGGCAAGGTGATGATTGGCCACCAGAAAGAATTATTGAGTATTATGGACCTGCCACTTGGAATGATGATGGTATGTATGGTTATCGTACCCCAATTTATATGATTAATCGTATTATTCGCTTACAAGCAGTAGTTGAAATAATAACCAATGAAACTAGTCATGCTCTCACGCTCTTAGCTAGACAAAGTACTCAGATGCGCACTGCGATATATCAGAACCGCTTAGCACTTGATTATTTGCTAGCAGCTGAAGGAGGAGTATGTGGTAAACTGAATTTAACTAATTGCTGTTTGAAAATAGATGATAAAGGTCAAGTAGTTGAAGAAATTGCTAAAGATATGCAAAGACATGCTTATGTGCCAGTACAGACTTGGCACGCATTGAAATTTCATAACTGTTTTGCTAACCTTTTCTCTTGGCTGGGAGGATTTAAGACTTTCATTGTCTTAGTACTAATCCTTGTTGCTGTTATCTTTTTATTACCATGTTTAATCCCATGTTGTATGCGTTCCATTCATAGTGCTATTGATACCACAGTAGAGCGGAAGACCGCAACTAAAATAATGGCTTTATACAAAGCTAGTCCTAGTAGAAATCCTTCAATCATGATGTGATTCTTTTCAAAAAGTGATTTAATTCTCACACCTTATTGAGTAATAGGGTGAGATTAATCAAAGGGGGGAATGTGGCAGGTGCAGGCCTGTGACCCACGGTGTCTGACATAGGCAGGCCAGCATGGCTAGCTTGACCTGTAAATGAGGCCTGTGGAGAGGCATATAGGATTGCACATCCCCCAATATGCTGCTATTGTAAGATATAACTCAGTAGAAGTATTGAATTAGCTTAGGTAAGCAGAACTGCAGAACTGAGAAATGGAAAAATACAGAAAAGACATGTTTAAAAGTTACTGATAAGAAAAAGTACATCTGCAAAGAAATAATGAGGAGTGCTGACAGATGAGTTACAGAACCTTGCTCTTCTGCACGCACAAATTGGTCCTATAACCTTGAGAGTGTGAAAGTAACAAGTTGATGAACTGACCATTGTAATTGGGACTAGAAGGGGGGCAGGCAGGTGTCATGCCCACAGAGGGGACATAATTGGAGAAACTTATCAGTACCGGGACCAATAGAAGAGGTACGGGAGGTTACCGGGACCAATGAAATGTTTTCCTATACCTAGAATGGAACAGAAGTCTATAAAAGTTGTTGTAATGCTTGAAAACTTTGCTCAGCCATTTTGAAATTGACTTGCTTGAGACTTGTGCACAAATAAATGATTTGGACCTTCTGAACAGACTCCTGGTATCATTGGTTTGTCTGCGCTTTGCTGCTACACTATAATTACTACTGGCAACAGTATCTCAGAATAGCAGTGCAAGAAGGGGTAATTACCATTGGCAGCAATGGGAAAATACTACTGGCAACAGTATCTCACAATAATTAATACTGGCAATGGTATTTCACAATAATTACTACTGGCAACAGTATCTCAGATTAGTAGTGCAAGAAGAGGTAATTACCACTGGCAGCAGTGGGAAAATACTACTGACAATATTATCTGACAAAGATCACTACTGGCAACAGTATCTCACAATAGTTATTATTGGCTGTGATATCCCACAATAGTTACTACTGGCTACAGTATCTCACAACAACAGGAACAGGAACTTAAACAAGGCTTTTTCCACTGCTTGAATGAATGTCCATTACTGATCACATTCACCTGTCATGTGATCTCCTTTTCATTAAGGTAACAAACTCTGATATCAGCACTGCTCCTGAATGGCACAGAATATGCTTCCACTTATTCTCTTCAGATAAGCCCTTTTATCACAGCAAACAGTGAGGTAACTTTGCTATTTTTCTTATATACAACATTGGCAAGCAAATCAGTTAAATGTCCTTTGGAATCATACAAGTAGAGCAATCCATCGGGACTTCCTGTTCTGTAGATGGCAAAGAAATTAAAGGCATTTGTTCTTCCCAGCTGATCAATGGCTTTGCTACGTTCTGAGTAGAAACTGCTCTGCTTTTAAGGAACTCTCTGAATTCAGTGAGAAGTAATTCAGCCTGTGTATTTTCTGAGCTAGGCTGAGCAAATCCTCCTTCAGGTAAATGCTTGTTTATATTTCTTATCTCTAGGCAATTATCAGTGCTTTTACTTGGACAACATTTCAGCGTGCAAGCATTTCCCTTCCCCCACCTATCTCCACATGGCAGTACAGGGTAAAACGCTTCAGGTGTGTTTAGAGAGTCTCTCAGAGTGTTAAAAGGAAAACAGTCAGGCTTTTCTTGACTTAACCAGTTATCAAACTTTCTGCCTTTATCCTGTCTTTCACAATTAAAATTCACTCTTTCTGGCTTTCCACTGTTAAGCTTGCTAGCCGTGCCACACCCAGATACCTTGTGCTTGGGCTTCTTCCAGGGTAATTCCTTATCCCTTTGCCTCCTATTCCAAGGTTCTTCTGGGTCCTTAAAACTCCTGAGCTGCAGCCTTGGGTCTCTCAGTGCCTTAGAATTCTTCTGCTTCCAGAAATCTCTCTCTGCCTCTGAGTCTCCCAGCTCCTGTCTGCTCGTTCTTGGATCACAGCTGCTTAGTGGTTCTCTCTCTCTCGGTTCCTGTTCCTGGCCATCTGACCTGTCCTCGTCCAGGTGCTTGTGTCCTTGGTTCCTCTCCTGGTGGTCCTCTCTTGTCTAACTGTTTCTGGGTTTTTAACAAGCTAGCTGAGTACTGCACTGCCCGCCTCCTGCTTGGGCGTGCCCAATCAGGGACTTGGCTTCTCACCTGCCTTGAAGTGAGGAGTGGTTCCTGATTAGCTCTGCATTCTTTTTTCCTCAGAGAAAATCCTGCATTACCCTGCAGTACCGGCTCTCTCCACTGGATCACTATCAGTTTCTCTTGCTTCATAAGAGCCTGCTACATCACAAGGTGCATAACTTTGCACTTGTCCACATTAAATTTCATCTGCCATTTTGATGCCCAGTCTTCCAATTTATCAAGATCCTCTTGCAATTTTCCACAATCCTCTTGGGTTTTAAACAACTGCAATACGTTACCTTGGAGTAACACTGGACCAAAACCTTGACATGAAGAGTCACATAGCCAACACAGTCAAGGCAATCTACTTTAAAATTAGATCCCTCAGACACCTACGCACACTACTTGAACCAGATGATTTCCGTACCATTTATCAAGCCCTTATACTTCCCCATTTCGACTTTGCAAACTCTATTCTACAGGGGCTCCCCCGGTCCACCCTGAACCCCCTGCAACTGGCCATGAATAGTGCAGCGAGGGTACTCTTCGGGGCATCTAGGAGAGACCACGTGACACCACTCCTAAAACAGCTACACTGGCTTCCCATTCAAGCAAGGATCAGTTTCAAGACTGTACTGCTAACATTTAAAGCGACCAAGGGGCTCACCTCTTCTTCTCTCTCCAACCTCATACTACCACTTGCACCAAACAGGCCAAGAAGAACAGCAGAAATGAACACACTAGCTATCCCAAACGACACCACAAGATGTGCCAGATCAACAGCCAACAGAGCATTCCGACTCTGTGCCCCCACTTTATGGAACACCTTACCAGCACAAATCAGATCAGTACCAAATTTGAGTCAGTTCAGAAAGTCACTGAAACATTTCCTCTTCCTTAAATATCTCAATGACAGCTCAGAACATAACCTCCAGGTGAATAGCAGGAGTGGCCAAACAGACAGACCATCGCAACAGGCCAACTACACAATGTAAATACAAACAGTTCCATATACTATTGCACCACCTTTGTATATAGTTAACCATGATATCTCTTGTCAGATAACACACCTTTGTATATAGTTTCCCCTATTTCCCAAGTTTATATCTCCTGTTAAATGTAATTGACCAGACATATGTAAATTGTCGGATGTTTTTTGTTCAATGTAAACCGCGCTGATGTCTAATAGTGCGGTATATAAGAATTGTTAATAAATAATAAATAAATAAATAAATGTGTCATCTGCAAATTTGATAACCTCACTCGTTATTCCCTTTTCCAGGTCATTTATGAATGTCAAAAAGCAGCGGACCCAGCACAGATCCCTGGGGTACACCACTATTTACCTTTCTCCATTGGGAAAATTGGCCATTTAGCCCTACCCTCTGCTCTCTAGTTGAAGGTCAACACAAAAAGAGGAAGGCCAGTAATGTGATGACTACTACAATAAACACAGCAGCAACGGATACCAGTCTATCAACAAGTTAGCCGCCTGACTGAAGGCTGAACACAGTTTAGTGCAACTATCCTGAGGGTCGCCAGAAGTTAGACTACTGCTACTACTACTATTCAGCAGTTATAAAGCGCCACGCACACAGCACTGCACAGCTAACCTACAAGAGGTAGCCAACATACAAGAGACAGACCCTGCCCATCAGAGTCATGCTCATCGGAGCTTACAGTCTAGTTAAAAGAAAACAGTACAGAGCATTAGTCAGTTCTGCGCAAGGTACGGTGAGGTACAGTTTGGTTTATAGTTTGGTCATAATTGTTGACGGGGTTAGGGTAAGATGAGGATGGAGTCAGGATCTAAATACAACGGCGAAGAGGTGGGTCTTCAACCTGGACTTGAAGAGGGCCAGGGAGGATGCCTGGCGCAAAGATGCTAGTAGGCTGTTCCAGGCATATGGTGCAGCAAGGTGAAAGGAGCGCAGATGGGAATTCCTGGTGCGGGTGAAAGGCATTGATAGAAGTCATTTGTCAGCAGAGCGCAAATTACGAGAGGGGACGTAGGGGGAGATAAGAGGTATTGAGGGGCCATAGAGTGAATGCATTTATAGGTCAGTTGGAGAAGCTTGAACTGGATGCGGAATTGGACAGGGAGCCAGTGAAGCGACTTGAGAAGAGTAGTGTGGGCATGGCGAGGCTGGCAAAAGATTAGTCGAGCAGCATGATTTTATATGGATTGAAGAGGGAGGAGGTGGCTCATGGGGAGACCAGCGAGGAGTAGGTTGTAGTAATCGAGGCAAGAGGAGATCAAGGAGTGGACAAGCGTTTTGGTAGTATGTTCAGAGAGGAAGGGGTGGAGTTTGCTGATGTTGTAGAGAAAGAAGCGGCAGGTCTTAGCTACAAGCTGGATATGAGCAGAGAAGGAGAGAGAGGTGTCAAAGATAACCTCTAGATTTCAGGTCGAGGGAACAGGAAGGATAGTAGACCCATCCACATGGACAGAGGGGGAAGTGGGGGGGGGGGGGAAGGAGTTGGGTGGAAAGACAAGGAGTTCAGTCTTGGCCATGTTCAGTTTCAATTGGCGATGAGACAGCCAGGCAGCGATGTCCGAGATACAGGCAGAGATCTTGGACTGGGTTGCCAGAGAAATATCAGGTGTAGAGAGGTAGATCTGGGAGTTATCGGCATAGAGATGGTACTGAAAGCCATGGGAGGAGATAAGCGTGCCAAGGCTTTGGGTATAGAGAGAAAAGAGGAGGGGGCCCAAGACAGATCCCTGGGGTACACCTACATGTAGCGGGGTAGGGGAGGAGGAGCCACTAGAGCATACACTGAATGAGCGATGGGAGAGGTAGGAGAACCAGGATAGTACGGAGTCCTTGAAGCCAAGTGAGGAGAGGGTGGTGGTCAACAGTATCAAAAGCAGCAGAAAGGTCAAGAAGGATGAGGATGGAATAGAGGCCCTTAGATTTAGCCAGGAATAAGTCATTGGTGACTTTTGTGAGTGCCGTTTCAATGGAGTGTAGGGGACAGAAGCCAGATTGTAGTGGGTCCAGGAGGGCCTGGGAGGTGAGGAAGTCGAGGCAGCAACAATGGACTGCTCGTTCTAATAGTTTGGATATGAAGGGAAGGAGGGAGATGGGTCGATAGTTAGAAGGGCATGTGGGATCGAGTGAGGGTTTCTTGAGGAGGGGTGTGACAACAGCATGTTTGAAGTCAATGGGGACAGTTGCCGTGGAGAGTGAGGTTGAGGATATGAGTGATGGAGGGGACAATGGTGAGGGAGATGGAATGTAGGAGATGGGCGTGGATAGGGTCTGATGAACAGGTGGTGGGTATGGAGGAGGAAAGGAGGAGTGTGGTTTCTTCTTCAGAGATCAGAGGGAAGGAGGAGAGGGTGGCAGGGGAGTATGGATGAGAGAGGAGAATTGGGGAGGAGGGGAGGTAGATGAGGGGGTAGGGAACTGAAGGGTAATCTTATGGATTTTGTCGTAGAAGCAGTTGGCTAGGGTTTGAACAGAAAGGGAGGGCGGGATTGGGGGCGGGGGGATCTTGAGGAGAGAATTGGGGGTATTAAAGAGACGGCGAGGATAAGAGGCAAGGGAGTTGGTCAGATGGATGTTGTAATCTTGTTTGGCAAGTGCTAAGGCTGACTGGAAGGAGCCAAGCATGAATTTGAAGTGTAGAAGGTCTTCCGGGGAGCGGGATTTGGACCAAGCTTGTTCGGCAGAACGGGCGCAGATGCGTAGGTAACGGATTGTAGGTGAAAGCCAGGGTTGGGGAGTAGATCGTTTGACAGGACGTGGGGTGGGAGAGGCAAGAGTGTCAAGGGCAGAGGATAGTGTAGCATTGTATGAAGATAATGCCTCGTCAACGGATGGAGGATAAAATCGAGGAGAGAGATGGAGAAATGGTGGAAGAGAGAGTCATGGGATCAATGTTGTGAAGGTCTCTAAATAGGTCGGAGGAGGCAGGACGAGGTTGGGATGGAAATGTTAAGAGGTGATGGTCATATGAGGGGAGGATTGATTTGTGGAAGTTTGAGGGAGAGGAATTGGAGAAGAGTATTAGTTCAAGGCAGTGGCCGTGTAGATGTGTAGGGGCTGTGGAACAAAGTTTGAGGTCGAATGAGAAGGTAAGAGCGAGGAACTTTGAGGCATGGGGGTTGGAGAGGTTGTCAATGTGAATGTTGAAATCGCCAAGAATAAGAGTGGGGGAGGAGGGGTCCATGAAGGCAGAAAGCCAGGAGTCGAAGTCGGTAAGGAAGGATGATTTGGACTTGTCGGGTGGGCGATAAATAACAGCTACTCAGAGGGGGAGTGATGTGGAGGCAAATGGACACAGACTTCGAAAGGGAGTGTGATTGGGGTGGCAGGAGGGGTTGGAATTGGCAAGAGGGAGAGAGTGTAGGAGGCCAACGCCACCACCGCGACCAGTAGATCGAGGTGTATGGGAGAACTGGTAGCCCCCATAGCAGAGAGGCAATGGATGCGGTGTCGTCTGGAGAGAGCCAGGTCTCTGTCAAGGCAAGAAGGTGTAGGGCATTAGAGATAAAAAGATTGTGAATAAAAGGGTTTTGTTTTGTTTTTTTAAACGACTGAGCATGCATTCCATAGGGCGTACGAAAACGGGAGAGCGGAGGAGGGGAGGAAAGGGATATGGATAAGGTTAAGATAAGTTACGTGTGAATTTCTTATTAGAGTAGCGTGGGGGTCTATTTCTAGGGTAATACCGAGATTTAGAGGGAGCAGGGTGTGGGTGGATATATCTGTGTGTGTGTGCGCTCTTGCAGAGGGACATGAGGGAGGGGAAATGAGGGGTAAGTTGATGGTATCAGGTAGGTAGTGTGAGGGATTATTTTTGGGGGTAGGGTTGGAGTTGATATGTATGGATGAGTGATTGTGGGATGAATGAGGGAGGGCGGAAGGAGGGAGGAGTGGGATGTGGATGAGTAGATAGGGTACATGGGGAACTTTTAGTGTGAGGAAGATGTCGGGGGGGGGAGAGGGGCGGCCAGGGTTGGGGTTTATATTACCTGATGAGAGAAGGAGAATGAGTATTAAAGAGCGGGGTAAAGTGGAGATAGTACGGCAGAAGCGAGGGTGGAGTAGCTTTAAAGAGGGGGGCTGGTTGAATGCGGGAAATGGTGTGAATAAGCTCAAGAGCAGGCGCTGTACCCACTGCTGCTTATATGTATAGCGACACCAAATAAAAACATTAAATGCTGGCGCCAGCATTTAAACTGCTACTGCCACTGTACTGGCTGAAAAATCAATCCCACAGAAAAGTCATGAAATGTCAAAGGTGCTCTGCAATCATTTCCATAAACATCTTCAATGCACTCATCATATTGTTTTGTTATAGTTCACATACAGCAACTAAACGCTGCAGAGGAGCATATTCACAATATCCTTGTCATAAAGCAGGTGGTTGTTTTTAATTCTGAACACTGACCTTTGATAACTCTGCTCGGTGCAATACCCACTTCTGTCCATTTGAGCATCTGCTTGGTTGGATAAATTTGTGAATCTAAACAAGCTCCAGCTGCTATCTTCAAAAGAGGAGAGCTTCTTATCTTTTCCAAAAGCATTGGTTGCAACTCCTTCAAAGATCTTGTGATCCATTAGTGCCTGACAAACTCGCACCACTTTACTACGAGGGATGTCTACATCGCCAAAATACTTCTTCTGAATGAGGTGCTCAAGGACAACATCCACAGCTTCAGAGCCAACAAAGCAGTGGTCATAATATTTGAGATGGCGTCTTCGCTTTTTGACCTCCACCTGTGTTTGAAGGGTGGTCACAATGCTACTCCAGATGAATGTTGCTTGGAATGGCTTCTGAGGCAAGCTTGGACCTGGAGGATGGAAGGAAGGAAGGAGTTAGGAGTTAAAATGCAAGAAAACACCTTTGCATACAGATGCCTTTTCTGTGATAAAGTGGTATGTTATCACATTATTTCTGTGCATGAAAGTGATTTGAATAGTACTCTTTTTGGCTACTAGTTACAACAGTTTCACCAACTCCCAGAGGAATCATTTAGTGTCAATATTTGTATAGCTACCTGTGTAAACAGTGCAGTGTAAGAATTCACAGTGCCTGTTCTTGCTCCAAGCACTTTGTGGGATACAGGAAACAGTAGCAGATAGCGTAGTTACTCACCTGTAACAGGTGTTCTCCAGGAGCAGCAGGAATCAGTTCTCACTTATGGGGTGACGTCGGCGCCGACGGAGCCCTCGCGGAGCAATTTTCCCCAGCTTTCAAAGAAAGCCTTTGGGAATTGCAGCGCGCATGCGCGGTCCTCTTCCCGCCCAAGGGTGCCATCTTAGCCAGTCGGATGACATAGCTAAAAAAGACAGCATAAAAATTTGCAAAAAGAAAACATAAGCAGACGATTGCAACTCCAAGGGGAGGAGGGAGGGTAGTGAGGACTGATTCCTGCTGCTCCTGGAGAACACCTGTTACAGGTGAGTAACTACGCTTTCTCCAGGACCAAGCAGGAAGTCAGTCCTCACTTATGGGACTCCCAAGCTCAAGGCTACCGGAGACCCTAAGCACAAAAATGAGCTCCCTCTAGCTCAGCAGCACAGAAGGATAGAATCTTCGCTGAATTATCACCCACCGGTAGCCCACAACCGGGATGGAGGGTAGGAGTTGCTCAGACCTCAAAGAGATTACGGAGGACTGCCTGTCCGAAAGCACTGTCCCTACGGGACTCCCTCTCGAGACAGTAATGGACCGCAAAAGTCTGGCTCGAAGACCAAGTAGCGGCCCGGCAGATGTCTGCCAGCGGAACAGAGCGGAGGTAAGCCACTGACGTGGCCTTTGCCCGAACGCAATGAGCCGTGACTCGACTTTCTAAGGAGAGTCCGGCTGCCCCATAAGCCCAAGAGATACAGTCCGCAACCCAGATGGACAGAGTACGCTTGGAGACCGGGAGCCCCAATTTATTGGGGTCAAAAGACACAAAAAGCTGAGCAGCTTTACGGTGCTCCCGCGTACGGTCAAGGTAGAAGTTCAATGCCCTTCTACAGTCCAGGGTATGGAGGACCGTCTCAGCTCGGCTGGAGTGTGGTCTGGGAAAGAAGGTTGGAAGTACCACCTCCTGATTGATGTGAAAAGGGGAGACCACTTTAGGCAGAAATTTTGGGTGAGTCCGTAGGACTACCCTATTCTTGTAGAACCTAGTGTAAGGGGGATCAGACACGAGGGCCTGCAATTCACTTACGCGTCTAGCGGAAGTGAGGGCTACCAAGAACAGCGTTTTCCAAGACAGAAAACGGAGAGAACAGGTAGCCATAGGTTCAAAAGGCGGACAGGTGATCCGCTGCAAAACCACATTCAGGTCCCAGTCAGGCGCTGGCGGGCGCAGAGGTGGTTTAAGTAGAAGAAGACCTCGGAGAAACCTCGCTACAAGAGGGTCGCTGGAAAGAGGTCTGCCGTCCACCGGCACATGATGTGCTGAAAGAGCACTGAGGTGAACTTTGACGGAGTTGGACTTAAGTCCCAGATTAGAGAGGTGTAGCAAGTACTGCAAGATCACCGACACCGGGCAGGAGAAGGGATCCTGAGACTGTTGGGTACACCAGACTGCAAAGCGACGCCATTTAAGGGCGTAGCATTTGCGGGTAGAAGGCCGTCGCGAAGCCAAGACGACCTCCTCCACCTCCGCCGGCAGGAGAAGGGGAGCAAGGACTACCCTCTCAGCAGCCAGGCCATGAGGTTGAGAGACCTGAGGTTGGGGTGCAGTAGGGACCCCTGATCCTGAGTGAGGAGATCCGGTTGCACCCCCAGAGGGAATGGATCCTCCACCGCCAGTTGCAGCAGGAGCGGAAACCACGGTTGCCTGGGCCAGCGAGGGGCCACCAGGATCATGAAGGCTTTGTCTCGGAGAACCTTGAAGAGAGTTCGAGAGACTAGCGGGATGGGAGGGAAAGCGTACAGGAGGCTCCCCGACCATGAGATCAGAAAAGCGTCCGCCGCAACCCGGAGGGTGTGTGGCCGACGAGAGCAGAAGCGAGGAAGTTGCCGGTTGTGAGGACTGGCAAAGAGATCCACCGTGGGGAGGCCCCACTTGAGGAAGAGCTTCTGAACTACCAAGGGATCCAGGCGCCACTCGTGCGGCTGGAGGACCCTGCTGAGTTTGTCCGCCAGGCAATTTTCTTGGCCTGGGAGGTAAACTGCCTTGAGGAGAATGCCGTGACTGACGGCCCAAGAGCAGAGCTTCTGTGCCTCCCGGCAGAGGAGGAAGGAGCCCGTGCCCCCCTGCTTGTTCACGTAGAACATGGCAACTTGATTGTCCGTCTGGACAAGGACGGACTGGTGAGAAGTCAGGTGGGAGAAGGCCTTGAGAGCCAGGCGGATCGCCCTGAGCTCCAGGAAGTTGATCTGCTGAGCAGACTCCCACGTGGTCCAGAGGCCCTGAGTACGAGCCTCCTGGCAATGTGCTCCCCAGCCCAGGAGGGATGCATCGGTGGTCAGCACCCGGGTCGGCTGAGGTGACTGGAAAGGCATTCCGAATAGAAGGTTCGGCTGCCGGAGCCACCACCGGAGAGACGAGATCAGCGGCTCGGAGACGCGCACTAGGTCTGCCAGGCCGCCTGAGGCTTGACGCCACTGCTGGCGGAGACACCATTGGGCAGACCGCATATTCAGGCGGGCATTGGGGGTCACATGGACGGTGGAAGCCATATGGCCGAGTAGTCGCAGGAAGCGCCTGGCGGAGACCAGGGGCTGGCTGCGAAAGCGGTCGGCTAGGTCCATGAGCCGCTGAGCCCTGTCGAGCGGGAGGTATGCTCGCGCCTGAGGAGTGTGCAGCCTTGCGCCGATGAACTCGAGATCTTGTGAGGGGAGCAAAGTGGACTTTGCGAAGTTTATAACAAAGCCCAAGTGCTGCAGAAGAGTCACCGTGCGGCGCGTGGCGCTGGTGACCTCCCGAGCAGATGCTGCTCTGATGAGCCAGTCGTCGAGGTACGGGAAGACAGAGGCCGTGAAGCCTGAGATGGGCCGCCACGACCGCGAGACATTTTGTGAAGACTCGCGGTGCGGAGGACAGGCCAAAGGGCAGTACCCTGTACTTGTAATGATTTCCTGCCACCACAAACCTTAGGTATTGGCGGTGGCTGGGGTGGATGAGGATGTGCGTGTAGGCATCCTTTAGATCCAAGGAGCATAGCCAATCTCCCTGCTGGAGGTAGGGCAGAAGGATTCCAAGGGTAAGCATTTTGAACTTCTCCCGCACAAGGAACTTGTTGAGGTTGTGCAAGTCCAGGATGGGTCTGAGGCCCCCTGTTCTCTTTGGTATCAGAAAATACCTTGAATAGAAGCCCTGACCTCTCAGGTGGTGTGGCACCGGTTCCACCGCCTGATCCTGCAGAAGACCCGCTAACTCCCGAAGGAGCAACTCCCTGTGCAGAGGGGGGCGCGGAGGCTCTCCCGGAAAATAGGAGGGAGGGACCTGATGGAAGTGGAGAAGGTAGCCCTCTCGCACGACCTGAAGCACCCAGGCATCTGTGGTGATGCTGGACCACCTGTCGGCGAAGTGAACCAGCCGGCCTCCGGTGCTGGGGGAACCAGCGGGGGGGGAGAGGCTATGCTGAGCGAGTCAAAAAACCCCCACCCTGCTGAGCAGGGGCTGGTGGTGCAGGCTTGGGGGCTTGCTGCCTACGGGACCCGTTACCCCGTCCCTTGGCCTGCTGGCCCTGTTGGGGAGCTGCAGGGGCCTGATAATGGGGGTATTGTTTGTAGGCAGCTGCCTTCCTCGGGTAAAAGGACTTTTTTCCCGAGCCCTTCTTTTTCTGGGAAGGGGCGGAGGTCTTCCTAGAAAGCCTGGTCCTGGTGAGAGTCTCAGTCTCAATTTGTGCAGCCTTTTCCGCCATGGGTTTGCCAAAGAGGTTTTCGCCTCGGCAGGGGACATCGACCAACTTGTCCTGTACCCAGGGCTCAAGGTCGGACGACTGAAGCCAAGCCTGTCGGCGGGCACCGATGCCGGCTGCGGCTACTCGAGCCGAGGCCTCAAAGCCATCATAGGCTGCTCGGGACATGAACTTTGAGCATTCCCGAATACCTGTGGACAAGGCTAGGAACCTCCGCAAGGGTTCCTCGGACAAACCAGCGGAGAAGCCGGCTAGCTCTTTAGCCAGATCCCTGAGATACATGCCCATGTAGAGCTGGTAAGTCTGGACACGACAGGCGAGCATAGAGCCCTGGAAGCACTTTTTGCCAAGGCCATCCAGGTTACGGGCCTCCCTTCCAGGAGGCACCGAGGAGTGCATCTTCTGGCTCTTAAGACGATGCATGGCCGATTCCACTACCATGGACTGGTGTGGCAAATGCGCCTTTTGAAAGCCAGGGCTCTTGCGGACTCGATAGATAGAATCGACCCGCTTGCTCAGGACCGGCGAGGAGGCCGGACTCTCCCACATGCGGAAGAGTAGTCGTTCCAGCATAGGAGGAACCGGCACAGTAAAGTGCTCCCTCGCGGGAGAGTCATACTGGAGGGCGTCGAGCTCTTCGGCTCGAGGCTCCTCCTCGGGATCCGCAGGGAAGGCCAAAGCCTTGGCCATATCCCTAACGAAGTCCGAGAACCGGGCATCCTCCGGGGGGGACTGCTTCCGAGGCTCGGACTCCGGAGAGTCCGATGGGACACACCGAGTCCGGAAAGAATCAGGTGACTCTTCCTCCTCAGACTCCCAGACCGACTCCGACGAGGACTCGGTGGGGTCGGCTCGGGCAGGGTGCGGCGCCAGCCGCCCCGACGCCGAGGGAGTCGGCGTCGGCGACCTCGGTCCCGAACGGGAGGCCGAGGGCGACCTCGACCGAGGATCGACTCGAGTTCTCATTGACTCGAGGATCGGCTCGGTCTCCGGGGTCGACTTGGACGTCGACGTCCCGGCGGTCGGGGCAGCGACGCCAGCGAAGCCAGCGAGCAGTGCCCGCTGCTGGTCCATGAAGGCAGACAATCTGCTCTCCAAGGCCGTCAACCTGAGTCCGAGCTCAGGCGACCCAGCAGCCCCCGACTCGGGCCCCGACGGCGTCGGGCCCGACGTCGGCTGTCGCGAAGGCGAGTCCAGAAGGACAACAGGACTTACCCGGGCAGGCATCTCCGACTCCAGGCGAGGTCGCTTCGGGAGGTGTTCCTTCTCCAAGGACCCGGGGCGGCTGTCGGGGCTATGCGACCTGGCCCTCGCGGAGCCAGGAGCGTCCACCGACGCCGCCCTCGCGGGTTTTTCCTTCCGTCGATGGTCCCCGGAGGGAGAACCCCGGTCGGAGGAGCTCCGTCGACGGTCCGAACTGGAGCCTTTCGACAGGGAGGCCTCCGACGAGGTCCGGGTACGGCTGGGGTCAGCGAAGATTCTTTCGCGCTGATGCCGCCGACTTCTCAACGCCTTCGAGGACAGTTTGCTGCAGGGCCCACAGATCAGTTCCTCGTGATCTGGGCCCAGGCAGCGGAGGCAAAGGTCGTGTGAGTCGGTGAGTGACATATTTCGGTCACACCGACCACACCGCTTAAAGCCACTGGCAGCCATCGGGGGAAAAAGGGCCCCTGCGAGGTCAAAGGACCGGGCTGCCAGGGAAAAACGAAAACGAAAGCTGACTAAGTCAGAAAAACCGAAAAACCGTTAGAGGACTCGAGACCGGCGTCGCGAGTCCGGGCGGGAAAACGACCGGCGTCGAACCGAAAGAAAAAAGTATAAAATAAAGAGGAAAATCAACTTAATGGAAACAAGAAGTGGGCCCTGCTAGCACATACCATGGCCTACATAGCTAGTCTGGTGCCACCAAATCAGGGGTTCTCAACCCAGTCTTTGGGACATGCCTAATCAGTCAGGTTTTCAGGATAACCACAATGAATATGCACGAAAGATCTGCATGCACTGTCTCCATTGTATGCTAATCTCTCATGCATATTCATTGTGGTTATCCTGAAAAACTGACTGGCTATTAGTAGTATTCAGCTCCCCCTTTCTAGTAGATCAAAACGAATTATAGTCGGGCATTGTGGCTAAGTGTGGCCTGAGGACTGAGTTGAGAACCTCTGCAGTAGACTGACCAAGCCCGGATGAGACTGAATTTTGGCTTCATTAAAGGACCATGGGAAAGACATTCAGGAGCCCCTCCCGATGAAGGGCATCCAACCCCGCCACTCATGGATCCTTCCTATGGCTGAAGAGGTTTTTCATCTTGTCATTCCTCTTCAGTGGCCATCAGATCCAACACTGGAAGACCAACTTCTGAATACGGAGGTTGAAATGTGCGAGGTCTTAACTCCCAATCATTGGGATCCACAGTGTTACAACTCAAGAAGTCGGCCTGAATGTTGTTGACTATGTGGGCCATTGACAGAACCACTAGATGAATTTCTGCCTAACAGAGAGCTCAGTCACTTCTGCAGTCACTGAGGTGCTGCATGCGCCACATTGCTTGTTGACATATACCATGGCATTGTCTGAGAACACTGACCACTTGCCCTCCCAGGAGGGTCCAAAACATCTAGGACCAGGCGAATTGCCCTGACTTCCAGTCTGTTAATTGACCAGGAGTCTCTTGAACTGACTAGCACCCCAGAACAAACTGCCTCTGACAGTGGGCTCCCCAGCCCAGCAGGCTACACAGCTATCACCTGGTCTGACACCTCCAGGGGCATTCAATCCAAGAGCAGGCAAGTTTGTAGTCACCAGGCCAATTCCCCTTCATCTTTCCAGAAGAAGCAAGCACTACTTGAACAGTTGGGAGTAGGGAGATCAGCAATTCAGCAGGTGCATGTGCATCCTGGCCCAAGGGACCCGCTCTAGAGCTGAAACAGTCACCTCAGGAGCTGGAGGTAGTCCCATGCCCTGCAAGCTGCCCGAGAGTAAACTTTGAGCTGTGACTGTAGCTTACTCAAACTGTCCACAATGAACAACATGTTCCATGTGGCTTCAAAGGGACACCAAGATACTCTAAGACTTGGGAGGGAACTAGATTGCTCATTGGGATAGCTGTTCACCCATCTCAGCTTCTTCAGCTACCAGCTCATCTGGGATGCCTCTTCCATGGAGTTTGATCAAAATAAGCCAGTTGTCCAGGCATCAGTGAACAGAGATCCCTTGCCTGTGTAGAAAGGCCACTACAGGCCTTCTGGTGACATCAGCCAGTCGAATGGACAGAGCTCAGTGAAGCTCCGGTAAAACTCTATGTAAAGCACAAAAAGCAGCTTACTGCCCACACAAAAGTGAGATCCCCTTTGGAAGTGGTGCCCATGTTGGTCAGAAAGAAGCTGGAGGCTTACCAGTCGAGCTATGCAAGAGCTCGGATCACTTGGAGCAGTTGGGTAGGTCGGAAGGGTCAGCAGATGGGAGGCCTCAGAGAAATACCGTTAGGCTGGATGAGGACCTCAAAAGCTGGCTATATGAGTTTCAGAGGGAAATGAAAGAGGAAAATCACCACACTCAGACAGGACTTGAAGACAGTGTTGGAGACATTGCTGAATTGGGAAGGCGCATGCTGGAGGTCAAGGACCATGTGGAGCACCACGCAGTCAAGCTGGAGAATTGGAGAGAGGCTGGGAGAACTTGCGGCAGTTCAGCTCCAAAATATGGAGGATATGGAGGATAGAGCCTGGCAGTATGTGTCATTAAGGAAGGAGAGGACTTTAAAAGACCGTGTGTCAGTTGTGCAAACAAACACTTCACGCACATACTGCAGCGGGGGGGGGGGGGGGGTGGGGGGAGAGAAGAGGGAGAGTAAGTTATTAACACTCCAGTGAGCATTGAGAGAGCACACAGAGGACTAGGCACACCTCAGGACAACCGGCCTTGGATATAGTCGTTTTTCTGAGCTCCTTCCCCCTTAAAGAGAGACTGTTGGGCATTGCAAGGAAATTTGGGAGAGTTGCTTGGAAAAATTGTGAAATCTAATTGTTTAATGATCTGTCCCAAGGGACCTTGCTGCAATGCTGAGCAATGTGGGAAGCAACAACATACTTGAGAACAATGTGCATCAGGTATAGGTGGATGCATCCCTTTGGCATTCTCTTCACAATAAAACAGGGTATCCAGAAAGGTGAAAGAGGTAGAGGAGGCCTGTCGGGCACTGAGAGAACTGGGATGAGAGGGGCTACCCCAGACTGGAACCAAGCAGTAGGGAACACCGAAGGAGACCACAGTCAATGGGACAGTGCTGAAGTGTCACCAAGTGGCAGCAAAGGGCAAGAGAATGTCTAAAGAGCAACAACCAAATGAACCAAAAGGGACTAAACTTTGAAAGGTGTAAAGAGGCCATTGGGGCTGCAAATACGTTGACGCTCTATGGACAAGGACTCTGGACTGATAGGGCTTCAGTCAACACTCTGTAGAAGGAGGGTGGGGGATATAAGGGGGAAGTATTGTGTGTTGAGGAAAATGGAGAGATGGATAGGTGCATTCGTGGGGGGTTTTCATGGATAAGGGGGAGGGAAGAGGGATTGATGGGGAGGGGAGAAGGTTGGTTGGTGGAGTGCAAGTGTGTGCACTGTGGTGAGAGGAGGCATAGTAAACTAGGAAGCTGACAGACATCATGGAAAAGGTGGCTCCCAAGCAGGGGAGCATGATTGGGGGAAGAGGGGGATCTGGGGGACTGAGGTAAGGGTGGGGGATATAAGAAAGGGAAATGATATGTATAGGCTCGCTGAATGTTAAGGGCTTAATCTTTCCCTTAATGGGTGAATTTATTTTGGGAGATTGAGGAGGGATGTTCGGATATAATCCTCACAGGAAACACCTATGCAGCACCGGGATGAAGGGCAACTAAGGCATAAGTGGTCCCCAGATCAGTATTTCTCTGTGGACCTGGGGGAGGGGAAAAAAGGGGGATGCTGTAATGGTTCAGAAGGGGGGGGAAGTGTTTCAACTTGGGGATTGTTTTAGATATACAGCAGGTAGGGTGGTGGGGGGAGGAGGTTACAGTGGTATCATTTTATGCTCCTAATGGGAGACGAGTCAAGTCATGTTCTGGAATGGGGTTGGAGGGCTGCTAGAGGTTAAGGCCAAAGGGCACGAAGGACTACCAAAAGGGACTGCTACAAGGAAATAGACCTAAACCTGCGAGTATTAATCTTCTGTAATAAACTCTAAATCTTGGGGGGGGGGGGGGGAAAGAATTGGGTTTAAAAACAAAACAAAACACAAACCACACAACCTGATAAATCTGCATATTTTAGAAATCTGTGTTTTTGCTGAGTCAGTCAGTACCACCAGAGAGCTTTGTATTTAAGTCAAAGCAGAGTATAGCTTAGCATAGAAAGTAAATAGAGTAAATAGTTACTGAAATAAAGTTGTTTCTAGAGAGCTTTTCATCATCCACTTGGGTACAAATGACCTGACTAGAAAGTGCCGCTGCAGTTCAAAGGAACTTCCAGATTCTGGGAGAGAAACTGAAGCCCATTGTTAACACTGTAGCAGTCTCAGAAGTTATTTTTTATTTATTTATTTAACAGTTCTTCTATACCGCTCTATTTTAGATCAGAGCGGTTTACATTTAACATCAACTATACAACACAGGGAACTTTGAGTTGTATTTACAATAAACAGGGAGATCAACTTGGAAGTAACTGGGGGAAACTATGTACATTCTATAACTATCTCTTCTATAAGTTCTATCTGTTTTTGGTAAGGGGGCAGAAAGGCTGCATCACAAACAACTAATACATGGCTCCAAACAAGAAGGATTTAGATATCTAGGCAACTGGGGAAACAGAAGGAAAAACAAGACACTATACTGTGCTGATGGACTACATCTCTCTGTCGCAGGAAAAAGATCCTAAGTGAAAAATTCAGGCAACATGTGGACAGGCATTTAAACTAGGGAAAGGGAGTGACGGATGGAGGAGGGCAAGTTCAGGATGTCACTCCCAGCAAAAAGCGTAACATTGAAAACAGCCACACTTTTAGACCACACATTAATGGCAAGTGGGAAGAGGCATGTAGAACAAAATCCTTGCAAAATACAGGCAAGCCAGTCAACAAATGCTGGAAAGCAATGAGCACAAATGCTCGAAGCCTAGCCAGAGTTCCTGACCCAGAAGCCCTAATGGTAGAAATGGACTTGGACATTGTGGCCATTACAGAAACATTGTTTAACGAATCACATGAATGGGATATAGCCATAGCTGACTATATTTAGACAGATTTGTATACCACCTTATCCTTCAATCAAAGTGGTCACATTACATCACAATTGGTGGGTTACATTTAACATGTGGATACTTAACATTAAGACAGTACAACATGTGGGTAATTGACAACATTTAGACCTATAGGCAGTGCAATTATATAATCTATTTAGAAGAGATAAAGAGGGTAGAAGGAGTAGAAAAGAAGTAGCAGCCCTATATATCAAAAGCAATATTAAAGCTGCTGAAATGCAGGGGACGTGGGGAAAGAAAGCAGCACTGTGGATTGTGTTGGAAAGAGGAGATGGCACTATCACCCATACTGGTGTAATCTACAGGCCTCCAACTCAAACCAAAGAAATGGATAGCAAATTGATTATTGATATTGCAAAGATAGCCATGAAGGGGGAAGTGATCATATTGGGTGACTTTAATCTACCTGATGTGGATTGACGTATTCCTTCTGAAAATCTGAAAAGTAAAAGAATTGTGGATGCCTTCCAAGATGTATTAGACAAATAGTGATGGAACTCATTAGGGAAGGCTCAATGCTGAATTTTAGTACTCACGAACGGAGACAGCATGTTGAATATCCGGGTGGTGTCCATGTGAGCAGCAGCGATAATCACACAGTGTGGTTTAAAATAAAAGCCAAGGCAGAGTCCAAATTCCTAGACTTCAAAAACACTGACTTCAGTAAAATAGCCAAGTACCTAAAAGGAGGAGTTGGCAGGGTGGAAGAGGATAAGGGAAATGGAATTGTAATGGGCTAAACTAAAGGTTGCAATAGATACATATGTAAGGAAAATAAATAAATACAAGAGGAAAAGGAAACCTATTTAGTTCTCCAAAGTGGCTGTACAAATAAAGGCAAAACCCCCCCACAGCTTTCACAAAATATAGATGTTCGCAAACACAGGAAAACCAAAAAGAATACAGGATAAAACTAGAGACAAAAGAGAAATAAGGATAGCAAAATAAAAAAGCAGAAGCAAAGATGGAATTTGTTACTGGAGGATGTAGTAAAAGCTGTTAGTGTAGCTGGGTTTAAAAAAAAGTTTGGACAAGTTCCTGGAGGCTACAGGATCCGAGGCAGCATGGATTCACTAGAGGCAGGTCTTGTCAGACAAATCTGATTGATTTCTTTGACTGGGTGACCAGGGAGTTGGACCGAGGGTGAAGTGTGGTGACAAAAAGCTTTTCTCAGATATAGTCGGGAGAGGAGGAAAAATCAGAGGTGGAATTGCAGGACTCAAGTGCCAGGAATGGATTTGTGGGAAGTGACATTGAAAAAGCAAAAAAATACTACACAAATACTTCTGTTCTATTTTTACTAAAGAAAATCCTGGAGAAGGACCACCTGTGATTAACAAATACGTATACAAATGGAGTAGATACCACACCATTCACAGAAGATAATGTGTTAGAACAGCTTGCAAAACTGAAAGTGGACAAGGCCATGGGACCAGATGGGATACATCCCAGGATACTGAAAGAGCTCAGAGGTTCTTGCAGGGCTGTTAAAGGATGTTTAATAGATCCTTGAAGACAGGAGAAGTTCCACAGGACTGGAGAAGGGCTGATGTGGTACCTCTTCACAAGTGGTAATAGGGAAGAATTGACAAACTCAAGGCTAGTAAGCCTTACCTCAATGGCAGGAAGAGTAATGAAGGTGCTCCTGGAAGAGCAAATAGTAGACTCTCTCGAAACCAACAGGTTGCATGATCCAAGGTAACATGGTTTTACCAAAAGACGATCTTGCCAAACAACTAAATCAAGGGTATGCAATAGATGCGATCTACCTAGATTTCAGCAAAGCCTTTGATACTGTTCCTCATAGGAGGCTTATCAAACTCAAAAGCTTGGGGATGGATCCCAAGGTGGTGGTGAACTGGATCAGAAATTGGTTGACTGACAGGTAACAGAAGGTTTTGTCACACAACACCTCTAAAGAAGAGCCACCAAAATGGTAACGGGGATGGAAGGATACCCCTATGAAGAAAGGCTAAAAAGGTTAGAGCTCTTTAACCTGGAAAAGAGACGGCTGAGGGGAGATACGATAGAAGTCTATAAATAAATGAATGGAGTGGAACGGGTAAATGTAGATCGATTGTTTACATCAGGCATGTCCAACTTCGAAGAGGTCGTGATCTACTTTTTCCGGCCAAAAGTGCCAGTGATCTACCACAATGAAAATTAAGTTTCAAAATTAGTTTCAAATTAAATTTTAATCCAATAAAGATGGAGGATCCCCCCCCCCCCATTTTTAATGAACCTTGTGTCATTTACTTGGATGTGATCAGCTGTTAAATTAAGCAAAAACAAAACAGACGAAGATCCAGTAAAAACTGCGAGGGGAAATGGAAAGTACACTTTTTCTTAAAGTTTTATTGAGTAATGTGTGTTAAATTTAGGTCGAGTATTGATTCAGGCTGATCTTGCAAATCTTTAATATTTCGCTCTTGCTCATTAGTGAGACGTCTGAGCCTGCATTTCATCCACCAGCTTTTTGAAGTTGGGTGACTATTTCGTGAGGGCCAGTTTCAGGGAATCCTGGATCCGTCATGTTGGAACGCTGTGTACTCGTCATTTTCAGATGGGAAAACGCAGATTCACACAAATAAGTTGAATCGAAACAGGAGGGTACAGCTTCACTGCATCTTCTCAAGTTGGGAAATTTATCTCTAGGCACTAGCTTCCAAAACAATTCTTGCTCAGCACGGGTCTAGAGAAAAATATCATTTTTAAGGGTTAATATTTTGTTTTCAAGAGATGGCTTGTTCAATGAGTAATTTTTACTGATAGCAGCTGCAGTTTCTTTAATGTCCACATCTACTTTGAATGGGTATGACAAGTATTCCACAACTGTTCCAATTTTTTGGAAGTCACAGAATCTATTTTCGTATTCCTGGATAACAGAACAGATTTCTGTCACATACTTCTCGTTCTGAAAAACAAAATTTGGATATTGTCCCAGATGGTCCTGCGTATTAGGAAAATGATCAAAAGTGTTGTTTGCAAGGTCAGTCATCATTAGCTCAAATTTGCTCTTGTAGGATGAAACTGTACTCATCTCGCTAATGCATTTGTTTTTACCTTGTAGTTCAAGGTTCATATCACTTAGTTCGCATGTAAAGTCAGCGAGAAATGGAAGATGAGGAGTGGTTATGTGATCTGGCAACTCTGCTTGGTCATCTCCCCTCTCCTAAAAAAAAAAAAACCCAAACAAACTTATTTCATTCAGCAAATCACTAAATCTTTGCAGAAATTTGTGCCTACGTAGCCACCTTACATCTGTGTGCAAAATGATTTCCGCTGCCTCTTCATCAAGAGTAAGATTGAAAAGCAGTCTTTTAAGTGATCTCCCATGAACTGAATTTACAATTTTGAAAATGATGTCCATGACAGTCTTTGTATTGAGTCTCTTGCTTGCCAAAACTTGCTAGTGAATGATGCAGTGGTAAGAAAGGAAATCTGGGAAATTGTCATGCTGTCTACAGTGGCCTATGAAACCGTTAACCTCACCTGTCATTGCTCTTGCTCCATCAGTAGTGACAGAAACAAGTCTATGCAATGGAAGATTACACTTTGTCACAAAATAATGGAAAGAATTGAATATTTCCTGACCAGTAGTTCTCCCTTTTAAAGTAATCATTCCAAGTAGTAGTTCTTTAACACTGAAGTCTTCAAAAACCATCCAGATAAAGACTAGTAACTGGGCTATGTCTTTTATGTCTGTAGATTCATCCAGTTGGAGTGAGAAAGCAACACAATTTGAAACATCCAACAATTGTTCAGTTGTGTCTCCACACATCTTTTCTATTCGCCGCACGACTGTGTTTCTTGACAATTGTACATCTTGAATAGCAGCTATGATCTCTTTCTTATTAGTTTTAAATCCTTCAAAAAGATTGTCAGTTGCTTCAAGAAAACACTCTTTTACAAATTCCCCTTCAGTGAAAGGTTTGCATTTCTTTGCAATCAGATTGCTGACCTTGAAAGATGCTATGGTTGCACTGAACGAATGTGACCTCGGCTTCGCCATCAACTGTTGCCGAGTAGCCAATTTCGATTTAAGTTCTTTGAGCTTCAGTTTACGAATTTCACTTTTGGGTGGAAAAATCAGAATCAAACTTATTGCTATGCAGAGCCTTATGATGACGTTCCAGATTACCCTTTTTGGGCAAGGATACTGGGGCGTTACAAGTTAGACAACACCACTTGTCTTTCACCATGATGAAGTAGTCCATTTCCCATTCATCATGAAAGTGGTAGGTTTTGCTCTTCTTTGGAACGCTCATCTTCATTATACTGGGGTGGCTGGATGTAAGAAAGCCAAATTTGCTAAGTTAGTATAAACACTGGCTGTATCTGGTCCAAAACTGTCACTGTCCCAAAGTATTCAAGAACAGGAACTGAAGACCTCTGGATGATGTGCAATACAAGGACTGGAGATGCCAAAACCACACATGTAGTTCTAAAAAGTAAAAATAAGAATTCATCCTACTGGCACCAATCAAATACCACCAAACAATCATCAAAAAAACTCAAACACCTGTCCAAACAAGTTCAAATACCACCACGCACAATTTAATAAATTCCGCACAGTGTAGAATCAATGCAAAGGCTACGCGAAATAAAATTGCAGAGGCAAGCAAAGGTCACAATGGTTTGAACCAATTTGAAGGCAAGGCATGGGCAAGTTAGAACAAAATTGGAAAAGCCAGCCAAAGTCACCAAATATTCTTGACACTTTGTTGTGTCTGCCCAGAAACATTTAATGAAAGCGAACTATAAAGCAACCAATGACCAGCACACGACACAACTAATACATTAAGTGTATTCAGATAAAGCCCAGGCGAATGGATATTGCCTGGTATATAAACACATTTCTAAGGGATGTTGGGGCGGGGGCAGGAATGGGTGATTCTGAGAGGCAGGAGACCAGGTATGACGCCAGGCCTGTGACATCTTGTCGTGGGGCGCGGGCAGCAGCCCCCTGCGTTACCCACAAACTATTGGCACGAAAACAACAAAGCGCCCCCAATACACCTGCCAGCAAGATTCCCGCAGGCAGAGAAAAAAAAAAAAAAAAGACAGGCAAAGGATCAGCAGCGGCAGCAAGCCCTCAGCAGACGACCTGCCGACACGAGCTCACTCCTAGTGACAGGGCGAGCTGCTAGAGAGATGGAGCCAAGTGCAGCTGGCAATCTACCGGTAGATCACGATCTACCTGTTGGACATGCCTGGTTTACGTCATCAGAATACAAAAAGACTAGGGGACATGCAATGAAGCTATAGGGTAAACTATTTAAGACAAATAAGAGAAAATATTTTTTCACTCAACATGTAATCAAATTCTAGAATTTGTTACCGGAGGATGTAGTAAAAGCTGTTAGTGTAGCTGGGTTTTAAAAAACGTTTGGACAGGTTCTTGGAGAAAAGGTCCATAAACCTAGACTTTAGGAAGACTAACTTTGCCAAGATGGGCCAATACCTCAGGGAGTCGTTAGCGGGATGGGAAAGCATAGTTACTCACCTGTAACAGGTGATCTCCAGGAACAGCAAGAATTTAGTCTTCACATATGGGTATCATTGGTACCGACTGAGCCTGCGCAGGAACGCTCCCCAGCATCCAATAGGAACGCTTTTCGGAGCATCCCTCAGCACATGCGTGCTGCCTTCCCGCCTTTCCAACTGTCCCTCTTCAGTTAAGTTTGTAGCTGAGTGAAAGGATAGAGGGAGAGAGGAAAGAGACAACTCCTAGGGGAGGTGGGTGGGTTCTGAAGACTAAATTCCTGCTGTTCCCGGAGATCACCTGTTACAGGTGAGTAACTAAGCTATCTTCAGGAACAAGCAGGAATGTAGTCTTCACATATGGGGACTCCCTAGCTGAAAATGCCAGGGAGATAGCCCCAGGAAGGTGCCACCCTAGAAAGGTAGGCATTCTTCCTCCCATGGATCTCTGGCATTCCACCAGGGTTGGTGGGTAGGAGTTGAATTAGGTCTGAAAGATTTTGAAGAACAGCTTGGCCAAAGAAGGCATCCCGACGGGAGGCTTCATCCAGGCAGTAGTGGGCTGTGAAGGTGTGTACCGAAGCCCAGGTGGCTGTTCAACAAATGTCATCGATAGACACAGAGTGGAGATTAGCCATGGAAGTTGCCATGGCTCTCATGTTATGAGCTGTGACATGGCCTTGAAGAGGAAGACCCTTACTCTCATAAGCAAAGGATATGCATTGGGCAATCCATTTAGATAAAGTTCTTTTGGAGACTAGAAGTCCCAAATGACTAGAGTCAAAAGCTATAAAGAGTTGCGAGGACTTTCTATGTTGCTGTGTTCTCTGTAGGTAAAAGGTTAAGGGTCTTTTACAATCCAAAGTATGAAGGTTTCTTTCTGCATTAGAGGCATGAGGCCTCATAAAAAAAATACAGGAAGATAAATTGATTGATTTAAATGAAAAGGCGAAACCACCTTTGGCATAAAGTGTGGATGAGTTCTGAGAACAACCTTATGGTGAAACCTAGTATAAGGAGGATCAGCCACTAAAGCTTGCAGTTCACTAATGCGACGTGCAGAGGTGATTGCAATTAGGAAGATGACCTTCCATGTCAAAAACGTAAGGGTTGTAGTGGCTAAAGGCTGAAAAGGCAGCTTCATGAGCTGCCCGAGAACTAGATTTAGATCCCATGCCACCGGTGGTGGCTTAATGGGAGGTTTGATTAATAGAAGACCTCTCATAAATCTGGATATGAGTGGATGAGAGGAAATTGGTTGTCCATTCAGAGGCTTATAAGAAGCTGCAATTGCACTAAGATGGACTCTTACCGAATTGGTCTTTAGACCAGAATTCGATAAGTGAAGGAGATACTCTAGTATCGATTCTAAGGATATGCCAAGGGGGTTTAATCCCTTCTTGGAGCACCATATAGTAAAACGTTTCCACTTGAAGGCATAAGATCTTCTTGTGCAAAGTAATCTAGAAGCCTGAAGGATATCCTTTACCTGTTGGGACAGGTTGAAATCCTGGAGGTCTAAGCCTTTAGCAACCAGGCCATGAGATGCAGGGACTGGGGGCTCGGGTGCCATAGCGTCCCGTCCTCTTGGGAAAGGAGATCTGGAGCATGCCCTAACTCCAGAGGTGCAGCTTGAGAAAGATGTAGAAGCAGGGGATACCATGCTTGGCGTGGCCATTGTGGCGCTATGAGAATCATACGACCCCTGTCTCTCTGAAGCTTGAAGAGTGTTTTAGGGATGAGGGGAATGGGTGGGAAGGCATAAAGGAAGTCCTGACCCCAGTGAAGGAGGAAGGCATCCCTTGCCTGACAATTGTGAGCCGGAATCCTGGAACAGTACCGGGGAAGTTTGGCATTCAGAGGACTTGCAAAGAGGTCTATGTCTGGAGTGCCCCAGAGATGAAATATCTTTGCCACCCTGGTCTAGGTGGGGTGACCACTCGTGAGGTAGCAGTACTCGACTTGAGTTTGTCTGCCCAAAGGTTTTGAATGCCTGGAAGATATACCACTAGAAGGTGAATTTGATGCTCTCTGGCGAGGGCCCATAGTCGTAAAGCTTCGTTGCATAACGACAGAGAGCCTGTTCCGCCCTGCTTGTTCACATAGAACATGGCTACTTGACTGTCCATCTGGACTAGCACTGTCTTGAAGCTGAGCTGGGCGTGGAATACTCGAAGAGCTAAATAGATTGCTCTTAATTCCAGGTGGTTTATATGTAGACCAGCCTCTTGTGGAGTCCAGGTGCCCTGGGTAGAGAGATGATTCAGGTGTGCTCCCCAACCCACCTGTGATGCATCTGTTGTTAGGGTGGCCTGAAAGAGGGGTTGATGAAAAGGAGACCTCACTGTCAGATTTTCTAGCGATTTCCACCATTGGAGGGACAAAATTAGTCGTTGAGAGTTTATTTTGTCTGATAAAATGTCCTGTGGCCTGTGTCCACTGTGTGGATAGGGTCCACTGAGCTGCTCGTATGTGGAGGCAAGCATATGGGACTACATGAACTGTGGATGCCATATGTCCCAGCAACTGTAGCAGCTCTCGAGTCGTTAGGGAGGATTTCCCTGCTGCTTGAGAAGCTAGTTGCATTATGCGAAGACACCAGGCCTGTGGAAGGAAAGCCTTTGCCTGTCTGGTATCTAGACAGGCCCCTATGACTTCCAGGCATTGGGAAGGAACAAGTTGGGATTTTGGGAAGTTTTATTACCAACCCCAAGTATTGGAGGATTCACATTCTGCGAGACAGTGCAGAGCTGGCCTCTGCAACTGTAGGGGCTCGAATGAGCCAGTTGTCTAAGTAAGGGAAGACGAATATCCCCAGGGTTCGCAGAAATGCAGCTACTACTGCCATGCATTTCGTGAATACCCTTGGTGCTGAAGCCAGACCAAAGGGAAGAACCCTGTACTAGAAATGTTTTCCCTTGAAAAGGAATCTTTAGAATTTCCTGTGATCTGGATGGATCAGAATGTGAGTGTATGCATCCTTTAAATCTAGAGAGCAAAGCCAATCCTGGCTTTGAAGGTATGGTAGAAGAGTTCCTAGAGAAATCATTTTGAACTTCTCTCGGAACAGGTATTTGTTCAATTCTCTGAGGTCTAGAATGGGTCTGTCCCCTCCTGTTTTCTTTGGAATAAGAAAATATGGGGAGTAGAACCCTGTACCCCGTTGGAGAATGGGTACCTCTTCTATTGCCCCTTGGGAAAGAAGTGTTGAGACCTCGTGATCTAGCAGATTGTCTGCAGAGGTTTGAGAATTGAATTGCCTTAGAATTGTAGGAGGGCGCATGCTGTGAAAATGAAGCTTGTACCCCTCTCCTACAATGGACAAAGTCCAATCTTCTGCTGTTATCTGATGCCATCTGTTGGCAAAGTGGCATAACCTGCCTGGGATATTGGGGTGTTGGGGGACCCCTCAGAGGCAGGAAGGCTAAGCTCTCTAGGAAGGAGTCAAAGCCCTTGAGGAGGCTGAACCTGCGGAGCTGGTTGGGCTATCGAGCCTTTTGGCTTCTTTTGCTGTCTAGTTTGTCCCTTTTGGGCAACCTGACCCCGAGTTTGACTCTGCTGGGTATAGGAAGGATAAAAAACCCTCTTTCAGCAAAAAGAGGAAATTTTTAAGGCTTCTTTTTGGCTGGAATGGCTGTAGATTTTGAAAATCTAGATAGAGTGATATTGTCAGCATCTAACTTGTTAGCCTTTTCCTGCCAGTTCTTGCCAAAGAGATTCTCTCCCGTGCAAGGAATGTTGCCTAACTTGTCCTGTACCTAAGTCTCCAAGTCTGATGCCTGAAGCCAGGCAATCCGTCGTGCCCCAATGGCAACAGCAGAGGTTCTACTGATGCATTCAAAGTAGTCAAAGGCTGCACGATTAACAAACTTGGAAACATCTTGAGCATGCTTAACTAGAGCAAGAAAGTCTCTCTCGTCATCTGGGAGAAGTGGGCTCATAAGCTCCAAGTCTCCTGTAACTTCTTTGAGGAGCATTCCCATATATAGTATATATGAACTGATCCTAGCTGAAAGCATGGAAGCCTGAAAAGTTCGGCGCCCAAAAGCGTCCAAAGTCCTGCATTCACGACCTGGGGGATTGTATGTATGCCTCTTTGCACTTTTCATCCTACGCATGGCTGATTCCACTACCATTGAATGGTGTGGCAGCTGAGGAGTCTTGAAATCCAGGACATGGAGGAACTCGATAGATAGTATCAAGCCTCCTAGAATGAGGAGATGTCAAGAGGTGTCTCCCACATTCTGAGCATCAGGTTATGCAGAATTTCATGGATGGGCAGAGTGGCTGCCTCCTTTGGAGCTTTAGGATATTGGAGAATTTCCAATTCCTTTGCTCTGGATTCCTTTTCAGGAGCTACCGTGATTGAAAGGCCCTTGGCCACATCAAATAAAATCCTGAAAAAGGCATGTCCTCTGGAGGAGACATTCTGCGTTGGGGAGAAGAGAGATCTTCCGGGAGAAACCCTCTGGTACCAGCAGAATTGCCCGAGTCTTCGGAATCGGAGGGTTCGAAGTATTCCTGACCACGATGCTCATGCAAAGCACGGTCCCGGTATCGATTGAAGTTGGTACCGAGTTGATCCGGTACCAATCTGTTGATTCCAGCCAAAGATGGCATGGGAAGAATTCCCACCAAGGCCGGTACCAGCATTGGTATCAATGTTGGTACCAGTGAGCGTTGAACCATATGTGTCAACGGTACCGCAGCTGTGAGAAGAGCTGCAATGCTGCATTCGATAGTGAGGAACCTCTGGTCTATCGACGCTGCCGATGCCTGGGTGTCGGTACCAGTGAAAAAGGCCAGGACCCCTGAGCATAGCACCAGTAGTTCTTGCGAGGTTGAGGCCTCGAGAACATCCTGGAGCCCCATTGATGCTTTGGAAGCCGAAGCCTCCTGCCGGGGCTGTTTTGCCGGTGTGGTTCCCTCAAGGGCAATGCCAATGGCCTCTCGATGCTTAGCAGGAGAGCTACCCTTTGAGGACCAGCTTTTATGTTTAGTTACCTGAGATCCATGGAAGGAAGAGGAGGCTTTTGAAGATGTTGATGCAATGGATCTGGCATCCGAAGAAAAGAGGGTACCGAGTTTTGCAGCCCGGTTCTGTCTTCCTCTTTTAGTCATCCCCATACAGGAGAGACATTCAGATGGAGAATGTTCAGGCCCTAAACATTTAAAACACCAGTCATGGGTGTCGGTGACGGATATGGTACCGCCATACTTAGTACTTTTTTTCTTTTTTTTTTAAACCACTAGTTGGTTTTTCCATGCTTCAGGAATACGAGGCCTAATGCCCAAAATGGCGCCTAGCACCGAAAAAGAAAAGTTTCTGAACAGTTCTAAGTATAAATTTTTTTTTGTTTTGAGAAAAGAACCAGCGGTACCGGTAGGCATTGTGCGGAGGCAAACGCGACCACAAGAAAACAATTTTAAAGACGGAATTTTCTGCAGTGACAGGGTATGGGTCCTGTCGGCTCCGCGGAAAACAAAGAACTGAAGAGGGACAGTTGGAAAGTTGCATGTGCTGAGGGATGCTCCCAAAAGCGTTCCTACTGGATGCTGGGGAGTGTTCCCGCGCAGGCTCCATCGGTACCGACGATACCCATATCTGAAGACTACATTCCTGCTTGTTCCTGGAGATCAGCTGGGGGATGTATAAAAACAGTGGGCAAAACTGAAAGGGGATATTTTAAGAGCAACCAACCTTTTTGTTAAAATGGTAAATAAAGATAAAAAGGAAAAAGAGACCACTATGGCTTTTGAAAGAAGTAGCTGAAAAGGTGAAGAAAAAGAGAGGTCTTCATGAAATACAAGAGATCACAGAGAGAGGAAAACAGGCATCTATATTTGGAAAAACTTAGAGAAGGTAGCAAAGTAGTCAGGAAAGCAAAGATTCAAGAGGAGTAGGAAATAGCCAATGCAATAAAATGGGGGGGGAATAAAACATTTTTCAGATATGTTAGTGAGAAGAGGAAGGGCAAAAGTAGTATTGTCAGACGCAAGGGTGAAGGGGAGGAATATGTAGAAGCTGATGAGGATAAAGCGGAATTGCTTAACAAATATTTCTGTTCTGTGTTCAGATGAAGAACCGGGAGCAGGACCTCAGAAAACACCCACAAATAGGAACAGAAGCGAGGGACATCTTGAACAATTTTCAGAAGACTGAGTTTGTGAGAAACTAGCTCAACTTAAAAGTAGACAAAATGATGGGACAGGATGGGATACACCCTAGAATACTGAGGGAACTTGGGGATGTTCTAGCAGCTCCACCAACTGACCTTTTCAATGCCTCGTTAGAGTCAGGAGTGGTGCCAAAGGACTGGAGAGAGGCTCATGTGGTGCCTTTACACAAAAACGGAAGTAAGGATGTGGTTGAAAACTACAGGCTGGTTAGTTTAACTTCAGTGGCGAGTACATTATTGGAAACTCTGCTGAAAGAGAAAATAGTGAGGTTTCTGGAGTCCAGCGGATTACAGGATCCGAGGCAGCATGGAGTCACCAGAGGCAGGTCTTGTCAGACAAATCTTATTGATTTCTTTGACTGGGTGACCAGGGAGTTGGACCGAGGGAGAGCCCTAGATGTGGTGTATTTAGATTTCAGTAAAGCCTTTGACACTTCCTCACAGGCCACCCTATAAACAAATTGAGCCCCCTTAGGGATGGACCCTAAAGTTACTACTTGGATTAGAAATTGGTTGGGTGGGAGGCGACAGAGTACAGGTAAATGGAGCTCACTCTGAGGAGAAGGATGTTACCAGTGGTGTGCCCCAGGGATCTGTCCTTGGTCCGATTCTTTTTAACATCTTTCTTAGTGATATAGCGGAAGGGCTGTCGGGTAAGCTTTGCCTCTTTGCGGATGATACCAAAATCTGCAATAGAGTAGATACCCAGGAAGGTGTGTAATAGCGAAGGGCCCGCAACAAATACAAACCAGGAGTCTATTGACTAGAATTCAAAACCAGTTTAATGTGCACACAGACTCGGGCAAAAATCACATACAAAAGGTCTGAGCCCTGAGCTCAGCCAAACGACAGTTTATATATCCTTTTACATCAGTTCTACACAAACAAACTCCTCATTGGTCCTGGTGGCCCCCTCCCTCTCCCAATAGGCATTTCTGATCTGGCTTGAACCTGTTCTTATTCTGTGCAGGCTTTTCTAACTGTGGCACAAAGCTCTAGACATAATACTTCTGCTACAGTACATTTCGCTACTCTCGCAAGGTCAGTTAGCCAGCAGAGATACAGTGGAAAGCACAGCTGTGATTACCATAACGGTGGAAAAGTTTTACTTTTGTTTATCAGAAGCATTCTTATCAAAATAAGAGCAAAGCAGTATCTCTAACAACTACTGGTATTTTTCTGTCTGTTCAGCTGTAATATTCCAAAGTCAGTTATAATATTCTAGTGGGAGGAGGGGGACTCAGGCCTAATATACAGGCCTCGACTACCTACAGGATGAACTAGGCCATCGCTTATCACAGGTGTAGATAACATGAGGGAGGATCTAGCTAAGCTTGAAGCATAGTCTAGAATTTGGCAGCTGGGATTTAATGTTAAAAAATGTAAGGTCATGCATTTGGGCTGGAGCAATCCAAGGGAGCAATATAGTATAGGGGGTGAAGTACTTTTGTCCACTAAAGAAGAGCGGGGCCTAGGCGTGGTTGTGTCTGATGATCTTAAAGTAGCTAAACAGGTAGAAAAGGCGACGGCAAAAGCTAGAAGGATGCTTGGGTGCATACGGAGAGGAATGGCTAGCAGAAAAAAAGGAGGTGATAGTGCCTCTGTATAAGTTTTTGGTGCGACCTCATTTGGAGTATAGTGTGCAATTCTGGAGACCGCACCTTCAAAAGGATGTGAATAGGATGGAGTCGGTGCAGAGGGTGGCTACTAAAATGGTTAGTGGTCTTCATTATAAAGCATATGAGGACAGACTGAAGGATCTTAATATGTACACCTTAGAGGAAAGGCGGGATAGAGGTGATATGATTGAGATGTTTAAATACCTCCGTGGCATAAATGTTCAGGGGGAGAGCCTCTTTCAATTGAAAGCAAGTTCTGCTACGAGGGGACATGGGATGAGGGTGAAGGAGGATATATGGAAATATTTCTTTATGGAAAAACCCCTCTGATCCTTATGCTTTAAAAGCTTCTTTCCCTTACCTCCTCATTCAGCCTCCAGCTTTGCTCTACTGCCTCCATTCACCAGCATGGCCACTGCCTTGACCTTGTATTTTTCTCTAAATTGCTTACCCTCAAACTTCTGTACTGTGATACAGTGGACTATGTAGAGCCTATGGAGGTTAGTGAAAAGGAAGAACTTACCTCAGATTTAGCTAGACAGGAAGACTCAGCACATGTAGAAACAGCTGAGCAACAAGTGCCGTCAGCGCAAGAAAAGCTAGAAGGGTTTAAAGTGAACTTTCCCTGTAATAGTTCTGACGCAGGGAGAAACAGAAAAGCTCATCAGGAGCACCTGTGCTCAGAGTCCCACGTAACATGCAGAGAAGGGAAGCATATAAGTTCCTGGTTAGAACCAGGAAGGGGAGGTCTTTGGAAGGAGAGGATTGGAAGTCTCCGGGCAGAGAAGATTGAGGGAGATCTTTGGAAGGACAAGATTGGAGGAAGTCCTTGGCAAGAGGCGTGGAGAAGGAGGTCTCTGGAAAGGCAGTCCTAGAGAGAGAGTTCCCACAGGAGCAGGAAGTGGGGCAGTAACTCAGGAGGACTGAATGAGCAACCGAGGAGCATAGCTCAGGCTGGAGGAAGTGTGCCAGGGGAGAGAAAGCCCAAGCGTGACTTCAAAGCCAGAAACAAGGTAAAAAGCTGGAAGCCTTGTTTTTATAAAGAAGAGGCTGGAAGCTCTGCATGTTTTAAAGGGCGTGGCCCTGAGCATAGCTAACACAGGAGGATATACAGAGTTCTCACTAGGTGGGACAGGAGAGAGAAACCAGCAAGAAGCCTTTCATGCACCAGGCATTTATAACCCTGACTTTAAAGAGCACTTTATAGGAAAAGGGGTTTGTCTGCCACAGGGGAATATGCCCTGCTCCAGCACATTCCCCTGTGGCACACATAGACAAAACAATCCAAAAATCCACCAGAAAACACAGCTCCTGATGCCAACACAGCTCCCGATGCCAACCTTGCCATTCCCAGGATGTCAGGCAAGTGCTGCATCCAGTGCAAGAGTGCTCAGGCCACCACACCTGCATAAAATCACTGCCCGAGTTCCCAAGGCCAAAACCATGAAGGCATTCTTGAGGGCTTCTATCCTCCTATCATGGGGTGATCTGGCCATGAGAGACCCCACCAGTATGGTGGTGTGCTTAGTCATCACCATGATCAGGGAATTTACTTTAGAAGACCAAAACAGCTGTTCCATCTTCTTGCAGGGGTTTTCAACCCAGTCCTCAGGGAACCCCAGGCCAGTCAGGTTTTCAGGATTCCCAGAATGAATATGCATGAGAAAGATTTGCATGTTCTGCCTTCATTGTATGCAAATCTCTCATATACATATTCATTCTGGGAATCCTGAAAACCTGACTGGCCTGGGGTTCCCCAAGGACTGTGTTGAAAACCTATGGGGTAGAGGATACAGTCACACCAGAACCTTAGTACACCTCAGCCCTGGCATCTCCTACTGAGATATCATGAGCTTCCGGAAGGGCTCAGGAAGGGGAAAAACCCAAGGGATGTCTCAAACCCTCCACGACAGGGTTATTTTGTGAAATGTCTCGAGGAGGGGGGGCTCTGCAATGCAGACAACCATCCCAGCATCCATAATCAAGGTAGAGAGATGGTCCTCATAAACTAAATAAAACCACCAACTGATCCTCCCCTACACTGGGAAAAGCTCCCCTTCCTCCACTGACTCATCTGTGAGAGTGAGAGAATCTGCCTCCCCGGCCTCCCCCCCTACCCCAAGAGGGGACAAGACTGGGCTACCACAGGAACAGACAGGCAAAAGTGAAAGATGGGGACCTGGGGCTCTTGGAGCTGCCACAGAGCCACCAGAAACTGAAAACAGCCTTTGGAGTTGTTTCAGAGACTGCTTCTCAAAGCTGGATAGGAGTAGGCTCTGGAACACCATCAGGGGCCTACTAGCTCAAAAAAGGCCACTTCACCATGCTCTTTCAGCCAAGATTATGAGGCTACCCATTATGGCAAACATTCCCACCGCAAGGAAAAAGTTGGAGATGTGGTCTAGGTAGCAAAAAGGTGTGTCCTGGAGCTTCTCCAACATTCTGGGAACAAACAAACAAAAAAAAAAAAAAAAAGGAGGAACCAGCCATGGAGCTCACTCAATAGAAGTCACAAGCAGCACACCTCCCTGCACTTGGCATCACAGCAGGACTCAAATGCAATTTAACCCTCAGAAGTAAAACACACACAGAAGGAAAAATACAAAAAAAAAAAAAAAAAAAAGAGCGGCAAACAAAAAACCCCACAAAAAAACAAAAAAGAAATCCCTTCTCTTCTCAGGCCAGTTGAAGAAACCCTGTGTAAAAGGTCAACGACCTGGATATCTTAAAGCAGCAAAGAATAGGAAAAAAAGGAAAGAAAGATACAGTAATGTGGAAGAGGGAGAGGGAGGAGTCTGGGCCTGGACTACTACGCCCAACAGGGGCCCCATGGGGTTCTCTGTCTGCTCTCCAGCCCACAAGTGCTGAACCCATGGATAAACTGTGCTGGACAAAGGGCAGCTGCCAGCTCAAGGAGACAGAGGCGTACTCAAGCTCCAAAGCAAACCCGTCACAAGACTGGTGATCTGCACCTGTCCATACACCTTGCCACTTGCTTTTCTCAGTGCTGCACCACCAGTTAGTTATTCAGTCTATGCTACTGAAAGTTGCTCTGGTCCATCTCCATCTGATGGCTAGGAAGGATAAAACCCACTCGTCCGGCCTGGTTTAGGAGGATAAAGAAAGCCAAGATTTGATTTGGTTCTTTAGAGGTGTCAAATGCACCTACTTATCTAATCCTAGCACAAAACCTTTGTTCAGCATTCTGAACTCCAAGGCAAGGCAGCAATATCTAGCTACAGACACCCGGATCCTGCTTTTAACCATGCTAGGAGTAATCTTATACAGCAAAAAAACACCATACGATAGGCACCCTTGGCCAGGGAACCTTTGAAGTGTAAAAGGTTCCCTACAATTAAATGATCCCATGTTATCTACCACTTAAAACCAGTTGTACAAACAATTACTGCGTCAGACACCATAGGCCACGAGCAACACTTATCTGGGCAGTTTTCGAAACAAACATGGTCCTATTTTATTCACTTCAAGAGAATGAATCCACAGCTCAGAAAGCACAAATGACAGGACCAAGGGCAAAGCAAGGCTTTCATTAAAAGGAGGCAGGAGCAGACTTCCGTTTACGGAGTCTGCAGAGAAATGTTTACCCCTGACATAGTGCAAAGATTTCAAGTAACAAGCTTAGATATACTGGACCGCAGCATTCTGCAGCTTTACACAGAACATACCACTGCTGACAGCCAGCCCCTGGTTTATAGCTTAACATTTAAATTTTTGGTATTCCACATTTTTACCTTCAATTAACTGTGCTGCTGAAGGAAAAACTTAGAACAGTCACTGCTACACAAGATCTTCACTGCACTTTGAATGAACCTGCCCAAAATAAATCTTCCATTGCTTTATGCAGCCAAAACTATAAGATTAGATGTGACCCATACTGGTCTGAACAAGGCAGTACAACTATTTGGCAGCATCTAAATTAAAATTTATTCTACAGCATATTAAAAGGGTGATCATAAGAACATAAGATTGGCCACTGTTGGAAACAGGATACTGGGCCTGATGGACCTTGGTCTGTATGGCCAGTATGGCCTATCTAGGTCACAAGTACCTAGCAGTTTCCCCAGAAGACACAGATTCCACAATGCTTGTACTGGGGTAAGCAGTGGATTTCCCGGGTCCTCTTTAATAATGGTTTATGGACCTTTCCTCCAGGAACTTGTCTAAACATTTTTTAAACCCAGCTACACTAACAGCTTTTACTACAAACTCCAGTAGCAAATTCCAGAGTGATTACACGTTGAGAGAAAGCACAGTTACTTACCTGTAACAGGTGATCTCTGGGAACAGCAGGAATTAGTCCTCACATATGGGTACGTCGGAACCGACGGAGCCTGCGCGGGAAAGCTCCCCAGCTTCCCAGAAAGGAAGCTTTTGGGGCCTCCCACTGCACATGCGAGCTGCCTTCCCGCCTTCCTGACCAGCTCTCCTCAGTTCGAGTTTATAGCTGAGACAATAGAGAGAGGAAAGGAAGATAGATAGAAGATACAACTCCTAGGGGAGGTGGGTGGGTTGTGAGGACTAATTCCTGCTGTTCCCAGAGATCACCTGTTACAGGTAAGTAACTGTGCTATCTCCAGGAACAAGCAGGAATAAGTCCTCACATATGGGGACTCCCTAGCTAAGATGCCTGGGAGATCCCCTTCCAAGGGTTCGCCATCTTCGTATGGATCTCAGGCATCCATCATGGGAAGGTGGGCAGGAGTTGTTCAAGTATGGAACAGGTGTTTGAGGACAGCCTGACCAAACAAGGCATCCCGGCGGGAGTCCTTGTCCAAACAGTAATGGGCTGTGAAGGTATGAACCGAGGCCCAGGTGGCGGCTCGACAGATCTGATCTATGGATACAGAGTGAAGATGAGCCATAGAAGTGGCCATGGCTCTCACATTGTGAGCTGTGACATGGCCTTCCAGAGAAATGTTTTTACTCTGGTAAGCAAAGGAAATACACTGAGCAATCCAATTGGAAAGTGTACGTTTGGAGACGAAGTCCCAAATGAGAAGGATCAAAAGCCACAAAAAGTTGGGAAGACTTTCGATGTGGCTGAGTCCTGTTGAGGTAAAAGGCAAGAGCTCTTTTACAATCTAGAGTATGAAGGTTCCTCTCTGCACTGGATGCATGAGGAGCCGGAAAAAAGACAGGTAGATATACTGTAGAGCACCATCGTCGCTGCTGCCTACTCTCATTGAGAGCTCCGGTCCAATCGGGACTGTGGGAGGAGGGGCAGCAGCAGCTGAAAAGCAACCCGCGATCGGCGGGAACTCCATTTTAAATCCCTGCTCTGGCTGAGAGCACCATCGTCGCTGCTGCCTACTCTCATTGAGAGCTCCGGTCCAATCGGGACTGTGGGAGGAGGGGCAGCAGCAGCAGCTGAAAAGCAACCCGCGATCGGCGGGAACTCCATTTTAAATCCCTGCTTTGGCTGAGAGCACCATCGTCGCTGCTGCCTACTCTCATTGAGAGCTCCGGTCCAATCGGGACTGTGGGAGGAGGGGCGGCAGCAGCTGAAAAGCAACCCGCGATCGGCGGGAACTCCATTTTAAATCCCTGCTCTGGCTGAGAGCACCATCGTCGCTGCTGCCTACTCTCATTGAGAGCTCCGGTCCAATCGGGACTGTGGGAGGAGGGGCAGCAGCAGCTGAAAAGCAACCCGCCATCAGGCGGGCCCGCGCCTGAGGGCCTCGCCAGAGGGCCCTTAGGCGTGGCCCTTTGGCGGGAGCCCACTCGACCTGAATAAAATACAAAAGCAGCTCAATCAACCATATTCAGGCCGAATAATCAGCAGACTGCCCCTGACATTAACCCCACAACAGAGCTCACCGGAGGAATCCCTCTCTCCACTGCATCTCCCAGATCGCAGACCAGCGAATACCTTATTTTCATCATACGGTACTATTGCTAGTAGCTAGCCAGATAGTATATTAAGTAACATTAACAAGCAACAAAACAATACTTTCTATTGTTACTGTGATACTATTGTTAGTAGCCACCATAGTTTATTACTATTGTAGCCCCACACAGTTTTTTACCATCGTCAATAGATTATTGTTACTGTGCTACTATTGTTAGTTGCCCCCACAGTTTATTACTATTGTCAAAAGATTATTACCACCATATAGTACTGTTGCCACTAGCTATCTAGCACAAAGTTTACTACTGCCAGTAGAATACTTTCAACCTGCACTGTTGCCAGTTGCCATCCTTCAATAGGTATCATTTTATTACTGTTGTCAGTAGTATACCCATAACTATTACTGTTATAAGGATGTTAGTAACTAGCCTGTAATAGTTACTAGCCATGGCATTATTGTAGTCAGCAATACTCTCATAAAGCTACACTTACAAATCATTGCACTGCTGTTACAAATAGCTGATACATTGTAACAATCTCATACAATTGTGACAAACAGCCAGCCAAAATTAACTTACTGTTCTAACTCTTCTGATACTTTGCTGTTCTATCTTAATCACGTACAACTCAACACAACCACACTCAAGCCCTCTTGCATAGCCCGCCAGAAACACTTCTCTCTTACAAAACAAAATACAAAACATAATGGCCTACCTAAAAATAAAGTCACTACCAACCACTCTCCTTCTAATAGCCCTCCTTCTGCAACTAATATACACATATAAATTCAACAACCCCCCTTGTAATAGCATCCCCATCATCCACAACCCCAACCGCAATCTAACACGCTCTCCGCTACACCATCACTCATACAACCCGCCACCAAATAGTTCCCACAGACATCCTCCTAGAGTAATCCAAACAAACTGTAAAAACCATGACTACAAAATATCCTCTACTTGCACGGACACCAAACTAAAATTGATCCTAATAAACATTCGCTCTATTAGGAACAAAATACCAATAGTAAATGACATAATAAGAGACGAACAACCTGACATCATTCTCATCACTGAAACATGGCTAACACCTACAGACACAATATTATTAAACCAACTTCACACATCACAATATGATGTATTCAACTGCCACCGTGACACAAAAAGAGGAGGTGGTGCACTCATCCTCACTAAAAAAAACCTACAATACACCCTAACGAACTCAAACAATTTCGAAGGAATGGACATAATAAACATTGAAAACAGAACACTAGCATTCTCCTTAATCTATAGACCCCCATCAGCTGATCACAAAAATCTCTCCCCCATCCTTGAACTCGCATGCACAACATCTCAGAGAAAACCCCCTCAATCTTAGGTGACCTTAACCTCCCATCTCTGAACCAATCCCAAAAAGACAACTTCATTGACTCAATGTCCCACATAGGATTTAACCAGATAGTCCATACTCCCACACATAATAAAGGAAACTCACTTGATCTTGTTTTCCTCCCTTCCCCCTTTAACCTACATAAACTCCATTCTTCCCCGATAGCTAGGGAAGTACCATGGTCTGACCACCATTTGATAACATTCCACCTATTAGCACAAACAACATCACAGTCCACAAACACAATATCACATATCTCACGCTTTCCCCACTTTGATAATGACACATTCCTTGACAACATACTACCTAAACTCACCACAAGTCTAAATGACATAGAACAAACAATAGAGAACTGGAACCAAACTATCCAAAAAGCAGCAACCCCCACTCAAACAATGCAGAAGATAAAGAAGGAATCACAAAAATGGTTCACTAAAGAAATTGCCATGCTAAAAAAGCAACTACGGAAACAAGAAAAAATTTGGAGAAAAACAAAATCACACGATAACAAAACTAAATATATAAACATACTTAATAGATACAAGGAAGCAATCAATAAGTCAAAAAGGGAATACTACTCCAAACTAATAAATCATGCTATCAATCGGCCAAGAGAACTTTTCTCAATTGTGAATACACTAACAAAAACACAAAACCCCGAACTGAACCAAGACTCAATCAGTGTACAAACCTTAGCATTACATTTTGCTGAGAAAATAAAGGTAAAACCTTACTCTCCAACCACCACAATATCTAAACATGCCAGTAATTATGAATGGACAACCTTTCACAAGATTGAAAGAAAGCACATCCTTAATATTATAACAATGATTAACACCACAACCTCACCGCTTGACCCTTGCCCTGTATCATGGATCAAACATACTAAGGAATTTCTTGCAGAAAATATCCAACATATAGTAAACCAATCACTCTCTCAAGGAACCATGCCCAATGCCCTAAAGCTCTCCTCGATCCGTCCCATAATAAAAAACAAACTAGACCCAAAAGACCCCAACTCCTACAGGCCAATAGCTAGCATACCACTAATTGCCAAAATAATAGAAAAGACCATACAACTCCAATTACAAGACTACATTGATGAACAAAAACTCCTTGATGAGCATCAATTTGGCTTCCGACCCTTCCACGGAGTTGAAACTCTCCTAATCGCCCTAACAGATCTACTCATCAGAGGCACCAATGACAACAACAAAGGCTTCCTTCTCCTCTTCATAGATCTGTCTGCTGCATTCGATAGCATCAATCATAATACCCTCATTAACAGACTAGAATACCTAAAAATAGGAGGGACAGTCCTTGAATGGTTCAAATCATACATCTCAAACAGGTTAATACGGATACAATTAGGTAACGACACATCCGAAACTTTCTCACAAGGTCAAGGCATCCCCCAAGGATCAGCCCTCTCAGCCCTCCTCTTCAATTTATACCTCCAGCCCATTACAAACATATTTAAGAAGCACAAAATTAACCATTTCATATACGCAGATGATATCATGCTTGCCACCCCCATAAACCCTAACAATCCCAAATATGATAGCCTACTCCAATGTATGAACGAGACTACTAAATGGCTTGAAGACAACCACCTAAGCATTAACCTCAAAAAAACAGAGGCAATGTTCATAACGAGGAAATCAGACACTGAATACATATACCCCAATACAAACACAATAAATAATACACCTATACCTGTTAAAAAGGAGGTAAAATACCTTGGAATAATCTTAGACCACTCACTCTCCATGATTCCACACATAAAACACACAGTAAAAACCATATTTTATAAACTCAAGACAATACAACATCTGAGACCCCTACTCAACATCGATGACTTTAGATCTGTAGTCAATACACTCATAACCCCCCACTTCGACTATTGTAATAGTCTCCTAAATGGACTTCCATTAAAAAGCATATACCATCTCCAAAGAGCCCAAAACATATGTGCCAAGATGGTCACTAAAGCTAATCTAACAGACCATGTGACCCCAATTCTCCTAGACTTACACTGGCTCCCTATAAACAGCCGAATAAAATATAAAATCCTCCTAACTACATTCAAAATCGTCAACATCATCTCCCCATCACAACTATCCACCCTAATACACCCCCCATCAGATACTAGATCACGCAGACAGAACGCAACCCACTCCCTCAACATAAAAACAAAGTTTAGAAAAACTAAAGCGACAACAAGTGACAGGGCATTCTCCTTCGCTGCCCCCACCCTCTGGAATGAAATACCATTAACACTCCGCATGATAAAAGACCTTCACCAATTCAAAAAAGAATTAAAAACCTACCTCTTTACAAAACACTTTGAAATCCCCTACCAACAAAGAACTTCACCAATACAATCACAGAAACACATACACTGTACCCAAGACAGAACAAATGACTAACACAGGAAAATTCACTAACCCCACACAACACGCTAATGAACCACTCAAACAGTTGACTATTTCACCACTGTAACTGTAACTAACTAAGATGCGCTCCATGTATATAACTTGTAAATAGTTTGAAAAGCTCTGTTATAGTTAATGTTCAAAATATGTTCAAAATGTTGTTCAAAATATGTTCAAAATATGTTCCCTGTAAGTACACCTGTACATAGTTAAAGCATAATGTTCCTTGTAAATGTATACAGAAGTATACAATTGTTCTGTTTAATGTTCAATGTAAACCGCCCCTGATCTCTGGAAGGGGCGGTATAGAAAAGACGGTTAAATAAATAAATAAAATAAATATACCTCTTGATTAAGATGAAAAGGCGAGACCACTTTGGGCATAAAGTGGGGATTCGTCCCGAGGACCACCTTATCATGATGAAACCTAGTATAAGGTGGATGAGCCACTAAGGCCTGTAGTTCACTGATGCGGCGAGCCGAAGTGACTGCAATAAGGAAAAGGACCTTCCAGGAAAGAAATTTCAAGGAGGTAGAAACCAACGGTTCAAAAGGTGGCTTCATAAGCTGACCTAGAACTAGGTTCAAATCCCATGCTACCGGAGGAGGTCGGATGGGAGGCTTAGTTAGAGTCAGGCCTCTCATGAACCTTGCAATAAGAGGATGAGAGGAGACAGGTTGTCCATTTATAGGTTTTAAGGATGCTGCAATAGCACTTAAATGGACTCTGACTGAATTCGTCTTAAGGCCTGCATTAGAAAGATGCAGGAGATAGTCTAGTAGAGAATTCAAGGGAAGTGCTAGAGGGTCAAGACCCTGTTGAGCATACCAAATGGAAAAGCGTTTCCATTTGAAAGCATAGGAACGTCTCGTGGAGGGTTTCCTAGAGGCATGAAGGATATCTTGCACTGGTTGAGAAAGATTGAAGTCATGAAGGCTTAGGCCTTCAGTAACCAAGCTCTGAGGTGTAGGGACTTGGGGTTTGGGTGCCACAAAGTCCCCTCCTCCTGAGACAGAAGGTCTGGCGCAGCTCCCAGGTCCAGGGAGGGTCCCTGGGAAAGATGCAGAAGTAGAGGGAACCACACTTGGCGTGGCCAGCGTGGAGCTATGAGGATCATCGATCCGTGATCCCTCTGGAGTTTGAACAGAGTCTTGGGAATCAAAGGAATGGGTGGAAAGGCATATAGGAAGTCCTGACCCCAATGCAGGAGAAAGGCGTCGTAGGCCTGAGCTCCCTGACACGGAGTCCTGGAACAGAACCGGGGAAGTTTGGCATTGCACGGACTTGCAAAGAGGTCTATGTCCGGGGTTCCCCATTCCTGAAAGATTCTGCGTATCTGGTCCATATGTAGGGACCATTCGTGTGGAAGCAGAACTCGACTGAGTCTGTCTGCCCGAGAGTTTTGAACCCCTGGAAGATACACTGCCAGAAGATGAATTTGATGCTCTGGCGAAGGCCCATAATCTGAGAGCTTCGTTGCAAAGCGACAGAGAGCCTGTCCCTCCTTGTTTGTTTACGTAGAACATGGCCACCTGATTGTCTGTTTGAACTAGGACGGTCAGGTTGACAAGGAGGGTATGGAAGACTTTGAGGGCAAAGAAGATTGCTCGCAGTTCCAGGAGGTTGATGTGAAGGGTGGTCTCCTGTGGAGACCAAGTACCCTGAGTGGAGAGGTGTTGTAGATGGGCTCCCCACCCTGTTTGGGAGGCATCTGTTGTGAGGGTTGCTTGGGGCAACAAGGGTTGGAAGGGGGCCCCCCAACAACAGATTCTTGGTGGATATCCACCATTGGAGGGACCAAAACAGACGCTTTGAGGTGAGTATTTGGTCGGAGAGCGCTCCTGATGCTTGAGTCCACTGGGTGGCCAAGGTCCATTGAGCTGCTCTCATATGAAGACGAGCATAGGGCACCACGTGTACCGTGGAGGCCATGTGGCCCAGAAGTCGCAGCATTTCTCTGGCTGTCAAGTGACTGCTGGACTGAGCTTGGGAGGCCAAGCACACCAGACATTGGCCCCGGACTTGAGGTAGGTAGCCCCTTGCAGTGGTGGTGTCCAACTGGGCCCCTATGAATTCCAGAGACTGAGTAGGGATGAGTTGAGACTTGGGAAGGTTTACCACCAGTCCCAGATACTGCAGAATGTGCCTTGTGCGGTCCAGGGAAATCTGGGCCTCTGACCGAGATGGAGCTCGGATGAGCCAGTCGTCCAGATATGGGAATACAAAAATTCCCAGACCTCTTAGAAATGCGGCTACAACTGCCATGCATTTGGTGAATACTCTTGGAGCAGAGGCTAGACCGAAGGGAAGTACTCCGTACTGGAAATGTTTTCCCTGGAACAGAAATCGTAGATATTTTCTGTGGGATGGGTGGATGAGTATATGTGTGTACGCATCCTTGAGATCTAGAGTACATGTACATATTTCGAGTATGTTATCTAGTTAACAGATTGCATATTCCATGTAAATAGTTCTCCCATGTTGCTCCAAGTTTATACTCCTGTTATATGTAATACCGAACAGCCTGTTGTTCTGGTTTTGTTTATGTTCTCTGTGAACCGCGCTGATGTCAAAGAGTGCGGTATATAAGAAATTAAAATAAATAAATAAATAGAGAACAAAGCCAATCCTGACTCTGAAGGTATGGAAGGAGAATGCCCAGAGAAAGCATTTTGAATTTCTCCTTGTATAGAAATTTGTTCAATTCTCTCAGATCTAGGATAGGTCTGAATCCCCCTGTCTTCTTTGGTATGAGAAAATATGGGGAGTAGAAACCTGTCCCTTGTTGGAGAAGAGGAACCTCTTCTATTGCCCTTTGGGCAAGGAGGGAAGAGACTTCCTGACCCAACAGGGCCAGGAGAGATGGGGGAGAATTGAAGTGCCTCACCATGGTATGTGGAGGAAGGTTGGAAAAATGAAGTTTGTAGCCCTCTCTGATGATAGAGAGGGTCCAGTGCTCTGATGTAATTTGCCCCCATCTGGGAGCAAAGTGAGCTAACCTTCCGGGAATGGTGAGGGGCTATGGTTGTTCTAGAGGCAGAAATGTTAAGTTCTCTAGGGGCAAGTCAAAACCCCTGAGGGGGTTGAGCCTGCTGAGGAGTGGCAGACGCTGCAGGCTTTGACCTTGCCTGTTTAGGTTGCTGACGTTTAGCAGCAAAGCGAGGCTGAGAAGATTGTTGGCCAGTATTTGTGGAAAATCTGGCCTTCTTGTAGTAAGGCCTCTTGAAAGACTTTCTTGGCAGGAGTAGAGGTAGACTTAGAAAGTCTATCTAATGTAGCATTTTCTGCGTCCATTTGAGTGGCTTTAATTTGCCAGTCTTTACCAAATAAGTTCTCACCTGTACAGGGCAGATTCCGTAAGCCATCCAGGACCCAGGGTTCTAGGTCAGAGGCCTGGAACCAAGCAAGTCGTCGGGCTGCAATGGCAATGCCCGAAGCTCTACTGGCACCTTCAAAGGAATCAAAGGCTGCTCTGTTGGAGAACTTAGAAACATCTAGAAGCTGTTTCACCAGAGAAATGAACTCCTTTCTATCCTCAGGGATAAAGGGGGCAAAATGCCGTACCTTTAGGGCAAGTTCCCTTAGAAACATGCCCATATACAGACTATATGAATTAATCCTGGCTATAAAGCATACTAGCCTGGAAGATTTTCCTACCAAAAGAGTCTAGGGTCTTACATTCCCGCCCTGGAGGAGTAGAAGAGTGCCTTTTGGTACTCTTAATCTTTTTCAGCGCAGACTTCACCCCAATGGAATGGTGAGGCAGCTGAGTTTTTTGAAAACCAGGAGAAGGAGGGACCCGGTACATGGTGTCCAACCTACGAGAATGAGGAGACAACGTTAGAGGAGCCTCCCATAAGTCCATCAAGTGTTATTGAAGGATTTCATGGATAGGCAGGGTGACTGCCTCTTTAGGAACCTTAGGGTATCTTAAAATATCCAATTTCTTTGATCTAGGTTCTTTTTCAGAGGATGTGGTAATAGAAAGTCCTTTAGCTACTTCTATAATGAAGTCTTGAAAGGACAAATCCTCTGGTGGAGACATTCTCCTCTTTGGGGAAGAAGGCTCTTCAGGAAGAACTAGAGACAGCTCAGAGTCAGAGGAGTCAAAATCCTCAGAAGAATCAGAGTATCCTCTATTTGCTTCCAACGCACGATACGCATACCAATCGGTATCGACATCGGGCGTACCGGGTATGGGATCGGTATTGGGTGAAAACCCGGATCCGGCATGCGGAACCGATCTGCGTTTGGAAGACGATGGTCTCGGTTCCGGTATGGAAGACAGTACCGGAACTGGACCCGGAACCGCTAGATGCGGTACCGAGGGCGTCGCAGCTTTAATGAAAGCCAGAACGGCCTGCTGCATGGTCTGGACAGTATTGCCCATAGACGCCACTGCTGCCTGGATGTCGGTACCGGCATGGGCCAGTACCCCAAAGCAGTCTAACAGGTGATCAGTCGAGGCCGTGCCATCGATGTCAACCTGTAACCCCATAGATGGTGCTTTGGAAGCCAGAGCTTCCCGCCGGGGTTGTTTGGCTGGGGCAGGGTCCTCTGACTCAAGATTGAGGGCCTCTCGATACTTTGAAGGAGATTTGCCTTTTGAGGACCTGCCCGAAGAAGGTTTGGTTACCTGAGATCCATCCGGAGAGGAAGACCTGGATGACTGATGCTGGATTATCTGAAGCAAACAGCACATGGAATTTGTTGGCCCGGTTCTGCAAACCACATTTAGACATCTGGGAGCAGGATGGGCAGTCCGGAATGGAGTGGTCAGGCCCCAAACATTTAAGACACCAGTCATGGGTGTCTGTAACAGAAATAACAGCACTACACTTGGTACACTTCTTGAAACCAGGGGCTGGTTTCTCCATGAGGAGAATTTGTGTAGGCCTGAGGCCTAACCGAAGTCACCAAGTTGTGCTAAATAAAAGTTTTTTGGGTTTGTTTTGAAAGAAAAGAGAGACCGGCGGTACCGGTTTCGGTATGGGGAAGGCAGGTACGCGGTCTAAAGAAAAACTAAAATAAGAATTTCTTCAGCGGTGACAGGAACACGACCTGCTGGCTCTACGGAAAAAGAGAAACTGAGGAGAGCTGGTCAGGAAGGCGGGAAGGCAGCGCGCATGTGCAGTGGGAGGCCCCAAAAGCTTCCTTTCTGGGAAGCTGGGGAGCTTTCCCGCGCAGGCTCCGTCGGTTCCGACGTACCCATATGTGAGGACTTATTCCTGCTTGTTCCTGGAGATAAAATATTCTCTTAGTCTTAAATAGGTTACCCTGTAGCTTCATTGCATGTCCCCTAGTCTTTCTATATTCTAATGGCATAAACAATTGATCTACATTTACCCGTTCCATCCATTAATTAGTTTATAGATCTCTATCATATCTTCTGTCAGCCATCTCTTTTCCAGGTTGAAGAGCCCTAAAGTTTTGAGCCTCTCCATCCCCTTTACCATTATGGTGGCTCTTCTCTGTACCTTTTCTAATAACGCTATATCAATTGTAAGATACAGCGACAAGAATTGCACACAATATTCAAGGTACCATGGAACTAAAAAAAGAGGCATTATAATATCCTCTGTTTTAGTCTCCATCCCTTTCCTTATGATTCCTAGCATTCTATTTGCTTTCTTGAAACCCTCTGCCCAGTGTGCAACAGGGGCCAATGTGTTATCCACGATGATGCCTAAATCTTTTTCCTGGGTGGTGGTTCCTAATGTGGAACCTTGTATCGTGTAACCATAGTTTGGGTTGTTCTTTCCTGCGTGCATAACTTTGCAGTTGTCCACATTAAATTTCATCTGCCATTTCAATGTCCAGTCTTCCAGTTTATGAAGGTCCTCTTGCAATTTTTCACAATCTCTTGTGTTTAACAACTTTGAATAATTGTGTCATCTGCAAATTTGATTACCTCACTCATTATTCCTATTTCCAGGTAATTTACGATATGTTAAAAAGCAGCGGACCCAGCACAAATCCCTGGGGTACTCTGCTATTCACCTTTCTCAATAGGGAAAATTAGCAATTTAGCCCTACCCCTCTGCTTTCTATCTTTTATCCAGTTCCTGATCCACAATACTACACTGCCTCCTATCCCATGACTCTTTAAATTTCACCAAAAATCTCTCATGAGGGACCTTGTCAAAGGCCTTCTGAAAATCCAGATACACTATTTCAACCGACTCACCTTTGTCTACATGTTTATTCACACCTTAAAAACAAACAAAAGAGACTTCCGGTGACGTCACCTACTGAATGGCGGCGTAGCGGAGGAGCTCCGCCACCAACCCGCAATCATTGTAGCATTTTAGCCCCCACGGGCAACGGAGCGGTGAGCCGAGGGGCGACGGAGAGAGCGGGGAGTGCCGGCGAGCCGCGGCAGCGGCGAACCAAACGGGTGCGGCGGTGCAGAGAAGCTGGTGGGAGCGGACCGGACGAGGCAGCCTGACTTACAGGGGGCTTCTGGGCCGGTGGCCGCGCTGAGCCGGACCTGTTGGGAGAGAGTCAGCAGGGCCAAAAGCGGCTTGCCGGTGAGCAGAGGCAGTGTGCTTCCCCGCGGAGGACGCCACGCCGCCGACCCCCACAGACCACGTGGTGGCAGAAGAGGGTGGCCAACAGAGAGGTGAATCCGGAGACAGAGGGGGCCGAGAAGGCCTAGCACGTGGCTGGGAGAAGCAGGAAGCAGGGACCTATGCTAAGCTGCAGCCCACAAGAAGCAGAGTGCAGAAGCAGCCAGCAGTGGTGAGTCTCATACCCCCCCAACTGCACTAAGAAAGGGAGCAGAGGCAGAGAACTACCAAACATCAGCATAGTACCCAGCAGAAGCTATAGTGTGGTGAGTGGACGCCCTACCAGCTCTATAGGCCGGGGAGACCGGGGAGAGAGGGGCTAATCAGCCCAAAATGGAAAAAAATAATAAAAAAGAGACTCTGGCAAAAAAAAAGCTGGCCGAGTTCCGCTCCCCATATGCAACCACCAAAGGAGGGAAGGAGGCGGAAAAAAAAAGCAGGGAAACCTGTGACAGAAACCCCACAGAGCCCGGAGGGGAGTGAAGGAGGAGAGGAGGGCCTGTCGACAGCAGAACAGATTAAACAATGGCTCCTAGAGTTAAAGGAGGACCTGAAGATGGAGATGTGTGGGGTTAAAAATGAAATTAAAGAAGCAATGCAGACTATGCGCCAAGACCTGCTGGAGCTGGGGGGACGTATGGAAGAGGTGGAGACCAAGTTGGAGAGTCAAGAGGAGACCCTGACGCAGGTCCAGAGCAGCTGGGAAGAGCTTCAGAGGACGCAGGAAGCCCTGAAAGCCAAAACAGAGGACCTGGAGGACCGCTCGCGCAGATGCAACCTCCGAGTGAGAGGGGTGCCGGAGGAACCACAATATAAGAACTGTGAGGAAGTGGCCCAGCGGATCTTCCGGGACCTACTCGCAGCAGCTGGCCCAGGGAGACCTGCAGAGGAGACCCGCCTCGAAATAGAAAGGGCGCACAGGGGTTTGGGGCCCATCCGAGACAACAGGCCAAGAGACATTGTGGTCTACCTGCACTCCTTTAAGAGTAAGGAACTCCTGCTGGGTGCCAGTCGCAAGCTGAAAAATTTCCGTTGGGAGGGGCATACGGTGGAGCTGTACCAAGACCTGTCCCAAGGCACGCTACAAAGACGGAGGGAGATAAGAGAGGTCACCGCATATCTCAGACATGCTGACCTGCGCTACAAGTGGCTCTTCCCCTTCGGCCTCTTTATTACGGTGAAAGGACGATCGAGGACGGTGAGATCCAGTGTGGAGGCGTGGAGAGCACTGAGAGAGCTCGGTGCTGAGAATCTACCAGAGCAAGCCGAGGGCTCTTTCACTCCGCCGAGAACAGGATCCAGGACCGGAGGAGCAGCACAGATGAAATGGCAGAGGGCAAGTGGACGTAGACTGGCAAGAACCACCAAGGACGTGCACCAGAACCGGACCACAGAACAAGAGACTGGCTGAGCTGAAGCATCTTTATAATGGACTGGTATTCTTGAATAAGTTGGGCTGTGGGCGGGGGGGGGGAAGGAGAGATGGGCAGTGGGCTAAGGGGAGAGGGAGAGGGGAGGAGGCGGGGACTAGGCTGAGAGGGAGAGAGCCCAGGCTGGGTGGAGAGAGGAGGGGGTTTAGAGGGGGGAGAGTTGGAAGCGAGGGGGGCTTAGGCAGGGGAGTGGGGGGGGGCTGGGGAACAGTTGAGGTGGGTAGGTGGGGAGGGAGAGAAGGTCACCGAATTGGAAGTCGTATCTCCGCAGAGGAGAGTTACGAGGGGGGGAGAGGGAGGAGGGGAGGGAGTAGCGAGGGGGGGAGAGGGAGGACGGGAGGGAACAGCGGGAGGGGGAGTGGGGGGTGGGGGGAGGAGGGGGTGGGTAGGGGGGGGAAGAGGGGGTCAGAGTGGGAGGTGGGGTGGAGGGACTTAGGGGGACGAGGCAGGGATCTGGGGGTAGGAAAGGAGTTAAAAATTCTCACGTTAAATGTGAAAGGTCTAAATTCACCAATGAAAAGACAGAAATTATATAAGGAGTTAACAAGACACAATGCAGACATAGTGCTGTTGCAGGAGACACATCTATTGAGACAACATGAGACATTGGTGCAACCCCGGGGGTACAAGCACCGTATGTTCGCTTCTAATCTTAAAGAGAAGAAGAAAGGCGGGGTGGGGGTCTTCATCAGAGAGACAGGCCCCATGGAGGTCCAGGTAGTGTCCCGGGATAGGGGGGGGCGGTTTCTCCTGCTGAGGGTAAAGATAGGTGAGGAGTGGTTTTGCGTGGTAAATGTGTATGCCCCCACGGGCCCGCAAACTGAATTCTGGGATGCTTTGAGTGCGCAAGTGGCGGCAATGGGGGATGGGGTCCTCATCTGTGGTGGGGATTTCAATGTGGCATGGGAGGTAGGGAGAGATTCGACTGGGCGCAGGGAGGGGAGAGGCACAGATAGGAAACATTACCACAATTTTGTGCGGGAGAACGGCCTGATAGATGTATGGCGGGACACTAAACCCGGGGCGGAGGCAATTTTCCTTTATTCTGCAGCACATGGCACTTACTCCCGGTTGGATGCCATATGGGTAGGGAAGGAGTTAACAGGGCGGCTCCTAGGGGGCGAGATGGAACCCATTACCTGGTCCGATCATGCTCCGGTGGTGGTACGGGTGCGGGTGGAAGGGGAAGATAGAGGCCGCCAGTTCTGGAAGCTGAATGAGGGGCTCCTTGAGGACGAGAGGGTGGTGCGGGAGATTGAAAGGCTCATCCCGGAGTACTTTGACCAAAATGGCGGTGGGGAAGTGCTGGATGGAACAGTCTGGGACGCCTTCAAGGCTGTAATTAGGGGGGTTCTCATAAAGTGGGGAGCCCGCCTAAAGCGAGAGAGGGCGGAGAGGGAGGACCGGTTACGCCGGCAATTGCGGGAGATGGAGGAAAGAGACGGTCAGGACAGAACTGGACAGGTACGGGGTGAGGTGCTGGCACTACGAGCCCAGGTGAATGCTCTTGAAGCGGAGAAGATACAATTCCGCCTGCAGCTGTTTAAAACAGAGGTTCTTTGAAGGGGGGAATAAAGCGGGGAAACTTCTCGCGAGACAATTGAAGAAGCGGAGGGAGTGGAATAGGATTACACAGATTAGGAGTGCAGGGGGGGTAGTGCGAGAGGCTCCACGAATAAGGGAGGAATTTGTGTCCTTCTATAGCAACTTGTATGCAGCCCGAGCTGCAAGGTCGGGAGAGGACATTCGGGAATATGTGAGGGAAGCAGGGCTCCCGACTCTAACGGGAGACGAACAAGAGGGGCTCGACAGGGAAATACAAGCTGACGAAGTCAGCCAGGCTATCAAGGGCTTAAAAAATGGGAAGGCCCCAGGGCTCGATGGGCTGACGGCAAAGTTTTACAAGCGCTTTGGGAGCCTCTTGCTGAACCCGTTGACCAGGGTATTTAATGGACCGGGAAGGGGGGAGGCACTGCCTGAATCAATGGGCTGGGCGGGTATTACGCTTATCCACAAAGAGGGGAAAGACCCGCAGGAGTGTGCGTCTTACCGTCCGATCTCGCTGCTGAACCTAGATGCGAAACTGCTGGCGAAAGTACTAGCGGTGCGCCTCAATGGCGTGTTAGGTAAATTGGTGCATGAGGACCAGGCTGGATTTGTACCAGGCCGGCAAGTGGCGGATCATATCCGCAAAGTGTTAAATGTGATGTGGTCGACACAGCGGCAGAGGACGGGGGCCTTGTTGGTATCACTGGATGCAGAGAAGGCCTTTGATCAGGTGTCCTGGGATTTTCTCTACGCGGTGTTGGAGGCCCAGGGGTTTGGACCGGGGTTCACACAGTGGATAAGGGCTCTCTATGCTAGGCCGAAGGCATGTGTTCGCGTGAATGGGGGGTACTCTGGTTTCTTCCCCCTAGAAAGAGGGACGCGGCAGGGATGTCCACTGTCCCCCCTACTTTTTGTGCTATCCTTAGAGCCATTGGCAGCGAAGTTGCGCGGCAGCCCTGATATCACGGGGGTTAGGGTGGGACGGCAGGAATGCAGAACGTCCCTCTTTGCAGACGATATACTGCTGACACTCACGAATCCCAGCGAATCTCTGAGGGCAGTGATGAGAGAGATTCAAGATTATGGTGAAAGGGCGGGCTTCCGGATTAATTGGGGGAAATCGGAGATCTTGAGTGTAGGGGGGGAGGGGGAGGGGCAGCGTGACTGGCAGCAGAATTTCCCCTTCAAATGGGCAAAGACATCGATCCGGTACCTCGGGGTTCATCTCGGTAGAACCTTGGAGGAGTTGTATGATTTAAATTACAAGAAGTTGGTGGGGCAGGTGGAGGCGAAGCTACAAGGCTGGAGTAAGGGGTATTACTCGTGGTTTGGACGAATAGCGACGGTTAAGATGATGCTTCTCCCCCAATTCCTCTTTCTGTTTCAGGCTTTGCCAGTCCCAATCCCCCCGAAAGTGCTAAAGAAGATCCAACAACAGGTCGAGCGGTTTATCTGGGGGTCGAGGCGTCCACGGGTGGCGGCAAGGACGCTACAAGTCTCGGTACGGGAAGGAGGGATGGGGGTTCCCAATTTCCGACTATATTATGCGGCAGCACAATTGCGAGCAGTCTACGCGTGGTTGCGGGAACCCCAGAAGCAGTGGGTTCAGCTGGAACTGGCCGAATACAGGCCGGGTGCACTTGAACGGTTAGTATGGGAGGGGAGGGGAGAGAAGGGGAGGAATCCCATTGTGGGGCACACTTTGAAAGTGTGGCAACAGTATAGAAAGCGGCTGGTGGGTGACAAACGATGGTCGGCCACCATGTCATTACAAGCCTGCTGTGCGGAGAGCGGGGGACCGGGAGCCACAGTGCTCCGTAACTGGGCGGCGTTAGGATTGTCCCAGGTGTCCCAGATTGTGGTAGGAGGACATTGTAGAGGATTTGAGGGGGTCCGGGACCTCTATCGTTTGGGGGAGGTAGATCGATTCCCGTATAGGCAGCTATGTTCGGTAGTGAGTACAAAGGGAAGGGAGCAAGGGGGATGGGGGGGAGGTGAATGGTTTGAGGGTGCCTGCCTGGGATCCCTGGGAAGCCAGGGGATGCTCTCCAGGATTTACAGAGGGTTGACAGCGAGGGGGGAAGACAAGTTGAAATACATGGAAGCGTGGGAGAAGGATTTAGGGGTAAGCTGGGGGGTGGAGGAGTGGGAGACAATGGCATTAGGTATAGCACGATTCTCCATTGCCACGACATTGCGAGAGAATGGGTTTAAGGTGCTGAGTCGCTGGTATCTCACACCGGAGCGGTTGTGTAAGGCAGGGGTGCTGCAAACGGATGAATGTTGGCGAAAGTGTGGGGAGCGTGGCTCCTGGCTGCATATGTGGTGGACGTGTCCGGTAGTGGGAGAGTACTGGCACCGCATAGGGGCAAACATCAACAAAATGATGGGGGCGAACCTTGAACTTGGCCCTGAGATGTGTCTCCTGCATAGACCAGATGGGAAATGGGAGGGGGATTGGAAAATTATTTGGTATTGTGTCACAGCGGCCCGCTGCGAAATTGCATGGTACTGGAATAGACCAGCTCTACCCTCCATGGCGAGCTATGCACGCAGGGTGTCGCATCTTTATGCCATGTATAAATTGACTGGGGAGCGGGGAGGGAGAGGGGAGCAAATGGAGAAGCGGTGGGCAGGGGTTTGGAGGTGGTTGCGGGAAGAGGGGTGGAAGTAGGGAGGGGGTGGGGGGATGGCAAATAGGAGGAGAAATGATTAGACTGTGTGTTAGTTGAAGAGTTGTCTCTTATGCTGTTTGCTGAACCCTTGATGCCTTGGAGTTGTTGAGTATATGCTACTGTAACTGTTACAAATGTTAATAAAAATTTAAATAAAAAAAAACAAAAAAAAAAAAACAAAACTGATTATTAAGACAAGACCTTTCTTGGCTAAAGCCATGTTGGCTATCTACATGTTCAGTTATTTTGTTCTTTATAATGGTTTCTACCATTTTTCCTTGTACTGGCATCAGGCTCATTGGTCTGTAGTTTCCCCAAATCACTCCTGGAACCCTCTTTAAAAATTGGCATTACATTGGCCATCCTCCAATCTTCAGATATTACAGATGCTTTTAATGATAGTTCAGATTATTAATAGTAGGTCTGCAATCTCATATTTCAGTTCTTTCAACACCCTCGGATGTATATCATCCAGTCCAGGTGATTTGCTACTCTTCAGTTTATCAAATAGTTGTAATACATCTTCCTGGTTTATCAATATTTCTTTTGATTCCTCTGCGGCATCACTTTTAAATATCATTTCAGTCATGGATAGCATCCCTACATCTTCCTCAATAAAGACTGAAACAAAGAATTCATTCAGTCTTTCCACTATAGCTTTGTCCCCTCTTACTGCCCCTTTTACCCCTCTATCATCTAATGGTCCAACTGACTCTTACATGGTTTTTTTATGCTACAAATGTACTTGAAAAAGTCTTTATTACGTGTTTTTGCTTCCACAGCAAGATCTTTTTCAAATTCTCTCTTTGCTTGCCTTATGAATGCCTTGCATCTAGCTTGCCAGTGCTTATGTTTCCAGTTTTCCTCATTTGGCTCCTTTTTCCATTTCCTGAAAGATGCTTTTTTGGCAATAGGCTCTCTGATCTCACCTTTAAAACCATGCTGACAGTTTTTTGGACTTCCTTCCACAGCTGGTCTGGGCTTCCAAGATAGTATTTTTAAACACCCATGCTTAAAATCATCTCTAATACCTGAAGATTGGAGGATCGCCAATGTAACACCATTTTTTTAAAAAGGGTTCCAGGGATGATCCGGGAAACTACAGACCGGTGAGCCTGACGTCAGTACCGGGAAAAATGGTAGAAACCATCATAAAGAATAAAATTACTCAGCATGTAGATAGTCACGACCTAATGGGAGACAGCCAACATGGCTTTAGACAAGGAAGATCTTGTCTTACTAATCTGTTATGTTTTTTTGAAGGAGTGAATAAACAGGTGGACAAAGGTGAGTCGGTTGATATTGTGTATCTGGACTTTCAGAAAGCCTTTGACAAGGTCCCTCATCAGAGACTTTTGGCAAAACTAAAGAGTCATGGGATAGGAGGCAGTGTACTATTGTGGATCAGGAACTGGTTAAAAGATAGAAAGCAGAGGGTAGGGCTAAATGGCCAATTTTCCCAATGGAGAAAGGTGAATAGTGGTGTACCCCAGGGATCTGTGCTGGGTCCGCTGCTTTTTGACATATTCATAAATGACCTGGAAAGTGGAATAACGAGTGAGGTTATCAAATTTGCAGATGACACAAAACTATTTAAAGTTGTTAAAACCCAAGAGGATTGTGAAAATTGCAAGAGGATCTTGATAAATTGGAAGACTGGGCATCAAAATGGCAGATGAAATTTAATGTGGACAAGTGCAAGGTTATGCACCTAGGGAAGAACAACCCAAACTATGGTTACACGATGCAAGGTTCCACATTAGGAACCACCACCCAGGAAAAAGATTTAGGCATCATTGTGGATACCATGTTAAAACCCTCAGCCCAGTGTGCAGCGGCAGCCAAGAGAGCAAATAGAATGCTAGGTATGATAAGGAATGGAAAATAAAACAAAAGATATTATAATGCCTCTATATCGTTCCATGGTGAGACCGCACCTTGAATATTGTGTGCAATTCTGGTCGCCGTATCTGAAAAAGGATATAGTGACTTTAGAAAAGGTTCAGAGAAGAGCCACCAAAATGGTAAAGGGGATGGAAGGATACTCCTATGAGGAAAGGCTAAAAAGGTTAGGGCTCTTTAACCTGGAAAAGAGACGGCTGAGGGGAGATATGATAGAAGTCTATAAATTAATGGAGTGGAACGGGTAAACGTAGATCGATTGTTTACGTTATCAGAATATAGAAAGACTAGGGGACATGCAATGAAGCTACAGGGTAAACTATTTAAGACTAATAAAAGAAAATATTTTTTCACTCAACGTATAATCAAACTCTGGAATTTGTTACCGGAGGATGTAGTAAAGGCTGTTAGTGTAGCTGGGTTTAAAAAAGGTTTGGACAAGTTCCTGGAGGAAAGGTCCATAAACCATTATTAAGAAGTGACCAAAGATATCAATGCTTGACCTAGTACAAGCATTGTGGAACTTGTGTCTCTTGGGGAAACTGCTAGGTACATATGACCTAGATTGGCCACTGTTGGAAACAGAATACTGGGCTTGATGGACCTTGGTCTGACCCAGTATGGCATATCTTATGTTCTTATGTTATCTTTAACCTTTGCAATTGCTCTTTTTAGTTTTTTCTTAACCGTTTTCCTCATTTTATCTAAGTCTCCCTTTTTAAAGTTAAAAAGGTAATACTGTGGATTCCCTTGCCATCCTTCCTCCATTTATTAAATCAAACACGATCATGCTATGATCACTATTGCCAAGTGGCCCCAACACCCTTCTCCCTTGCACCAGATCTTAAGTTCCGCTAAGGACTAGGTCCAAAATGGCTTCACCTTTTGTTGGATCATGAACCAGCTGCTCCAAGAAGCAGTCATTTATTTCATCTAGAAATTTTATGTCCCTAGCATGTCCTGCTGTGACGCTGACCTAGTTGATACCAGGGTAACTGAAACCACCCATTATTATTACTGTGCAGTAACGTTTGTTAACTTCTCTGATTTCTTTGAGCATTTCATCATCCATTTGTTCATTCTGGTCAGATGGTCGATAGTACATCCCCCCACTGCCCTTGCCTTCCCCCTTTTACATGGAATTTCAATCCCTAGAGATTCTACAAGGCATTTTGTTTCCTCCTCAACCGACACCTCCCTCAAGTCAAAGTCTCAGACATATTCCCAGCCGCCCAACACATCCAGAAGGCAACCTCCATCTGGGTACTCAAGCCAGGCTTCTACACACTGCCCATCCTTCATGTACCTGAGCTTGAGGAAATCCAGAGGCAGCAAGGTTTGAGTATCTGCACCAGAGACCAATCTTGCTGAAGGAGGAAAGGAATTCTAGGAGAACAACCTGGATTCTGGGAGTTAGCCTCCCTGAAAATAATCCCCAACATAGGGCGCACAGGTGATGTCAAGCCCTCCGAAGAAGGGAAGCAGCCAGAAGTGCAGTCACCAGAATTCAAGAATGGGCTATTATTCTTGCTCACAGCGCCATCAGTTACCTTCTACCGTGAGGCAGAAAATGCTGGACCAACCGAATCTCTTTGTAGGAAGGAAGACTGACCCACTAGTGAAAGGTCAGAGGTTGCCATACAGGATGAATCCAGCGAGCAGGCTCTTCACTTGCCACAGGTCAAACATTTCCTGGAAGACAGAGTTAAGGCAAGGCAGACATTTGCGCATGCTAAACCAAGTAGGCATAAAGGCGTGCGCTAAATGGAGCATGTACATTTGCATGGCGTTACGGGTGCTTGGGCAGGAACACACGTTGGGACCACTTGGGCGCAAGGCATAAAACATTAACAGAGTGCACTAGAAAATGGCAGGAAGCGTCGATGCCGAGTCAGCAGTCGCTGCCAGTCCACCCCAACTTATGCCCCAAAACAGACGAGTTCAAGAGCCCCCCAACAAGGCCAATGACCATGTCAAGCCTTGGTACCCACCCCCATGGGAGTCTCAAGCAGAGTAAACCGTGGCAGGCTCAGTGCTACTCCCCAGCCGCTATTTTCTTTATTATGTTTTCTTAACAGTCCTATAGCCACAAACTTCTGAGGTGTCTTCAATCTTTGGGGAGAGCAGGGAGTGAGGGACAAAGGAGGGAGTGGGCGTTGAGACTGGGAATAATTTGGAAGAGATAAGCAGCCTCGCACAATTTTCTGGATGCTCAAATGGCCCTTATGATAAAAGCGTGGAGCTGAACCAATTTTCCCTCCTCCTTTGGCTACTGAGGAGCCTATCATGTCATGCTCAAGTGAGAGTTACCCTAAAAGGCAGTCAGTCGTTCATGAGCAAAATCAATCTTTTCCCTCTCAATTGTTTGGATTTTCTCAACTCTGAAAAAAATCTGATCACCATCTGCTGGAGAAAGAAAAATACTGAGGTGCCCCTTAGTGGCTCAGGCTGATGGGAATGATGTCATTGACTCTTGAGCATGTCACTGGCTGTCTCCAATCTGCTGGTAGAAGTACATAACCCACTTGTTGGACTGGACTAACAGGATGATATGGAATTACAGGTTTAAACAAGACAAGTCTGCCAAATGAAGCTCTTTAGCCGTTTTAAGCTTCTTGATATAAATAGAAAACACCAAAGACCATTTCAAACTATCCTATATTATTGTAAGGCAAATGGAATAGGATGGATTCTGTAGCTATGGCTTGGTTTCACCACTAATATCTAGGTTTTGTTTTGTTTTTTTTAAATTATATTTGTACTGTAGACCTGACTTTCATATTAGAAATCTCAACTACTATTTGTTTATTTAGCAGTTTTTATATACCACTTTATCCTGTGGTCAAAGCAGTTTAAATGATAACAAAATGGTGATACTCCAAATTTATTACCCTGACATAATGTTTTGCCTATTATACATACACATTATAACAGAGTAATAAATTTGGATTATGCCTATAATAGGGAGTAGTAAATGTCTGTGGGGAAGAGAATAATATGTTAAGATATCAATGCAGGAGAGCAAGTTGGACTATTCACGATACAGGGGTTGTAAATAAGGGGGAAGGGAGGAGAAAGGTGGGGGGAGGTTGTGGATATTGCGTGTTGGGTGGTCATGTTATGTCCTCAGAGAAACAGTCTATAAACAGATGAGGTTCTTTCTGAAGGCTGATAACCTACGTGCTACAAAGGACTTTTCAGGGATTGAGTTCCATAGGGATGGCGCAAGTAGGGAGAAAGCCCTCTTCAATGTGGTAGAGCTGGTTTTGGTGTAACGCAGTGTGTTGAGGGAGTCAATTCTTCTGTTTTGGTTTTCAGGTGTCTTCTGTATTAGTGACTGGAGGTGGAAGGCCGATAGGCCATCCACGATTTTAAAGATTGTGAGGATGGATTTATATTTTATGCGCTCAGCGATTGGTAGCCAGTGTAACTGTATGAATTAGGGAGTTATGTGTTCAACTCTGAGTGTTGCAGAGAGTATGAGCTACTGTGTTGAGAGCAAGATGGAGCAGTTAGCTTGTTGATTTTGGTAGGCCTTGGAAGAAGAGATTGCAGAAGTCGAGGTGTGGGAAAATAAGTGCTTGGAGAACTGTGCAGACGTCGTGATGGGTTAGGCAAGGTTTGAGGTGCTGGAGTTTGTAGTAGATGCTTTTAGTGATAATTCCTGATGTGAGATGAGAAGGAGAGATGTTGATCCAGGGTGATAACTAACCAACACACTTCATGTTTTACTTGCAATTGTATTCCATCAATTGTTATGGTAGTAGGTAGGGTGAAGTTGCTGTCTCTGGTGATGTATAGAACATCTGTTCTTTTGAGATTTAGTCATGTGCTCTGTGAGCCAGTGAGTGACGGAGGTGAAAGGTTTTTTTATGTGGGTGATTACTGGGTTAATTGTGTTGATGGGAGCATATATAATCATATCTTCATCTGCATATATGTGGTATAGGATGTTGTGTGTTTGTATAACTGTGCAGATTGGCTGGAGGAAGATATTGAATGTTAGGGAGGAGGAGAGGGCAGAGCCATGTGGGGGGGGGGGGGGGTGTGGGGAGGGACTCCTTGGCGTTGGCACCACAAAAATCAGCACCATACATCCAAACATTTACTTGGAGCTGTCAGTCCGATAGGTAGGATTTGAACCAGTCAGTGAAGTGTGTCTCCTAGTCTGATTACTTGAAGCCACTGAATGACTGGGTTGCATGCCACTTTAATGTCAAGGAAGATCAGTATAAATCCTGTGTTGGGTTTGTTAGCGCCTTTTAATAGGTTGTCTGTTAATGCTGTAATGAGGAATTCAACACCATGGTGGGGTCTGAATCCATATTGCTGGGGATCGAGTGGAGCGTGCGAGTCTAGGTGATCCTTGGAGCTGTTGTAGTATGATCTGTTCTACCACTTTAGCCATGAATGGGAGACTAGCTATGGGTCTAAATAGGGCCGGCCCGTCCATTGAGCAAGAATGTTTTTTGCACAGGGCCCCGCGTTTCAGGGGGCCCCGCGCAAAGAACATTCTGCTTTTTTTTTTTTTAAATTACATTTAAAAAAACAACCTGTCTCTGGCTGCTGCCGCTGCCGCGTCCGTCGCAGCAGCGGCAGAATGGAGTGTCCTGCGGGGCCCCCTCTCCTCGTTGAGCCCTCTGCAAGGGCTTTCAGATTCGCGAAGGGAGAGTGCTCCCTCGCGTCTCTGTAAAGCCCGCAGGGGCTAATGGGAAATTTCCCATCAGCCCCTCGCTCTAAAGGGGCAGATGGGAAATTTCCCATTAGCCCCTGCGGGCTTTACAGAGACACGAGGGAGCACTCTCCCTTCGCGAATCTGAAAGCCCTTGCAGAGGGCTCAACGAGGAGAGGGGGCCCCGCGGGACACTCCATTCTGCCGCTGCTGCGACGGACGCGGCAGCGGCTAGAGCCAGGTGTTTGTTTTTTTTTTAATTTGCCAGAAGGGAAGGGAAGGGAAGGGAAGGGAAGGGGGGGGGGTTAAGACTGGTAATGGGCTGGGGGGCTGATGGAGGCTGTCTGGAAATGTGCTGGGGGGGGGGGGAGTTAGGACTGCTAATGGGCTGGGGCTGATGGAAGCTGACTGGAAATGGGGTGAGGGGGGCGTTAGGACTGGAAATGTGCGGGGGGGGGGTTAGGACGGAAAATTTCCGGGGGGGGTTAGGACTGGAAATGGGCTAGGGGGGGTTAGGACTGCTAATGGGCTGGGGCTGATGGAGGCTGTCTGGAAATGGGGTGAGGGGGGTTAGGACTGGAAATGGGCTGGGGGGGTTAGGACTGGAAATGGACTAGGGGGGGTTAAGACTGCTAATGGGCTGGGGCTGATGGAGGCTGACTGGAAATGGGGTGGGGGGGTTAGGACTGGAAATGGGCTGGGGGGGTGGTTAAGACTGGTAATGGGCTGTGGGCTGATGGGGGCTGTCTGGAAATAGGGTGATGGGGGGTTAGGATTGCTAATGGGCTATGGGGGGGTTAGGACTGGCAATGGGCTATGGGGGGCTGACTGGAAATGGGCTGATGGGGTTAAGACTGGAAGTGGGCTGATGGGGGGGTTAGGACTGGTAATGGGTTGGGGGATTGCTATGACTGGAAATGGACTGAGTGGACGGGGAGGCTTGAACTGCAAATAGCTGATGGGGAGGGAGCTTGGAATGGAAATGGGCTGTGAGGGAAGGGAGCTAGGACTGAAAATGGGCTGATGGAGCAGCTAGGATAGGACTGGAAATGGGCTGTTGGGGGGGAGCTAAGATTGGAAATGGGCTGTGGTGGGGGCTTGAATTGAAATGGACTCATGGAGGGGCTAGAACTGGAAGTAGGCTCATGGGGGGGCTTGGACTGGAATTGGGCTGAGTGGAGGGGAGCTAGGATTTGACATGGGCTGATGGTGGGGCTAGGAAATGACTAGAAATGGGCTGATGGGGGGGGCTAGGATTGGAAATGAGCTGATGAAGGGACTCAGACTGAAAATGGATGGGGGAGCTAGGACTGGAAATGGGTTGATGGGGGGCTAGGACTGGAAATGGGCTGATGCAGGGACTAGAAGGGAATGGATGCTGGGTGAGACTGGAACTAGAAGGGAGCTGATGTTGGGGGAGGATTAGAATGGGATGGGGCTGGGAGAGTAAAATGGAGAGGGGAAAAATATTTTGTGTGGGAGGGATGAAAAATCTACAATTGGCCGGGTATTGGGAGAGTAAGTGGGGATTAAGGGGTAAAATTTGTGTGGATGAAATAAGAATGAGGAAAGAGCAAAAGGAGAAAGATTAGTATGTTAAAGCAGATGTAGAGAGAGAGGATGGAAAGAAAACTAGAAGAGAGAAGAAAGGACAAATGGACAGCAGACGATGGAGAGTTAGCAGAAAACATGAAGAAACCAGAAGAAAGTGGCTGGAGCAATTGCAACTGAAAAAAAATGCACAAAAGGTAGAAAGATATCTCTTTATTTTGAATTTATTAACTGGAATATGAAAGCTCTGGGAAATGTGCATCATTAATGTCTGCGCTTTGTTTGGTACAAGAGGAAATTGATTTATAGTTTTATTTCTACAGTGTTGTTGTACATTCCAAGTTTGGCTTTTGGGGTTCCCAGTTTAATTATTGCCTTCCTGTTTCTAAATTGCGATTCCTTGTTTGGTGATGGTCTATGTTCTGCATGTGTAACTGAGCTGAGGTATTCTGTTTATGTAATTCCTATTTGACATTGCCACTTGTTCTCTTTCCCCAGTATTCTCTGAAATGTACTGGTTTAATATTTGCAGTGTTTCCTTTTGATAGGTAGGGTCTGGTGCTTTGTGAGTCCTGGTAATGCTGTCAGGATACAGCGGGTTTGCTATTGGTTCTAAATGGGCAGCGTTTGTAGTAGTTCCTAATGTGCCTGGCGGTTGGCACTGGATTATAGTAATGTAGAAATCTTTTAGTCTTTCTTTATCCATACACTCATTAAGAGACATGTTTACTAAAAGTTAGTGAATGGTAACATTATGCAAATATTTATGCAAATAAGACCACTTATGCAAATGAGGCCCCGCACCGAGTCTCCGCACATGGCCCCGCACCCCCCTTGGGCCGCCCCTGGGTCTAAAGGATGTTGGATGGTTTATGTCGTTACTACTAAATGGAGTTGTAAGAGTTAAGACCATAAGAAATGCCATACTGGATCAGACCATCAGGCCCAATATCCTATTTCCAACAGTGGCTTATCTAGGTCACAATTACCTAGCAGTTTCCCCAAAAGACACAGGTTCTACAATGCTTGTACTTATTTCATTAAATTATTTCAATACCGTGCTCTTTAAAATCAGCACGGTTTACAGGTATCATCAATTTGTACAGTGTGGCAGAACATGCAATGTACATTACAGAGAACAGGTATTATAACTTGGGTTTCAACAGGGGTAACTATATACAATGAGGCTGTTGTGTCACAGATATGTCATAGGTATGAATGTGGCGTCATGACACTCTGAAACTATATACATTTTAGATAACTATTTATAGGTTTGTGCAGTAGTATTTCTGGGTGTGGTTGCGTCAGCATGACATGGGCTTGCTGGTGGTGTCATTGTGGTGGGTGGAGGGTTATGTTGGGATGTGATGTTTCACTGGACTGGGAGTAATGTAGGAGATAATATAATGTATTGAGTCAAGCAGTAGATATCCTGAGTCCCCTTTAATAATGGTTTATATAGACTTTCCTCCAGGAACTTGTCCAAACCTTTTTTTAACCCGGCTACACTAACTATCGGTAGTTTATCTACTGGCAGGGTCTCCCAAGATGGGCAGGTCTCAGCTGAGGTGCCAGACCAAGACAAACCACCCATCTGGGCAGCAGCAGAATGGGATAGTGTTGACAGTGGAGGATCACATTTCTGTGACAATGGCAACACCACCAAACTTAAATTCGCGGAAGAAAGGCCCGGCAATCTACTTCTGTATCTTGCCATGAAAACCCAATGGATAGTTACAACAAAACAAATTATGCTATAGTGCTGGAAGATGAGACCCCCAGGTCGGAAGGCACTCAACTAGCTACTGGGGAAGAGCTGAAGACTGAGTAAAGCCAGCATTTATGATGTGGTTGGATCAAAGCCCTCGGGACGTCTGACTGCTGATGTAGCTGCGCATGAAATGATAGAAGCTGTAAAGATGTCTTACGCATTGGAACATGGAACATACGAAGCATGAACCAAGGGAAGTTGGAGGTGGTCAAGAATGAAATGGAATGTGTACAACTTGATCTGTTGGGTGTCAGCGAACTGAAATGGACTGGCATCGGACACTTTGCATCAGATGATCACATGGTCTACTATGCTGGAAATGAAAGACACAGAAGAAATGGTGTTGCATTTATAATAAAGAAGAAACTTGCAAAAACTATAATGAAATACAATGCAGTCAGCGAACGCTTAATCTCTGTTCGTCTACAAGGAATGCCTATCAACACAACTATAATTCAAGTATTATGCCCCAACAACAGCTGCAGAAGAGAATGAAATTGAAGAGTTCTATGAACAAGTACAAGCTGAAATTGACAGAACATGCAAACAGGATATCCTGATAGTCATGGGTGACTGGAACGCAAAACTTGACAAAGAAGGCAAAGTAGTTGGAAAATATGGACTTGGCAACAAAAATGAAGCTGGAGAAAGACTGATAGAATTCTGCAAGACCAACGATCTATTCATCTCAAACACCTTCTTCCATCAACACAAGCGGCGACTGTACACATGGACTTCACTCAATGGATTGTATAAAACTCAAATTGACTACATCTGTGGAAGTCAACGATGGAAAAGTTCTATAACATCAACAAAGACAAAACCAGGAGCTGACTGTGGTACAGATCATCAACTACTAGTATGCAAACTCAAGCTAAAGTTGAAAAAGAGCAAACCACTCATGAATGCAGCAAAATATGACTTGGAGAATATACCACTGCAATTTAACGACTGCCTGCAAAATCGATTTGCTGCTTTAGATACAAATGACAGAGCTCCGGAAGAGTTATGGAATGACAACAAGAAGGTTGTGTTGGAAGAAAGCGAGAAGTCTCTACAAAAGGTGAAAAAGCAAAAACGGCCAAAATGGATGAAGGAAGAAACTCTGAAAATTGCCCAGAAACGCAGAGAAGCTAAAGCCAGAGGAGAAAGAAAGACAGACAATAACAGAACTCAGATTTCCAAAATGCAGCAAGACAGGACAAGGAAAAGTACTACGACGATGCATGCAAGGAAAAGAAGCAGAAACTATTAGGAGGAAGAACAAGATCGGCTTTCCTAAAGCTACGAGAGAGTTAAAGAAAAAGTTCCAGCCTCGAATTGGAATGTTACAAGATGCTCAAGGTTCTATGTTGAATGATGCTGAGAAGATCAAGAAAAAGGTGGAAGGAATATAGAGTTTTTATATGATAAAGATCAAATGGACCAACAGCCGTTTCAACCTGTACCTTATGATCAGGAACCATTGGTGATGAAAGGTTAAAGCAGCATTGAAAGCCTTATCAAAGAACAAAGCACCAGGCATTGATAGAATTCCCATAGACGTATTTCAGCAATCTGATGCAGCTGTTACCGTACTTACAAGGCTCTGCCAAGAAATATGGAAGACATCATGGCCAACTGACTGGAAAAGATCTGTGTTTATACCAATACTAAAGAAAGGTGATCCAACTGACTGTGGAAATTACCGCACAATCGCTCTGATCCCACACGCCAGCAAGATTCTACTGAAGATTATTCAAAAGAGACTACAACCATACCTGGAACAAGAACTACCTGAAGTGCAAGCAATCACACCCTCCACTAACACCTATCCAACGTCAGGCGAACCTCCTAGTCACCTCTAGCCATTACTCGCTTGTCCTATGCTTTAAACATCCCTCTCCCCCTTTCCCCCCTATTCTTTATCCTTACGTTCTCCTGTGTATTTTCATCTTGATGTCTATGTTGATATCTGTCCTATTCTATCCTTCTTTCCCCCTTTTCTAATTACTTTCCTATCAAATTTAATGGCGTTCTTTTCCTCCTTTGTTTTAGTAGCCCCAATTTTATTGTACACCGCCTTAATACTTTGGTAACAGGCAGTTTATCAAATGTTACGAATAAAGATAAAGGAAAGGGCGAGGAACGAGACACATCATTGCGGATGTGAGATGGATCCTTGAAAAGACTAAAGAATACCAAAAGGATATCTATTTGTGCTTTATCGACTATAGCAAGGCTTTTGACTGTGTAAACCATGAGAAACTCTGGGCCACATTAAGAAGCATGGGTATACCAGAACACCTGATCGTACTCTTGCACAATCTGTACATTGATCAAGAAGCAACAGTTCGAACGGATCAAGAAGCAGAATGGTTTAAAATAAGCAAAGATGTAAGACAAGGCTGCATACTTTCCCCCTACCTGTTTAATTTATATGCAGAACAAATCATCAGAGAAGCAGGAGTGTATGAAGACAGAGATGTGAAGATTGGTGGAAGACAACAACCTTCGCTATGCTGATACCACATTACTGGCTGAAAGTGAAGATGATCTGAAACATTTGCTTCTCACAGTCAAAGAACATAGTCTCAAAATGGGTCTGCACCTTAATGTAAAGATGACAAAGATCATGACAACTGGCATAATCAACAGGTTCATCGTTGAAGGAAAAGAAATTGAAATCGTTAACTTTAACCTACTTGGATCAACTATCAATAAAGCAGCAACAAGCAGTCAAGAAATCAGACGACGCATTGCTCTTGGCAGAATGGCTATGAAAGACCTAGATAAGATTCTCAAGAGCAGAGATGTCTCTCTCCATACAAAGATTCGACTTGTTCAAGCCATGGTATTTTCAATAACATCATATGGATGTGAAAACTGGACAGTGAAAAAGATAGACAGGAAGAAAATTGATGTCTTTGAATTATGGTGCTGGCGGTGAATACTGTGTATACCATGGACTGCCCAAAGAACAAACCAGTTGTTACTAGAGATCAAACCTAAGCTTTCTTTAGAAGCTCAGATGACAAGACTTCGACTTTCATACTTTGGACACATCATGCGGAGAGAGAGATCATAAGAGAAAGACATCATGCTTGGCAAGATAGGTCAATGCAAAAGAGAAAGGCCAGCAATGAGATGGATCGAGACAACAACAGCAGCTATGGGTACCAGTCTGTCAACAATGAGCCGCCTGACTCAAGACCGAACACAATTTAGGATAGCTATCCAGAGGGTTGCCATGAGTCAACTCCAACTTGACGGCACTTACCACCACACTAACAGCTTTTACTACATCCTCTGGTAACAAATTCCAGAGTTTGATTAATAAAAGAAAATATTTTTTCACTCAACATGCAGTCTTAAATAGGTTACCCTGTAGTATCATTGCATGTCCCCTAGTCTTTCTATATTTTTGATGGCATAAACAATCAATCTGCATTTACCCATTCCACTCCATTCATTAATTTATAGACCTCTATGATATCTCCCCTCAGCTATCTCTTTTCCAGGCTGAAGAGCCCTAACCTTTTAGCCTCCCTTCATAGGGGTATCCTTCCATCCCCTTTACCATTTTGGTGGCTCTTCTCTGTACATTTTCTAATAACGCTATATCCTTTTTAAGACAGGGCGATCAGAATTGCACACAATATTCAAGGTGCAGTCGCAACATGGAATGATAAAGAGGCATTATAATATCCTTTGTTTTATTCTCCATTCCTTTCCTTATGATTCCTAGCATTCTATTTGCTCTCTTGGCTGCCGCTGCACACTGGGCAGAGGGTTTCAATGTTATCCACGATGATGCCTAAATCTTTTTCCTGGGTGGTGGTTCCTAATGTGGAACCTTGCATTGTGCAACCATAGTTTGGATTGTTCTTTCCTAGGTGCATAACTTTGCACTTGTCCATACTAAATTTTATCTGCCATTTGGATGCCCAGTTTTCCAATTTATCAAGGTGCTCTTGCAAATTTTCCACAATCCTCATGGATTTTAACAACTTTGAATAGTTTTGTCTCATCTGCAAATCTGATTACCTCACTCATTATGCCCATTTCCAGGTCATTTATGAATAAGTTAAAAAGCAGCAGACCCAGCACAGATCCCGGGGTACTCCACTATCCACCTTTCTCCATTTGGAAAATTGGCCATTTAGCCCTACCCTCTGCTTTCTTTCTTTTAACCAGTTCCTGATCTACAATAGTACACTTCCTCCTATCCCATGACTTTAAATTTCACCAAAAGTCTCTCATGAGGGACCTTGTCAAAGGCTTTCTGAAAATTCAGATGCACTATTTCAACCGACTCACCTTTGTCTACTTGTTTATTCACACCTTCAAAAAAACATAACAGATTATTAAGACAAGTCCTTCCTTGGCTAAAGCCAGGTTGACTATCTCCCATTAAGCCATGACTATCCACATGTTCAGTTATTTTGTTCTTTATAATGGTTTCTACCATTTTTCCCCCGGTACTGACGTCAGGCTCACTAGTTTCTAGTTTCCCATATCCCTTTTTAAAAATTGGCATTACATTGACCATCCTCCAGTCTTCGGGTATTACAGATGATTTTAATGATAGTTCACAGATTACTAATAGTAGATCTGCAAATCTCATATTTCAGTTCTTTCAACACCCTCTGATGTATACAATCCGGTCCAGGTGATTTGCTACTCTTCAGTTTATCAAATAGTTGTAAAATCTTCCTACTGTTATCAATATTTCTTTCAATTCTTCTGCAGCATCAGCTTTAAATACCATTTCAGTCATGGGTAACATCCCTACATCTTCCTCAGTAAAGACCGAAGCAAAGAATTCATTCAGTCTCTCCGCTATGGCCTTGTCCCCTCTTAGTGCCCCTTTTACCCCTTTGTCATCTAATTGTCAACTGACTGTCAGAAGTAGTTTGCTATGTGGAGTGGAGGAGTAGCCTAGTGGTTGGGGCAAGGTACTTCAGGCCGGAAGGTCGGTGGTTCAAATCCCACTAGAGGACAGCAACCTTGGGCCGGAAGGACTGGGGTTTCTAGTCCCACAGGTGCTCCTTGTGGTCTTGGGCAAGCCACTTAACCCTCCATAGCCCATGTTCCCTGTAAAATAGTTATCTCCAAAGTTATAATACCCTGTTCAATGTAATTTCAGTTTGTTCAATGTAAACCGCACTGATGCAGAATAGCGCGGTATATAAGAGAATGTAAATAAATAAATGAATGTACTTGAAAAAGTCTTTATTAAAGCGTCTTTACTTCCACAGCAAGCTTCTTCTCAAATTCTCTTTGCCTGCCTCATCAATGCCAGAGTTGTTCAAGAAGCCAGCAAATCTGAACATTACATAATGCACTCAAAGAATTAATGCTAACTTAGCATGATTAAATTAGAGGGCCCTTTAAAGGTGCAGTAACTTTTTGTAATTACGAGTTAATTTTTGCACAAATATGCACAGCAAGTGCAAAGCCTCTGCAGTAGATAAATGTAGCGCAGATGCTGGGCAATACCCCCTGTAGCACATAGGGCAAACACAGGTGCGCGTTCCTTACTTCAGTGGACAACACGAGCCTGGCGTCAAGAAGATATACACTATGGAAGTAACAGCAATGACTTGTGCCTCTCAAAAGCCGATCCCCTCCCCCTTCAGCACCCCCTGTCCCAGACAGTAGACACCCCAGGGAACCCTGGTACTCTAACAGGCATTAGGGCAGCAGCATTCTCCCTCCATTCCTGCCCCAGCTGCAGAGGTTGTCAAAATGGCAGATCTGCCCCTAGTGGTAACCTTGCAGTACTATTGCTAAATTTCTAGCAATAGTAAAATAGGCCTACTGTAGGGGAAGACTGGCTATTTTGACAGCATCCACAACCGGGAAAGAAGCAGAAGGGGACCGCTGCTGCCCCGATGCCACTAGACTACCAGGGATCCCCAAGTATGACTTGGGGAGGCAGCCATTCCAAAAGGTGTTTGTTTTCTGGAACAGACGTGTACTGAAGAGGGGTGGGGGAAAGGGGCACTGCCCCAGCACGGGTCTTTTTTCAACTGGATAGTGCAGCTGCACTTAATGGCACCTCTTGAGATGGTATTAAGTGCAGCTACACCTCACCATCAGCAGTTGCAATACCTAGTGCACAGTGCCAGCTGTCATGTGCCCTCTCTATCCCAAACCCACTCTATGTCATGGCATGTAGATTGTGCACAAATTAGAATGTGCTGTTATGCCAGTATGCACTAACTGCTTAGCACACTTTAGTAAAAGCATCCCTGAGTTTCCAAAATAAGCAGAAAGAGGTTATTTGCTTACTTTTAACTGTTGATGTCATGCTTTCAGTTCAAGTGAATAGGAAAGACCCCGAACGTGTTTCCCCCTCATGTTAAGCACAGTTACTTACCTGTAACAGGTGATCTCTGGGAACAGCAGGAATTAGTCATCACATATGGGTACGTCGGCACCGACGGAGCCCGCGCGGGAAAGCTCCCCAGCTTTTCAGATTAAAAGCTTTTGGGGCCTCCCACTGCACATGCGCGCTGCCTTCCCGCCTTCCTGACCAGCTCTCGTCAGTTCGAGTTTAAAGCTGAGACAATAGAGAGAGAGGACAGGAAGATAGATAGATAGAGATACAACTCCTAGGGGAGGTGGGTGGGTTGTGATGACTAATTCCTGCTGTTCCCAGAGATCACCTGTTACAGGTAAGTAACTGTGCTATCTCCAGGAACAAGCAGGAATACGTCATCACATATGGGGACTCCCTAGCTAAGATGCCTGGGAGATCCCCCTCCAAGGGTAAACCATCTTCGCATGGATCTCAGGCATCCATCCAGGGAAGGTGGGCAGGAGTTGTTTAAGTATGGAACAGGTGTTTGAGGACAGCCTGACCAAACAAGGCATCCCGGCGGGAGTCCTTGTCCAAGCAGTAATGGGCTGTGAAGGTATGAACCGAGGCCCAAGTGGCTGCTTGACAGATCTGATCTATGGACACAGAGTGAAGATGAGCCATAGAAGTGGCCATGGCCCTCACATTGTGAGCTGTGACATGGCCCTCCATAGAAATGTTCTTACTCTGGTAAGCAAAAGAAATACACTGAGCGATCCAATTGGAAAGTGTACGCTTGGTGACTGGAAGTCCCAAATGAGAAGGATCAAAAGCCACGAAAAGTTGGGAAGACTTTCGATGTGGTTGAGTCCTGTTGAGGTAAAAGGCAAGAGCTCTTTTACAATCCAGAGTATGAAGGTTCCTCTCTGCACTGGATGCATGAGGAGCAGGGAAAAAGACAGGTAGATATACCTCTTGATTAAGATGAAAAGGCGAGACCACTTTGGGCATAAAGTGGGGATTCGTCCTAAGGACCACCTTATCATGATGAAACCTAGTATAAGGTGGATGAGCCACTAAAGCCTGCAGTTCACTGATGCGGCGAGCCGAAGTGACTGCAATAAGGAAAACAACCTTCCAGGAAAGAAATTTGAAGGAGGTAGAGTCCAAAGGCTCAAAAGGTGGCTTCATAAGCTGACCTAGAACGAGGTTCAAATCCCATGCTACCGGAGGAGGTCGGATGGGAGGTTTAGTTAGAGTCAGGCCTCTCATGAAACGTGCAACAAGAGGATGAGAGGAGACAGGTTGTCCATTTATAGGTTTTAAGGATGCTGCAATAGCACTCAAATGGACCCTTACTGAATTCGTCTTAAGGCCTGCATTTGAAAGATGCAGGAGATAGTCCAAGAGGGAATTCAAAGGAAGTGCTAGAGAGTCAAGACCCTGCTGAGCACACCAAATGGAAAAACGTTTCCATTTGAAAGCATAAGAACGCCTCGTGGAAGGTTTCCTAGAGGCATGAAGGATATCTGTCACAGGTTGAGAAAGATTAAAGTCTTGAAGACTTAGGCCTTCAGTAACCAAGCTCTGAGATGTAGGGATTTGGGTGCCACAAAGTCCCCTCCTCCTGAGACAGAAGGTCTGGCGCAGCTCCCAGGTCCAGGGAGGATCCCTGGGAGAGATGCAGAAGTAGAGGGTACCACACCTGGCGTGGCCAGCGGGGAGCTATGAGGATCATAGTCCCGTGATCCCTCTGGAGCTTGAACAGAGTCTTGGATATTAGAGGAATGGGTGGAAAGGCATAGAGGAATTCCTGACCCCAATGCAGGAGGAAGGCATCGTGGGCCTGAGCTCCCTGACACTGAGTTCTGGAACAGAACCGGGGAAGTTTGGCATTCCACGGACTTGCAAAGAGGTCTATGTCCGGGGTCCCCCATTCCTGAAAGATTCTGCGTATCTGGTCCATATGTAGGGACCATTCGTGTGGAAGCAGAACTCGACTGAGTCTGTCTGCACGAGAGTTTTGAACTCCTGGAAGATACACTGCAAGAAGGTGAATTTGATGCTCTCTGGCGAAGGCCCATATTCTGAGAGCTTCGTTGCAAAGCGACAGAGAGCCTGTCCCTCCTTGTTTGTTTATATAGAACATGGCTACCTGATTGTCTGTCTGAACTAGGACAGTCAGGTTGACAAGGAGGGTATAGAAGACCTTGAGGGCAAGGTAAATCGCTCGCAGTTCCAGGAGGTTGATATGAAGGGTGGCCTCCTGTGGAGACCAAGTGCCCTGAGTGGAGAGGTTCTGAAGATGAGCTCCCCACCCTGTTTGGGAGGCATCTGTTGTGAGGGTTGCTTGGGGCAACAAAGGTTGGAAGGGGGCCCCCAACAACAGATTCTTGGTGGATGTCCACCATTGGAGGGACCAAAATAGACGGCTTGAGGTGAGTATTTGGTCGGAGAGCGCTCCAGATGCTTGAGTCCACTGGGTGGCCAAGGTCCATTGAGCTGCTCTCATATGCAGACGAGCGTAGGGCACCACATGTACCGTGGAGGCCATGTGGCCCAGAAGTCGCAGCATTTCCCGGGCTGTCAAATGACTGCTGGACTGAGCTTGGGAGGCCAAACTCAGCAGGCGTTGGGCCCTGACCTGAGGCAGGTAGGCCCTTGCAGTGATGGTGTCTAACTGGGCCCCTATGAACTCGAGAGACTGAGTAGGGATTAGTTGAGACTTGGGAAGGTTTACTACCAGTCCCAGATACTGCAGAAGACGCCTTGTGCGGTCCAGGGAAATTTGGGCCTGGGACTGAGAGGGAGCTCGGATGAGCCAGTCGTCCAGGTATGGGAATATGAAAATTCCCAGGCCTCTTAGAAAGGCAGCTACGACTGCCATGCATTTGGTGAACACTCTTGGAGCAGAGGCTAGACCGAAGGGGAGTACTCTGTACTGGAAATGTTTTCCCTGAAACAGAAATCGAAGGTATTTTCTGTGGGATGGGTGGATGAGTATGTGTGTATACGCATCCTTTAGGTCTAGAGAACAAAGCCAATCCTGACTCTGAAGGTATGGAAGGAGAATGCCCAGAGAAAGCATTTTGAATTTCTCCTTGAAAAGAAATTTGTTCAATTCTCTCAGATCCAGAATTGGTCTGAAGCCCTCTGTCTTCTTTGGTATTAGAAAATAAGGGGAGTAGAATCCCGTCCTCTGTTGAAGAGGGACCTCCTCTATTGCCCCCTGGGCAAGGAGGGAGGAGACTTCCTGACCCAAGAGGGCCAGGAGAGATGGGGGAGAATTGAACTGCCTCACCATAGTATAAGGAGGAAGGTCGGAAAAATGGAGTTTGTAACCCTCTCTGATGATAGAGAGGGTCCATTGCTCTGATGTAATTTGCTCCCATCTGGGAGCAAAGTGAGCTAACCTTCCGGGTATGGTGAGGGGCTCTGGTTGTTCTAGAGCCAGAAAAGTTAAGTTCTCTAGTGGCAAGTCAAAACCCCTGAGGGGGTGGAGCCTGCTGAGGCGTAGCAGACGCCGCAGGCTTTGACCTTGCCTGTTTAGGTTGCTGACGTTTAGCAGCAAAACGAGGCTGAAAGGATTGTTGGCCAGTATTTGTAGAAAATCTGGACTTCTTGTAATAAGGCCTCTTAAAAGACTTCTTCTTGGCAGGAGTGGAGGTAGACTTAGAAAGTCTATCTAAGGTGGCATTTTCTGCATCCATTTGAGTGGCCTTAATTTGCCACTCCTCACCAAATAAGTTCTCACCTGTACAGGGCAGATTTCGTAAGCCATCTAGGACCCAAGGTTCTAGATCAGAAGCCTGGAGCCAAGCAAGACGTCGGGCTGCTATAGCAATGCCCGAAGCCCTACCAGCACCCTCAAAGGAATCAAAAGCTGCCCTGTTGGAGAACTTTGAAATATCCAAAAGGTGTTTCACTAAGGAAATGAACTGCTCCCTCTTATCCTCAGGGATAAAGGGGGCAAAATGCCGAACTTTTAGAGCGATTTCACTGAGAAACATGCCCATGTAAAGACTATAGGAATTAATCCTGGCTATAAGCATAGTAGCCTGGAAAATTTTCCTGCCAAAAGAGTCTAGAGTCTTACATTCTCGCCCTGGAGGAGTAGAAGAGTGCCTTTTGGTACTCTTTATCTTCTTCATTGCAGACTTCACCACAATAGAATGGTGAGGCAACTGGGTTTTTTGGAAACCAGGAGAAGGGGGGACACGGTACATGGTGTCCAACCTGCGAGAAGAAGGAGACAATGTTAGAGGAGCCTCCCATAAGTCCATCAAGTGTTCTTGAAGGATTTCATGGATAGGCAGGGTGACTGCCTCTTTAGGAGACTTAGAGTATCCTAAAATATCCAGTTTCTTTGATCTGGGTTCCTTTTCAGAGGATGAAGCAATAGAAAGACCTTTAGCCATTTCTATGATGAAGTCCTGAAAGGACAAATCCTCTGGTGGAGACATTCTCCTGTTAGGAGAAGAAGGCTCCTCAGGAAGATCAAGGGAGAACTCATCAGAATCATCAGAGGAGTTAAAATCCTCTGAAGAAGCAGAGTATCCTCTATGTGCTTCCAACGCACGATACGCATACCGTTCGGTATCGACATTGGGCGTACCAGGTATGGGATCGGTACCGGGCAAAAGCCCGGATCCGGCATGCGGAACCGATCTGCGTTTGGAAGATTATGGCCTCGGTTCCGGTATGGAAGCCATTACCGGAACCGGACCCGGTACCGCTGGCTGCGGTACCGAGGGCGTAGCAGCATTAATAAAAGCCAGAATGGCCTGCTGCATGACTTGGACAGTATTGCCCATAGACGCCACTGCTGCCTGGATGTCGGTACCGGTATGGGCCGGTACCCCAGAGCAGTACAACAGGTGATCTGTCGAGGCCGCGCCATCGATGTCAACCTGTGACCCCATGATTGCTTTGGAGGCCGGAGCCTCCCGCCGGGGTTTTTTGGCCTGGGCAGAATCCTCGAACTCAGAATTGAGAGCCTCTCGATCTTTAGAAAGAGATTTGCTTTTAGAGGATTTGCCCACTGGAGTTTTGGTTACCTGAGATCCATCCGGAGAGGAAGACCTGGATGATTGTGATGCTTCTGAAGGAAACAGCACATGGAACTTGTTGGCCCGGTTCTGCAATCCACGTTTCGACATCTGGGAGCAGGATGGGCAGTCCGGTATGGAATGGTCAGGTCCTAAACATTTAAGACACCATTCATGGGTGTCTGTAAGAGGAATGACAGCACTGCACTTGGTACACTTTTTAAAACCAGGAACTGGCTTCTCCATGAGGAGAATTTGTGTAGGCCTGAAGGCCTAACAAAGTACCAAGCTGTGCTGAAAAGAAAAATATATATTTTTTTTTTTTTTTAAAGAAAGAAAGAGAGACCGGCAGTACCGATTTCAGAATGGGGAAGGCAGGTACGCGGTCTAAAGAAAACAATAAAATCAACAATTTCTTCAGCGGTGACAGGAACACGACCTGCTGGCTCCGCGGAAAAAAAGAAACTGACGAGAGCTGGTCAGGAAGGCGGGAAGGCAGCGCGCATGTGCAGTGGGAGGCCCCAAAAGCTTTTAATCTGAAAAGCTGGGGAGCTTTCCCGCGCGGGCTCCGTCGGTGCCGACGTACCCATATGTGATGACGTATTCCTGCTTGTTCCTGGAGATAACTTTTACTCTATTCTGATTAGGAAAGCTGATCATCTGCAACCCACTTTGGCAGGACCATACCAAGCTAGTAACGCACGCTGTCGCCCTGCAGCTATGTGCAGGAGCTCGCTTTTATTGGTTCTTAGAAACCTAGTGACGACATCAGTGCCCCCACCTTGCGTATGCCCTGTGTACCCACATTTTATTTATTTATTTATTTAGCAAGCATTTGTATACCGCTCCTTCCAGCGATCAGAAGCGGGAAAGATTACATGGATAAAGCTGTCGAATCAAGACAGAATAATTTTGATTTGTACATAAAGATTCGAAAGGTTAGCACGTCACGCAGAAAATTATCTACTTCTAAGCTAAGGGGATAATAATTGACATATGTACATTTATACATTACAGGTTTTCTGGGGAGCTGTGGGGGAGTTGCCCCTCATTCGAATTTAGTACAGGTTGAAATGACTTTGAAATAGGTGGGTTTTGAGTTTCTTTCTAAAGTCAGTCTGTCCTCATATGCTTTATAATGAAGCCCACTAATCATTTTAGTAGCCACCCTATGCACAGACTCCATCCTGTTCACATCCTTTTGAAGGTGCGGTCTCCAGAATTGCACACTATACTCCAAATGAGGTCGCACCAAAGACTTATACAGAGGCATTATCACCTCCTTTTTTCTGTAGCCATTCCTCTCCGTATGCACCCAAGCATCCTTCTAGCTTTTGCTGTTGCCTTTTTTACCTGTTTAGCTACTTTAAGATCATCAGACACAACCACGCCTAGGTCCCGCTCTTCTTTAGTGGACAAAAGTACTTCACCTCCTATACTGTATTTCTCCCTTGGATTGCTGCAGCCCAAATGCATGACCTTACATTTTTTAACATTAAATCCCAGCTGTCAAATTCTAGACCATTCTTCAAGCTTAGCTAGATCCCTCCTCATGTTATCTACACCTTCCTGGGTGTCTACTCTATTGCAGATTTTGGTATCATCTGTAAAGAGGCAAACCTTACCCGACAGCCCTTCCGCTATATCACTAACAAAGATGTTAAAAAGAATCGGAACAAGGACAGATCCCTGGGGCACACCACTGGTAACATCCTTCTCAGAGTGAGCTCCATTTACTTGTACTCTTTGTCGCCTCCCACCCAACCAATTTCTAACCCAAGCAGTAACTTTAGGGTCCATCCCTAGGGTGCTCAGTTTGTTTATAAGTCGCCTGTGAGGAACAGTGTCAAAGGCTTTACTGAAATCTAAATACACCACATCTAGAGCTCTCCCTCGGTCCAACTCCCTGGTCACCCAGTCAAAGAAATCAATCAGATTTGTCTGACAAGACCTGCCTCTGGTGAATCCATGCTGCCTCGGATCCTGTAATACGCTGGACTCCAGAAACCTTACTATTTTCTCTTTCAGCAGCGTTTCCAATAATTTACTCACCTCCGAAGTTAAACTAACCAGCCTGTAGTTTTCAACCACATCCTTACTTCCGCTTTTGTGTAAAGGCACCACATGAGCCTCTCTCCAGTCCTTTGGCACCACTCCCGACTCCAACGAGGCATTGAAAAGGTCAGTCAGTGGAGTTGCTAGAACGTCCCCAAGTTCCCTCAGTATTCTAGGGTGTATCCCATCCGGTCCCATCGCTTTATCTACTTTAGGTTGAGCTAGTTTCTCACGAACACAGTCTTCTGAAAATTGTTCAAGATGTCCCTCGCTTCTGTTCCTATTTGTGGATGTTTTCTGAGGTCCTGCTCCTGGTTCTTCATCTGTGAACACAGAACAGAAATATTTGTTAAGCAATTACGCTTTATCCTTATCAGCTTCTACATATTCCCCCCTGCACCCTTGAGTCTGACAATACCACTTTTGCCCTTCGTCTTCTAATATATCTGAAAAATGTCTTATCCCCCCATTTTATTGCATTGGCTATTTCCTCCTCTTTTTGAATCTTTGCCTTCTTGACTACTTTGCTAGCTTCTCTAAGTTTTTCCAAATACAGATGCCTGTCTTCCTCTCTCTGTGATCTCTTGTATTTCATGAAGGCCTCCCTCTTTTTCTTCACTTTTTCAGCTACTTCCTTCGAAAACCATAGCGGTCTCCTTTTCCTTTTGCCTTTATTTACCAGTTTAACAAAGAGGTTGGTTGCCCTTAAAATACCCCCTTTCAGTTTTGCCCACTGTTTTTCTACATCCCCCAGCTGTTCCCATCTCACTAACGACTCCCTGAGGTATTGGCCCATCTTTGCAAAATTAGTCTTCCTAAAGTCCAAGATCCTCACCTTGGAATATCTGGAATAGATTGAGCAAATACCTCAGGCTCCTTCTCTAGTCCAACAAATTCAGGCTAGAACTTCATCTCTTCTGGCTGCTTTTGGATCCTCCCCCCTCCTTACTCTCCTGTGAGTTTTAGCAAGTTCTCTTAACTGTTATCTTACTCCCCTGTTTGTTCTGCTACATGTCTTGAATAGATTGTAAGCTCTTATGCATTTTTTTTTTCTTTAAGTGTCGTCAAGTCAACGCTGACTCCTGGCGACCCAGCAGCTCCTGGGTTTTCTTGGCATAGTGTGACCGTAGGTAGTTTGCCAGGCCTTTTCTTCCAAAGGCAATGGAGGGTAAAGTGACTTGCCGAAGGTCACAAGGAGTGCCAGTGGGAATCAAACCCTGATCTCTTGGGTATTTGACTGTTGCTGTAACCACTAGGCTACTCCTATGTGTCCTTACCAACACTATAAAAATTATAGTAGTAGTAGTATTAACAACTACCACCACCAGTTATAGTCAAACCAATTGGTCTGGAGAGGAGAATAGTAGTGGTCATCATGGCTACAATCACCGTGACCAGATTTCATTCAAACTTTCTTCAGCAGACAAATTAATCCTTAAGTCCTGAACCCACTGTGTGCAGCAAGCCTATAGTGGGCTTCATTTGAACCAGTTACTGTCCTATCATTAAATGGAGTTCTTTTCTCACTCTTATTGATTTATACTTGTAAAGTACCTTGGTATTTACATTGAAAGGCAATATAGCAAAGAAATTAACAAACTTAAAACATAAAGGACAAGAGCAACTGGAGCCTCCTCCGGAAATCTTACCAGTGCAGCACTATTAAGCACTTTAGGTGGAATTTCAGCCTTGCATCCCTCTCTTTTAGACCCTAGCACAGTGCACCCAAATAGTTTATTAAACTCAATTATAATCATCCTAGAGTAGACCATCCCTTCCAGATAAAGCATATAAAAATGCTTGGAAGTCAGACTTTTAAAATAGTAAAAACTTTCTTTTGCAATTAGGTGCGGGGGGGGGGGGGGGCGTTTAAAAAAAAAACCAAATTACAAGGGTGAATAGACTTTTTGCTTATCAGCCGTTCTTCCTGCAGGTAGAGGTTTGTGTGGCTGCCCGTACCCGTTGCTTTGCTTGCGCTATAGCTGTTCTTTGCTATGCCTCCCCCAGCAGCTGCCTGGTTTACCTAGTCGCTGGACCAGCCCTGGGCAGAACTGCAGGTGCGACAACAAGCTGCTTGTACGGGAGGGGGAAAGAGATCATTTGCGGCCAGTTGGCCAGTCCCAGTGGCACCCCGCCGAGCTTCCCCCTTCTCGCTAGGATTCAGAAAGAGACAGTCTGATAAAACCGGACACGAGCGCCTACCTGGCCCCAGCTGCAGCGCCTCGGCACGCTCCCTCACCGAGCCCATCGCGCGCGCACTGCCAGTGCCACCGCTCCCGCGAGTCCTGCGGTAAAGGCTGACGTCACGCCGCGCCCCTGCCACGCCCACCGCCGCTCACGTGCCGTGACACTAGGAGGGCGCGTGCCGCCGCGTCCGTTAACTCGCACCTTGGATCCTGCCCGCACGTGCTCCTCATTGCAGCTGTTAACCCTCTCCCTCCCTGCAGTCCAGCTCCTGCTACCCCAAAGTCACACAGGAGAAACGCCATTCTTCTAGCTTCGGGACAGTACAATTTGGACAAAACCACACTTGGCAGTTTGGCCTCTGGAGATATTTCTGCGTTACACATAACAACCATTAAGGGTTTGGTCAAGCAGGTGTAGCAGAAGACTTTACAAAAACAAAAGAGAGTTATTTATACATTTCAGTCACCCAAAAGCAGCCCATCCGTGATAGGGGTGTGGCAGAACAGGGAGAGAGGGAAAGACCCAGCTCAAGGATTTTGGATGTCCCGGCAGAAGCCGGGAGGATGTAGTAAAGGCTGTTAGTGTAGCTGGGTTTAAAAAAGGTTTGGACAAGTTCTTGGAGGAAAGGTCCATAAACCATTATTAAGAAGGGACCCAAGATATCAATGCTTGACCCAGTACAAGCATTGTGGAACCTGTGTCCCTTGGGGAAACTGCTGGGTACATGTGACCTAGATTGGCCACTGTTGGAAACAGGATACTGGGCTTGATGGACCTTGGTCTGACCCAGTATGGCATATCTTATGTAAGCCCAGCCGTGCCCCCCAGCCCTGCCCCAAGCCATGCTGCTGCCTAGTTGTGTCAGAGGGGGGTCAGAAGCGGCAGGCTGTATGTGCCAAAGCACATTGACCGCTGTGGGCACCATGCCACCTACAGAGTCTGCTGCCCTCGGCCACTGAGTGAAGAAAAAGTGGCAGCAGCAGGCAACAGCAGATAGCCGAAATGCGTCCCTTAAGCCTCTGCACCCTGTGCGGCTGCACCACTTGCACAGGGCTAGGTAGGGTCCTGTTCCCAGCACCTACGAGTGTGTGCATATCTGCCCATGTCTGTAGCTGGAACAGGGAAGCAGCAATTCCATAAATGCTGTATTTCACATAAGAACATAAGATATGCCATACTGTGTCAGCCCAAGGTCCATCAAGCCCAGTATCCTGTTTCCAACAGTGGCCAATCTAGGTCATACGTACCTAGCAGTTTTACTCAAGGGTAATGTCTACCCCTGCGCTACTTTTGCAAATACCTTGACAGCAATGAACCTCCCTCCTACCACATGATCTCAGTTTCTCAAAAGGGCCACCTGCCCAAAAGGCAGCCATTGATGGGTGGCCTGACTCTATTTTGAAAGTGACAGCAGCCAGATTCTTTGAGTGGTGATGGGCTGGGGGGGTTAGGAGTGGTAATGGCTGTGGGCTGTTGGGGGGTTAGGACTGGTGATGGGCTGGGGGGGTTAGGAGTGGTAATGGCTGTGGGCTGTTGGGGGGATAGGACGGGTGATGGGCTCTGGGGGGGGGTTAGGACTGGTGATGGGCTGGGGGGGTTAGGAGTGGTACTGGCGGCGGGCGGTGGGGGGGTTAGGACTGGTGATGGGCTCGGGGGGGGGGTTAGGACTGGTGATGGGTTGGGGGGGTTAGGAGTGGTAATGGCTGTGGGCTGTTGGGGGGGTTAGGACTGGTGATGGGCTGGGGGGGGTTAGGAGTGGTAATGGGCTATGGGGGGCTAGGACAGGAAATGGGCTGATGGGGGGGTTAGGAGTGGTGATGGGCTGGGGGAGGTTAGGAGTGGTGATGGGCTATGGGGGAGCTAAGTCTATATGGGCTGATGGGATTAGGACTGGAAGTGGGTTGATGGGGGCTTAGGACTGGAAGTGGGCTATGGGGGGGGGGGGCTTAAACTAAAAATTGGGTGATGGTGGATTAGGACTGGAAATGGGCTGGTGGGATTAGGACTGGGAGTGGGCTATGGGGGGCTAGGACTGGTAATGGGTTGGGGGGGTTGCTGGGACTGGAAATGGGCTGGGGGGTTAAGACTGGAGGTGGGCTGATGGGGTTAGGACTGGTAATGGGCTATGGGGGGGGGTAGGACAGGAAATGGGCTGATGGGGAGGGGTTAGGACTTGAGGTGGGCTGATGGGGTTAGGACTGGTAATGGGCTGTTGGCTGATGGGGGCTGTCTGGTAATGGGCTATGGAGGGTTAGGACTGATAATGGACTATGGGGGGGGGCTAGGACAGGAAATGGGCTGATGGGGGGGTTAGTACTTGAGGTGGGCTGATGGGGTTAGGACTGGTAATGGACTGTGGGCTGATGAGGGGGGTTAGGACTGGCTATGGGGGGCTGACTGGAAATGGGTTGATGGGGGTTAGGACTGGAAATGGGTTGATGGGGGTTAGGACTGGAAGTGGGCTGATGGGGGGGGGGCTAGGACTGGTATTGGGTTGGGGGGTTGCTAGGACTGGAAATGGGCTGATGCAGGGACTAGAAGGGAATGGATGCTGGGTGAGGCTGGAACTAGAAGGGAGCTGGTGTTGGGGGAGGATTAGAATGGGATGGGGCTGGGAGAGTAAAATGGAGAGGGGAAAAATATTTTGTGTGGGAGGGATAAAAAATCTACAATTGGCCGGGTATTGGGAGAGTAAGTGGGGATTGAGGATGGAGGGGTAAATTTTGAGTAGATGAAATAGGAATGAGGAAAGAGCAAAAGGAGAAAGATTAGTATGTTAAAGCAGATGTAGAGAGAGAATGGAAAAAAAAAAACAAGACAGAAGAAAGGACAAATGGACAGCAGATGGAGAGTTAGCAGAAGACACGAAGAAACCAGAAGAAAGTGGCTGGAACAATTGCAACTGAAAAAAAATGCACAAAAGGTAGAAAAATATCTCTTTATTTTGAATTTATTAACTGGAATATGTCAGCTCTGGGAAATGTGCATCATTAATTTTTGCGCTTTGTTTAGTACAAGAGGAAATTAATTTATAGTTTTATTTCTACAGTGTTGTTGTATATTCCAAGTTTGGCTTTTGGGGTTCCCAGTTTAATTATTGTCTTCCTGTTTCTAAATTGTGATTCCTTGTTTGGTGATGGTCTATGTTGTGCATGTGTAACTGAGCTGAGGTATTCTGTTTATATAATTCCTATTTGACATTGCCACTTGTTCTTTCCCCAGTAGGTCATGTATTGTTGTTCTCTGAAATGTATTGGTTTAATATTTGCAGTGTTGCCTTTTGATAGTTAGGGTATGGTGCTTTGTGAGTCCTGGTAGTGCTGTTAGGATACGGCGGGTTTGCTATGGGTTCTAAATGGGCAGTGTTTGTAGTAGTTCCTAATGTGCCTGGCGGTTGGTACTGGATTATAGTAATGTAGAAACCTTTTAGTCTTTCTTTATCCATATACTCATTAAGAGGCATGTTTACTAAAAGTTAGTGTATGGTAACATTATGCAAATATTTATGCAAATGAGGCACCTTATGCAAATGAGGCCCCGCACAGAGTCTCCGCACATTTATTTATTTATTTATTTATTTTAATGGTATTTATATACCGCCTTATCCTTCAATCAAAGCGGTCACAACACAAGTGGGGAATACATTTAACACGTGGGGATTTGAGACACATACACTAATACTTACAGGGAACATGGGCAATTGAGGGTTAAGTGGCTTGCCCAAGACCACAAGGAGCATCTGTGGGACTAGAAACCCCAGTCCTTCCGGCCCAAGGTTGCTGTCCTCTAGTGGGATTTGAACCCCCGACCTTCCGGCCTGAAGTACCTTGTCCCAACCACTAGGCTACTCCTCCCCGCACATGGCCCCGCACCCCCCTTGGGCCGCCCCTGGGCGGGGGCTGGGCCACCACAGCAGCAGGGGCAGCAGTGGGTTCTGCCTGCAGTGGCACAAACCCTTGGACCACTCCTGCTTTCAAATTTACTGAGACTATTCACCATTGCAGTTGTATCAAGAGAGCTTCCTTCTGAAGTTCATAGGATGAAATCTATATAGACAACCTCTCAGGATGGGTTTGGAAAATTACTTTTAATCAGTATTGTCATTCTGTATCTTTCTGCCAACTTTCTTGGTCTCCAAGTCTGTTTCTTGGTGCTAGAGGATCTTCTACAACTCCTGGGTTGCCTTTAGCAGTGTGAGTAGAACAGGGGTGGGCAAACATTTTGACTCGAGGGCCGCAATGGGTTCATATATTGGACCCGGGGGCCGGACCAAGAGTAGATGGATGGTGTGTATGTGTGAATTAATATAAATTAAATTTAAATTTGTAATATTAAATGTTTAGATTAATTTAAAGTAGAAAAGCATAAAAAGAGTTATTTTACAAAACTTTTATGCAATGTATTTCTTTCATAAAATAGTACCTTCAATTTTAGTGGGAACAGTGTTGTTGGTCTCCCTTTCTTGTTAAGGCATCAAAGTCAGGAGATAGCTTTGTTGTTGCAATTCGCAGAATAGATCTGAGGTGTTGGTCAGTTAACTGGGATCTGTGACGGGATTTATTGATGTTCATGACCCTGAACGTCTGCTCACACACGTAGGTCGAGCCAAACAAGGCCAGAACCTTCTGTGCCATCCCCCGGAGGTTTGGAAAACAGTCATCTTTAAGTGAAGCATAGAACTCTTTTAGTGGAAGAGAGTGGAAGTTCTCCTTTAAGATTGCATCAGATTGAAGATCGATTAGTTCCAATTGCACTTCTTGTGGTGCTGTTTCTGGGTCTTGTGACAAGGGACAGGCCACCAGCTGAAGTGACTTTTCAATTTTTTCCAAATCTGAAAACCGACGGCAGAATTCTTCATGCAGGTCATTCAGTGATTTGCTATATTTATTCACATTTTGGATGGCCTTTTCCTGTGTGGCTAGTGTGGGAAAATGAGAGAAGTTTTTCTTTGAAATTTGCCTAGAAAAAAAAGTCAACTTGGCTTTGAAGGCATTTACATTACTATACATGTCGTGAATATACAGGTCTTTTCCCTGTAGCTTGACGTTAAGCTCATTCATGTGAGAAAAAGTGTCAACAGCAAGCGCAAAGTCACACAGCCAATTCTTGTCACTCAGCTCTGGAAAATCATCAGACTTCCCCTTTAACTCCAAAAATGTATCAATCGCTTCTTTAAGATCCCACACTCGTTTAAACACTTTGCCCAAACTCAACCAGCGGACACGAGAGTAGTAAAGCAAGTCTTGGTGGTCTGCGTCGGTTTCCTCCAGAAATGCAATGAACTGACGGTGCTGAAGTCCCTTTGCTCGTATGCAGTTAACAAGCTTTATAACTGGATTCACAACATGACTAAGCTGTAATACAGATTTACACAAAGATTCTTGGTGTATGATGCAGTGGAGAAAAATAACTTCTTGCTCAGGGTTTTCCTCTTTTACTTTATCCTGAATTCTTTTCAGCAATCCCACATTTTTTCCAGTTAAATTTGGAGATCCATCCGTAGTGACATTAGCAAGTTTACTCCAAGGTAGCTTCATACTCTCGATGACAGCAGACACCCGGTCATACAAATCTTCTCCCCTTGTTTTTCCTTTAAGTGGCTCCATGGCCAAAAACTCCTCTGTTATTTCAAAACTGTCGCTAATCCCTCAGATAAAAATTAAGAGCTGAGCTGTGTCTTTTATGTCTGTACTTTCGTCCAGTGCTAGCGAATATAATTTAAAGGACTCTGCAATATTATTTAACTTGTTTGTTATGTCTTCATCAATCAGTTCCACATGACGAGTCACTGTCCTGCGTGATAAACTGAGTTTTTCAAACTTGTCTTTGCTCTCTGGACACAAAAGACCTGCGGTCTCTATCATACATTCTTTCAAAAACTCTCCTTCAGAGAGGGGAGAGCATAAAACTTGCTTTGGTACTTGACTCTTGAATCACAGTTTGTCTGTGAAATAAATTTTGCTGAGCCTGTAATTTAGCCATCAACCTCCGAGCTGTAGACCCCCGTTCTTGGGGCGACTGCTTGCTAGCATAGTTAGCATGCTTCGTGGCAAAATGACAGCTGATATTATATTCTTTGAAAACCGCAACAGTTTCCTGGCATATGAGACATACAGCCATTGATCGGACTTCCGTAAAAAAATATTTTGCTATCCATTCCTTATTAAACACTCTGTATTCACTGTCCACTTTTATTTTCTTTGCCCCACTCATTTTGGGATTCTGCACTACACCAGCCTGCCATCGCGAGATTACGCTGCGTCCTCTAGAAAGTGAGGTGAATAAATTAATAAATTAGCTAGCGCTCCGCGGGCCGGATTAAAAGGTCCGGCGGGCCGTAGTTTGCCCATTCCTGGACTAGAAGTACATTGACGGACCTTTTTTCAAAGGCAATGGAGAGTTAAGTAACTTGCCTAGGGCTACAAGGAGTGCTAGTAGGAATTGAACCCTGGTTGCTTGGTTACCAAGCCAGTGCTCTAACCTTTGGGCTGCTACTCCCCCACTCCTGGTATAGTAAAATGTAAACATGTTCTGTATCCACCGACAGCCCTACAACAGGTGCAGATCAGAACTAGGACATTTCTCCATGGAAATAACCATACAAAAAAATTCTGATATACACATCATTTGAGTAACTACAAACTTAACTCTTACCACTACCAGACACATTATGAAAGAACACAAAAACTTAAAACAAACACAACTCACACATACAGCAAATATGCAATAACATAGTAGCACTAATTCCAATGATTCAAACAGCTAGAACCCTACCAAAGAATAGGCAACACTACAAATATTACATTGGGCTGTAGAACACTAATATATCTGCTTCTGGTAAAACAAAACAAGCGGTACTAGTCATGTTTGGAATTAGGAAAACTCTAGAATAGAGTCCCTGTTTCTATGGGTAAAGACGAACTTCCACTATCCCATTGCTGTAAAGCAGTTTCATGATTTCATTTTGTAGCATCTCTTGCTGGTCTAGAGGGTATAGCAGGTGTTAGCAAGAGTTGATTTTGGATTGGCAACGTCAGGAAATTTATTTTGTAGCCCTGAGCAATAATGGATAGGACCCAGCTACCTGTGGTGATCTCTTCCCAAGCCATCCTGAATTGGTGGATATGACTCCCTATTGGAGGACCATCAAAAACTATGATTCATCTTCATCGAGGAAGATGCTGTAGCAGGTTGTGTTCCCAGGGACATTGACAATAGTTCTATGGTAGTTGTGAGGGACACTGCAGTATGGGTTGGAGTAGAGTTGGTACCTTTTTTTGGGGCAGAATCACTGGAAATAATGATGCAGCTTTGGTAGGGCAGCTGGGATCTTCAGTAAGCAGAGGAAGATGAAGAAGATTGAGACATTACGGCAAGCTCTTTGACTGCCAAATTATTTTTTGAAATGGATAACTCTCTCTCTTACCTTTTGTGGTACCGAAAGCACCCCTGAATAGATGGAATGGGAAAATAGCGAGCACTTTACCTTTAAAAGTAAGAGCAAGCCAGGTTCCCATGGCAACAGGAAGCTTTCAGCCAGAACGGAGCTCAGCCATAGCCATGACGTAAGAGCTGAAGGCAGCTCTAATGATTTGCACCTGAGTAACCAGAGGGGTGTGGCTGTGTAGCAGCAGATAAGCATGCAATAAATAAATCCAGGAGTCTTTTCAAGGATCCAAGCCAGTTTAATGTGCACATGGCTCAAGCAATAAGCAATTTCAAAATGGCTGAGCAATGGCTTCTAGTAAAACAACAACTTTTATAGCTTTCTTGTCCATTCTAAGCATAGGCAAACTTTTCATTGGTCCCAGTACCCCTCTCACCCATCTATTGGTCCCGGTACTGATATGGCTACCCAATAGGGACTCTGGTCTGGGCCCAGCACCTGGTTGCCCCCCTTCTAGTCCCAATTACAATGGTCAGTGTCTCCAACTTGTTACTTCTCTCCTCCTCCAAGGTCGCTGAGCTTGTTAAAACATATGGGAAGCAGGGCACTGTAACCTTGCTTTTTGCAGAGTTAATTAATTCCATAGAAGCTGTGCTCTCTTATCAGTACCAATTAGAGCTGTTTTCTGTCATTTATAAGTTTCGTTTCTGCTTAGCTATGTTCAGTTAAACTGAGTTAAGTTTCAATTCTATGGTGTCATCATTCAGGGGGGTTTTCATTCCTCTGGGCCTAACTACAGGCTTCAGTTACAGGTCAAGCTGCTCAGGCCTGTCTGCTTAGTTCAATTAGCATGGATCATAGGCCGTCGCCTACCACATTCCCCCCTTTGATTATTCTCACCCGCATGTTAATAAGGTGTGAGAATCAAATCACATAATACTAGGTAAAGGTATCACTCTGTGGTATAGGGTAGTAAGTTCACATAGCTAGCATCTTTGTAGCTGTCTTACGCTCTACAGTGTTATTAATAACTGAAGTTATCATTTGCAAGCAAAATGGCAAGAAACAAGGGAGCAACAGGCAGATAGTCAAAGTCCATAGTTTGGCAAGAGTGGGAAAAAGAACTAAAGGATTAGAAGGTTCAGTTGCATCTTTTGTTGTGCTGTCGTAAAGCTTCTGATTTAGACAGACCAGCTGTCCATCCTTCGTAGTAGATTGTGGTCCAGTCCGAACAAAACACAAACTGTCAACAATGGGGTGGGCCAATACCCACTCACTAGTAGTATTATGTAAATCAGTCTGATTGTATAGGATAGAATAGTTCAGTTCTTGCGTCTCCCAGGGCCACTGATCTCCCATCTTAGTTCCTCCACAATAGAAACAGTCAGAAGTGTGGAGACTAGATGCTATTGCTCCAGTAAGTTCAAGAAACAAGTTCTGGTGGTGGTATGAGGAATTGCAACGGTGGCTTGCATAGCCTTGTAGAAAGTCAAGATCTAGAACAACTTTTGGATTGGAGAGTATACCAATGCAAGTATAGGGAGAATGATAAATCAAGGTCTGAGTGACCTTCGGTCCAGTTCATGTTGTACTTATACAGGCTGCCCAGGGAGATAAGGCAAAAGTCATTTCAAAGCACTCCAAGGCTGCTGCCAAAATAAAGCAATAATAATAATTCATAATGGGCATAGTCTCTGGAAAATTGGTGGAACTGTCGACTTCCACAACAGATAACAAATGTAGGGTTGATTGTAGATCCTCAAGCTTCTGCCGTACGTAGACCTACCAGCTTTTTGGCAGGAGTAGGGCTGTAGATTCCAAAGTATCACTGTCCTCTGGGATGTCTCAATTTCTTAAAATATCATAGCATAGTCTCTTAGGCTATTATTGCTTCCTTAGAGCAGTTCACTCTTTAGGAGATCAAAACAGTCTTTTCAGAGTATTTAAACACAGTCTCTTAGAAGATTCAATTTCTTAACACAACACAGTCTCTTTCTGATGATTGCAGGTTTTTTCAGATGCGAGGCTTACCTTCAGATAAACAAACAGTCTTGAAATAGTGCAGTTTCTGAGGGACCAATAAGTCTTAGGGCCGTGGTTGTTGTCGTAGGGTGAGGTGCAATGGAGTCTCAGGATGCTGTACAGTAGTCCAGTGATCAGGTTCAAGAGCAGCTGCTGGCTTCACTTGATTATGATGGGTCCAAGGTTCAAATTCTGCGACTTTTACTGCAGTTGGAGTTGTTGACAGGATGACGACATAGGGTCCTCTCCAATGCAGGGCTAACAGTATCTTTCTCCACTCTTTGATCCACACCGAGACTCCAGGCTTGAAAGGATGCAGGGGTGCAGGCAAATTGATGAGTAATCGATTTTGTACCCAGGTATGAAGACTTCTGCAAAACAGAACTTAAAACCAATAGTTCATGTCTAATAATTTCAGATCCTATCTGTCTCAGCTGCAGGAGGAAGCCGTTTTAAACCGGTTTCAGAGTCAGTCTTACAGGAGAAGAAGGGGAAGGAGGAGTACCAGCACAGGAACAAGAAGGAGATCAGGCACAGCCAGGAGTGGGAGAAGCCACACCGGCAGGAACACAGCCAAGAGAAAGAGAACTGTGGAACAGAAGGCAGAGAGAAGCCTCTGCAATTGTCCAAGCCACTTCAACAAGGAAGGCACTCAGAAAGGCAGCAACCAGGGAAACCTTGGAACCCAGCTCCAGGCAAGAGGGATACTGGAGGGTCCATTCCCTATACCTTTAAAGCAAAACCAGAGCCTCTGTGGAAGCTACCCGAGGACAAGGTCAAGCAGTTTGCCTGCACAAGGGGAGAAAGCTCTGAGCACAGACAAGGCATTGCTAATAAAGAAGGTACGTCAGAATTACTTCCTAGCCAGAGACTTGTTGACAGATATTGTGCAACAATTGAAAGCTAGTGCTAATAAGTGCCGAGATAGCACGGCTGTAAAAGTGACTCCTAACAGAAACACTTTCAGTAAATGGTTTGAAGCTGATATAAAAGCCATAGGGAAGAGCTTACGTAATAACCAATTTCCTACACTAGAGAAGGTCACGGCTAATGAGAGGGGAAACTTTCTAGAGCAGCTGCAAGAGGTTATCCAAGGTTTGCAGTGCAAAGGTTCCCCTAAGCAGAGCTGTGATGAAGAGAGTGAGGATATGATTATCGACGTAGCCAATATTCCTGAAACACCTGAATGCTATGAGATGGACTGTTCTCTGTGTAACATTGATCACTTAGATTTACGTTAAACATGCTTTGTAGGAGAAGAATACAAAGTTGTTTTGGCTGTTTAAGTTGCTGTGAAGAAACAGTTTTTGTACTTTATTTCTAGTTTTCATTTGCTCGTTTCCTATTATTTTGGAAAGAAATTCTTTGCTTTGCCCAAGCCTGTTGAACCCTTGTGAAAGGAAAAACCCCTAAATAAATTTATCTGTTCAAAAGACTCTCGTGCCACAACACATTTTGTTGAAGAGTGAAACTTAAAAACTACAAGTCCCAGCAACCCTTGCTGCTACATAGTAAAAAGACACTTGGAAACAAGATTGCAGTCACCCTTGCTATAGAGCCATAGGCCCTAGGCAGGGGAAGCGTGACACACTGCACCAAAGAGACTGTCACTAAGGCTGGGATAGAGGAAAGAGAGCAGGGGGGTGGAAGATGCTAAAATAAAGACTGGGTGATGGTGGGGGGCTAAAGCAAGACTGGGTGATGAGAGGGTTGGAGGGAGAGTAAGACTGAGCGATGAGAAGGTTGGGGGAATAGAGCAAGACGGTGATGAGAGGGTTGGAGGGAGGGTAAGGCTGGGTGATGAGAGGGTTGGAGGACAGAGCAAGACTGGGTGATGAGAGGGTTGGAGGGAGAGTAAGACTGGGTGATGACAGGGTTGCAGGGAGAGTAAGGCTGGGTGATGACAGGGTTGGAGGAAGAGTAAGGCTGAGTGATGACAGGGTTGGAGGATAGAGCAAGACTGGGTGATGAGAGGGTTGGAGGGAGAGTAAGACTTGGTGATGAAAGGGTTGGAGGGAAAGTAAGACTGGGTGATGACAGGGTTGGAGGGAGAGTAAGATTGGGTGATGACAAGGTTGGAGGAAGAGTAAGGCTGGGTGATGATGGAATGCAGGGGGGCGGGGAAAGAGTGAGGCTGAGTTATGATGGGATGCTGAGACTGCTGATTGTGTATGTCTACTAGTGGCCTGCAAGGTGCATTGCCTGATTTACTAAGCTTTCTTTTCCCTTGGCACAAAAGAACATTATTAAAATGAAGCCCTAAAAGACCTACAGTATACATCAGAAGAGAGATTCCTTCCCCCCCCCCCCCCAAACTTCAGTGAAGACAAAATGGGAGGGATAGAGAGATCTCAGCTACTGGCTCCTAAATCCAACGAAAACTTGTCAAGGCTCATCTTCTGTCTTCTGGTGTAGCAGTCAAACAGCAAACCCCGCAAACTCTGCCTTATCCTGAATTTATTGCGCCAGTGGCTCAATCACAGATCAAACAACATAGGTGAGAGGGTGCAACCCTGCATCCAAAAAAAATGCCATACACTGACCATGCACATTCTGATTTTTGTGTGTATTTGTATTATTTCATATGTTTTTATGTAATCTGCATAGGAATTTTGATATGAGGGCTAGAAATATGATTGCATAAAATAAATTAAACTTCAAAAACTGCACATAATCCACAAACTGTTTATAAAGATCAAAACTTTTAAGAACAGAAAGCTTTGTCCACTTCAGAAATCCTCTGCTGCTTAGCCAAGAACATGATTTTTGGCACCCTTATAAACAATTAAAATCAGTTTGAACAGAAGAACCACATTCCCATTGCAGCAAAATTAGACACACCTGTCAGTATTCGCATGACTTCAAACAACCAATGAATGATGGCTCTAATGTTTAAAATGGCCACCTTCACTCCCTGTTCTGTTTTTACTATGGTGAAGACAAGAGCTGCCTGAGACTGTGAGAAAAGCCATTATCACCAAACATCAAAGGGGTACAAGGCTATCTCCAATGACCTTGGGATTCCTGTGTCTACAGTTTGCAATGTTAAGAAGTTTTCTGCTCATGGAACTGTAAAGAACCTCCCAGAACATGGTGGGACGAGGAAAATTAATCCAAGTTGTCTTTGAGGGTTAGTGTGAACTGTTGAAAAAACAACACATACAACATCAAAGGAGTTTAAGGCTGAACTGGAGCAATCTGGAGTGGTGGTTTCAACCTGCACCATATGCTACGCACTAAACAAAGAAGGACTTCATGGGCGAACACCAAGGAGGACCCCACTGCTCAAAGAGATCTAAAAAGGCATGCCTGATCTTTGCCCAAACTCACTTTGAGAAACCGCAATCCTTCTGGGAAAACATTCTGTGGACAGATGAAACCAAACTTGAGTTCTTTGGCAATGCAGACAAACAATACATTTATAGGCAAAGAAATTAAGCTTATAAGGAAAAACACACCATTCTTTCAGTTAAATATGGAGGAGGCTCCATAATGTTGTGGGGCTGTTTTGATGCCTCAGGAACTGGAGGCGTGGAACATATTAAAGGAATCATGAAGTCAGAGGACTACCAAGGTATTTTGGAGCAAAATGTGCTACCTAGTGTTAGAAAGCTAGGTCTGGGTCGAAGGTCATGGGTCCTCCAGCAGGACAATGACCCAAAACATACTTCCAAAAGTACAAAATAATGGTTAAAAAGGAACAAATGGACTATTTTAAACTGGTCAGCAAGTCCTGATCTCAATCCAATTGAGAATCTTTGGAAAGAGCTGAAATCTGCCATTGCTAAAAGGAATCCTGGAAACGTTCATGAGCTGGAACAAATCACAGTTGAAGAGTGGGGAAAAACTACCAGCAGACAAATGTACAAAACTTATAGATGGCTACAAGAAACATTTGGAGACTGTCATCACTGCCAAGGGTTGTGCAACCAAATATTAGTGAAAGGTGCCATTAATCCTGCCCAGGTAATATTTTGTTTTTGTCTCAGAAATTACAATGTCTAAGTTGCACAGACATCATTTTTGTTGTATACTTTTAAATATACTATTAAAATATTATGACAACATTCAGTTGGAATGATTCAAATGATTTCTGAAGATATTGTACACATACCTGAAATGCAAGGGTGCCCATAAAGTTGACCATAACTGTAAGATATTACATGAATGGTTAGTTTTTCAAGATGTGCTGGGAGATTCTTCTTGCTGTGAGTAGGATCAGATATCTGCTTTTTTGTTCCTACCTCAGGTGGTGTAGAAATAATAATTTTCCTTTTATCATGAGTGTACTGATTTCTAGATATGCCATACTGGGTCAGACCAACTTCCATCAAGCCAAGTATCCTGTTTCCAACAGTGGCCTATCCAGGTCACAAGTACCTGTCAGATTCCCAAAAAGGTACACAGATTTCATGTTGCCTATTCCAGGGTAAGCAGTGGATTTCCCCGGTCCTCTTTAATAATGGTTTAGACTTTTCCTTCAGGCAATGGTCCAAAGCTGATTTTTTTTCTCAATAACCCTACCTACACTATCAGCTTTTACTACATCCTCTGGTAATGAATTCCAGAGTTTGATTATGCATTAAGTGAAAAAAATATTTTCTCCTATTAGTCCTAAATGGGCTACATTGTAGTTTCATTGTGTGTTCCCAAGTCTTTCTACTATTAGAAAGCATAAGCAACCTATCTATACTTACCAGTTCCATCCATTCATTATTTTATAGACCTCTATTATATCTCCCCTCAGCCATCTTTTTTCCAAGTTGAAGAGCCCTAACCTTTTAAGGGGAGTGGAGAAGTAGCCTAGTACCCAGAAGATCAAGGGTTCAATTCCCACTGACACTCCTTGTGACTTTGGGCAAGTCACTAATACCCTCCATTGCCTCAGAAGAAAAGGCTGGCAATCTACTTCCAGTGATACATTGCTAGCTGGGTCACTATGAGTCAACATTGACTTGATGGCACTAAAAAAAACAAAAAAAAAACCCCTTTTAAGCCTTTCCTCGTGGGGTATCCCTTACATCCTCTTTACCATTGTGGTGGTTCTTCTATCTTCTCTAACTCTGCTATAACCTTTTTTAGATACAGCAACCAGAATTGCATATATATTCAAGGTGCAGTCGGACCATGGAATGATACAGAGGCATTATAATATCCTTTGTTTTATTCTCCATTCCTTTCTTTATGATTCCTAGCATTCTATTTGCTTTCTTGGCCGCCGCTGCACACTGCGCAGAGGGTTTTAACATGTTATCCACGATGACACCTAAATCTTTTTCCTGGGTGGTGCTTCCTAATGTAGAACCTTGCATCATGTAACCATAGTTTGGGTTTTTCTTCCCTAAGTGCAGAACTTTTCACTTATCGACATTAAATTTCATCTGCCCTTTGTACATTCAGTCTTCCAGTTTATCAAGGTCCTCCTGCAATTTTTCATAAACCTCTTATGTTTTTAACCATTTTGAATAATTTTGTCTCATCTGCAAATTTGATCACCTCACTCGTTATTCCCATTTCCAGGTAATTTATGAATACATTAAAAAGCAGCAGATGCAGCACAGATCCCTGGGGTACCCCACTATTCACTTTTCATTGACAAAATTGACATTTAGTCCTACTCTCCATTTTCTTTTATGCAGATCCTGATCCACAATATTACACTGCTTCCTATCCCATTAATTTTTTATTTTATTTATTTAACACGTTTGATATGCTGCCTTTCATTTAATCAAAGCCGTTTACAATGAACAAGAGAGTTGACTCAAGTGAATTTGGGCCAGGGGATTACATGAAACTTAGAGTCGGGGGGGGGGGGGGAGGGGGTTACATGTAAATTCATAATTTCACCAAGAGCCTCTAATGAGGGACCTTGTCAAAGGATTTCTGAAAATGCAGATACACTATATCAACCGGCTAACCTTTATCTTCCTGTTTATTCACACCTTCAAAAATATAACAGGTAAGACAAGACCTTCCTTGGCTAAATCCACATTAGTTGTCTCCCATTAAACCATGACTATCTACATGTTTAGTAATTGTATCCTTTATAATGGTTTCTACCATTTTTCCAGTTACTTTTTTTTTTTTTTTTTTTTTTTTTTTAACTACAATCATTTCAGATGGAGTGGGAGTGTCAGGACAGTCCCGATGTGCTGCACCGAGAGCTCGATCCTTCCCCTGACAAAAGGAAAGTTCTTGCTGCTGCTTTCATATTCATAAGGGAGATGAGAGGCCCCAGGCAAACCTCCCTCTCCGAGACCTGCAGCGGCATCGCAGCGCACCACAGGGCTGCTTGTTTCCACCCCCTCAGATCACCCAATGCCGACTTCCTGTTTTAAGGTAAAGTGACTTGGGGTTGTTTGTGACCATTGCCACAGATCCCAGAGGGGTGGCAGTGGACCACCCCCTGGACCACTGGTGCTCTAGGCAGCCACCTAGTTTGCCTAATGGTCTGTTGGCCCTGCCTAAGGGGCATGTTGGGATCCCCTGCTGGAGCACGTACTGGGGCCAGTTGGGTCCTTGGAGAAGCAGCCATTGGAATCACCAACACTCTCCATTTGCCAGAGAACTGCGTCAGTGACAGGCAAGCCAAATCAGGTTTAAAACAAAACCTCTTTTTTGCAGCACTCTCTCCCTCTGTTAAAAGCACCTCTGGTTCAGTGTGTTACATTACTTGTTTTAACGAGGTGGAGGAAGCGGCAGGCTTGTTTGCACTCTGCTGAAGACAAAAACAGACTGTCTAACCAGCGCAGTGAAGGCCCAAGAGACTTCTCAAGTTGGGGGAGGGACTCTGGTCACTCAGGCAATGTTGAAGATATCATCAGAAAGTGTGGACGCATTCCATGTCCTGATCGTCTACGGAGAACTAGAAATTCCTAGCTGGCACCTAAGAGTTTCAAACTCTTTTTGTTGCAGTCATTACTGCAAGCACTGTTGCTGGAGCAGAATTTGTGGGCAAGGGCAGAATCCGTGCACACTCCTCTAAGCCGGGACTTGAAAGAGAAGCATGTGCAAACTCTGGCCCTGGCCCAGAATTGTACAATAGGTCAGTGGTATTTATTTTTATTTAACAAGTTTTCTATACTGCCTTATCATTTAATCAAGGTGGTTTACATTATAAATAAAAAATTATAGAGAACTTGTATTGGAAAACACTGTAACTCAAACCATTACAGAGAACATTAATTATAGAACAAGGGGGGGGGGGTAGGGGTCATGCAGGAGGTGCTCAAGAGCACAACTAATGTACAATGGGACCTATATATATTTGTTTGTGAAGTGTGGGCATGAGACCAGAGACTGACTAAAGGGTGTCCATTGAAGTGTTCAATGAAAAGGAGGATCTTGAGCTGTTTCCTAGTCTTTTATGTCCAAGTTGGTCCTTAGTTTCTCTGAAGGGAATTCCAGATAGTGGGAGTGGCAAGCGATAGGGCCCTCTTCGCAGTGGACTTGTTGGCCTTTGTAAACAAGCTTGGTGTAGGTATGATATTTATGGAGCTATTTCTCTCTGGCCTGTTGATGGGCTTGGTACAGATCAGGTCTTGTAAGATTCCAGCTGATATGTTGTTTTTAATTTTAAAGATGGTGAGAGCCAATTTGTATTTGGCACGTGAAGTGATTGGTAGCCAATGGAGCTGGTACAGGAAGGGGGGGGGGGGGTATGTGATAATGTTGAGATGATCCAGTGATGGTGCAGGCGGTAGTGTTTTGGACCAGTTGCAGGGGTCAGATGGTTTGCTTGGGTAATCCTTGGAAAAGGGGATTGCAATAGTCCAGTGAGGGTGTTATGATGGCCTGACATACTGTACAGAAGTGGTCTTGACTGAGGAGCTTGGGATGTAAGCCATAATACCATCTGCATATATGGCGTATTGTATCTTGTATTTATTGAATATGTTCCATATTGGCCGTAAATAGATGTTAAAGAGGAGGGCAGACAATGAGGACCTTTGAGGAACTCCTTGTGCTGTGTTAGAGCTGAGGTGAGAGGACCAACTTTGACTTCCTGTTGTCTGTCGCTGAGATAGGACTGGAACCATTTGAGTGTAGTGTTCTGGAGTCCAATCATCATTAGTTGCATCAGTAGGATGTCGTGAGATACTGTATCGAAAGCAGAGGAAATATCAACAAAGACAAACAGAAATACTTTCTTTATGTTATCTATTCCTTTGAGCAAGTTGTCAAATAGATAGGTGAGAAGTGTATCGACACTGTGATTGGGGCAAAAGCCATGTTGGTGGGGATCCAAAGGAGCATGCGAGTCAATATGATCCTGGAGCTGTTTTTGAACTATCTTTTTGATTATTTTGGAAAGGAAAGGGAGGCTGGATATTGGATGGTAAGCTGATGGGTTGTAGCTATGGGATGATGTATTTTTTGGAGTTGGGCAGATAGTAGCTTGCTTGAATACAGGGAGCATGTAACCTTGGGTAAGGGAGGAGCTTATTATCTTGTGGATGAAATTGCTCAGGTCTTCCTTGGCAGACTTGATCCATGCCACCAGGCAAGAATCTAATGGAGCTGTGCTTGTATTTAGGGTGGTTATGGTGCAGACTACTTGCTCGATCATGGGAATGTAGAAGACACTCCAGTAGTTTGTAGTATTAGAGCTTGCATTAATGGGAGGTGTGTCAGTTAAGGAGGTGTCTACACGTGGTGTCCTCAAGAGGGGTTTGTTCTTGGAAATAAGGAAGTCAGCAAAGGTTTGAGGGTGTATCTTATCTTCTTCCATCAGAGTTGGGTCTTTAGTTAGAATGCGTACTATGTTGAAGAGTTCTCTGGGCTTATTGCAGGCTTTTAAAATGAAGTTGGTCTTGTATTGTTTGTGTTTGTTAATTAGGTTGTTGTATTCTTGTTACATTGTTCGGTATTGCTTTAATGTGATTTCAGACCTGTCATGTCACCATCGATGTTCATATTGATGTAGTTTTCTCTTATTGTTATGGAGTACCATTGAGCTGGTTTTGGGCTTGTTTGATCTGGGGGTTTTGCTGCAGCACTGATGGTAGTATTCCAGATGTTGATTGCTTCATCCAGATCAGTAATGTCCTGGGGCAGATGTTGGTGCCCATGAGGAATTTAAAGCATCTTGCAGGGTTGGGTGTTTTCTGGGGTTCTTGTTGAGGGAAAGAGGTGGATCTTGAATAGTATGGCAGGGTGGTCCAACCATGGTATGGGTGTGACTGTGGGTGCAGTTATGTTGTCTTGATCTATTATGCTTGACAGGGCAAAAATAAGGTCTGGAGTGGAGACAGAGCAAGGTGAAGGTCCTGTGAGAATTTGGTTGAATAGAAGGGACTCCATTGCTTTCTGAAACGCTGCTGCTTCTTCTTTGCTGGATGCAGATGTGAGGTTCAGATCACCTAGTACTATGAGAGGCTTGTGAGGAGAGTTAGCAGAGCATAATGATTCCAGAATGTTGGATGCGTCTTCAGAGGCAGCATTAGGGGCGCTGTAGCTCAGGCAGATGACTATGTATTTATTTACTGTGCTGATGATGTTACAGCATTCAGAACTTATGGATCTGGAAGTCTTGAGGTTCAAGTCTGTTCAGGCTAGGATAAGTACCTCCCCCACCTCATTTGTGGGTATAAGGGCAGTTGAACACTGAGAATGTGTAGGGAGTAATTTAGTGCAGGATGACTTGGTCAGAGCTCTTAAGCCAAGATTCAGTGACACATACACTATCAATATGGTTAGCTCAAACATGATCAATAATGGTATTTATCTTAGGGGGGGGGGGGGAGACAGGGACTGTATTGGTTAGATTGTGCCTGATGTACGGTTGCATATGTTGAGGGCTGAATTCAAATAAGCCACAAAGGGCCAAGCCTACACTACCCTTTTTTCCTCACAAGTCTCTCTTCAGCTCCCTATCCCTCACTACCAACATGGGAATTTTAGTTCTCCTGATTAGCATACCACTGATTGTGCTGTCAGCCCGATCCTGCTAACCTTCACATGATTGCTGCAGGCTACCCAACCCTACTGTATTTTTTTTTTTATTTTGCAATTAGCACACACCATTCCAGTGGAAGTTCAAGGCAAGTTAGATACAGGGACTGTAGGTATTTCCCTGGCCCCAGAGGACTCACAATCTCAGTTTACACTTAACCCTCCATTACCTTAAGTGACATAACCAAAGCCACATCATTGGTAAAGGGATGAAAGAGGGAGGTAAAGACTACTACTACTGAGCATTTGTATAGCATTACAAGACATACACAGTGCTGCACAGACATGAAAGACAGTCCCTGCTCATCCAAGCTTACAATCTAGTCAAGACAGACAACATAGTAGCTGTAGACATGGAATACAGCGAGGGGGAATGGTAAGGAAACACAAAAGAGAGCAGGTGAGTCAAGATCCAAAAGCAGCAGAAAAGAGGTGAGTTTTCAGTCTGGATTTGAGAAGGGCTAGAGAATGAGTCTGGAACGGCTATGGCTGGAGAATTAAGAAAGAAAATTAGTGACAGAATCTGATGAACATAAATGGTGAGAGAAAGGAGGAGCATGGCTAAAGGGAAAAGTGATGAATAGTTAAATGAGGGGAAAGTAATCTTAGGAGTGCTGATTAGATGGAGAGGGAAAGAAGGGATGAGAGAGGAGGGGAATAAGCCTCGGGTGGTAGTTGAGAGAAGGATGAATTTGGAGAGGTAAACATGAGGTGAGATGTAGAAAATTAGTCTGAAAGTGATGAATCTGAGGTTAAGTCAGGCAGGGGGGGGGGGAGGGGGTAAGAGAGGAAGAGTGATTAAGTTTAGAGAAAGGAGAGTTAAGTCTGGAGGAAGAAGGATATGAGGAGGAGGAGGATTAGACAAAGGGGAGGTAAGGCGAAAACAGAAGGGAGAGAGAGAGGGAAAAGAAGGAAAGCCAGGCAAGAAGAATGAGAGCACCCAGAAGGCAAAACAGGAGAGAGGTGTAAAGGGAGTTGACTCGCATACGACAACCAATGCATGATAAGCTATAATCAAAAGTTTGAACTGTAAAGGAGACGCAATGGGAAGCCAATGGTGATGAGTCAGAAGAAGGGTAAGATGGTCAAACTGGGATGCATGTGAGAAGATGCAGAACTGCTGTATTTTACACACATTGTAAACAACAGAGTTGGGATTAGGGAAAACCAAGATAAATTACATTACAGTAGTCTAATCTAGATATTGCAAAAGAGAGAGAGAAGCAGAGTGGTCAAGGATGAAGAAAAAAAAGGGGTGAACTGCATGAATCTGATGAAGTGCAGAAAAGGAGCAACGAACAACTGAAGAGATGTGAGCCCAAAAGGAAAGTGACAAGTCCAAAGTAACACCCAAATAACACAGAGTCTACCAAGGGACTGGAACAACCAGGAAAAGGAGGAACCAGAGGAGGGGGGGGGGGAGGGCCTACTGAAAGTGATCCAAAGGGCAGCAGATTTAGCACGGTTCAGATAAAGAAAATCAGCTGAAAGCCATTGAGATACTGGGCAGACATTCAATGAGGACAGATCAGGAGAGATGGAAATTAGTATGATGAATGAGAAGAATATCATCTGCATAAAAGTGTGATGAATACAATGTTGCAGGATAATGAGAAGTAAGAGAATCAGAAAAACATTGAGAAGCTTGAGGGCCAGCACTGAACCCAGAGGGACACTGCAGAGAAGAGGAAAAGGGGGGAGAGGAAGTGTCACCAGTTGTGACTGAAAAGGAGTGCTGAGAAAGAAAAGAGTAAAACCATGTTAAAACTGTGCCTCCAAGACCAAAATTGCTAAGCCAAGTGAGAAGAGTATAGTGATCCACCAGATCGAAAGCAGCAGAGAGGTCAAGAGAGACGACCACTGAGATGTTACTCTAATCATGGTGCCGATGAAGTTCACTTATGAGGGGGAAAGCAGGATAGTCTTGGTACTGTGACCCAAACAGAAACCAGACTGATATGGGTGAAAGGCATGAACAGAGGCCAGATGTGTGGAAAGCTGTGAGAAAACAAGTTTTTCAAGTAATTATGATAGGAAAGGTAAAGTAGAGACAGGATGATAATTGGCAGGTATTTGAGTCTGCAGAGGGATTCTTGAGAATGGGCCAGACTGTAGCGTGTTTCCAAGAGCTGAAAAATGTGCCGAAGGATAAACTGTTATTTACTAATGACAGAATGAGAGGAAGAAAAGCCAGGGAAGGGACAGACAACCAAGATGATGGAACTGGATCGGCGACAGAGGTAGTCTTCCGGGAGGACTGTAATACTTGTCTCACTCATGGGACACATGTCTCTGCTCCAGAACTGATCAAAGAGACACAGGGATCGCCAGGCAATCCCAAGGAGTCCTCAGATGTATCAAGCGAGTATAAGGGAGCTAAAGGTGAAAGGCAGTCTGAGAAACCAGACCCGAGAGTTTGTACCTTATCATAGAAATAGCTAGCAAGGACAGAAGGCGAAGGCAAAGCACTTGGAATAGTTGTGGATAAAATAGAGGATCATACACCGAAAAGAAAATAAGACAACGGGAACATACACTATGGTTCTCCAATGACCTACGAACATCACTCCACCACCTACGCAAACTTGAGAGATGGTGGCGCCGAATCCACTCCCCCGAGACACATGCTGCATACAACTCATACTTAATAACGCACTGTGAGAAGATAGTGCAGAGAAGGAAACTTTACCACACAGATATATTAAAACGTTCCATCAATAAACCACATGCTCTGTTCAATATTGTTAAGTCTATAACGGGGGAACCGGTGTCAGCTCAACCATCAATGCCTCATCCACAGGACTACTCAAACTATTTACAATCAAAGATGATTAAGACCAACACAAACATAAGAGTCAGCAACCTCTTTGTATCGCCTGAAGCACTCCAAGCATCACCATTGTACAATTTCACCATGGTATCTAATAAAGAGGTTGAGGACATCATAGCCTCTATCAAACCCAGCACTGCACCCAACGACCCCTGCCCAGCAAGATGGATCAGGGAACTTCGACACGACCTAAGCCAAATCCTGAGCAAAATTCTGAACCAGTCCTTTTTAACTGGTTCGTTCCCGCAGAGCCTAAAACACACCTCAATCAGGCCGCTACTGAAAAACAGCAGACTAGACCCATCCAAAGTGGAATCGTTTAGACCAATCTCAGGCATCCCCCTGCTTGCCAAGATCATCGAAAAAGCTGCTCAACAAATCCAGCATCATATCGATACTGAAGCACCTCTAGATCCTTCCCAACATGGCTTCAGAGAAGCACACGGAGTCGACACCGTCCTCACTACCCTCTTCAACGACTTGGTCACAGGAATAAACAGCACCCAACAAGGATTCGTCCTCATCTTTCTGGACATCTCTGCTGCCTTTGATTCTGTGAACCATGATATACTCTTACAACGCCTACAAGAAAAGGGGATTCAAAGCACGGCACTAGAATGGTGCAAATCCTATCTATCCAATAGGTGGCAGCAAGTCAAGGTAGGCCACACATCCTCAGAACCATTTCTGCAGACACAGGGGGTGCCTCAAGGTTCGGCCTTATCAGCACTGATGTTTAATGTCTACATGCAGCCGATATGTGACTTGATCTGATCCTTCAACGTACAATGCCTTGCTTATGCAGATGACATCCTCTTTTACATGCCGTTCACAATTGACCAACCAGTGCTCTCCCCAATAATAAGATGCTTTGAAGCTGTAGCTGACTGGAAGGTTCGACGTCCAAAGGCGTCAAGAGTCCTACACTCACATCCTGGAGGATTAGATGCATGCCTTTTTGCACGCTTGATCCTTCTCATAGCTGATTTCACCACCATGGAATGGTGTGGTAGCTGAGTCTTCTGAAACCTTGGACAAGGAGGAACTCGATACATGGTGTCGAGTCTTAGAGTGAGGAGATGTGGTTAGAGGTGTTTCCCACATCCTTAACATGAGATCATGCAAGATCTCATGAATAGGTAAGGTAGCTGCCTCCTTGGGAGCTTTAGGATATTGTAGGATTTCTAATTCCTTTGCCCTAGGCTCTTTTTCAGGAGCCACTGTGATGGAAAGACCTTGAGCCACATCTCGGATAAAAGCCTGAAAGGACATATCTTCTGGTGGAGACATCCTATGCTGAGGAGAAGAATCATCCTCAGGAAGAAGTACTCTGGTATCAGCAGAGCTTTCAGAGTCTTCAGACTCATCCGAGGATTCAAAGTATCTCCGATCCGGGTGATTGTGCAAAGCACGGTACCAGTACCGATCGAAGTTGGCATCGGAGGGGTCCGGTACCGACTTGCTGATACCGGATGGATAAGCATGACTCAGTCCCGGTAGAATACCTGCCGATGTCGATGCAGTCGGTACCGGTACCGGAGTCAGCGCCGGTACCGATTGAATTGTCTGAAACAGTTTCAGGGGCATCGAGACCGTGAGAAGAGCTGCCAGACTGTGTTCAATAGCTAAGAATCTCTGGTCTATCGACGCTGACAATGCTTGGGTATCGGTACTGGATGAAGCAGCCGGTACCCCAGAGCATGGCACCAGTAGTTCTGCCAAGGTTGAGGCCTCGAGAACATCCTGGAGCCCCGTTAGTGCTTTGGAAGCCGAAGCCTCCCGCCGGGGCAATTTTGCCGGTGAAAGTCCTTCAAGGGCAATGCCAGAGGAATCTCAATGCTTAGAGGGAGATCTACCCTTTGAGGACCGGCTAGATTTATGTTTAGTTACATGAGATCCATGGGAGGAAGACGAAGCCCTGGAAGACATCGATGCCACAGAGGCTGCAGAGAGAAAAAGGGTGCTAGGTTTAGCAGGTTGGTTCTGCCGGCCCCTTTTCGACGACATCCCACAGGCAACACACTCTGAAATAGAGTGGCCAGGACCTAAACATTTGAGGCACCACTCATGGGTGTCGGTGACGGAGATGGTACCGCCACACTTGGAACACTTTTTAAAACCTGAAGCAGGTTTTTCCATTTTAAAGGAAAAAGTTGGGCCTAGTGCCCAAAATGGCACGTGGCACCTGAGGAGAAAAAAACTGGAAGAGACTCCAGAAAAAAGGGGGTTTTTTTGGAAAAAAAAAAGAACCACCGGTGGTACCGGTGTAGTGTCGAAGGAAGGCAGATGTGACCACAAAAAAGAATAGAAGGGAATTTTTTCTGCGAAGAACTGGAGAGGGACAGTTGGGAAAGGTAGCATGCAGGCGCTGTGGGATGCTCCCAAAAGCTTTCCTATTGGACGCTGGGGAGCATTCCCGCAAAGGCTCCGTCGGTACCCATATGTGAAGACTACATTTCTGCTTGTTCCTGGAGATAAACTGTTCCATAAAAAATTTGTAAGGAAGACTTAGTGCAATTGGGAAGTGACAAGAAAAAGGATAAGGGTTTTGGTACTTTTTAATATAAACTATTTTATCTTTCAGTTGTTTATATAGATTATTGAAAACCTCTCACATTTAAATATGATTGGCGGTATATCAAGTCAAGAAATGATATGAAAATCTAGCCCTGAAGTCAAAATGCTATTGCACTACAATCACTGTTACCAAGCAGAACCAACTTCTTTACTTTTGCAATAGGTCCTGTGATCCACTATGATTTAAATCCAACAGTAGTTTCCCCTCGTTAGTTCCATGACCAGCTGGAGAATTAAGCAGTTATTTATGGCATCCAGGATTATCGCCCTAGCATGTCTTGACTGAAATTTAACAAATCATAAGAACATAAGATATGCCATACTGGGTCAGACCAAGGTCCATCAAGCCCAGTATCCTGTTTCCAACAGTGGCCAATCTAGGTCATACGTACCTAGCAGTTTCCCCAAAAGACACAGGTACCAAAATGCTTGTATTGAGTCAAGCATTGATATCCTGGGAGTGGTTGGGGCAAGGTACTTCAGACCGGAAGGTCGGGGGTTCAAATCCCACTAAAGGACAGCAACCTTGGGCCGGAAGGACTGGGGTTTCTAGTCCCACAGGTGCTCCTTGTGGTCTTGGGCAAGCCACTTAACCCTCCATAGCCCATGTTCCCTGTAAAATAGTTATCTCCAAGTTATAATGCCCCGTTCAATGTAATTTCAGTTTGTTCAATGTAAACCACACTGATGCAGAATAGCGCGGTATATAAGAGAATGTAAATAAATAAATAAATCCTGGGTCCCTTCTTAATAATGGTTTATGGACCTTTCCTCCAGGAACTTGTCCAAACCTTTTTTAAACCCAGCTACAAATTCCAGAGTTTGATTACACGTTGAGTGAAAAAATATTTTCTTTTATTAGTCTTAAATAGTTTACCCTGTAGCTTCATTGCATGTGCCCTAGTCTTTCTATATTCTGATAACGTAAATAATCGATCTACGTTTACCCGTTCCACTCTGTTCATTAATTTATAGACTTCTATCATATCTCCCCTCAGCCGTCTCTTTTGCAGGTTAAAGAGCCCTAACCTTTTTAGCCTTTCTTCATAGGAGTATCCTTCCATCCCCTTTACCATTTTGGTGGCTCTTCTCTGAACCTTTTCTAATAACGCTATATCCTTTTTAAGATACGGCGACCAGAATTGCACACAATATTCAAGGTGCGGTCTCACCATGGAACGATATAGAGGCATTATAACATCCTTTGTTTTATTTTCCATTCCTTTCCTTATGATACCTAGCATTCTATTTGCTCTCTTGGTCACCGCTGCACACTGGGCCGAGGATTTTAACATGTTATCCGCAATGACGTCTAAATCTTTTTCCTCGGTGGTGGTTCCTAATGTGGAACCTTGCATCATGTAACCATAGTTTGAGTTGTTCTTTCCTAGGTGCATAACTTTGCACTTGTCCACATTAAATTTCATCTGCCATTTTGATGCCCAGTCTTCTAATTTATCAAGATCCTCTTGCAATTTTCCACAATCCTCTTGGGTTTTAACAACTTTAAATAGTTGTGTCATCTGCAAATTTGATAACCTCACTCGTTATTCCCTTTTCCAGGTCATTTATGAATATGTCAAAAAGCAGCAGACCCAGCACAGATCCCTGGGGTACACCACTATTCACCTTTCTCCATTGGGAAAATTGGCCATTTAGCCCTAACTTCTGCTTTCTATCTTTTAACCAGTTCCTGATCCACAATAGTACACTGACTCCTATCCCATGACTCTTTAGTTTTGCCAAAAGTCTCTGAGGGACCTTGTCAAAGGCTTTCTGAAAGTCTAAATACACTATATCAACCGACTCACCTTTGTCTACCTGTTTATTCACACCTTCAAAAAAACATAACAGATTAGTAAGACAAGATCTTCCTTGTCTAAAGTCATGTTGGCTGTCTCCCATTAAGCCATGACTACCTACATGTTCAGCAATTTTGTTCTTTATGATGGTTTCTACCATTTTTCCCGGTACTGACATCAGGCTCACCGGTCTGTAGTTTCCCGGATCAACCCTGGAACCCTTTTTAAAAATTGGCGTTACGTTCACCATCCTCCAATCTTCAGGTATTACAGATGATTTTAATGATAGTTCACAGATTACTAATTGCAGTTCTGCAATTTCATATTTCAGCTCTTTCAACACCCTTGGATGTATATTATCCGGCCCAGGTGATTTGCTACTCTTCAGTTTATCTAATAGTTGTAATACATCTTCCCGATGTATCGATATTTCCTTCAATTCTTCCGCACCTTTAAATACCACTTCAGTCATGGGTAACATCCCTACATCTTCCTCAGCAAAGAATTCATTCAGTCTCTCTATCGCCTTGTCGCCTCTTAGTGAACCTTTAACCCCTCTATCATCTGAGGTATTTGAAATTTTCCATGGTTGTTGGTTGCCGATTTTATTAGTCTTCCTGATCTGTTAGCATTCTAATTTGTTTCCTCATCTTGGCCAGCTGAGTGGTATCTTCTTCCACTATTGTACTCTTCCTTGTTATCACTACAATTTCCATCCATATGTTCCAGATTGTTTTCTACATAAATTTAGTCCTGCTCAATTCTATGCCACTTTTGAATTTTCTTTTTTTAAATGCCGTTAAGTCAATGGAGACTCCTGGCAACCTATGAGCTCTGGGGTTTTCTTCTAAGGTAATAGAGGGTAAAGTGACTTGCCCAAGGTCACAAGGAGTGCCAGTGGAAATCAAACGCAGATCTCTTGGGTACTAGGCTGTTGCTCTAACCACTAGGCTACTCCTCCACTACGTCTTTAAATTAGTTAATAGAAACATGATGGCAGAAAAAGACCACATGGTCTATCTAGTCTGCCCTTCCATATTAACTACAATAGTCCCCTTGTTATCTTTAGAAAGCCTCTGTGTTTGTCCCATGCTTTTTTGAATTCAGATACTCTCCTCATCTCTGCCACCTCTACTGGAAGATTATTCCACCGATCCACCACTCTTTCCATAAAGAAATATTTCCGCATATTACTCCTGAGTCTGTCCCCATTCACCCTCAACCTTTGTCTCTGTGTAGCAGTGCTGGCTTTCAATTGAAAGAGGCTCTCCACCTGTGCATTTATGTCATGGAGGTATTTCAACATCTCTATCATATCTCCTCTAGCCCACCTTTCCTCTGAAGTATACAATATTAAGATCTTTAGGTCTGTCCCCATATGCTTTATAATGAAGACCGCTAACCATTTAGTAGCTACCCTCTGCGCCAACTCCAACCTGCTTACATCCTTCTGAAGGCGTGGTCTCCAGAACTGCACACAATACTCCAAATGAGATCACACTAGAGCCTTATACAGAGGCACTATCACCTTTTTGTTGCTGGCCATTTCTCTCCCTATGCACCCAAGCATCCTTCTGGCTTCTGCCGGTAGCCTTTTCTACCTGTTTAGCTACATTAACATCATCAGATACAATAATGCCCAGATCTCGCTCTTTTGTGGACAGAAGTACTTCACCCTCTTACACTGTACCGCTCCCTTGGATTTTTGCAGCCCAAATTCATAACCCTGCATTTTTTAGCATTAAATCTCAGTTGCCAAATTCTAAACTATTCTTCAAACTTAGCTAGATCCATCCTCATGTTATCTGTAGACTCCTTTCTGGACACCTACTCTATTGCAGATTTTGGTATCATTCATAAACAGACAAACCTTACCCAACAGCCCTTCCGCAATATCACTAACAAAGATGTTAAAAAGAATCAGACCAAGGACAGATCCCTGTGGCACACCACTGGTAACCACCTCCTCCTCAGAGTGAGCTCCATTTACCTGTACCTTTTGCCACCTCCTACTCAACCAATTTCTAACCCACAGGCTGATGCAGAAAACTGGTGCTAGACGCATGCTGAAGACGACTCTAATGTGGCCTGACAACGCATATTTTTTTAATGCTGGATGCAGCAAAGGATAGGGCATGCAAATGACCCCTGCATTGACCATGCACATGCAAATGAGCCATCACAGCATTAAACAGGGACAGCAAGCCAAACACATGCGCACAAGAAGTCTGCACGTTTGGCTTGCTCTCCAGGTACCACGTGGCTAATTTGCATAGCAGCTCCGACAGTATTTTGATGGCATCGGGGATGATCGCAGCATCGGGAAAAGCCCCCAATGCCAACAAAATACTGTCGGGACCATGCCTGACAATAAAACAATCCCTGGTGGTCCAGTGGCCCCGGATCCCACCTTTGACAGTATTTTGATGGCATCGGGAAAGGCCCCCAATGCTATTAAAATACTGTTGGGGGCCATGCCCAACAATAAAATGATCCCTGATGGTATAGAGGCTCCTTCCCCCCCCCCCTTAAATAAAAAAAAAGAACCTGGTGGGCTAGTGTCCCCTTTCCCCCCACCCACCAATTAAAAAACCCCCAAACAAACCTGGTCGTCTAGCGGCCCCTACCTGGTGGCCCAAATTCACCTTATGTGGGAGCGCTGCCTACACGCTCCTGCTCTGTGTCAGCCATCTTGCAAAATGGTGGTGTCTGGCCATATGGCAGTCTGATCTCACCCGGTGCATCTCAGATACCACCACCATTTTGCAGGGACAGATAGCACCACCATTTTGCAAGATGGCAGTGCTCCCATTTAAGGTGACTTTGGGGGCCACTAGACCACCAGGTTCTTTTTTAATTGAATGGGAAGGGGTGGAGGAAAGGGGCCACTAGACCTCCAGGGATTCTTTTATTGTCAGGCATGGCCCCCGACAGTATTTTCATGGCTTCAGGGGCTTTCCCCGATGCCTGATCTGAGGAGATTATCTAGGCATCAGAAAAAGCACCCAGTGCCATGAAAATACTGTCAGGGGCATGCATTAGAGGTTTATCTTTCTTTCCACACTTTTTATACCGCCCTTTGTGACATCAGAGCGGTTTACAATATAAAATAAATATTCAAACAGAGGCCTGCAGCTGGAAAAGGAAAAGAATACATCAATTGACAGCATAATCAGACATTAACCGAAACAGAAAATAGTAAAGCAGCAGAGGAGGGTTACAGTTACTGTTCCCTCTAAGCTGTGCGCGTGTGCACGCGCACACACACCTTGCCGAGCGAGCGCACATACTTTACAACAGAGCGCACAAAAATTACGGCTGATTCTGATAGAAAACACAGACGTCTTAAAATTTAAAAGTTATGATTGTAATTACTAGAAATTTTCCGCTTCATTTAGTAATCGTCTATTTTCATTTAATTTGATTAAAATCAATGTGGTGTACATAATGTATTCTGACGTGTAGTCAAATTTTAAAGTATATAACTCCGAGTGTCGTTATGTGGCGCACAAAAATTTAACCTTCTTTCAAAAGCTGCACACAGCTGATATTTTATGCGCACACAGCCTACAGAAAATTAGAGGGAACATTGGTTACAGGCACTGTTCCCTCTAAGCTGTGCGCGTGTGCGCGCGCACACACCTCGCTGAGTGAGCGCACATACTTTACAACAGAGCGCACAAAAATTACGGTTCTGATTCTGATAGAAAACAACACTGACGTTCTTAAAATTGAAAAGTTGTTGTGTATTTATGCTTTTCACAAGTTCTACAATATTTTCTAGTGCTATCAATGTGGTGTACACACTGTATTCTGACGTGTAGTCAAATTTTAAAGTATATAACTCCGAGTGTCATTATGTGGCGCACAAAAATTTAACCTTCCTTCAAAAGCTGCACAGCTGATATTTTATGCGCACACAGCCTACAGAAAATTAGAGGGAACATTGGTTACAGGGTAGTACGAGAAAAGTCTAACGCGGAAAGAAACAGGTGGGTTTTGAGGAGAGACAAACCTGGGAAAAGAAGGTTCTAGGTGGAGAGCAGTTGAGAGGGAGTTCCAGAGGGAGGGTCCCAGGAAGGTGGCATTAATGATGGGTGGATTCAAGATGAGCATGATGTGGAGATGGTAACTGAAGATGTGGGCTGAGCAGAGGCTGTGGCCAGGGCTGTGGAAGTGAAGGAGGTCGGTTAGGTACTGGGGAGTTTGTGAATAAATGGCCTTGTGCACATAGTATCTTATAGCTGATTTGAAATTGTACAGGGAGCCAGTGTAACCCAATGAGGTGATATGGTCAAAACAGGTTACATGTGAAATAATCTGGGCAGCGGTGTTTTGAATGGGTTGTAGACGGCGAAGTTGTGACAGGGGAAGATCAACAAGGGCAGAGTTACAGTAATTGAGACGTGACACAACCAGGGAAAGAAGCAGCATGGTGAGGGAGGGTCCAGAAAGGGGCATAGGGCTCTATTCTGCCTAAGAGAAAAAAAAGAGCGACACACCAACAGAGAAATGTGAATATGAAAAGAAAGGACAGAGTCCAACGTGACCACTAAATAATGGAGTAAAGTGACTAATGAAACAGAGGACCTGGAGATGGAAGGGGCTAAGGAGGGGATGGGGCCACCAAATGTGAACCAGATAGCCAAGGTTTTTGAAGCATTCAGGTGCAGGAAATTGGATGTGAGCCAGCTGGCTTCCAGTGAGACGCAGGAGTTCAGTGGAGTGAGATCTGGAGCTACAGGGGAGGTGTGATGCAGGATAATGTTGTCAGCATTATCCAGACTGTTGAATTTGTAAAGTGAGGGGAGCCAGGAAGACATTACTACTACTACTACTACTACTGAGCATTTGTATAGCGCTACAAGTCGTATGCAGCACTGCACAGACATGTAAGAGACAGTCCCTGCTCATCAGAGCTTACAATCTAGTTAAGACAGACAACACAGAAGGTGTAGGCAGGGATAAAACAAAGGGCAAAGAAAAAGAAAAAGGAGATCAGGTGAGTCAAGATCCAAAAGCAACAGCGAAGAGGAGTTTTCAGCCTGGATTTGAAGAGGGTTAGAGAAGGTGCCTGGCGTACAGACACAGGTAGTTTGTTCCAGGCATAAGGTGCAGCAAGGTGAAAGGAGCGAAGTCTGGAGTTAGCAATAGAAGAGAAGGGCACAGACAGAAGCAGTTTGCTAGAAGAGCAGAGTTCCCGAGGGGGGATGTAAGGAGAAATAAGAGAAGAAAGGTAGTGAGGAGACGCAGAGTGAATGCATTATAGGTCAGCAGGAGAGGTTTGAACTGGATGCGGAAACGGATAGGGAGCCAATGAAGTGACTTGAGAAGAGGAGTAATATGGGCATGACAAGGCTGGTGGGAAGATTAGCCGCACAGCAGAGTGTTGAACAGATTGAAGGGGAGATGATTCAAAGGGAGACCAGCAAGGAGTAGGTTACAGTAGTCATGACGGGAGGTGATTAAGGTGTGGATAAGCATCTTAGTAATGTGTTCAGAAAGGAAAGGGTGGTTCCTTATCGTTCCTCCAGCTTAGTCCTCGACGTATGGGTAGTGCACCTCCTCCTGCAGCATGAAGACTGGACCAATCAAATTTCAGCTCCACTGGAACCCTTATACCAGGCATCTCTGGAACTCCAGTGTGTCCAGTCTTCATGCAGCAGGAGGACGTTAGTGAGCCTAGCTGGGCTCACTAGTTGCTTCCCTAGCTAACCTTTTGAGTATTTATTTTTTGTCCTATTGGGCTTCTTTTTGTTTAAGTAATTTAAGGGTTTCTGTTCCTTTAAATTGTGGGTTTATTCTCAGAGCACTCCATGGTGGGGGGGGGGGGGTCCTGAGGAAGGTCCCTCTCCTGTCCAGCCTTTGCCGCTTTTGTTTTTATAGCCTGTCTACCTTGAGGTATTAGGATCTCTGCTCCAGGGCCCTTCGGAGCAGAGCTCCTGCGGCGGCTGAACAGCAACTCCTCTCCGGAGGGTTGCTGGGTCTGATTTATTACTGCCGGTAAGTGCCGACGGCGGTGGGAGTGCAGAGCGGCTGCTGAGCCAAGTTCTGTGCTCTCTCCGACCGTGCTGGGATCCCTCAGTGCTGGTGCGATTTGTTTGGGGGGGCTCCCAGGGTCGCGGTATTCAGGGGCTACTAGTTGTAGGCGGCAGCAGTGTTTGCTTTCTCTCAAGCCTTTTTCTCGGCGGGGGAAAAAAGCGCGCCAAAGTTGCCTGGCTGCCGCGGCCATTTTTTCTTCACTCGCGGTTTTTTCTTCAGGGTGTCCCGCGGTAAATTTATTTATTTCCTTCATTTCTTTTCAGTATTTAAGTTAATTTCTTTTATTTCCTTTAATTGCTTCGTTTTATTTTATTTTTCGGCCCTTTTCCTCGGGCTGCAGCGGTCCCGCGGCTGGAAAGGGGGGGGGGGATTGAGGGTCTCCTCTCCTCTTCCTTTGCACGACGGTGGTGGTCTCCACGGTTGATTAATCTGGTTTGTGTGTTAAACAAAGAAAAAAAAAATATATATATTTTTTTATACCTAAAAGGGGGCCACATCTCTCGAAAGCCGCTACTGCTGTTTGCTGGGCGCAGGGAGATACTTGCTTCCCTCCTCCCTTCAGAGGCTTTCTGTTGTCAGCTCATGCCCAGTTCCCGCATGGTTCTTCTGGGCCAGTGAGCCAGTTCTTCCCTTTTCAGCGTTGCACTGTGCCTGCTAGCTTTCAACAGCGCAAGGGCTCTCATGCCAGGGGGGTCTCTTTGTCTCATTTGTGGTTCTCGGCGGGGCGCTGACGCGGAGACCGGCGTGTGCCCACGCTGTGCCTCTCTCTCTCTCGCAGTATGGAGCAGCGCCTAGAAAGTTCTGTGGCTGCGCCGGCGCAGGCCGAGGCCGCAGCAGGGGACTTGGACTCGCCGCTGGAAGGACCCTCGGGTCTTCTTTCTACCAGTTGCTTGGCGTCTGCGGGACAGTCAGACCTCGGCGGAGGCCTGCCCTTAGAGGATTTTTCTCCAGATTTTGTCTTGCTTCTGCACTAGGCGTTCTGCCGTAGGCGCCAGGTTATGGGAGCTTCGCCACTTCCAGCGCAGGGGGTGTCTGCCCAACCCGCTTCGGGGGAGCCTCCGTTGCCCGCCGGCAGGGCCCCTAAGCGGACACGGCTGCACGAACCTTTTCCTTCGGAAGCTGAGTGGCCTGAAGGGGATGACCCAGAGTTAGACCAGGAGATGGATGCAGATGGCTTGGAAGAGGGCGAGCTTCCTGAACCGGAGGATCAGGCTAAGATTATTCGCGTGTTCCGACGGGAAGAGCTTCCTGCTCTAGTCTCGGAGGCGCTTCAAACTTTGGGTTTGGCCCCTACTGCTCCAGTGGAGGAGGCGGACGGGGCAGATCCCATTATTCAAGCGGTGCGTCAGACTAACGTGGTGTTCCCGATTCACAAAGTTATTGACCAGATGATTCAGGCCGAGTGGGACACTCCTGAATCGGGTCTCAAAGGGGTTAAGGTCATGCGCCGGCTTTATCCTCTTTCGGAAGCCGATCTAGAGCGTTTCCGCTCTCCCAAGGTCGACGCGGCCGTGTCGGCGGTGACTAAGAAGACCACCATTCCGGTGGAAGGGAGTGCGGCCTTACGTGAGCCGCAGGACCGGAAAATGGACGGGCTGTTGAAGCAATCCTTTGAGGCGGACGTGATTGCGTTACAAGCTTCCGTTTGCGGGGCTTGGGTGGCCCGTGCATGTTTGCGCTGGGTTCAGCGACTGCAACAATCTCCTTCCTTAGAGACCGACATGCTGACTGAGATCCACCGCTTGGAATCGGGGGCGGCGTACTTAGCGGATGTCCAGTATGATCTCATCAGAGCTCTCTCCAATAGCATGGCATCCGTGGTGGCGTCCCGCAGAGCCCTTTGGTTAAAAAATTGGGCAGCCGATGGGTCTTCCAAATCGCGGTTGGGCAAATTGCCCTTTAAAGGGAGACTGCTCTTTGGTGAGGACTTGGATAAGTTGGTTAAGGACCTGGGAGACTCCAAAGGCGGTCGCCTGCCGGAGGATAGACCCAAGCGGGGTAGGTCGCTTCCGGTATCTCGGGGGCAGTTTCGGGACTTTCGCAGGTTCCGCTCACCACATTATGGGGGTTTCCAGCGTGGCAGATATAGCTCCCGAGCTTCGGTCTTTCGCGGCTTCCGTGGCGCCAGCAGAGGATTCTCGGCGGCTAGTTCTCCAGCCGCCCGCAAGCCCCAATGAAGGGCAGCGGGTCCAGGTGGAGCTGCCTGTGATCGGAGGGCGTCTTCGACGTTTTCTCTCCGCTTGGACCCATATTACTTCCGATCAGTGGGTTTTGGACATCATACGAGATGGGTACGTTCTCGATTTGGCCCGTCCCGTGCTCGATTCCTTTGTAGCGTCCCCCTGCCGGGGAGTCCAAAAAACCCTTCAGATCCGGCAAACGCTCGATCGTCTTCTCCGGTTGGGGGCGGTCATTCCCGTACCGCCAGCGGAATATGGTCAGGGAAGGTACTCCATTTATTTCGTGGTGCCAAAGAAGGGTGGCGATCTTCGCCCCATTTTGGATCTCAAAGGAGTGAATCGTTGTCTACGGGTTCCCCACTTTCGGATGGAAACTCTACGGTCCGTGATAGTCGCGGTCCGCCAGGGCGAGTTTCTCACGTCTCTCGACCTCACGGAAGCTTATCTCCATATCCCGATTCGAGAGGACCAGCAAAAATATCTCCGCTTTGCGCTGCCATGGGGCCATTTCCAGTTTCAGGCGTTGCCCTTCGGTCTTGCGACCGCGCCGCGAGTTTTCACCAAGGTCATGGTGGTGGTGGCGGCGGCCTTGCGCAAAGAGGGAGTGCTCGTCCATCCCTACCTGGACGATTGGTTAATTCGCGGGAAGTCTCGCGCAGAAAGCTTGGCGGCGACAGCAAAAGTCGTGGCGCTCTTGCAGTCTCTCTGCTGGGTGATCAACCCACACAAGAGTCATTTGGTGCCAACGCAGCTTCTCGAATATTTGGGAGTAACGTTCGAAACGGGCGTGGGATTGGTATCTCTTCCCGAACGCAGGATATTAGCTCTTCAATCCCTGGTATGGCGGTTCCGAAAGACTCCGGCTCCGTCGGCCTGGCAATACCTGCAGTTGCTCGGGACGATAGCAGCTTCCCTGGAGGTGGTACCTTGGGCACGCTTTCACATGCGTTCGCTCCAGCGGGCCTTACTCCGTCGCTGGTCCAACCAGTCTGATTCCCTGGGCAAACATCTACCTTGCCCGTTGGGCGTTCGGAGAGACCTGCGTTGGTGGCTGAGCCCATCCTCGCTGCGGATGGGGATGCCGTTGGAGCAGCCGAACTATGTTCCGCTCTTGACGGATGCCTGCCTGTCGGGCTGGGGCGCACACTTCGAGGGTCAGTTCGCTCAAGGTCTCTGGTCCCCGGAGGAGAGAGCTTGGTCGATCAATCGCTTGGAACTTCGAGCCGTTCGATTTGCCTTGCAGCACTTCGAGACCCAGATAGCGACTCGGGCGGTTCGAGTTCTCTCCGACAATGCGGCGACGGTGGCCTACATCAACCGGCAGGGCGGTACCGGAAGCGTCGGCCTGGAAGCGGAGACTCGGACGTTGTTCGAGTGGGTGGAGCCCCGACTGCTGGCCATCTCGGCGGCACACATTGCCGGAAAAGACAACGTTACGGCAGACTTTCTCAGCAGAGTTCAGGTGGATCCCGGCGAATGGGAACTTCATCCGCGGGTGTTCGCGCAGCTGGTGCGGCGGTGGGGCCAACCGGTCATGGACTTGATGGCCACGTTCCGCTCAGCGAAGGCAGCTCGATTCTACAGTCGTCGGAGAGAGCCAATGTCCGAAGGTCTGGATGCTCTTTTGCAGATTTGGCCCTCCGCGGGTCTGCTCTACGTGTTCCCTCCGTGGCCCCTGCTGGGGCGCGTGATCCAGCGTATCGAGGCTCACCGAGGTCGGGTGCTGTTGATAGCGCCGGATTGGCCTCGTCGGCCTTGGTATGCCGATCTGATGCGGTTGGTGGACGGTTCTCCGTGGAGGCTTCCCGTGGTTCCAGATCTGTTGTGTCAGGGTCCCCTTCGCATGCCTCAAGTGGGGAGATTCTCTCTTACGGCCTGGCTATTGAAAGGGCTCGGCTAAGAAAACGGGGTTATTCACGGGCGGTCGTGGCGACCCTGTTACAAGCGCGCAAGAGCTCTACTTCGCTGGCCTATGTACGGGTTTGGCGTGTTTTTGAGGACTGGTGTTCTCGACATCATATCCGAGCGGCTACAGCCTCTATTCCGGTGATACTGGATTTTTTGCAGGACGGTTTTGCTAAGGGTTTGGCCGCCAGTTCGTTACGCGTGCAATTGGCGGCTCTGTCATGTTACCGTGGAAAGGTTCAGGGCGTGGCGTTAGGTGCTCATGCTGACGTGCGTTTCTTGCGGGCTGTTTCTAGGCTGCGTCCGGCCCGTAGAGTCTCGGTACCCTCTTGGGATCTTAATTTGGTGTTGCGGACTCTCAGTGCAGCCCCTTTTGAGCCTCTGTCTCGTAGTTCGGTAAAGGATTTGACTCTCAAAACGGTGTTTCTAGTGGCGATTTGTTCCGCACGCCGTATTTCCGAGCTACAGGCTCTTTCTTGCAGGGAGCCTTTTCTGTCTTTCTCGGCTCAAAAAGTGGTTCTGCGGCCTGTGCCTTCCTTTCTACCTAAGGTGACGTCTCCTTTCCACTTGAACCAGGTCGTCTCCCTTCCGGTATTTCCGGAGTCGGAAGGGCATGCTTCTGATCGCGGTCTAAGTCGGTTGGACCTCAAGAGGGTTCTCCGACGCTATTTAAAGGTTACCAGCGGTTTTCGTAAATCGGATCACTTGTTTGTGCTGTTTGGCGGTCCTCGCAAAGGTGAAGCGGCAGCGAAGGCTTCTATTGCTCGGTGGATTAAGGAGGCGATTGGTTCAGCTTATCTGTTACACGGTCGAATTCCGCCTGTTGGGTTGCGCGCTCATTCTACAAGAGCGCAGGCAGCGTCCTGGGCGGAGTTCAGTTTGGTTTCGCCGGTGGATATCTGTAAGGCGGCCACGTGGTCTTCTTTGCACACTTTCAGTAAACATTATCGACTTGATGTCTTGGCGGCGAGCGATGCCGGTTTTGGTTCCGCGGTTCTGCGTGCCGGCTGGAAAAATCCCACCCGTTAGGCTGCTTTGATACATCCCATATGTCGAGGACTAAGCTGGAGGAACGATAAGGAAATAGTAATTACACTTACCTGGTAATTGTAGTTCCTTGAGAGACGACAGCTTAGTCCTCCTGCCTCTCCCTGTCTCTTTGCTTTTAGCGCGGCACGCCTTGGGTTCAGAGGTCCGTATTCCCAGGTGAGTGCGTTTCCTTCTCCTTTTTTCCTTTCGCTCCAATGTTTTCCTTTTATTCTCACGGTCTGCTTTGGCTGTGGCAGGGGCGGGACATTCCGTTCCTGTTAGGGGTGGCCTTTGGCTACAATAAAAAAAAAAACAAAAAACAATTGCACAGTTGGGCTCGATTAAAGGTTAGCTACGTGTGAGTTTGCTTTGTCAGTAGGTCACTGGAGTTCCAGAGATGCCTGGTATAAGGGTTCCAGTGGAGCTGAAATTTGATTGGTCCAGTCTTCATGCTGCAGGAGGAGGTGCACTACCCATACGTCGAGGACTAAGCTGTCGTCTCTCAAGGAACTACAATTACCAGGTAAGTGTAATTACTATATTTTGCTGATGTTATAGAGAAAGAAACGGCAGGTTTTAGCTATCAGATGGATGTGTTACAGTACAAGCATTGTGGAACCTTTGTCTTTTGGGGAAACTGCTAGGTACGTATGACCTAGATTGGCCACTGTTGGAAACAAGTTACTGGGCTTGATGGACCTTGGTCTGACCCAGTATGGCATATCTTATGTTCTTATGTGTGTGGAGAAAGAGAGAGAGGAGTCAAAGACAAACCCAAGATTGCAAGCCGAGGAAACAGGGAGGAGTACAGAGTTATCCACAGAGAAAGGAGGAAGAGGAGGGGAGGTTGTAGGGGGAAAGATAAGAAGTCTTGGCCATGTTCAGTTTCAAGCGGCGGTGAGACATCCAGGCAGCAATGTCAGAAAGACAGGCAGAGATCCAGGTCTGGATTGCCGGAGAGATTTCAGGTGTAGAGAGCTAGATCTGGGAGTCATCAGCATACAGATGGTACTGAAAGCCATGGGAAGAGATAAGCACACCAAGGGACTGGGTATATATAGAGAAAAGGAGCGGACCCAAAACACATCCTTGGGGTACACCAACTGGGAGCAGGATAGCAGAGGAGGAGGAGCCACCAGAACACACACAAAGAGCGATGGGAGAGATAGGAGAACCAGGATAGTACAGAGCCCTTAAAAACCAAGCGAGGACAGGGTATCGAGGAGAAGGTTGTGGTCAACAGTGTTAAAAGCAGCAGAGAGGTCAAGAAGGATGAGGACAGAGTACAGGCCCTTGGATTTTGCCAGGAACAAGTCACTGGAGTCTTTGGCAAGAGTCATTTCAGTAGAGTGTAAAGGACAAAAGCCAGACTGTAAAGGATCCAGGAGGGAATGAGAGGAGAGGAAGTCGAGGCAGCGGCGGTGAACCGCACGTTCAAGTAGTTTAGAAATGAAGGGAAGGAGGGAGATGGGTTGATAATTAGAAGGACAGGTGGGATCAAGTGAGGGAGCTTTTTTTTGAGAAGAGGTGTGACCACAGCATGCTTGAAGTCTGCAGGGACTGTTGCATTGGAGAGCGATAGGTTGAGAATATGAGAGATGGAAGGGACAATGGTGGAGTAGATGGGGCTTAGGAGACGGGTGGGGATAGGATCAGAGGAGCAGGTGGTGAGTTTGGAGGAAGAAAGTTTTCCTCTTCAAAGATCACAGGAAAGGAAGAGGGTAGCAGAGGTTTGGGGGGGGGGAGTTGGGAGTGAAGAGGGGGAGGAGGGGAAGTAGCTGACTTTGTGGGGAATTGGAGGGTGATCTTGTGGATTTTGTCATGGAAATAGGCAGGGTTTGGGCAGAAAGGGAGGGAGGGATCAGAGGCACTTTGAGGAGAGAGCTGAGAACAGTAAAGAGACGGCAAGGATCAGAGGCAAGAGAATTAGATGGACATAATAGTTTTGTTTGGCAAGAGCTATGGCTGACTGGAAAGAGACAAGCATGAATTTGAAGTGTGGAAAGTCTGCAAGGGAGCGGGATTTGAGCCAAGTACGCTCAGCAGAATGGGCACAGGAACGTAGATAGCAGGTAGTGAATGAAAGCCAGGGCTGGGGTGAATTACGTCTCACAGGACGTGGCATGGGCGGAGAAAGAGCATCCAGAGCAGAGGAGAGTGCAGCATTATAGGAAGCTACTGTCTTGTCAACAGACTTAGATGACATAGCGGAAGAAAGAGATGAAGAAATAGTGGAAGAGAGAACCAAGGGATCAATAGCATGAAGATTTCTAAATAGGTTGGAGGAGAAAGGACGAGGTTGAGGCAGCGGGTGATGAAGATTAAAGCTTAAAAGGTGATGGTCAGATAAGGGAAGAACTGAGCTACAGAGGTTCGAGGGTAAGCAACTAGAGAAAAATACCAGGTCAAGGCAGTGGCCATGCTGGTGAGTGGGGATAGTGGAACAAATCTGGAGGTCAAACAAGGAGGTAAGGGAGAGGAGCTTTAAAGCATAAGGATCAGAGGGGTTATCGACATGATTGTTAAAATCCCCAAGAATAAGAGTGGGGGAAGAGGAATCCAGAAAGAAGGAAAGCCATGAGTCAAACTCAGTGAGAAAGGTAGAAGCAGACTTGTCAGGTCGATAAATAACAGCTACCCGGAGAGGAAGTGGAGTGAAAAGGCGGATGGAGTGGACTTCAAAAGAGAGAAAGAAGTGAGACTGAGGCAGCAGGAGGGGTTGGAATTGGCAGGAGGGAAAAAGTAGAAGCCCAACACCACCACCACGGCCAGTGGGACGAGGCGTGTGGGAGAACTGATAGCCCCATGACAGAGAGCAGCAATAGATGCAGTATCATCTGGGAGAAGCCAGGTCTCAGAGCAAGAAGATGTAGAGCATTAGAGATAAAGAGATCATGAGTAAAAGCAAGTTTATTAGAAACAGAGTGTGTGTTCCACAAGGCACATGAGAAAGGGAGCGTGGAAGGGGAAAGGAGAGGGATATGAATAAGATTAGACGTGTTGCATGCAGATCTCTTCTCAGAGTGAGACAGAAGTCTAGGGGGGCCAGGATTGGGGTTGATATCTCCGGATGAGAGGAGTAGCAGAGTACAGGGTAGAGAGGAGACAGTACAGCGGAAATGAGGGTGAGGTTACCTTAGAGAGAGAGGAGATGGTTGAATGAGAGGGAGAAAACGATGAAGCTCAAGAGCTGATGATAGGGTAGAAGACAGAATGGAGGGGTAAGTGAGGATGATAAAAGGGAGATAAGGAGGGGAGGAGTGAAGGTGCTGGTAGGAGGGGAGATAGGGAGTATGAAGAAGAGGAAGACAATGTGATAAGAAGCCATAGAAGAGGAATAAAGAGAAGAACAAACGCCAGAGGATATAGAAGGTGGGAGAGTCAAAGAGATTGGGCACACCTGTGTGTGAAGTAGGTAATGAGCAGATGACAGCTATAAGAGACAGTGAGCCATGGGGTGGGTGGGTAGATGGGAGGGGAGGATATAAGTTATACAGCTAAGAAAGCTGAACAAAAGTGCAAAATAAGGGGCAGAGAGGTAAGGGAGCACCCTAACAATGACAAATAAATAAGTGGAGACAGACAAATAGAACTCAGAGCAAATTCACTCACAGGAGCTAAAATTCACCTCTCTAGCAGAGCACTATGAGGGCACTGCTCTTCCCAGAGCACAGAGAGGCAAACAGAGAGCTAGGCACACGTGGGAGACAGGAAGGGAGGCTGAACAATACCTCAGCAGGGGGGAGGAGTTAGTCACTCAGGTAGACTAAGGGCAGAGACAGGGAAAAAATATAGGCTCAGCAAACTATGGAGTCAGAGCAAGGATAGATATTGAATTAAAAGTAGAATTTGAGGCTTAGGTCGGGGGGCAAGATGGCTGTCCCGCAGTTAGCTCCGTGCTTCTGATCCGGAAGTTAACTCCGCTCCGTTGATGATGGGACGGAGGAAAAGGAAGCAAGCGGGCCTACCCAGAGCTCTCTTGCAGGCTTCTGCTGCTGGCCAGAGGACTTTGAAACTCTGCGGGTTTGCGGCTGTTGGGTCCGGAGCGGCGTCTTCGCCAGCATGGCATGCAGAGCTGTTGTCCGTGCTGGGCGCATCTGGAGTGAGTATTTCTCCAGATCAGCGGGCGCCTCCGACACAAACAGGAAGTGTGCCATCTCCCGACGGCGTTTGTGCTCCTCCTTCATCAGGCCTACGGGTGAGCACTCCGCGGCCCGGTGGTGAGGGACAATTGCTGCAAGGGTTTGCTCTGTTCTCCAGAGGGGAGAGTCTGCTGGAGGGAGGCGGTGTAGAAGACCCGTCCCCTTGTGCAGTGGTTCCGCAGCTGTTGGAGCCTGGAGGAGGGCTACTTCCTGTAAGTCGGGTGTTAGAGAAGCCGGCAGTGAATACATTAGACGCGCTGTGGGATGCCATCTCTGCTTTGACCACCACCTTATCTACTGTTGTGGGTTCTGTAAGTACTGAGATATCAGTTATCAAAGTGGAGGATTCTAAGAACCAGGAGCTGCAAGCGAGTTCTTTATTACAGGTGAAGGACGATGTTAGTCATCTTCAGGAGCATGTTGCTCTGATGAAAGAAAGGGCAGTGTTAAAACGGAAAACTGAACACCTTGAAAATTTTGCTTGATGGAACCACCTCTGTCTTTTGAACGTCTCAAGGTCTCCACTCATGTCCCCTTTGGAAATAGTCCAGAAGTATTTTGGGGAAGTGCTAAAAATTCCAAATGAGCACTTGCCCCCAATAACCAGGGCTCAATACTTGTCGGTTAACACCTTGGGAGCACGAAGGGAAAATCTGGAGGCATCAGTAAGTGGAATTGGGGACCTGACAGGATTCCTGGAAAGTTATATGGACGTGATTATGGAAAGAACTACTATGCTTGTGACTCTGGCTCTAGAGGCCGATAAGTCATTGATTCTTTGGTCTTTTTTAAAAATATTAATGAGACGTTTCTAGGTTCAAAAGTACGTATATTTCCTGATCTGTCTCCTGCAACCCAGTTAAGGAGGAAGGATTTTCTGGCTTATCGTGCCAGGACCATCTCCTTCGGTGCTATTTTTGTGTTAAAATATCCATCTAGGTGTTATATTTCCTATCAAGGAAAGAATTTCCTGCTTTTTGAACCTAAGCAGCTTCTACATTTCTTATGTGCAAGGGAAGAAGTCAGGGTGGAGGTTGCTTCCATTACGGCTGACGCATAAGTCTTATCCTGCTAATAACAGGTTTCTTTTCTTTTTCTTTGGCCCAGTTTTACTCTCGATAAGGGATTGTAGATTGGGATAGAAACATAGAAACATGATGACAGAAAAAGACCACATGGCCTATCTAGTCTATCCTTCCATAACAACTACAACAGTCCACTTTTTACCTTTCGAGATCCTCTGTATTGGTCCCATGCTTTTTTGAATTCAGTTACTGTCCTCATCTCTACCACCTACACTGGGAGACTATTCCATGGATCCACTACTCTTTCTGTAAAGAAATATTTCCGCATATCACTCCTGAATCTATTTCCCTTCACCCTCATCCCATGTCCCCTCGTAGCAGAACTTGCTTTCAATTGAAAGAGGCTCTCTCCCTGAACATTTATGCCACGGAGGTATTTAAACATCTCAATCATATCACCTCTATCCCGCCTTTCCTCTAAGGTGTACATATTAAGATCCTTAAGTCTGTCCTCATATGCTTTATAATGAAGCCCTCTAATCATTTTAGTAGCCACCCTCTGCACCGACTCCATCCTGTTCACATCCTTTTGAAGGTGTGGTCTCCAGAATTGCACACCATATTCCAAATGAGGTCGCACCAAAGACTTATACAGAGGCATTATCACCTCCTTTTTTCTGCTAGCCATTCCTCTCCGTATGCACCCAAGCATCCTTCTAGCTTTTGCCGTCGCCTTTTCTACCTGTTTAGCTACTTTAAGATCATCAGACACAACCACGCCTAGGTCCCGCTCTTCTTTAGTGGAAAAAAGTACTTCACCTCCTATACTGTATTGCTCCCTTGGATAGCTGCAGCCCAAATGCATGACCTTACATTTTTTAACATTAAATCCCAGCTGCCAAATTCTAGACCATTCTTCAAGCTTAGCTAGATCCCTCCTCATGTTATCTACACCTTCCTGGGTGTCTACTCTATTGCAGATTTTGGTATCATCCGCAAAGAGGCAAACCTTACCTGACATCCCTTCCGCTATATCACTAACAAAGATGTTAAAAAGAATCGGACCAAGGACAGATCCCTGGGGCACACCACTAGTAACATCCTTCTCCTCAGAGTAAGCTCCATTTACTTGTACTCTTTGTCGCCTCCCATCCAACCAATTTCTAACCCAAGCAGTAACTTTAGGGTCCATCCCTAGGGTGCTCAGTTTGTTTATAAGTCACCTGTGAGGAACAGTGTCAAAGGCTTTACTGAAATCTAAATACACCACATCTAGAGCTCTCCCTCGGTCCAACTCCCTGGTCACCCAGTCAAAGAAATCAATCAGATTTGTCTGACAAGACCTGCCTCTGGTGAATCCATGCTGCCTCGGATCCTGTAATCCGCTGGACTCCAGAAACCTCACTATTTTCTCTTTCAGCAGCGTTTCCAATAATTTACTCACCACCGAAGTTAAACTAACCACATCCTTACTTCCGTTTTTGTGTAAAGGCAACACATGAGCCTCTCTCCAGTCCTTTGGCACCACTCCCAACTCCGAGGCATTGAAAAGGTCAGTCAGTGGAGTTGCTAGAACGTCCCCAAGTTCCCGCAGTATTCTAGAGTGTATCCCATCCGGTCCCATCGCTTTGTCTACTTTAAGTTGAGCTAGTTTCTCACGAACACAGTCTTCTGAAAATTGTTCAATATGTCCCTCGCTTCTGTTCTTATTTGTGGGTGTTTTCTGAGGTCCTGCTCCTGGTTCTTCATCTGTGAACACAGAACAAAAATATTTGTTAAGCAATTCCGCTTTATCCTTATCAGCCTCTACATATTCCCCCCCCCTACACCCTTGAGTCTGAAAATACCACTTTTGCCCTTCCTCTTCTCACTAATATATCTGAAAAATGTCTTATCCCCCCATTTTATTGCATTGGCTATTTCCTCCTCCTTTTGAATCTTTGCCTTCTTGACTACTTTGCTAGCTTCTCTAAGTTTTTCCAAATACAGATGCCTGTCTTCCTCTCTCTGTGATCTCTTGTATTTCATGAAGGCCTCCCTCTTTTTCTTCACTTTTTCAGCTACTTCCTTCGAAAACCATAGCGGTCTCCTGTTCCTTTTGCCTTTATTTACCATTTTAACAAAAAGGTTGGTTGCCCTTAAAATACCCCCTTTCAGTTTTGCCCACTGTTTTTCTACATCCCCCCAGCTGTTCCCATCCCACTAACGACTCCCTGAGGTATTGGCCCATCTTCGCAAAGTTAGTCTTCCTAAAGTCTAAGATCCTCACCTTGGAATGGATTCTAACAGCCCTAGTCCTAATACTGAACCACACCATCTGGTGATCACTGGATGCAAAATGATCTCCCACTACAACATCAGAAACACTTTCACCATTGGTAAGCACCAAGTCCAGTATGACCCCTCCATGTGTGGGGTCTGTTACCAATTGCCTGAATAGTTCTCCCTGTAGAGAATCCAGGATCTCCTTACTTCTAGATGATACTGCAGCAGGAATGTGCCAATCAACATCTGGCATAATGAAATCTCCTATCAGTAGCACTTCCCCTTTCCTAGCAATGCTGCGTATGTCTTCAATTTACTCTCTGTCCACCTCTTCCTCTTGTGAGGGAGGTCTGTATATCACACCAATGCAAATAGATTTCTCTTTCCCTCTTTCTAGTTTAACCCACAATGCCTCCTCTCTCCCTTTTAAGCTCTGTAATTCCAAAGCTTTAATAGTAGTTTTTACATATAGTGCCACTCCTCCTCCCCTTCTTCCTACCCTGTCCTTTCTGAATAAAGTATAGCCAGGTATAGTTACATCCCAATCATGGTTTTCTGTGAACCATGTTTCTGTAACTGCCACTAAATCCAAGTCAGCCACTCCCACCAAAGCTTCAACTTCAGGGATATTTCCATGCTACGGGCATTAATACACACTGCTTTTCATATGTTACCCCTGTTACCCATTTCCATAAAGGTATTTAATGTATTATCTACCTGAGGGCTTTCACTTACATGGGGGCTTTCTTCATCCATCCCCAACGAATCTAGTTTAAAGCCCTCTTCAGTAGATTAGCCAGTCTACCACCGAAGATGCGTTGACCTTTCTTGGACAGATGGATGCCATCTCTGCTCTGCAACCCTTGGAACAGCATCCCATGGTCTAGGAAACCAAAACACTCTCGATGACACCATCCACGCAGCCATGCATTCATCTCCAGAATGCGAGCCTCTCTGCCTTGGCCTTTACCCTCAACAGGGAGGATTGAAGAGAACACCACCTGTGCACCTAACTGCTTCACCCTCTGTCCCAGAGCCATGAAGTCACTTTTGATACGTTCCGAGGTATACCTGGCAGTATCATTTGTTCCAACATGGATTAGCAACATTGGGTAATAGTCAGTGGGCTTGATGAGTCTCGGCAAACTCTCCGTAACATCTTGGATTTTGGCACCAGGCACACAGCATACCTCTCTGGACATCAAGTCTGGTCAGCAGATGGACGCCTCAGTACCCCTCAGAAGAGAGTCTCCAACCACCACTACCCTTTGTTAACACCAGGTGGCAGATCAAAAGGCCATTTTGAAAGACTCCTCCTATCCAAGCAAGGACTGTTAATTACCCAGGATGTTGGTCACAGCATTACCTCAGCAGCAGAGGCATAAATAGCTCAACCAAAGCTCTGTGAACCTCTGTCTTGAAGGACTAGAAAGGGGGACTGTTACTTCTGGAGAGAAATCTGCAACTGTGAGTATATACTTGTGGTAATTTTCTAAAAAGAATTCTTTGTATTAAAGCTACTTAATCTGTGAACCCATTGTTTTTTTGTTGGATCAGTTAGGGCCTAGTAGCAGCAATTAAAGTTTGAATTTAAAACACAGAGAGCAGCTTTCTGGTTACATTTCATACCAGCAGAGAGCCTGTAGTTTAAATTTAATAGTCAATCAGGGCCAAGTAACAGCAAAGTACTTTTAGTTTAAATTTAACACACAGAAGAGAGCATTCTGGTTAAATTTAGTACCTAGCAGAGAGCTTGTAGTTTAAATTTCATAAGAAGTTAGAGCCTAGCAGCAGCTAAGAGCTATAATTTAAATCAAATCAGAATTTAGCTTACCTCAGCAGCACAAGACAGGGTACTGTGTAGCAGCCCTTTTTAATAAGTGTTATTTCCCTCCCTCCCCACACCCACCCTCCCCTGGGATAATCATAGCTTTATAGGTACTTACACATCTTAAAAGACAGGAGGTGCTTTCAGGTGAAGCTCATTACCCAAATCAGTCATACACTAAGGACCTGAGATTAATTAAGCTTCAGGTGAACAAGGTATATTAAACGTATTAGGTACAGTTTTATTGGTATAAATACCCATAGCAACCCCTAGTAAGTAAGAACTTAAAGATCTAGACACAAACTTAAAACTAAGATGCAGACAGCAATCCAGCAGCGGGATGGGGGCTTTCCAGTCTTTTGCATTTAGTGTCACATGTATGATTTTCTCCCAGTTGGTGAGAGGTCTTACGTGTGCACTACGTGCAAGGAGCTCTTTGCTCTCAGGGAACAAGTCCGTTCTCTAGAGGCAAAAGTAGCAGACTTGGAAAGCATAAGACAGAGAGGAACATAGACGAGACCTACAGGGATATAGTCCTGAAGTCCCACCTCCAGTCTGGCAGCACCCCTGTTGCCATTTATTTATTTATTTTATTTATTTATTTATGCTTTTCTTCTATACCGCTTTTTCCCAAGATCAAAGGCGGTTTACAATTAACATAATGAACATGGTTTTACATGGAACATCGTATTTTCTTCAAACTATGTACAATTAACTTTTCATGAACAATAACATGGAACATGTAATTATACAACTGCTTTAACTATTTACATCAGTCAAATATTTACATTAGTCAATTATTAATTGTCAATTATTAATTTCCTAAGTGTCAATTATTAATTTCCTAAGTCAATTATTAATTTCCTAAGTGTGTTGAGGTTTGAGGCTTTTTGATCTGTGGTTAGGGAGGATTTTTATGGAGGTGTGGTGAGGGGGATGAGGGGGGTTCATTAGGATTTATAAAGTGTTCTTTAAACAGATATGTTTTTAGTTCTTTCCGGAATGTCTGGAGATCCTTTATTTTGCGGAGGCTTAGTGGGAGTTTATTCCATAGGGTGGGGGCTGCATATGAGAATGCTCTTGAGCTTGTGTTTTTTTTTTTGTTTTTCGAATTGATTTTTTTATGTCTAGTGAGTGGGTTGCGTTTTGTCTGCGGGTTCTATGTTCTTTTGGAGCATGTAGTAGAGTGGTTAGATGTGAGGGTGATATGCCGTTGATAAGTTTAAATGTGGTTAAGAGTATTTTGTATGATATTCTACTATTTATGGGAAGCCAGTGTAGTTCGGCGAGGATGGGAGTTATGTGGTCAGTGAGGCGGGCTTTTGCTGTTACTCGAGCACAGATGTTTTGAGCTCATTGGAGTAAGTTGGTATTTGTGAGAGGGAGGCCGATAAGTAGACTATTACAATAGTCAAGGTGTGGAGTGATGAGTGAGCTGATAACAGATCTGAAGTCATGTGTGTCTAGTATTGGTCGTAGGTGTTGAATGGTCTTAAGTTTATAGAATATAGTTTTCACGGTTTGTTTTATGTGAGGGAGCATACTAAGTGTGTGGTCTATTATGATGCCTAGGTATTTTACTTCCTTTTTGATTGTGATTATTGTGTCGTTAATTGTTATTGTTTCAGGGAGAGTAGAATCTGGTTTTCTTGTTACGAACATTGCTTCAGTTTTTTTTAGGTTGATGCTGAGGTTATTATTTTCTAGCCAAGTATTTGCTTCGCTGATGCAGTCTAGTAAGTTCTGGTAGGTGGGATTGTTCGTGTTTATTGGTTGAGTGAGCATGATATCATCTGCGTATATGTAGTGGTTGACTATGTTTTTTAAATATATTTGTGATGGGTTGAAGATACAAGTTGAAAAGGAGGGCTGAAAGGGCCGAGCCCTGTGGAATACCTTGTCCTTGTACGAATGGCTCAGAGGTGTCTTGGCCTAATTTAACGTGTATCGATCGGTTTGTGATGTATGATATAAACCATTGTAGAATTGTTCCTCCTATTCCTAGGCTTAGGAGTCTGTTAATGAGTGTGTTGTGGTGGACATTGTCAAAGGCACCAGCTATATCAATGAATATGAGGATGTAACCTTGGTTGCATGTGTCAGTGCCTTTTATGAGGTCATCCATGAGTGTTATTAGCAAAGTTTCGACCCCGTGTGATGGGCGGAAGCCGAATTGATGTGAGTCAAGTGGTGCATGTGTGTCGATAAAATCTTGTAGTTGGAGCTGTATGATTTTTTCTATTACTTTGGCAATAAACGGTATGCTGGCTATGGGCCTGTAGGAGTTTGGGTCTGTAGGATTGAGTTTATTATTTTTTATTATAGGGCGTAAGGATGTGAGTTTTAGGGCATCTGGCATGATGCCCTGGGATAGTGATTGGTTTACTATATTTTGTATATGGATAGCTAATTCATTTTTGGTGTTTTTTATCCATGATACTGGACATGGATCTAGGGGGGAGGTAGTGGTGTTGATCATTGATATGATATTGAGGAGGTGTTTTTGTTCAATGTCTTGAAAGGTTATCCATTTATTGGTTGGTTTTAAGTCCGTGGGTATAGTTATGATTGTGTTAGATGATTTGTTTCTTAATTTGTTAGCAAAATGAGTTGCAAGGGTTTGTGCGCTTATCGTTGATTGTTCAGGCTCTGGGGTTTGGGTTTTTGTTAGTGTTTTTATAATTGCAAATAATTCTCTCGGTCGATTGAGTGCCATATTTATGACTTTTGTGTGGTATTCCCTTTTTGATCTGTTAATAGTGTCTTTGTATTTGTTGAGAAGACTCAGGTATTGTGCTTTATTATCGCTTGTTTTAGATTTCCTCCACCGTTTTTCTTGTTTTCTTAGTTGCTTTTTTATATTAGAGAGGTCTCTATTGAACCATTTTTCCGACTTTCTTTTTGTGAATTGTTTTTGGGGACCTTGAGTGGGAGTTGCTGCTTCTTTTATTGTTGAGTTCCATTGGTCTATTATAGTGTTGACTTCCGTTGTGTTATTTATAAGGTTAGGTAATACGGTGTCTAGGAAGGTGTCTTTGTTGAAGTGCGTAAAGCGAGATTTATAAGGTGTTGGAGTAGTTTCAGTGTTGGTGTGTGATAGTGAGAGTAAATTGAAGGTTATTAGGTGGTGATCTGACCATGGTACTTCCGTAATAAGAGGTGGGGATTGTAGTTGGTGTTTATTAAATGGGGTGGGGATGAATACAAGGTCTAGAGCGTTACCTTTTGTATGTGTAGATGTTTGTATGATTTGGTTGTAACCCATTTCTTTCATGGAATCCATAAAGTTGATTGTGTGTTGTGGGTTGAGTGATGGAAGGTTCAGATCACCTAATATAACAAGTGGTTTTCTCTGTGTAGCTGTACATGCAAGTTCTAGGATGGGGGTGAGATTTTTGTGGTCCGCTGAGGGGGGCCTGTAGATGAGGGACAGTGCAAGGGTTTTGTTTTCTATATTTATGATGTCCATACCGTCTATGTTATTCACATTTTTTAGTGAGTATTTGAGCTCTTTTTTGGTGATAAGGGCCCCGCCTCCCCTTTTTGCTTCTCGGTGGCAGTTGAAAAGGTCATATTGATGTGTGTTGAGTTGGTTTAGGAGGATTGTGTCTGTGGGTGCGAGCCAGGTCTTTGTGATGAGAAGTATATCAGGTTTTTCATGGAGGAGAGAGGTCACGTGACAGGAGAGCATCACCCTGTTGTGGCAGGAAGTGATCCTGTAACTAGGACCTGTCCTCCAGGTGATGTAAAACCCTCTCGCACCGAGGAAGTTTCTCCAGGGCCAGGTGCCCATGAGGGAAGGGTTAGGACAGCCGTTATAGTTGGTGATTCGATCATTAGGCATGTAGATAGCTGGGTGGCTGGTGGACGTGAGGATCACCTGGTAACATGCCTGCCTGGTGCGAAGGTAGCGGACCTCACGCGCCACCTAGATAAGGTCTTAGATAGTGCTGGGGAGGAGTCTGCTGTCTTGGTACATGTCGGTACCAATGACATAGGAAAATGTGGTAGGGAGGTTCTGGAGGCAAAATTTAGGCTTTTAGGTAGGAAGTTGAAATCCAGAACTTCCAGGGTAGCGTTCTCCAAAATGCTTCCTGTTCCACGCGCAGGACCCAAAAGGCAGGCAGAACTCCGGAGTCTCAATGCGTGGATGAGACAATGGTGCAGAGATGAGGGTTTTGGATTTGTTAGGAACTGGGGAACATTCTGGGGAAAGGAGGGGCTCTTCCGAAGGGATGGGCTTCACCTTAACCAGGATGGAACCAGGCTGCTGGCATTAACCTTTAAAAAGGAGATAGAGCAGCTTTTAAACTAGATATTAGGGGAAAGCAGACAGTCGCCCAAGAGCGGATGGTTTGGAAGAATGTATCCTTGAAGGATACTACCAAAAGCAGAGAGGTTCCACAAAAGAGTAAAGTAGCCCAAATGCCCTCAAGTATGGAGCAGACAGAGCTTAAAGATCCCAATTTACCCATGTCTAACAATAGCCAAATTAACATGAATAAAATACATTCTCTAAAATGCTTGTATGCAAATGCTAGACGTCTAAAGAATAAGATGGGAGAGTTAGAATATATAGCACTAAATGAAAGGTTAGATATGATTGGAATATCAGAGACATGGTGGAAGGAGGACAACCAGTGGGACACTGTGATACCTGGGTACAAACTAGATCGTAATGATAGAGCTGATCAAATTGGTGGAGGGGTTGCGCTCTATGTTAGAGAGGGCATTGACTCAGAAAGGATTAAAGTTTTGCAGGAAACAAAATCTGCTGTAGAATCTATATGGATTGAAATTCCATATAAAAGGGGGAAGGCGATGGCAGTGGGGGTGTACTATCGAGCACCTGGCCAGACTGACCAAATGGATGATGAAATGCTCAAAGAAATCAAGGAAGCTAACAAAAGTTACAGCGCAGTAATAATAATGGGTGATTTCAATTACCCCAGTATCGACTGGGTCAGTGTCACGTCAGGACATGCTAGGGAGATAAACTTCCTAGATGAAATAAATGACTGCTTCTTGGAGCAGCTGGTTCATGAACCGACCAGAGGGGAAGCCATATTAGACCTAGTCCTTAGTAGAACACCAGATCTAGTGCAAGAGATAAGGGTGTTGGGGCCACTTGGCAATAGTGATCATAGCATGATCGCCTTTGATTTAATTAGTGGAGGAGGGATAGTAAGGAAATCCACAGTACTACCTTTTATTTTATTTATTACAATTTCTTATATACCGCACTATTCGGTATCAGCGCGGTTTACATTATAACACAACGACCATAACAAGCTGTTTGGTTTTACATAGAACAGGAGTACAAACTTGGATAACAGGGGTGAACTATATACATAAGATATTTACACGGAACAAGGTTAGGTAAAAATAACAACATACTGAACGAAAGGGAGACTATGATAAAATGAGGAAAACAGTTAAGAAAAAACTAAAAGGAGCAGTTGCGAAGGTTAAAGACGTACATCAAGCTTGGGTGTTGTTGAAAAATACTATCTTGGAAGCCCAGACCAGCTGTATTCCACGCTTTAAGAAAAGTGGAAGGAAGTCCAAAAAACTGCCAGCATGGTTTAAAGGTGAGGTCAGAGAGGCGGCTGTTGCCAAAAAAGCATCTTTCAGGAAATGGAAAAAAGAGCCAAAGACGAAACCTGGAAACAGCACAAGCACTGGCAAGTCAAATGCAAGGCACTGATAAAGCAGGCAAAGAGAGAATTTGAGAAGAAGCTTGCTGCGGAAGCAAAAACACGAAATAAAGACCTTTTCAAGTACATTCGTAGCAAAAAACCTGTGAGAGAGTCAGTTGGTCCATTAAATGATAAAGGGGTTAAAGGAGCACTAAGAGGCGACAAGGCGATAGCGGAGAGATTGAATGGATTGTTTGCTTCGGTCTTTACTGAGGAAGATGTAGGGATGTTACCAATGACTGAAGTGGTATTTAAAGGTGCAGAAGAATTGAAGGAAATATCGATACATCGGGAAGATGTCTTACAACTATTAGATAAACTGAAGAGTAGCAAATCACCTGGGCCGGATGGTATACATCCAAGGGTGTTGAAAGAACTGAAATATGAGATTGCACACCTGCTATCAGTAATCTGTGAACTATCATTAAAATCATCTCTAATACCTGAAGATTGGAGGATCGCCAATGTAACACCAATTTTTAAAAAGGGTTCCAGGGGTGATCCGGGAAACTACAGACCGGTGAGCTTGACGTCAGTACCGGGGAAAAAAATGGTAGAAACCATCATAAAGAATAAAATTACTCAGCATGTAGATAGTCACAACCTAATGGGAGACAGCCAACATGGCTTTAGACAAGGAAGATCTTGTCTTACTAATCTGTTATGTTTTTTTGAAGGAGTGAATAAACAGGTGGACAAAGGTGATCGGTTGATATTGTGTATCTGGACTTTCAGAAAGCCTTTGACAAGGTCCCTCATCAGAGACTTTTGGCAAAACTAAAGAGTCATGGGATAGGAGGCAGTGGATCAGGAACTGGTTAAAAGATAGAAAGCAGAGGGTAGGGCTAAATGGCCAATTTTCCCAATGGAGAAAGGTGAATAGTGGTGTACCCCAGGGATCTGTGCTGGGTCCGCTGCTTTTTGACATATTCATAAATGACCTGGAAAGTGGAATAACGAGTGAGGTTATCAAATTTGCAGATGACACAAAACTATTTAAAGTTGTTAAAACCCAAGAGGATTGTGAAAATTTGCAAGAGGATCTTGATAAATTGGAAGACTGGGCATCAAAATGGCAGATGAAATTTAATGTGGACAAGTGCAAGGTTATGCACCTAGGGAAGAACAACCCAAACTATGGTTACACGATGCAAGGTTCCACATTAGGAACCACCACCCAGGAAAAAGATTTAGGCGTCATTGTGGATACCATGTTAAAACCCTCTGCCCAGTGTGCAGCGGCAGCCAAGAGAGCAAATAGAATGCTAGGTATGATAAGGAAAGGAATGGAAAATAAAACAAAAGATATTATAATGCCTCTATATTGTTCCATGGTGAGACAGCAACTTGAATATTGTGTGCAATTCTGGTCGCCGTATCTTAAAAAGGATATAGCGATTTTAGAAAAGGTTCAGAGAAGAGCAACCAAAATGGTAAAGGGGATGGAAGGATACTCCTATGAAGAAAGGCTAAAAAGGTTAGGGCTCTTTAACCTGGAAAAGAGACGGCTGAGGGGAGATATGATAGAAGTCTATAAATTAATGAACGGAGTGGAACGGGTAAACGTAGATCGATTGTTTACCTTATCAGAATATAGAAAGACTAGGGGACATGCAATGAAGCTACAGGGTAAACTATTTAAGACTAATAAAAGAAAATATTTTTTCACTCAACGTGTAATCAAACTCTGGAATTTGTTACCGGAGGATGTAGTAAAGGCTGTTAGTGTAGCTGGGTTTAAAAAAGGTTTGGACAAGTTCCTGGAGGAAAGGTCCATAAACCATAATTAAGAAGTGACCGAAGATATCAATGCTTGACCCAGTACAAGCATTGTGGAACTTGTCTCTCTTGGGGAAACTGCTAGGTACATATGACCTAGATTGGCCACTGTTGGAAACAGAATACTGGGCTTGATGGACCTTGGTCTGACCCAGTATGGCATATCTTATGTTCTTATGTTTCCTTCTGGTCACTGAACTCTGGTTCTTCCCTTTCCAGGGATGCTTTCACCTCCTCCACTTCCAGGGCTTGTGATAAGGAAGCTTATCATAGTTCAGGAGGGAGCTATAAAAGAGGTGAATTGGCTCTGAACAAGCAACCTGTCTTTGCTGGTAGAAATACTAAAACAGAATGTTTTCATAAAAGACTACCAGTCCCAGAATGCACCAGGTTTCAAACAGCCTCTAGAAGGGCTGAAGTGGGGAAACGTGTGTTCAATCAGGAGAGCTATGAGGTAATCCCTAATCACTCATCTCCAAGGGCAGGGCTTGATTCAGCACACCTGGGCTGTGCTAGGGTGGAGTGTCCCTCTAAGCACTTTAAAAGTAAAAGATATTCTACACAGAGGAGGAACAGGCAGAACCAGGAACACAGGGAGAAGCAGAAGCTGCAGATCCAGAAACAGAAGCCATTGGAGAAAGAAGAGAGAGAACTACAACAGCAGAGGCAACGTGGAAGGAAGAACAGCAAGACATCTTGGAGGTCTAAAGGAGGAGCCCACAGCAGTACATGTGTTAGGAGTGATTCCAGAGGCAAGCATACTCCATTGGACTGGAGGAAGCCAGAAGATTGGGGTTATAGAGGCAGGAACTCCCAAACGGCACCTTTGAGGGAGACGACTGCATTTGGAAGGGGTCCTAAGACCGGTGCAAGAAGGTATGTGAAGAGACCCAGTGTCCAGGGATCTTGTTTGGAAGGCTGGACATAAAAGCTGGACTATTTACTGGCCAGGATACCAGGAGAGGAAGCCTAACAGCAAGGGAAGCTCAGGTATGAACTTTGATCTATGCCCTAGCTCAGTGATGGCTAACCTTTTTGAGCCCGAGTGCCCAAACTGCCGCACAAAACCAAAGAATTTCCTCAAAGTGCCAGCACGTCAATTAAAGCCTCATTTGCATAAGGTGCCTCATTTGCATAACTATTTGCATAATGTTACCATACACTAACTTTTAGTAAACATGCCTCTTAATGAGTATATGGATAAAGAAAGACTAAAAGGTTTCTACATTACTATAATCCAGTACCAACCGCCAGGCACATTAGGAACTACTACAAACGCTGCCCATTTAGAACCCATAGCAAACCCGCCGTATCCTAACAGCACTACCAGGACTCACAAAGCACCATACCCTAACTATCAAAAGGCAACACTGCAAATATTAAACCAATACATTTCAGAGAACAACAATACATGACCTACTGGGGAAAGAACAAGTGGCAATGTCAAATAGGAATTATATAAACAGAATACCTCAGCTCAGTTACACATGCACAACATAGACCATCACCAAACAAGGAATCACAATTTAGAAACAGGAAGACAATAATTAAACTGGGAACCCCAAAAGCCAAACTTGGAATATACAACAACACTGTAGAAATAAAACTATAAATTAATTTCCTCTTGTACTAAACAAAGCGCAAAAATTAATGATGCACATTTCCCAGAGCTGACATATTCCAGTTAATAAATTCAAAATAAAGAGATATTTTTCTACCTTTTGTGCATTTTTTTCAGTTGCAATTGTTCCAGCCACTTTCTTCTGGTTTCTTCGTGTCTTCTGCTAACTCTCCATCTGCTGTCCATTTGTCCTTTCTTCTGTCTTGTTTTTTTTTTCCATTCTCTCTCTACATCTGCTTTAACATACTAATCTTTCTCCTTTTGCTCTTTCCTCATTCCTATTTCATCTACTCAAAATTTACCCCTCCATCCTCAATCCCCACTTATTCTCCCAATACCCGGCCAATTGTAGATTTTTTATCCCTCCCCCACAAAATATTTTTCCCCTCTCCATTTTACTCTCCCAGGCCCTTCCGATTCTAATCCTCCCCCAACACCAGCTCCCTTCTAGTTCCAGCCTCACCCAGCATCCATTCCCTTCTAGTCCCTGCATCAGCCCATTTCCAGTCCTAGCAGCCCCCCAACCCATTTCCAGCCCTAGCAACCCCCCAACCCAATACCAGTCCTAGCCCCCCCTCATCAACCCACTTCCAGTCCTAACCCCCCATCACCCCATTTTCAGTTTAAGCCCCCCCTATAACCCATTACCAGTCCTAACCCCCATCAGCCCACTTCCAGTCCTAACCCCCCATCAGCCCACTTCCAGTCCTAACCCCCATCAACCCATTTCCAGTCAGCCCCCCATAGCCCATTGCCAGTCCTAACCCCCCCATCAGCCCACAGTCCATTACCAGTCCTAACCCCATCAGCCCACCTCAAGTCCTAACCCCTCCCCATCAGCCCATTTCCTGTCCTAGCCCCCCCCATAGTCCATTATCAGTCCTAACCCCCCATAGCCCATTACTAGACAGCCCCATCAGCCAACAGCCCATTACCAGTCTTAACCCCCCCATAGCCCATTGCCAGTCCTACCCCCCCCATCAGCCCACAGGCCATTACCAGTCCTAACCCCATCAGCCCACCTCAAGTCCTAACCCCTCCCCATCAGCCCCTTTCGTGTCCCAGCCCCCCCATAGCCCATTATCAGTCCTCAACCCCCCCATAGCCCCTTACCAGTCCTAACCCCATCAGACCACCTCCAGTGTTAACCCCCCATCAGCCCATTTCCAGTCCTAACCCCACCCAACAGCCCACCTCAAGTCCTAACCCCTCCCCAACAGCCCATTTCCTGTCCTAGCCCCCCATAGCCCATTACCAGTCCTAACCCCATCCAACAGCCCACCTCAAGTCCTAACCCCTCCCCATCAGCCCATTTCCTGTCCTAGCCCCCCATAGCCCATTACCAGTCCTAAGCCCCCATCAACCCACTTCCAGTCCTAATCCCATCAGCCTATATAGACTTAGCTCCCCCATAGCCCATAGCCCCCCCATAGCCCATCACCACTCCTAGCCCCAACAGCCCACAGCCATTACCACTCCTAACCCCCCCAGCCCATCCCCAGTCCTAACCCCCCAACAGCCCACAGCCATTACCACTCCTAACCCCCCAGCCCATTACCACTCCTAACCCCCCCCATCAGCCCATTTCCTGTCCTAGCCCCCCCCAGCCCATCACCAGTCCTAACCCCCCAACAGCCCACAGCCATTACCACTCCTAACCCCCCCCCCCAGCCCATCACCAGTCCTAACCCCCCCCCAGCCATTACCACTCCTAACCCCCCCCCAGCCATTACCACTCCTAACCCCCCCCCAGCGAAATTTTTTTTACAAAGAAAGCTGTCGCTGCCGGGGCCGCCGCGCCAGAATCGAGTGTGCCGCGGGGCCCCCCCGCCCAGCAGAGCCTGCCCTCCGTCCCCGGTATCACCTCTCTCAGCTGCCTCCAGTCACACGCGCCGGCTTTCAGAGCGCGAGGGAAGAGTTTCTCCCTCGCTGCTCTGTTAAGCCCGCGGGGGCTGATGGGACCCATCAGCCCCCGCGGGCTTAACAGAGCAGCGAGGGAGAAACTCCCCTCGTGCTCTGAAAGCCGGCGCGTGTAACTGGAGGCAGCTGAGAGAGGTGATACCAGGGATGGAGGGCAGGCTCTGCTGGGCGGGGGGGCCCCGCGGCACACTCGATTCTGCTGCGGCGGCCCCGGCAGCTTTTTTTTTTTTTTTTAATGCCGCATATCTTGATTGCGGACCTTCCCGCGTGCCAGCTGCAAGGCCTTCGCGTGCCATAGGTTCGCCATCGCTGCCCTAGCTCTTCATCTGGAAGACAGCAGGGAAACAAATATTATCCTGAGAGTGATCAATTAAGGAATTCCTCTGAGCCAGACCATGATATTGATTCCATGATATTTGAGGAAGGAGATATATCAAATGATCAGTTGGAATACATGGATTGCTCTCTGTCTAGACTGCTGTTTTAAAGTAGTTTCTCACTAATACAACAACCACCAAAAGGAACTGTAACTTGTTCTTTGATCTACCCAGAAAAGTCTCTGCAAGAAAGCTTTAGGGTAGGATTGAGCCACATAGAGAGAGTGAACCAGCAAAGGGGTTTGCAGCTGGCTAATTATTTGTAATTGAGCCAGGCACAAGTGCACGTGAGCTCTAGAAGGAAACTTCTTTGTGTGTGTGTATAGAAGAAAGTTATCCTTGGTAAAGAACAGGGGTTTTTTTTGCTACTTTTGGGTTTGTTTTTGCCTTTTGGAGCACTGCTAAGAAGGTCATTAGCAGGCGCCGTCAAAAAGACCTTTTCTGTTTCCCATCAAGGTCTTTATTGATTTATTGCTTAAGAAGTTCAGTTACCTTATAACATGTTTTGTTTTTCCTGAGTATAATACTTGAAGCAAGTGTCCTTTTGTGTTACCAAGTAAATCTGTGTGGGAGAATTAACCCCATGAATAAAATCTGTTTTTCTTTGCTTACACTCGAGCATCACAACTCATTATTTTGTGAACGGCTGATTCTGGTATGAATGAACTACATTCCCCACAATCCTTTGCAAGTCATAATAATATTTTGCCTTTGCTAAGACTGTGGACCTTCACGACCAGCACCGTTTACAGGCTGCATAATGGTTCTTCAATTCAAGGGCTGGAGAAGTTGGATTGGTGATTTTGCAGGCCCTGGTGACGTGTCCAACCATTGACATTCTGTTGGCACCCATCTTCTCCTGTGCTGGAGAGCTTGGTTGCTGCAAGAAGCATCTCATCAATGTACTTCTCACTGTCTTGAATGCTCCTCAGCCTTGCCACCTCCTCTCTGAGTTCCTCCACTTGTTTCCTCAGAGCTTCAGCATGCAGGCACCCTGCACATGGAACCGGTCCTTCAAATGGCATTAGGACCTCTGTCTGGACCGAGGCAGAAGCTGTAACGGGGGTAACAGCTTTAGCAATACGATTTTTCCCAGCCATTGTTCTGTTCGTGGAGCTTAGGTATCTGTTAAAGCAAAAGAGCCGGTTTCGCAGCTGTCCTTTCAGAGAAAAAGCAGTTAAATCTCTTTAATTATATTCAAAATGTGCTGGTCCAATTCTCTGTGATTTGTTAAAGGGGGGGGGGGTGCCCTATAAAGCAAGACTGCTCACTAGGGGTGGGTGGGTGGGAGTCGGGGTGGGTAGGGAGGGAACACACACCTGATTAGGTGTTTAGCAGTTTCTAAACCTGAGGAGGTTACTGGAGTTCAGCAACCTACTGTGCTCAAGGAAAGTTCCCCTAAAGCACCAAAAAGAAAGTAACCTTGCTTTGAAAAATATACAAAAAACCCTTTTAAGAGCTCCTAGTCAGAGAGCTAGCAATGTAATATAATAAAACATTGGGGTAATTTCCTGTAGCCCCCCCCCCCCCATTGTGATGTGGACTAAGGTTTGGGATAAAATGTATTATTTTATTTTCTTGGTGTATGTATTAATATACTTTGTATTTGTGGAGATCCCATATTTCTTTGTTTCATTGATGTGTATACCTGAGTGTTAGTATAAATGCCAATAAAGATTATAATTATAAAAAAGTAGAAGTTAACCTGGCCAACACAGACAGGCCAGATAGGTGAAGGAAGCAGAGTAAGAGAAAAGAAGCGGAGCGAGCACCGACCCCTGAGGAACACCACAAGTGAGAGGTACAGATGCTAAGGAGGTGGGGGCAGAGAAAGAGTAGCTACTCACCTGTAACAGGTGTTCTCCAGGAGCAGCAGGAATCTGTCCTCACATATGGGTGACATCGACGCCGAGGGAGCCCTTGGAGCATTTCCCCAGCTTTCTATGAAAGCCTTTGGGAATGCAGGCACGCATGCGTGGTCCCCTTCCCGCCTAAAGTTGCCATCTTGCTCAGTCAAATGACATAGCTAAAAACAGCACACAAAAATGTAAAAATAAACTATGTACAACTGCAACTCCCAGGGGAGGAGGGAGGGTTGTGAGGACTGATTCCTGCTGCTCCTGGAGAACACCTGTTACAGGTGAGTAACTACTCTTTCTCCAGGACCAAGCAGGAAGTCAGTCCTCACATATGGGTGACTCCCTAGCTCTGGGCTACCAGGAACCCAGGCTGAACAAGATTACTCCATCTAGTCCCAGCATCAAAGAAAGGCTTTTCACTGAAAGGACCTCCACCGGTAGCCCAACGGTGGGCTGGAGGGCAGGAGTTGCCTAAACCTCAAAGAGATTCCGGCGTACTACCTGGCCAAAAGCACTGTCCCTATGGGACTCCCTCTCCAGACAATAATGGGCCGCAAAAGTCTGGCTTGAAGACCAAGTTGCAGCCCTGCAGGTGTCTACCAACAGTACAGAGCGGAGGTGAGCCACTGAGGCAGCCATTGCCCTGACACGATGGGCCGTGACCACTGTTCCCTCTAAGCTGTGCGCGTGTGCGTGCGCGCGCATACACACCTCGCCGAGCGAGCGCACATACTTTACAACAGAGCGCACAAAAATTACAGCTCTGATTCTGATAGAAAACAACACAGATGTCTTAAAATTTAAGTTATGATTGTAATTACTAGAAATTTCCTGCTTCATTTAGTAATCGTCTATTTTCATGATTAAAATCAATGTGGTGTACATACTGTATTCTGACGTTTAGTCAAATTTTAAAGTATATAACTCCGAGTGTCGTTATGTGGAACACAAAAATTTAACCTTCCTTCAAAAGCTGCACACAGCTGATATTTTATGCGCACACAGCCTACAGAAAATTAGAGGGAACATTGGCCGTGACCCGACACTGCAAAGGAAGGTCAGCCGTCCTGTAAGCCCAGGTGATACAGTCAGCCACCCAGCTGGACAAGGTACGCTTGGACACAGCTAGCCCCAAATTATTAGGGTCAAAAGATATGAAGAGCTGAGTAGCCCTTCTATGCCCCTGCATACGGTCAAGGTAGAGAAGGTCAAGGTAGAGAAGGATAAGGCCCTCCTACAGTCCAGGGTATGCAGAACTGCTTCAGCCTGGCTTGTATGAGGCCTAGGGAAAAATGTCGGAAGAACCACCTCCTGGTTGAGGTGGAAAGAGGAGACAACCCTAGGGAGGGAACTTTGGATGAGTCCTCAGGACTACCCGGTTCCTATAGAAGCAGGTGTAAGGCCTGTCACAGACCAGGGCCTGAAGCTCACTCACTCACCTGGCCGAGGTTAGGGCTACCAAGAAGAGTGTCTTCCAGGACAGGAAGCGGAGAGGACAAGTAGCCATTGGCTCAAAAGGGCGAGTCAGTTGCTGCAAGACCACATTCAACTTCCACTCAGGAGCTGGAGGACAGATTGGAGGCTTCAGCAAGAGCAAGCCTCTAAGAAATCTGGACACCAAGGGGTGAACCGACAAAGAATGTCCTTCCACCAGTGAGTGGTGAGCTGCTAGAGCTGAAAGGTGGACCCGAACAGAATTGGACTTAAGTCCCTGATTGGATAAGTGCAGCAGGTACTGAAGCACTACTGGTACAGCACAGGAGAAAGGATACTCTGTACGTAGCTGACACCACACAGAAAACCTTTTCCATTTCAGGGCATAGGTTTTTCTAGTGGACTGCTTCCTAGAGGCTAGGACAACCTCCTCAACTTCCTGAGGTAGGCCCCAGGGAGCCAAAACTACCCTTGCAGCCTCCATGCCATCAAATGGAGAGCTCTGAGATTTGGGTGCAGAAGGGAACCCTGATCCTGACAGAGAAGGTCGGGTTGCAACCCCAGAGGCAGTGGGGGATCCACTGCCAGCTGAAGCAGAAGTGGAAACCAAGGCTGTCTTGGCCATCTGGGAGCTACCAGCAGGACCGAGGCCTTGTCCTGAAGAATTTTGAACAGGGTTCGGGCTACCAGGGGCGTGGGAGGAAACGCATACAGGAGGCCCCGAGACCAGGGAATCAGAAAAGCATCTGCTGCTATCCGCAGAGGATGCGGTTGCCTGGAGCAGAACTTTGGCAGCTGTTTGTTCAGAGGACTGGCAAACAGATCTATGGATGGAAGTCCCCATTTCAGGAAAATCTTCTGAACCACTAAGGGATGGAGCTGCCATTCGTGGGGCTGCAGAATCCTGTTCAACCTGTCTGCCAGGTAGTTGTCCTGGCCAGGTAGATACACAGCCTTGAGGAGCATGTTGTGCCTGAGAGCAAAGCAGCAAAGGTCCTGTGCCTCCTGACAAAGGAGCCTGGACCCAGTTCCGCCCTGCTTGTTCACATAAAACATGGCTACTTGGTTGTCTGTTTGAACCAAGACAGACTGATGAGCATGTGTTTGAGAGAAAGTCTTGAGGGCCAAACGAATAGCCCTGAGTTCCAGTAGATTGATCTGCTGTGTGGCCTCCCAGGGAGACCACAGGCCCTGGGTGCACTTGCCCAGAGACAATGAGCCCCCCAGCCTTGCAGGGAGGCATCCGTGGTCAACACCACTGTGAACCCAGGAATCTGAAAAGGCACCCCTTGCAGTAGATTGGGTGGGTGCAGTCACCAGCGGAGGGAGTTCAGAAATTATCTGGACACCCTTACTCTGTCTCTGAGGCTGCCTGTGGCCTGTGTCCACTGAGTTCAGAGGCACCACTGTGCAGGCCTCATATGGAGCAGGGCATTGGGGGTCACATGTACTGTCGAAGCCATGTGGCCAAGAAGCCTCAGGCAGAGTCTGGCGGAGACCAGTGACCTGCTGAGAAACTGGTTTGCCAAGTCTATCAGTCTTTGGGCTCTGTCTTCTGGCAAGAACGCCTTTGCCAGCAGAGAGTCCAGCCTTACCCCTATGAACTCCAAGTTCTGGGAGGGGAGCAAAGTGGACTTTGCAAAGTTTATGACAAAACCCAGGTTTTGAAGAAGAGCAATAGTTCGGAGGGTGGCTTGTCTGACCCCTGATGAGCCAGTCGTCCAGATAGGAGAAGACAAATATACTCTGATTTCTCAGGTAGGCTGCCACCATTGCCAGGCATTTGGTAAAGACCCTGGGAGCGGAGGTGAGGCCAAAAGGCAGTACTCTGTACTGATAATGGTTTCCTCCCACAATGAACCTGAGGTACTTTCTGTGGTCGGGATGAATGAGGATGTGAGTGTATGCATCCTTTAAATCTAAGGAGCATAGCCAATCTCCCTGCTGGAGGTAGGGCAGCAGTGTTCCAAGAATAAGCATCTTGAATTTTTCTTTTCTCTAGGAACTTGTTGAGATTTCTGAGGTCGAGAATAGGCTGGAGGCCACCGGTTCTTTTGGGTATGAGAAAGTACCTGGAGTAGATCCTTTGACCTTGGAGGTGGGGAGGCACAGGCTCCACTGCCTTGTCTCGCAAGAGACCTTGGAGCTCCTGAAGGAGAAGATCTGTGTGCAGGGGAGGCCTTGGAGGCTCCCCTGGAAAGTATGGAGGAGGCAGCTGTTGGAAGTGTAGCATATAGCCCTTGTGGATGATGCTTAGCACCCAACTGTCTCCAGTGATGAGTGGCCACCTGTGGGCAAACAGGGCAAGTCAACCTCCTGTGCAGCATTGGGAGAGCAGGGACGGAGAGGCTATGCCCAAGGAGTCAAAACCCCCACCCTGCTGAGTGGGAGCAGGGGCCGGAGGCTTGGGGGTCCTCTGCCTAAGGGGACCATTAGCCTGCCCCTTGGCCTGTTGACCCTGTGGGGGAGCCTGGGAGGCCTGGTACTGTGGGTACTGTTTATAGGCAGTGCCCTTCCTCGGGTAAAAGGGCTTTTTACCCGAGCCCTTCTTCTTGTGAGAAGGGGCAGAAGTCTTTCTAGACAGCCTTGTTCTCATGAGGTGCTCGGTTTCGAGCTGTGCGGCCTTCTCGGTCATGGGCTTGCCAAGAAGGTTCTCACATCGGCAAGGGACATCGACCAACTTGTCCTGGACCCATGGCTCGAGGTCCGATGACTGCAACCACGCCTGGCATCGGGCCGCGATGCCGGCTGCCGCAACACGGGCCAAAGCCTCGAAGCCATCGTAGGCAGCGCGGGACATAAACTTGGAGCATTCCCATATCCCCGAGGACAAGGACCTGAACCTCTGCAAGGGTTCCCCGGAGAGACCAACAGAGAACCCGGCCAACTCCTTGGCCAGGTCCCGCAAGTACATGCCCATGTACAGCTGGTAAGATTGGACACGGCAAGCAAGCATCGAGCCCTGGAAGCACTCTCTACCAAAACCATCCAGGTTCTGGGCCTCCCTGCCAGGGGGCACCGCGGAGTGCATTTTCTGACTTTTCAGACGATGCATGGTCGATTCCACCACCATGGAATGGTGTGGTAGCTGCGCCTTCTGAAACCCAGGGCTCTTTCGGAGTCGATAAATGGAATCGACCCGCTTGCTCAGAACCGGCGCCGAGGCCAGTGCCTCCCACATCCGGAAGAGGAGCCGTTCCAACATCAGAGGAACTGGAACAGTAAAGGCCTCCTTCGGAGGAGAGTCATACTGGAGGGCCTCAAGCTCTTCGGCTCGAGGCTCCTCTTCGGGATCTGCAGGGATAGCCAACGCAGTGGCCATATCCCGCACCAACTCCGAGAACCGGGTATCCTCCGGAGGGGATTTACTCTGGGGCTCGGACTGCGGTGAGTCCGATGGGACGCACCGAGTCCGGAAGGTGTCGGGACACTCCTCGTCCTCCGTCTCCCAGGCAGACTCGTCCGATGAGGAATCGGGGTCTGACCACATGGGGCCTGTGAACACCCGCCCCGACGCCGAAGGCACCGGCGTCGACACCCTTGGTCCCGAACAGGAGGTCAAGGGAGACCGCAACCGAGGTCGACCTCAAGCCTTCATGGTCTCGAGTATTGGCTCGGTCTCTGGGGTCGACTTCGATGTCGATGTCCCGGTGGTCGGGGCAGATGCGCCAGACAGGCTGGCCATCAGCGCCCGCTGCTGTTCCATAAAGGCAGACAATCTGCACTCCAAGGCTGTTAGCCTGAGACCCAGCTCAGGAGACTCAGCAGACGTCGGCTCTCTGGGAGGAGAGTCCATGAGGACTACAGGACTTACGTGTCCAGCAGACTCCGGCTCCAGATGAGGTACTTTTGGAGGCTTCGCCTGTTCCACGGGCTCGGGGCGGCCGTCGGGGGTCTGAGACCTAGCTCTCGAGGAGCCAGGGACCTCCTCCGACGTCGCCCCGACTGTGCTCGGGATCAGATTCCCGAGATGTCAAGGCCTCAGACGAGGTCTGGGCCCGGCCGGAGGCCGAGTCGGAGAAAAGCCTTTCCTTTTGGTGCTGACGACTTCGAAGCGCCTTGGTGGACATCTTTCCACATGGTCCACAGATCTTAGGATCGTGGTCAGGACCCAGGCACCGAAGGCAGCAGTCGTGTGTGTCGGTGAGAGACATTCGTTTCTTGCACCGATCACACTTCTTGAAACCAGTGGAAGCCATGGGGAAAAAAAAAAGAGTCCCCGGCGAGGTCAAAGGACCGGCCTTCCAGGGAAAAAGAAAAAAAGGGCGTGAACGCCATCCACGAAGGGCAAAAACTGAAAAAATAAGATCGGGCTCGATACCGGTGTACCGAACCCGGCGGGAGGGGAACCGGCGTCGAACCGGAGAAAAACTAGTGAAGGAATCGCGAAAAAATCCAACTATTTTCTGGGAGGACTAGGACACACGTCCGACGGGCTTTACAGAAAAAGAGAGACTGAGCAAGATGGCACCTTTAGGCGGGCAGGGGACCGCGCATGCATGCCTGCATTCCCAAAGGTTTTCATAGAAAGCTGGGGAAATGCTCCGCAAGGGCTCCATCGGCGTCGATGTCACCCGTATGTGAGGACTGACTTACTGCTTGGTCCTGGAGAACAGAAAAGGATCAAGACGAGAGAAAGGAATGAAACCACTGCAGCATGGATCCAGATATATTGGCCGCATAGAGGTGGGAAAGAAGAGTAGAATGATCAACCAGATCAAATGCAGATGGCAGGTCAAGAGAGAGACAGCAACTGAAATGTCACCCGGGTCATGAAGTATGGAGCTTGTTTAGAAGTGCCAGCAGGATAGACTCCGTGGAATGCCCAGATCTAAAGCCAGATTGATGGGCGTGCAGGAAGTGAGTGGATTCCAGGTTTATTTCCACTCAGACCCTGAAGTAACATAGTATATGTCGGCAGATAAAGACCCATCTGGGTCCATCTAGTCTGCCTGGCAAGGTGGCAAGAGTAGGTGCACCTGCCCTCCGTGCAGGTCACCTCTCCTCATCCCTTTGGTGCTGTGGCTGGTTGCAAAATTCTTTACGCCTGTCTGCATCGGGTATAGCTATGATTTGCATACCAGCCTGGCTGATTATAATAGACTTAAATAATTCAAATTCATTTAAATATGTGTGGAGTTAGTTGGGCGCTAGTTTTTCCATTGGCATTTGTGTCTATTTTCTGCATTTGCAGGATCATTAAAAGCACTTAAACGTAGTGCTAGGGGCTCGTAAAGCCCGTGCTAGCTTTCTGCATTGGCCTGCCAATCAGTAACTTTAGGGTCCATCCCTAGGGTGCTCAGTTTGCTTGTAAGTTGCCTGTGCAGAACGGTGTCAAAGGCTTTTGTTTTTTTAATATGATTTTTACAATTGTAAACTTAAATAGGAAAAAAATGGGATAACAACTGTGCTATGATTTTTAAAACAAAAAGCTAAAAGGTACTTATAGAATGACATCAAATGTTAAGCATACACAACTATGGTCTTCGATATAAGGCAAGCTTTAATTCTTTTATTTTTCATTTCAACTATTTGTTTTTTTGGTCAGATACGTAGACGTTCGAAAGAAAAATGCAAATTTTACAATGTTTTTGTTTTTATCACTATTTAAAAAAAACCAACCAACCAACCAGAGTGTTTCTCTGTACAGACTTTGGAAGGTATTCTTGCAGCTATAATAAACCACCAAACACTAACTTCTTCCATTAAACTGTTTCACTTTTAATGTATTTAAGTACAGCAAGTATGGCACAAGAAATGTGTTTTAAGTTCAAAGCTGCATATATCCTGCGAATCTAAAAACAATGACCAAAGATCCAGCTGTTGGCCGTAATCCCTAATGTAAATCTTTTGAAACTGTTATGCATATTAATTAACATTATTGTGAATATTTCTTAGCATGTTTAATTGATCAATTAATCATTTTCAAAATACTCATATATAATTTGCTGATTATTTTTACAAATAAAACCACCTTTGTGACAATGGGCAGAACATTTAATATCTTTAATTAAATATTCTGTAATGGAATGACTACATATACATACAACACACAACTGAGTATCTCTGTCTCTCTCTGATATATATCAGGGGGGAGGGGGAGCTATTACCTTTAGAAGCCAAATGCATTTACTTTCATACCATGATGAATTAAATTTATAAGGAGACATTTAGGATTCGCTTTTGGCAAAAGTAGCATGAGTCAAACATGTGAACCACCTGTATTCACGATACCTCACTCACTGTCTGTCCAATACCAGATTTCACTGGATTAACACAATATAGTACCGCTATGATACTGAAGGATTTATGGAGAAGGAATACAGAAGTGAACTCTACAATAGTTTTCCCTAGTTAATATTTGTCATCCTTGTATATAATATTTCTGGTATATACATTCAAAAGATGGCTCATTCCTTAATGCACATATGAACTAGCAAATTTTCAGTGTCTGCTTTGATGGGAACTCAAAGGTTTTCAGTGTGTTCTAAACACTAATTTGAACGCTCAGATTTCAGAACTTTCTCCTCTTTTGGTCAGAACAGTTTCATTTTTGAAGCACATACAGATAAGCAGTTACATTATGAACCACATTTGGTTCGAATGACTTCCCCCTTCGTCAGCTCCATGAAGTGAAAGAAAAACAGAATTAAAGTGACCAGAGAAAGCACATTAAAAGCAAGATAAAAAGGACACACCATTCTGAAAGATGGTAGTAAATATCTGTATTTTTTCCAAAAGAGTAAGGCGTGGTATTTGAGAACTAAAGAAATGCCCTAGTAACTCTGCTACATTCATAGTCTCGACTACTACTCGAGAAAAGGAAAATAATCTGAGGAAATGTGTAAAAGTCCAGACGGCACAAGACCAAAGATAGTGGTCAAAGAAAATACAGTCTGAAGTGCTCAGCATCCAAGAGCTAATCAACTCCATTTTTAATTGGATTTTAAAAAGCTTCAGAATACAATTTAAAAGTTATGTACACCCAAACCCTTGGATAAACTGAGCATGGATTAACCGCGACTAACTGTATCTTCCGGCCTCCGCTATGAGAATGATTATGTGAGCTGTGTTTCACACTGCGCAATCTTCACTCCAGAACACAGACTGCAGCGACTTCTTAAAATATCTTGGCTAATCAAATGTTAGCTTAGTAGGAAATGTTCATGTATCACAAAATAACTGCAGTGTAAAGCACAACTACATTTAAAAAGCAAAAAAACAAACTATGATGTTCTGGGCACACCAAAGCTACTTCCAAATACATAGTGTACAATACGAAATCAAGGAGTTATGAAAAACAATTAAAAGTGTATTACAAAGATACATGAAACAATTCTATCCATGGTATTTTCTCTGTGAAAAATACAGCTATTCAGATAAAATGTACAATTGAAAAATCTCAAAGAAAAAACACAGTACAAAGGAAAATATCTTTTTTCAAAACAGGGAAAATAGTTTAGGTCATTGTTTACAATATAATTTGACACAAAAAGCAGTCATAGGATTGCACCAACTCCATGTCCAGTCTCCTGAACATTATAATAAAAGGAGTCCATAAGACAGAGCAGCACGTACCAGGAAGGACTTCCTTTCCAGTGTTGTCATGCCAGCTCCGCCTACCAATGCACAAGAACCAGTATAAATGCCGAGAAACTGCTCTCCCAACTCTCACCCAGACACAAAGTTTGTTAAAGCATCCTAAGCATTTTCTCTAGAATAGTAAATAAAAATTATTTATGCTTAGTGCATGCTTTATCACTTCCAAATAGAGGCTTTTGAAAATAAAACTAGATGTTCCCTGATAGAAAACAGAAATCACTCCTAAGAAAAAACAGGAAGGACAGAAATACGGTGATTCGAGCTCCATGTCTACAGGAGGTTGAGAGAGCATTGCAAGTTCTTTAGGAGCAGACAAACTCACTGGTGAGGTGGAAACGTGCTGCGTATGTCAACATGTAGCTCTTCCAAGCACCATTTGCTTTTTGTTCCAGAAAAAGGCTAGTTTACAAACACTTCTGCTGCACGTGATTCAAAAGTTCACCAAACTTTTCAAAGAGGTCCTCCACCCATTTTCGATTTTTCATGCACAGCTGTAGTATCTCCTCCTGCCTCAGATCTCTGTTTCCTTTCTGAAGGGAAAGGATCTGAAGAGAGGAAAATTATGTATTAGTTTGACAGTATAAATGCTCACCAACAACTCAAATGCACATGTTAATTCAAAATAGAAAAGCTAAACCCATCTCCCATATAATCCTGCTTCACTAACTTCTCTCATGTAACAAGCCCCAGCACATAAATAGGAGCTAGAGAGAAATCATAGCTAGAAGCCCAGCTAGGGGCTATTTATTTCCTAACAAAGCACTGAGAGTCAGGTAGGTACACGATTTCTTAAAACGTGTGTTTTTTCTTTCTTTTTAAGTGCCGTCATGCCAATGCTTACTCCTGGTGACCCAGCAGCCCCTGGGGTTTCTTGGCAAGGTAGGACCAGAAGTAGATTGTCAGGCCTTTTCTTCCAAGGCAAGGGAGGGCAAGTGACTCGCCAAAGGTCACAAGGAGTATATTTCAGGACATGAATATTCAGGCAGTCTAAGAATAATTTTTTTATCTCTAAATTTAAAGCTTTTTTCAAATCATTTATGCTGAAATGCAGCAGTATGGGTTTATGAGCACAGATAAAGCTGCTTACTTGTAACAGGTGTTCTCTTAAGGTGAGTAATGTTATTGGACAACGATCAAGGAACAGCAATGAATCTAATGTTTCCAGAGCTTTCCTACTGAACAAGTCAGATGCCCTGCATCACAGTAGTTACATGGGGCTCCTCTTAGTTAGCGATAAAGATAAAAACTGGAGACAACTCCTTGGGGAGTTGGGTGAGTGTTGTAAGGACTTTATTTATTTATTTATTTATACATCTTTTCTATACCGCCACTTCCAGAGATCAGTGGCGGTTTACAGGTAACAAACTTTAATAGTAGAATACTATTATTTTACATAGAACAGATTTAGAACAAAGAATATTCAACTATTAAATGTAACTCTAATACAAAAAAGATAACAGGAGAAGTAGGAACGTTTGAAACTGGGTATCCATTAGTTAATGTTTCAAAACATATGTCAACATTAAAGGGATTATTTACATTAGTTACAATTATTTACATTACCGATAAGCAAATTGCATTCAAGAGTAAGATTAACCTAGGTGAGCAATTTGGATGTGAGGGAAATTTTTTATGCCTTGTCTAGGTAGGGTCAGTGAGTGACTGATGTTCGGTGCTTTTCTCTGAGTTTGGATTATCTTCAATTTGGAGGTTATTGTAGTACAGAGTAAATAGATGGGTTTTTAGATTTTTTCTAAATAATTGAAGGTCCTTGATTTCTCTTATTTCAATTGGGAGGTTGTTCCATAACGTAGGGGCGAAGAATGAGAAAGCTGTATTACTTGTCTTCTGACTTGTCTTTCTAAGCCGCGAAGAGAGTATTTCCCTCTCGCGCGGCTTGAAAAGTGAATAGACTTAAGCCGCGCGAGAGGGAAACTCTCTTCGTGGCTTAAAAAGCCCGCCGCTGATGAAGCAGAGTCAGGGCTCTCCGGGCAGAGGGGAAGGGGCCGCGCGACAGCTGATTTTGCTGCTGCAGCAGCAGAAGACAGGTTTTTTAAAAAATCTGACAGTTGATTCTGCCGCTGTCACGGCGGCAGCGGCAGCAGCAGAAGCCAGGTTTTTTTTTTAAATTTACCTGGGCTGATGGGTGGGAGGGGGAGGTGTAGGACTGGAAATGGGCTGATGGGGGTTAGGAAGGACTGGAGGTAGGCTGATGGGGGGAGTTAGGACTGGTAATGAGCTATGGAGGGGCTGACTGAAATGGGGTAATGGGGGTTAGGACTGGAAGTGGGCTAATGGCAGGGGGGGTTTTGACTGGTAATGGGCTATGGTGGGTGCTAGGGCTGGAAATGGGCAGATGGGGGTTAGGACTGGAAATGGGCAGATGGGGGTTAGGACTGGAGGTGGGCTGATTGGGGGGTTAGGACTGGTAATGGCCTATGAGGGGAGGTAAGACTGAAAATGGGGTGATGGGGGGTAAGACTGCAAGTGGGCTATGGGGGGACTAGGACTGGTAATGGGCTATGGGGGGGTAAGACTGAAAATGGGGTGATGGGGGGTAAGACTGGAAGGGGAGGTTAGGACTGGTAATGGGCTATGGGGGGTCTAGGACTGGTAATGGGCTGGGGGGGTTGCTAGGACTGGAAATGGGCTGAGTGGAAGGGGGGCTTGAACTGCAAATGGCTGATGGGGAGGGGGGCTTGGAATGGAAATGGGCTGTGAGGGGAGGGAGCTAGCACTGGAAATGGGCTGAGTGGGGGGGAGCTAGGATTGGAAATGGGCTGATGGGGGGCTAGGATTGGAAATGGGCTGATGGTGAGGCTAGGATAGGACTGGAAATGGACTGATGCAGGGAGTAGAAAGGAGCAGATGCTGGGTGGGGCTGGAACTAGAAGGGAGCTGATGTTGGGGGAGGATTAGAATGGGATGGAGCTGGGAAAGTGAAGTGGAGAGGGGGAAAATATTTTGTCTGGGAGAGAAGACAAATCTACAATTGGCCAGGTATTGGGAGAGTAAATGGTGATTGAGGATGGATGGGTAAAATTTGCGTGGATGAAATAGGAATGAGGAAAGAGCAAAAGGAGAAAGATTAGTATGTTAAAGCAGATGTAGAGAGAATGGAAAAAAAACTAGGAAAGAGAAGAAAGGACAAATGGACAGCAGACGATGGAGAGTTAGCAGAAGACATGAAGAAACCAGAAGAAAGTGGATGGAACAATTGCAACTGAAAAAAAATGCACAAAAGGTAAAAAAATCTCTATTTTGAATTTATTAACTGGAATATGTCAGCTCTGGGAAATGTGCATCATTAACGTTTGCGCTTTGTTTAGTACAAGAGGAAATTAATTTATAGTTTTATTTCTACAGTGTTGTACATTCCAAGTTTGGCTTTTGGGTTCCCAGTTTAATTATTGTCTTCCTGTTTCTAAATCTTTTAGTCTTTCTTTATCCATACTCATTAAGAGGCATGTTTACTAAAAGTTAGTGTATGGTAACATTATGCAAATATTTATGCAAATGAGACCCCTTATGCAAATGAGGCCCTGCATCTTATGCGGCCCCCGGGTTACTTTACAAGTCCTCATTTGGCCCTCAAAGCAATTTGAGTTTGAGACCCCTGCTTTAAGCCCAGCTATACTAACTGCTTTTACACAGCCTCCAGCAACAAATTCTAAAGCTTAATCATGTGCTGAATGAAAAAATATTGTCTCCTTTTTGCTTTAAATGTACTACTTTGTAACTTTACGGCATGTTTAGTCTTTGTTGGATTATTGAATGTTAGATCACTCCATGCTAAAATCTTACTTGTTTGCTAATACCGACCATCAGATTCTTTTTATCACAGAAAACTAGGCTCAAGGAGAGTGAGCCCGCAATACCCCAAGCAGGATATAGATCTTCTCATTTAAAGAGAGGTGCCTCACACCTTAACCTTCAGATCTTAGTCTATTTTATGCACGCTGATGCTCTATTTATTGAGATAGTAGTAATGGTAAATATAGCATTGGTACCTATTAATCATTTAATGTTCTCATTTGCAGTCCTCTTGCCCTGAAAGTGGAATACTGGGAAGAGATTTGTTCAGTGATAGCACATCTGTCAGTACTTTACTCTGAACGGTTTGTTAGGTGATTTTAATATCTATGCAGATGCCTTGTCTAAGCCTAGGAGCAAGGAATTTCTGGCTCTCATGCAAGATCTAGGTTTTAAGCTGCAATTGTGTCAGCTGCCCTTAGCTGTTCTGGCACATGTACTTTTAACCTGGACAGATCATTATTTGATGACCTTTATTTTATTATATTGTAAAGGAAGCCTCCTAGAAAGCTTTGATTTAGGGATCTGTCGGCTTTTTGAATCACTCCTTAAAAGACGAGACCTTTAATGCTCATCTTTCTTACATGTTAGACTTGGAGGGCCCTGTGTAGCTCTAGCTCTACAAGGCAGCATGACAATCCCTAGTATCATCAGGGCTTAGCCCTGTTAAAAACACCAGGTGCTTCAGGCATAGAGATTAAGGCATAGAAGAAAGAAATTTTCTTCTATGGCTTATTATAGAGAACTTTTAATCCATTACCAAAAAGAGGTATCAATATTATTCTAACATGATTATTTCCAGTGGTAATTGCACCAAGAAGCTTCTAGCCTTCAGGGGAGGACTTAGCCAATTACTTTGCTAAGAAAATGAAGGCTATTTGTGCCTAACTCTCCAAAGAAGAAGAAAATCCACTTATATTCAAGCCATTTTTGGAACAGAGTCAGGAAGTCTTAGGTAAGGTGGGCCCTATAGCTACCAACCTTCTAACCAGCCACTAGACATCCATTATAAAGGTCTCAATGGTTGTTCCAGAGATGACCTTTCCTCTGGTTAAAGCCAGTACTACACTGGCTGACTCTTTCCCATCCTCATTATTTAAGAACCCCATGCTGGGTTTGCTTCTCACTATTTGCTGATCGATAGACATTAGCTTCACAGAAGGAACATTTCCAACAAGTTGAAAACAAGCAGTGATTAGACATGGAAATTACACTAACCTGGTAATTGTAGTTCCTGGAGGGTCCAGTTTAGTCCTCCAACATCGGGTAGTGCCCCTCCTCCTGCAGCCGGGAGACTGGACCAATCAAATCTTCTGTAGTATATATGCAGCCGGAGCTCCCAGAAGTCCCCAGTGTACTAGTAACAAAGCATACTTAACGAAGCAACACATTAGATTAACATACAAAATGACCTAATTAAAGAACAATTTGTTCCCCCCCAAGGAATATCCAACCCCCTCCCCAAACGAGGAAGTCAGAACACTGCATTGCGCCGGCACCGACGCCTCAGGAATCAAAACACCGCTCCCCACCAGAAGTTCAGGAGCTGCCTGAACCCCCGAGACAGGGAAGAGCCTCTGCAAAAAACGCGGCTGCCACAGAGGGACCGAACGGCAAGAGGAACCGTCTTAATATCAACCGTTCGGAAAGGCGCGCCGCACCACATTAGCAGATAGTCGGGAGGGAAGGAGGACTAAACTGGACCCTCCAGGAACTACAATTACCAGGTTAGTGTAATTTCCATTTCCTGTTCGGTAATCCAGTTTAGTCCTCCAACATCGGGATGTAACAGAGCAGTTAAGACCGGGCGGGACCTTGCCATCCGGCGCGCAGAACCGCCGAACCAAAACAGGAATCCCGAGCCGCTGACACATCTAAGCGATAGTGTCTACTGAAAGCATGCAGAGACGACCAAGTGGCCGCCCTACAGATATCTGCCGGCGGAACCAGGCTATACTCCGCCCAAGAGGTCGCCTGAGCCCTAGTGGAATGAGCCCTCAGACCCTCCGGAACAGACCGCTGTTGCAACAGATACGCGGACGCGATCGCCTCTTTGAGCCATCTAGCAATGGAGGCTTTAGCTGCCGCTTCCCCTTTACGCGCACCCCCGAAGAGCACGAAAAGCCGGTCAGATTTCCGAAAAGACTCGGTAACCTTTAAATAACGATGGAGCGTACGACCCACATCGAGCCGGAGAAGACCTTTGTCCGTTGACCCGACAGATTGCGAAGAAAGCACTGGAAGAAACACTGCCTGATTCATGTGAAAGGGAGACACCACCTTTGGCAGAAAGGAAGGAACCGGACGGAGAACGATCCGATCCGCGGAAAAAGACAAGAAAGGCTCTCGACAGGACAATGCATGCAGATCTGAAATGCGCCGTGCCGAACAGATGGCTACAAGAAAAAACCGCCTTCAGCGTGAGATCTTTCAGAGACGCCCTGCGCAGGGGCTCAAAAGGTTCACGAACCAGGGCCCTCAGAACTAAATTCAAGTCCCAAGGAGGAACGAAAACTCTGCGGGAGGGCCGCAAATGAAAAACAGCCGTAAGGAATCGGCGTACATCCGGATGAGCCCCGAGCAGACGACCCAAAACCTTGCCGCGGTAACACGAGATAGCCGCCAGCTGGACTTTTAGGGAACTAGCCGCAAGGCCCTTATCGAAACCATCCTGAAGAAAACTTAAAACGACGGGCACGGAAAACCGTCGCCGCCCGGACTCCCCGCCGGGAGCACCAGTCTTCAAAAATCCTCCAAATCCGAACGTAAGTAAGAGAAGTGGACGTTTTCCTCGCCCGCAGAAGGGTAGAAATCACCGCGGGGGAGTAGCCCTTCCTTTTCAGCCGAGCCCTCTCAATGGCCAAACCGTAAGCGAGAATCGATCCACTTGGGGCATCCGCAAGGGACCCTGAAGAAGAAGATCCGGTAGAGCGGGCAGGAGCCAAGGAACGCCGTCGCGCAACCGGACCAGATCGGCATACCAGGGCCTCCAGGGCCAATCCGGGGCCACCAGTAACACGCGACCCCGGTGGCTCTCGATACGTTGTACGACCCGGCCGATCAGAGCCCACGGAGGAAAGACATAAAGAAGACCGGACGTGGGCCACGGCTGAATGAGAGCGTCGAGCCCCTCGGACATGCGCTCCCTTCGCCTGCTGAAGAAGCGCCCTGTCTTGGCTGATTGAAAGGTCGCCATGAGATCCATGATGGGTGGACCCCACCGCCGGACGATTTGTGCGTAAACCTGTGGGTTTAGCTCCCATTCTCCGGGGTCCACCCGCACTCTGCTAAGAAAATCGGCCTGGACATTGTCTACGCCCGCAATGTGAGCCGCCGAGATCGCTGGAAGGCGAGTTTGCACCCAGTTGAACAAGGCCGCCGCTTCTGCCTCCAGGGCCACGCTGCCGGTACCCCCTTGGCGATTGATGTAAGCTACAGTGGACGCATTGTCCGACAGGACTCTCACCGGCCGTCCGAGAACCAGGGTCTCCAGGTCCACCAGGGCTAGCCGGACTGCCCGCAATTCGAGACGGTTGATCGACCAAGAGGCCTCCAGGGGAGACCATTCCCCCTGAGCAAAGCGGAACTCGCAGTGAGCCCCCCAGCCGGTTAAGCTCGCATCCGTCGTGAACGGAACCCACAGAGGAGGCTCCAAGGGAATCCCTCGCGACAGGTTCTCGGCGGAGAGCCACCACCGGAGGGATCGGCGAACCGTCTTTGGGCAAGGCAATCTCTTGTTCAACGAGTCGAACTGGTTGGACCAACGTCGCAGAAGAAGAGCACTCTGCAGCGGACGCATGTGGAAGCGCGCCCAAGGCACCACCTCCAAGGTCGCCGCCATCGTGCCGAGGAGCCGCAGGTACCACCACGCCGACGGAGCTGGCATCCCCCGGAAGAGACGGACCAGAGCCCGCAACGCCAGCACGCGTCGCTCCGGAAGGCACACCAAGCCCCTTGCTGTGTCGAAGCGGACTCCCAGATACTCGAGATCCTGTGTCGGAGACAGACAACTCTTGCATTCGTTCACCACCCATCCGAGGGACCGAAGGAGATCCACCACCCTGCTCGTGACTTGCACACACTCCCGACTGGACTTCGCTCGAATCAACCAGTCGTCGAGATATGGATGGACCAGGATGCCCTCCTTGCGCAACGCCGCCGCGACTACAACCATTACCTTTGTGAAGGTGCGGGGAGCCGTGGCGAGTCCGAACGGCATGGCCTGGAATTGAAAATGGCCCCACGGGAGCGCAAAGCGGAGAGAATCCGTTGATGGGATGGACGGATGGGAATGTGTAAATAGGCCTCTGTAAGATCGAGGGATGTCAAAAATTCCCCTTGACGCACCGCTACGATGACTGACCGCAGGGTCTCCATGCGAAAGTGCGGTACTCTGAGAGCGCGATTCACGCCTTTGAGATCCAAGATCGGACGAAGGGAACCGCCCTTTTTGGGAACCACAAAATAGATGGAGTAGCGACCTGCGCCTCATTCCAAAGGCGGGACCGGAAACACGGCCCCCAGAGAGAGAAGCCGATCCAGGGTCACGCGGATGTCCCGCGCCTTTTGAGCTCCCTTGCTGGGAGACAGAACAAACGAATCCGGAAGTGGGTGCGCAAACTCTAGGGCATAACCTTCTTCTATAATCTGCAGCACCCACCGATCTGACGTAATTTGGGCCCAAGAAGGAAGAAAGTCGCGCAAACGACTCCCGATGACCGGGTCTTCCTCTAGAGCCCGCCTCGTTTCATTGTGGCTTGCGATTAAAGGAAGAGGCCGAGCAAGAGGCGGCTCCGGAGAAGCCCCTTCCCGCTCCTCTGAAACCACGAAACCCTTGATGACGGGTTCCAAAACGGCCGCGCTGCGAAGTCCACAGCCGGGAAGAACGAAATCTGCGCGCATCCCGAAACTGGCCGCGCGCTGAGGTGGACGACCTATTAAGCTTAGGCTTATCCTCTGGAAGCCGACCACCCTTCGACTCACCGAGATCCTTCACCAACTTATCCAGAGCCTCACCAAATAACAACCTGCCCTTAAAGGGTAGTTTACTGAGGCGAGACTTGGAAGAACCGTCGGCCGCCCAATTGCGCAACCAGATGGACCGTCGTGCCGCTACCATGGAAGCCATGCTATTAGCTAGGGAGCGTATTAAATCATAACACAGATCCGCCAAGTAGGCCGATCCCGACTCCACGCGGGTAACGTCCAACAGCCCCTGTTGGTCCATACCGGACCCCGAGCGCAGGTGCTGCGACCATCGCAAACAAGCTCGAGCTACCCACGCCCCACATATAGAAGCTTGTAACGATAAGGCGTTGGTCTCGAAGGCTTGCTTCAACAAATTATCAACCTTTTTGTCCTGAACATCCCTCAGGGCCGCGGCCCCTTCAACCGGGATGGTGGTTTTCTTAGTCACTGCCGAAACGGCAGCATCCACCTGTGGAGACTTAAACAAGTCCCTGTCCTTGTCGGCAAGGGGGTAAAGACGATTCATGGTCCGAATCTCTTTCAAAGCGGATTCCGGTTGCTCCCATTCCGCATGGATCATCTGCTCAACTACTCGGTGCACGGGAAAAACTACCTGGGCATCCCTGACCGCCTGAATGAGAGGATCCTCGAGACCCTCCTCCTCCAGCGGCCGCACCGCAGAGAGGTTAAGTGCTTGGAGAGACTCCGTGACCAAAGGTACCAGCTCGTCCCTTTGAAACACCCGAATGATGCGAGCCTGATCTTCCGGTTCTGGAAGCTCTCCGTCTTCTAATTCCTCCGCCTCAATATCCGGATCCCCCTCAGCCTCGGAATCCGGGAGGCAAAGGGCGTCCTGATCCTGGTCCCCCAACCTGGGCCGCTTGACAGCGGGTTGGGAAGACCGCTGAACCCCCCATGCGGAAGCTGGGGGAAGAGAGGCGGGCCAAGCCTCCGGCAAATGACCAGACCGGCTTAAGCGGAAGGCCTGATGCATGAGAAGAACAAAATCCGGGGAAAAGTCTATAGGCGACGCCACCATAGCCGCCTGCTGGAGCTCAGGGACCGACGTATTAGACGCCGGGCCCAGACCAGAAGGAAGGATGCTCGGTGAAGGGACACTGTCCCCCGAAAGAGAAGGGTCGCCGGGCACATGCTGTTCCTTAATTTCAATAGGCAGCTCCAGTTCTGAAGAAACTGCAGCACAGCTCTTACAGATTCCAGAGTCAGTCATTGTACCTCTGCGGGAGCCACAAATTACACACTGAGGTTTGGCAGCCATGCCAAGGCCACCTGCCCTCAGGGAAAAATAAGGCAACAGGAACAGGGAAGCCCACACCAAGGGGACTAACCTTATTCAATTCAGCACAGTATTAAATTTAAAACCCTTTTTTTTTTTTTTTTTTTTTACAGTAAACAAAATACTCCCCAGAATCCTAGGGGTGCCCTGAGCAAAATCGCCAGCAAAAGAAACCCCAAAAACACCAGGGGAACCCGTGCGCAAGTGTTAAAAAGTGCCCTTAAAAAGCACACTTTAGAAATCCAAAATGGCCGCCGCACTTTTTCACCCGCGGTAAAAACGGCGCGAAAATACAAAGGTACCCAAATAATATGGAAAAGAAAGAAAACGACCCTCTAATAAAGGGCAAGCGAAAAAAAAAGGCAGGAAAAAAAGTGCAATTTGGAAGCCAGGGGAGCCGACAGAGCCTCTGCCCAAGCAAAGAACAGAGAGCTGAAAGCTTAAAACAAGGAAAATTCCTACCAGCTCTGGGAACAGCAAGGAACTCAGCCCACTTCTCCAAGTGACAGGCAATGTTGCAGCCGGTATGGCTCTTCCCCGAACAGCCTTGGGGAGAGCTCAACCCAGGCTTCAGAGATTCCCAGGCAGGAAGGCAGGAGCCCAAGGCAGGTCTGGCTTTCCCCAGATAGTCCCCTGTGTCTTTTTTTTTTTTTTTTTAAAGATACAGCTACCTAGCAAAGGAAATAGAACATAAAGGACCAGAAATAAACCCCAAAAGAACTAACTAGTGTTGCTCCTTCAAGTGTCACTTAGCGTGCCCAGCAGGGGCACAGAAGTCCTCCAGCTGCAGGGAGACTGGACACACTGGGGACTTCTGGGAGCTCCGGCTGCATATATACTACAGAAGATTTGATTGGTCCAGTCTCCCGGCTGCAGGAGGAGGGGCACTACCCGATGTTGGAGGACTAAACTGGATTACCGAACAGGAACTACCATTAAAGATCTCCTATTTCTAACATTCCCTTTTTCTCTAAGCGGTCAAAAAGTTTCTTTAATCAACTCAATAGCTTTATTGAAAAAGTACATGGTCTCCACCCATTCCAATCAGGGTTTCAACCAGGATGCAGCTCAGAGATAGTTCTTGCCTTTATCCTCAGTGACATTTTGACAGAAATTGATGGAGACAGAGCCATCATCCTCGTTTCCCTTGATTTCTCTTCAACATTTGACTTGGTGGACCATAAATTGTTACTCTTAAGGCTTTATTAAGTTAGCTTGCATGGCAAGGTCCAAAAGTGGTTTTCATCGTAGAATCCAGAACATTTTCTGCGAGCCATGACAATTCCAAATCTTCAATTAAAAATCTACTTTATGGTTCCCCCAAGGGATCAGTGATTGCCCCTACCCTGTTCAATCTTTTTATCAGCCTGTTAGATTCTCCAATCTAAACCATGGGTGTATCTAACTATAGTTATGTTAATGACTTCCAGCTATTATACTGATCCTATCAACCCTGGCATCACAGAACTCAACACCTGTTTGAATGCTGTCTCAAAGTAGACAGACCACCTTGATTAGGGAAACTTGCTATATAGTGGAACTACTCACTTGAATATCAAAAGGCCACAGAATGTACAAAATACAGCAGTCAAACTCTTATATGCGGCTTAAAAAAACCTGCGTTTCTAAGCACTGGCTTCCACTTCTATATGGTATCCCTTTTAAGAGTCTTTTATAGGCATGCAAGGCACTAAATCAAGTAACACAGTTTATCTTGCAAACTACTTATTCCAAAAGCTTTGTTCTGCCAAACAAGATCATAGTATAAAAACCAATATTTTCTTCCCCAAGTTGGTTTTTTTTTTTTTTTTAACTTGCTTGGAATCTATGCATCGGATAGCATATATTTTATTATAGCTCCCTGCTTAAGAAACTTGCTCCCAACTGACCTGAGATTCAAATTCAAGAAAGCGTAGTTACTCACCTGTAACAGGTGTTCTCCAGGGACAGCAGGAATCAGTCCTCACATATGTGACTCCCTAACTATAGGCTACCGAGAACCAATAGCTGAAAATGGCTCCCTCTAGAAGAGCCGCAGCAATAGGATTTTTCTCAGAGAACGCAACCCCCCCCCCTGTAGCCTGACACCAAAGGGTCAGAGGGTAGGAGTTGCCTAAACCTCGAATAGGTTATGGAGTACCACCTGACCAAAAACACTGTCCCGCCGGGACTCTCTCTCTCCAGGCAGTAATGGGCTGCAAACGTCTGCCTTGAAGACCAAGTTGCGGCCCGGCAGATGTCTGCCAACGGAACAGAGCGGTGGTTAGCCACTGATGCAGCCTTAGCCCTGACAGAGTGGGCTGTGATTCGGCCCTGCAGCTCGAGGTCAGCTGCCCTGTACGTCCAGGTGATGTAGTCTGCCACCCAGGTGGATAACGTGCACTTGGAGACAGGTAGACCCAGTTTACTAGGGTCATAAGAAACGAAGAGCTGGGAAGCCCTCCGATGTCCCCGCGTACATTCCAGGTAGAAGGCGAGTGCCCTCTTACAGTCCAGGGTATGTAGAACCGCTTCTGCCCTGCTGGTATGTGGCCTGGGGAAGAAGGTTGGAAGAACCACCTCTTGGTTAAGGTGAAACGAGGAAACCACTTTTGGGAGTAACTTGGGGCGAGTACGTAGGATCACCCTGTTTTTGTAAAACCGTGTATACTGTCTATCCAATACTAACGCTTGCAGCTCGCTCACACATCGAGCAGACGCGAGTGCCACCAAAAAGAGTGCTTTCCAGGAAAGGAAGCGGAGATGACAGGTGGACATTGGTTCAAAAGGTGGGCATGTAAGCCGCTGCAAGACCACATTTAAGTCCCACTCTGTAGCCGGTGGGCGAACCGGAGGCTTCAAGAGTAGGTGGTCATGTGGTCCAGGAGGCGTAGGAAGAGCCTTGCGGAGACTTGAGGTCTGTTCTGGACCTGCTGGACCAAGTCCAGCAAGCGCCCTGCCCTGTCCAGCGGTAGGTAAGCCTTGCCTGAATTGTGTCTAGTCTTGCCCCTATGAACTCCAAGTTCTGAGTGGGGAGTAAAGTGGACTTTTCGTGATTTATCACAAACCCTAGGTGCTGGAGCAGGGTGACTGTGCGAGCAGTGGCCTGCTGTGCCTCCTGCGCCAATTGGCCCCTTTTGAGCCAGTCGTCCAGGTATGGAAAATCGAAGACACCTTGGCTTCTGAGGAAGGCCGCCATCACCGCTAGGCATTTGGTAAATACTTTGGGAGCGGAAGCTAGACCAAAGGGAAGCACCTTGTACTGGAAATGGTTTCCTCCGACCGCAAATCTGAGATATTGTCTGTGGTCTGGGTGTATGAAGATGTGAGTATAAACATCTTTTAAGTTTAAGGAGCATAGCCAGTCTCCCTGGTGGAGGTAAGGCAATAGGGTCCCAAGGGAAAGCATCATGAACTTCTGCCTCACCAGGAACTTGTTCAGATTTCACAAGTCTAGGATGGGGTGAAGGCCTCCTTTTCTTTTTGGTATGAGGAAATACCTGGAGTAGAAGTCTTGCCCTTGCAGGTGGTGGGGCACCGGTTCCACCACCTGATCCTTTAGCAGACCTGCCAACTCCTGCAGGAGGAGGTTCCTGTGAAGAGGGTGCCTGAGAGGCTCTCCTAGGAAAAAGGAGGTGGGCACCTGGTTGAAATGAAGTAAACAGCCCTGCTGGACTATTTTCAAAACCCAGGCGTCGGTAGTAATGGCTGGCCACCTGTGAGTGTACAGGGTCAGCCTTCCTCCTGTGCAGGGCCAAACCACTGGTGGGAGAGGAGCTATGCACTGGGAGTCAAAAACCCCCTCCCGGCTGGGTAGGAGCCGGAGCTGGAGGCTTGGGGGTCTTCGGCTTACGTGGGCCATGCTCCTGTCCCCTGGCCTGCTGCCCCTGTTGGGGAGCTGGGGTAGCCTGGTAAGTGGGGTAGTTTCTGTAAGCCACACCCTTCCTCGGGAAAAAGGGCTTTTTCCCCAAGGCCTTCTTCTTGTGAGAAGGTGTAGATGTCTTCTTCGACAACCTTGTCCGGGTCAAGTACTCGGACTCTATTTCTGCAGCTTTTTCAGTCATGGGTTTGCCGAAGAGGTTGTCTCCTTGGCACGGGACATCGACCAACTTGTCCTGAACCCATGGCTCCAGGTCCGATGACATGAGCCAGGCCTGACGGCGTGCACTGATGCCGGCCGCGGCTACTCGGGCCGAAACCTCGAAGCCGTCGTAAGCTGCTCGAAACATGAACTTCGAGCACTCTCTGATCCCTGTGGACAAGGCTTTGAAGCACTGCAAGGATTCCTTGGAGAGACCAGCTGAGAACCAGGCAATCTCCTTTGCCAGGTCCTGCAAGTACATGCCCATGTACAGCTGGTACGTTTGGACACGGCATGACAGCATCGAGCCCTGGTAGCACTTTCTGCCGAGTGTGTACAGGTTCCGAACCTCCCGGCCGGGAGGCACCAAGAAGTGCATCTTTTGGCTTTTTAGCCATTGCATGGCCGATTCCACAACCATGGAGTTGTGTGGCAGCTGGGCTTTCTGGAACCCAGGACTCTTGCGGACTCGATAAATGGAATTGACCTGCTTGCTGAGCACTGGAATCGAGACCGGGGACTACCACATGCGGAGCATCAGCCATTCCAACATCGGAGACACCGGTACAGTAAGGGCCTCCTTCGGGGGAAGAGTCATACTGGAGGGCATCGAGCTCCTCGGCTTGGCATCCGCAGGGAATGCCAAAGCCTTGGCCATGTCCCTGACGAAGTCCGAGAACCGAGTGTCCTCTGGAGGGGACCTATTCTGAGGCTCCGAACCCAGAGAGTCCGATGGGATACACCGGGTTCGGTAGGTGTCTGGGGAGTCTTCCTCCTCCATCTCCCACGCCGAGTCCTTGATGGGCTCCGGCCTCGAGCCCGACCACCCCGACGCCGAGGGCACCAGTGGCGACGACCTCGGTCCCGAACGGGAGGTCGAGGGGGACCTTGGCTGAGGATCGACTCGAGACCTGATTGACTCGAGGATCGGCTTGGCCACCGGTGTCGACTTCGATGTCGAAGTCCCGGTGGTTGGGGTGGATGGACCGTTGAGACCGGTTATCAGCGCCTGCTGCTGTTCCATGAAGGCAGCCATGCTGCTCTCCAAGGCCGCCAACCTGAGACCGAGCTCAGAAGGCTCCGCAGCTCCTGGCTGATGCCGGCTCTCCAGAAGGAGAGTCCACAAGGACAACAGAAGTTACCTTGTCCGACGTCTCCGGCTCCTTGCGAGATTGTTTAGCCGGTTGCTCCGACTCCGAGGACCCAGGGCAGCGGTCCAGGCTCCACGGCTTGGAACCCGAGGGCCCAAGCCGTTCAGAGGCATCCAGCGATGCCGCCCTCACGAGTCTTTTCTTCCTCCGGTGTTCCCTGGAAGGAGACCCCCGCTCAGAAGACACAAGACGATGTTCGGGCTCCGAGTCCCGAGATGTCGAGGCTTCTGACGATGTCCGGACCTGGGCGGAGGCGGACTCAGGAAAAATCCTGTCACGTTGATGCTGCCTGCTCTTCAAAGATTTTGAAGACATCTTACCACACGGCCCACAAACCATCAGATCATGGTCAGGGCCGAGGCATCGGAGGCAGCAGTTATGTGTGTCGGTAAGAGACATCAGCTTCTTACACCGATCACACTTTATAAACCCGCTGGCAGCCATTGGGGGAAAAAGGGCCCCTACGAGGTCAAACGGGCTGCCAGTGAAAAATAAAAAGAGCGCGAACACTAGTCACGAAGGACAAAAACGAAAAATATGACCGGACTCGATACTGGTTTACCGAGCCGAAGGCAGGAAGGGGCAACGGTGTTGAACCGGGAAGCTGAAAGAAATAATTCAACTTTTCTACTTTTTCCACGGTGAAAACGGGACCGCGTCCGTTGGGCTCCGCAGAATAAAGACTGAGCAAGATGGCACCCTTGGGCGGGAAGGGGACCGCGCATGCATGATGCGATCCCAAAGGCTTTCTTTCATTTGGGGAAATGCTCCACACGAGGGCACAGTCGGCGCCGATGTCACCCATATGTGAGGACTGACTTCCTGCTTGTTCCTGGAGAAAAAATTTAACTTTGTATTTTGCCAAAACATTTGAAGCCATACAGATTTCCAGGACTTCTAGTTCCATTACCTGTTTTACCCAAATTCCCCTTGCACAGTCCAGTAAATGTCCTTTGTCCTAATTACTGGTCTCAGTCTGTTATTTCCCTGTTATGCTATCTTATTTAAAATGAACTGTTTTTGTAACTATATTTTTAAATTCTCTTTATACACCACTCTACTGTAAAGCATAGTTACTCACCTGTAACAGGTGATCTCCGGGAACAGCAGGAATTTAGTCTTCACATATGGGTATCATCGGAGCCTGCGCGGGAACGCTCCCTAGGGTTCAATTAAAAAGCTTTTGGGAGCATCCCACAGCGCCTGGGTGCTGCCTTCCCGCCTTTCCCAACTGCCTCTCTCCAGTTGAGTTTTAAAGCTGAGACAAAGAGAGAGAGAGGGAAAGAGAAAGACAGAGAGCTACAACTCCTAGGGGAGGTGGGTGGGTTGTGAAGACTAAATTCCTGCTGTTCCCGGAGATCACCTGTTACAGGTGAGTAACTATGCTATCTCCAGGAACAAGCAGGAATGTAGTCTTCACATATGGGGACTCCCTAGCTTTAGATGCCAGGGAGAGACCCCAGACGTTGTGTGTCCCTAAGAAAGGGCTCCACTTCCCCCCTTGGATCTCTGGCATCCCACCAGGGATGGCGGGTAGGAGTTGATTAGGTATGGAACAGGTGTTGGAGAACAGCCTGACCAAACAGGGCATCCCGGTGGGAGTCCTTGTCCAAGCAGTAATGGGCTGTGAAGGTATGAACCGAGGCCCAGGTGGCTGCTCGACAGATGTCGTCGATAGACACTGTAATGCAGCGAGGGCTGATGAAAGTCCAGAGGAGAAAAAAGAAGCTGTTTTTCAGAGAAAAAAAAGATGTGCAAAAGTTGCAATATTCGCAGGAACCAGCTAGAGGGAGCAGGAGGGCATTCAGAGAGACTGAAGGGCCACGCCCAGCTGGTCACGAGGAACTGACAACCAGCTCCCAATCCTCAAAGGCAGGAGTGCTTTATAAGGGGAGAGTGGAAGACTGGAGGAGAGAGAGGTTGAAGTGGAAGCCTGATTTCTCCGGATCTAAAGGATCACCAGGAGTGAGAGGTGACTCACCAGGAGCTGAGGGAGGACCTAAGGAGGGACCAGCTCAAGCTAGAGAGAGCCGTTTGCCCGAAGAGGCAAAAGCACTGCACTAATTGCAAGCCGAAGCCAAAGGAGAATCAGCTGGGGAAGCTAAGCCACGCTGAGCAGGAAAGCCAGGAGCTGGGCTTATGCAGAAGCAGACGCTTACCAGGAGAATGGGTTCAAAGGCTGCAAGGTAAACCAAACTTTCAAAGAAAAGGATTTCATCAAGCTGCTGACTGTGAGAGGCAAGCAATTGTAGAAAGCCATTTACCTGCTTGTTGCTGCAATACAAGGTATGATAAATATATGCCTATGAAGAAAGCTATAAATGTTAAAGACTATGGTAAAGCTACTATAAAACCTCTAAGAAGAGAAAACACATTTAACCCTAATACAGCACGTGGCCGACGCCCTAGGCTAGGCCAAGGACATTGGCAAGTACTGCAAGAGATATACAAAACCTCTGGAGGTGTTTCCCAAGAAACTAGGGATACAGAGTCAGACATATCTGATTATGAGCCAATGCAAGTGGAACTGGCAGGAGAATTATCAGACCAGGAAATGGATTGTACTCTGTGTTTCTGGTAGCATAGAGTCTTTGCCAGACTTGTGAATTGCTTGAACTGCCAACCGAGCATTCTTTAATTGAAACCCAACAATTGGAACCACTGTGTAAAGGGAATAAAAGCCTTCTTTTTCCCACCACTCTGCTTTAATGGTTTCTTTAAAGATTGGAGCTAAAAACTACAAGGACCAAGTGCCTTTTGGCCCTTAAAAGACTCTCCTATCTTAATATTAAAAGTTTTATGTCCCACCTGCCCTGGCGTCCACTGGCCACCAGGGAGGCGTGCCGACAACACAGAGTGTAGATGAGCCATTGAAGCTGCCATGGCTCTCACATTGTGAGCTGTGACATGTCCCTCCAGAGGAAGATTCTTACTCTGATAGGCAAAGGAAATACACTGAGCAATCCAGCTAGACAGTGTTCTCTTGGAGAGTGGAAGTCCCAAATGAGAAGGATCAAAAGCAACAAAGAGTGGAGAGGACTTTCTATGTTGCTGTGCTCTTTGTAAGTAAAAAGCTAAAGCTCTAAGTATGAAGATTCCTCTCTGCATTTGATGCATGAGGCCTTGGAAAGAACACAGGTAGGTAGACTGCTTGGTTTAGATGAAAAGGCGAGACCACCTTTGGCTTAAAGTGTGGATGAGTCCTAAGGACTACCTTGTCATGATGGAACCTTGTATAAGGTGGATCAGCCACCAGTGCCTGCAACTCACTGATGCGACGTGCTGATGTGATTGCAATGAGAAAGATAAGCTTCCAAGAAAGGAATTTCAAGGAGGTAGTAGCTAAAGGTTCGAAAGGTGGCTTCATAAGCTGACCAAGAACCAAGTTTAATTGTGATGCCACAGGTGGTGGCCTAATGGGGGGCTTAGTTAACAGAAGGCCTCTCATAAATCTAGCTATAAGAGGATGAGAGGAAATAGGTTGTCCATTCAGAGGCTTGAAGGAAGCTGCAATAGCACTCAAATGGACTCTTACTGAGTTAGTCTTAAGTCCTGCACTGGATAAATGAAGGAGATACTCCAGCAATGATTCCAGAGGTATCGCAAGGGGATTAAGACCCTTCTGCGAGCACCATATGGTAAACCTCTTCCACTTAAAAGCATAACAGCGTCTTGTGGAAGGCTTCCTGGAAGCATAAAGGATATCCTTTACTTGCTGAGAGAGGTTAAGATCATGGAGATCTAGGACTTCAGCAACCAAGCCCTGAGATGCAGAGACTGGGGATTGGGATGCCATAACATTCCGTCCTCCTGAGACAGGAGATCTGGAGCCGATCCTAACTGCAGGAAGGGAGCTTGAGAGAGATGTAGAAGCAGAGGGTACAACACTTGCCGTGGCCAATGTGGCGCTATGAGAATCATACGCCCTCTGTCTCTCTGAAGCTTGAATAGGGTTTTGGGAATTAGGGGAATGGGTGGAAAGGCATAAAGGAAGTGAAGGAGAAAAGCATCCCTGGCCTGAGAGCCCTGAGCCGGAATTCTGGAACAGAACCGGGGAAGTTTGGCATTCCACGGACTTCCAAAGAGGTCTATCTCCGGGGTTCCCCAAATTTGAAAGATCTTGGCTACCTGGTCTGCATGTAGAGACCATTCGTGTGGAAGCAGAACTCTACTGAGTCTGTCTGCCCAAGAGTTTTGTATGCCTGGAAGATACACTGCCAGGAGATGAATCTGATGCTCTCTGGCGAGGGCCCATAATCGCAAAGCTTCGTTGCAAAGCGACAGAGAGCCTGTTCCCCCCTGCTTGTTCACATAGAACATGGCTACCTGATTGTCCATATGAATGAGGACTGTCTTGTAGCTGAGCAGGGTGTGGAACATTCGAAGAGCAAGGACGATTGCTCTGAGCTCTAAGAGACTGATATGTAGATGAGTCTCCTGTGGAGTCCAGGTGCCTTGGGTGGAGAGGTCTTGCAGATGAACTCCCCAACCCACTGGTGTTGCATCTGTTGTGAGAGTTGCTTGGTGTAAAGGTTGTTTAAATGGGGACCCCAGCAACAGGTTCTGAGCGGACTGCCACCATTGGAGAGACAAAATAAGGCGACTTGTGTTTGCTATTTTGTCTGACAGGCACCCTGATGCCCAAGTCCATTGAGTGGATAAAGTCCACTGAGCTGCTCTCATATGGAAGCGAGCATAAGGGACCACATGCACTGTAGATGCCATGTGGCCTAGTAGCTGTAACATCTCTCGAGCAATGAGATGAGGTCTTAGTACTGCTTGAGAAGCTAACTGCACTATGCGAAGGCAACGGAACTGAGGAAAATAGGCCCTTGCTTTTTTGGTATCCAGTAAAGCTCCTATGAACTCTAGAGATTGAGTGGGAGTTAGACTGGATTTTGGGATGTTTATGACCAGACCCAAATACTGAAGGATACGCATTGTGCAAGATAGGGAAGTCCTGGCCTCTGACTCTGATGGGGTTCGAATGAGCCAGTCGTCTAAGTAGGGGAAGACGAATATGCCTAGGGTGCGGAGAAATGCTGCTACCACAGCCATGCATTTCGTGAACACTCTTGGTGCTGAGGTCAGGCCAAAAGGAAGCACCCTGTATTGGTATTGCTTTCCTTGAAAAAGGAACCAAAGGAACTTTCTGTGGGTTGGATGGATGAGAATATGAGTGTACGCATCCTTGAGATCTAGAGAACAAAGCCAATCCTTACTCTGAAGGTATGGCAGCAGAGTTCCCAGAGAAATCATCTTGAATTTCTCCTTGACCAGGAATTTGTTCAATTCTCTGAGGTCCAAAATAGGCCTGTGTCCCCCTGCTTTCTATGGGATAAAGAAATAGGGGGAGTAAAACCCTGTACCCTGTTGAGGAATGGGTACTTCTTCTATTGCCCCTTGGGCAAGAAGCATAGTGACCTCTTGATCTAATAGGTTGATGAGAGAGGTCTGAGAATTGAACTGTCTTACCATTGTGGGAGGGGGCATGCTCATAAAATGGAGCTTGTACCCCTCCTTTATGATGGAGAGTGTCCAATGCTCTGCTGTTATCTGCCCCCATCTGGGGGCAAAGTGACACAACCTTCCTGGAATGGTGGAAGGCTCTGGTCCACTGAGAGCCAGGAAGGCTAAGTTCTCTAGATGAAAGTCAAAGGCCTTGCGGAGGATGAGACTGCTGAGACGGTTGAGGCTTAACAGTCTTTGCTTTCCTTTGTTTGGGTGGTTGCTGACTTTTCCGGCCAGGTTGACCTGCAGAGCGTCCCTGCTGGGAATAAGCAGCATAAAACCTTTTCTTTTTGGAAAAGAATGTTTTGAACATAGAAACATGATGACAGAAAAAGACCACATGACCTATCTAGTCTGTCCTTCCATAACTACAACAGTCCACTTTTTACCTTTAGAGATCCTCTGTGTCGGTCCCATGCTTTTTTGAATTCAGTTACTGTCCTCATCTCTACCACCTCCACTGGGAGACTATTCCATGGATCCACTACTCTTTCTGTAAAGAAATATTTCCGCATATCACTCCTGAATCTTTCTCCCTTCACCCTCATCCCATGTCCCCTCATAGCAGAACTTGCTTTCAATTGAAAGAGGCTCTCTCCCTGAACATTTATGCCACGGATGTATTTAAAAAAATCAGGCGTTCAATGTAACAAAAAAGCGTAGTTACTCACCTGTAACAGGTGTTCTCCAGGAGCAGCAGGAATCAGTCCTCACATATGGGTGACGTTGGCGCCGACGGAGCCCTCGCGGAGCAATTTTCCCCAGCTTTCAAAGAAAGCCTTTGGGAATTGCAGCGCGCATGCGTGGTCTCCTTCCCGCCCAAGGGTGCCATCTTAGCCAGTCAGATGACATAGCTAAAAAGACAGCGTAAAATATGCAAAAAAACTAAAGCAGATAATCGCAACTCCAAGGGGAGGAGGGAGGGTTGTGAGGACTGATTCCTGCTGCTCCTGGAGAACACCTGTTACAGGTGAGTAACTACGCTTTCTCCAGGACCAAGCAGGAAGTCAGTCCTCACATATGGGACTCCCAAGCTTAAGGCTACCGGAGACCCTAAGCACAAAAATGAGCTCCCTCTAGCTCAGCGGCACAGAAGGAAGGAATCTTCACTGAATTATTATCCACCGGTAGCCCTCATCCGGGATGGAGGGTAGGAGTTGCTCAAACCTCGAAGAGATTTCGGAGGACTGCCTGTCCGAAAGCACTGTCCCTGCGGGACTCCCTCTCGAGACAGTAATGGACCGCAAAAGTCTGGCTCGAAGACCAAGTAGCGGCCCGGCAGATGTCTGCCAGTGGAACAGAGCGGAGGTAAGCCACTGACGTAGCCTTCGCCCGAACACAATGAGCCGTGACTCGACTTTCTAACGAGAGTCCAGCTGCCCCATAAGCCCAAGCGATACAGTCAGCAACCCAGATGGACAGAGTACGCTTGGAGACCGGGAGCCCCAATTTATTGGGGTCAAAAGACACAAAGAGCTGAGCAGCTTTGCGGTGCTCCCGCGTACAGTCAAGGTAGAAGTTCAACGCCCTTCTACAATCCAGGGTATGCAGGACCATTTCAGCTCGGCTGGAGTGTGGCCTGGGAAAGAAGGTCGGAAGTACCACCTCCTGATTGATGTGAAAAGGGGAGACCACCTTTGGAAGAAATTTAGGGTGAGTCCGTAGGACTACCCTATTTTTGTAGAACCGAGTGTAAGGGGGATCAGACACGAGGGCCTGCAATTCACTTACGCGTCTAGCGGAAGTGAGGGCTATCAGGAATAAGGTTTTCCAAGACAGAAAACGGAGAGAGAGAGCAGGTAGCCATAGGTTCAAAAGGCGGACAGGTGATCCGCTGTAAAACCACATTCAGATCCCAGTCAGGTGCTGGCGGGCGCAGAGGTGGTTTAAGTAGAAGGAGACCTCGGAGAAACCTTGCCACGAGAGGGTCGCTGGAAAGAGGTCTGCCGTTCACCGGCACATGATGTGCTGAAAGAGCACTGAGGTGAACTTTGACGGAGTTGGACTTAAGTCCCATATTAGAGAGGTAGAGCAAGTACTGCAAGATCACCGACACCGAGCAGGAGAAGGGATCCTGAGACTGCTGGGCACACCAAACGGAAAAGCGACGCCATTTAAGGGCGTAGCATTTGCGGGTAGAAGGTCGCCGAGAAGCTAGGACGACCTCTTCCACCTCTGCCGGCAGGAGAAGGGGAGCAAGGACTACCCTTTCAGCCGCCAGGCCATTAGATTGAGAGATCTGAGGTTGGGGTGTAGCAGGGACCCCTGATCCTGGGTTAGGAGATCCGGTTAAAACCCCAGAGGGAACGGATCCTCTACCGCTAATTGCAATAGGAGTGGAAACCACGGCTGCCTGGGCCAGCGAGGAGCCACCAGGATCATGGAAGCTTTGTCTCGGAGAACCTTGAAAAGAGTTCGAGAGACTAGCGGGATGGGAGGAAAGGCATAGAGAAGGCTCTCCGACCATGAGAGTAGAAAAGCATCTGCCGCTACTCGAAGGGGATGTGGCTGACGAGAGCAGAAGCGAGGAAGTTGCCGGTTGAGAGGACTGGCAAAGAGATCCATCGTGGGGAGGCCCCACTTCAGAAACAGTTTCTGAACTACCAAGGGATCCAGACGCCACTCGTGCGGCTGGAGTATCCTGCTGAGTTTGTCCGCCAGGCAATTTTCTTGGCCTGGGAGATAAACTGCCTTGAGAAGAATGCCGTGACTGACGGCCCAAGAGCAGAGCCTCTGAGCTTCTCGGCAGAGAAGGAAGAAGCCCGTGCCCCCCTGTTTGTTCACGTAGAACATGGCAACTTGATTGTCCGTCTGGACAAGGACGGACTGGTGAGAAGTCAGGTGGGAGAAAGCCTTGAGCACGAGACGGATTGCTCTGAGCTCCAGGAAGTTGATCTGCTGAGCAGACTCCCACGCGGTCCAGAGACCTTGAGTACATGCCCCTTGGCAATGTGCTCCCCAACCTAGGAGGGAAGCATCGGTCGTCAGCACTTGAGCCGGCTGAGGCGACTGAAAAGGCATTCCGAGCACCAGGTTCGGCCGATGAAGCCACCACTGTAGAGAAGAGGCCAGCGGCCCGGAGATGCGCACTAAGTCGGCTAGTCCGCCGGTGGCTTGTTGCCACTGCTTGCGAAGGCACCATTGAGCAGGCCGCATATGTAGGCGGGCATTGGGGGTCACGTGGACGGTGGAAGCCATATGGCCGAGTAGTTTCAGGAAGCGCCTGGCAGAGACCAGGGACTGGCTGCGAAAACGGCCGGCTAGGTCCATGAGCCGTTGAGCCCTGTCGAGAGGCAGGAAAGCTCGTGCCTGAGGAGTGTGCAGTCTTGCGCCGATGAACTCGAGATCCTGTGAAGGGAGCAAAGTGGACTTTGCAAAGTTTATGACAAAGCCCAAGTACTGCAGAAGAGTCACCGTGCGGTGTGTGGCATTGGTGACTGCCGGAGAGGACGATGCTCTGATGAGCCAGTCATCGAGGTACGGAAAGACAGAGGCCGTGAAGCCGGAGATAGGCCGCCACCACCGCGAGACATTTTGTGAAGACTCGTGGTGCGGAGGATAGGCCAAAGGGCAGTACTCTGTACTGGTAATGATTTCCTGCCACCACAAACCGTAGGTATTGGCGGTGGCTTGGGTGGATGAGGATGTGCGTGTAGGCATCCTTTAGATCCAAGGAGCATAGCCAATCTCCCTGCTGGAGGTAGGGCAGAAGGATTCCAAGGGTAAGCATCTTGAACTTTTCCCTCACGAGGAACTTGTTGAGGTTGCGCAAGTCCAGGATGGGTCTGAGGCCTCCTGTCCGTTTTGGTATCAGGAAATACCTGGAATAAAAGCCTTGACCTCTCAGGTGGTGGGGCACCGGTTCCACAGCCTGTTCCTGAAGAAGACTTGCTAACTCCTGAAGGAGTAAGTCCCTGTGCAGAGGGAGTCGTGGAGGCTCTCCCGGGAAATAAGAGGGAGGGACCTGATGGAAGTGGAGAAGATATCCTTCTCTTACGACTTGAAGCACCCAGGCATCTGAAGTGATTGTGGACCACCTGTGTGCGAAGTGAACCAGCCGGCCTCCGGTGCTGGGAGGAGCCAGCGGAGGGGGAGAGGCTATGCTGAGGAAGTCAAAAAACCCCACCCTGCTGAGCAGGGGCTGGTGGTGCAGGCTTGGGGGCTTGCTGCCTACGGGACCCGTTACCCCGTCCCTTGGCCTGCTGGCCCTGTTGGGGAGCTGCGGAGGCCTGATATTGTGGGTAGTGTTTATAGGCAGCCGCCTTTCTCGGGTAAAAGGACTTCTTTCCCGAGCCCTTCTTTTTCTGGGAAGGGGCGGAGGTCTTCCTAGAAAGCCTAGTCCTGGTGAGAGTCTCCGTCTCGATTTGTGCAGCCTTTTCAGCCATGGGCTTGCCAAAGAGGTTCTCACCTCGGCAGGGGACATCGACCAACTTGTCCTGCACCCAGGGTTCCAGGTCAGACGACTGAAGCCAAGCTTGTCGGCGGGCACCGATGCCAGCTGCGGCCACGCGAGCCAATGCTTCAAAGCCATCATAGGCTGCTCGGGACATGAATTTGGAGCATTCCCGAATACCAGTTGTCAAGGCCAGGAACCTCCGCAAAGGTTCCTCGGACAGTCCAGCGGAGAATCCGGCTATCTCTTTAGCCAGGTCTCGGAGATACATGCCCATGTATAGCTGGTAGGTCTGGACACGACAAGCAAGCATAGAGTCCTGGAAACACTTCTTACCAAGGCCATCCAGGTTACGGGCCTCCCTACCAGGAGGCACCGAGGAGTGCATCTTTTGGCTCTTAAGCCTATGCATGGCCGATTCCACTACCATGGAATGGTGTGGCAGCTGTGCTTTTTGGAAGCCAGGACTCTTGCGGACTCGATAGATGGAATCGACCCGCTTGCTTAATACCGGCGACGAGGCCGGACTCTCCCACATACGGAAGAGCAGTCGTTCCAGCATGGGAGGAACCGGTACAGTAAAGTGCTCCCTGGCGGGAGAGTCGTACTGAAGGGCGTCGAGCTCTTCAGCTCAAGGCTCCTCCTCGGGATCCGCAGGGAAGGCCAAAGCCTTGGCCATATCCCTGACGAAGTCCGAGAACCGGGCATCCTCCGGAGGGGACTGCTTCCGAGGTTCGGACTCAGGTGAGTCCGAGGGGACACACCGAGTCCGAAATGAATCAGGTGACTCTTCTTCTTCAGACTCCCAGGCCGACTCCGAGGAGGAATCGGTGGGGTCGGCTCAGGCAGGCGGAGGCGTCGGCCGCCCCGACACCGAGGGAGTCGGCGTCGACGACCTCGGTCCCGAACGGGAGGCCGAGGGTGACCTCGACCGAGGATCGACTCGAGTTCGCATGGACTCGAGGATCGGCTCGGTCTCCGGGGTCGACTTAGACGTCGACGTCCCGGCGGTCGGGGCAGTGGCGCCAGCGAGGCTAGCGATCAGTGCCCGCTGCTGGTCCATGAAGGCAGATAGTCTGCTCTCCAAGGCCGTCAACCTGAGTCCGACCTCAGGTGACCCAGCAGCCCCCGACGGCGTCGGGCCCGACGTCGGAACTCTCGGAGGCGAGTCCAGGAGGACTACAGGACTTACCCGAGCAGGCAACTCCGACTCCAGGCGAGGTCGCTTCGGGAGGTGCTCCTTCTCCAAAGACCCGGGACGGCTGTCGGGGCTATGCGACCCGGCCCTCGCGGAGCCAGGAGCGTCCACCGACGCCGCACTCGCGGGTTTTACCTTCCGTCGATGGTCCCCGGAGGGAGAACCCCTGTCGGAGGAGCTTCGGCGATGGTCAGAGCTGGAACCTCTGGATGCCGAGGCCTCCGACGAGGTCCGGGTACGGCCGGGGTCAGCGAAGATTCTTTCCCGCTGGTGCCGCCGACTCCTTAACGCTTTGGAGGACATTTTGCCACAGGCCCCACAGATCAGTTCTTCGTGATCCGGGCCCAGGCAGCGGAGGCAATTATCGTGTGTGTCAGTGAGTGACATATTTCTGTCACACTGAACACACCGCTTGAAACCACTGGCAGCCATCGGGGGAAAAAGGGCCCCTGCAAGGTCAAAGGACCGGGCTGCCAGCGAAAAACCGAAAACGAAACTGACCAAAATCAGAAAAACCGAAAAATAAGAGAAGGACTCGCAACGGCGTCGCGAGTCCGGGCAGGAAAAAGACCGGCGTCGAACCGAAGGAAAAAAGAGAAATAAATCACGAAAATCAACTTTTTCAGCGGGGACACGACGGGTACGTCTGTAGGGCTCCGCGGAAAAAAGAAGACTGGCTAAGATGGCACCCTTGGGCGGGAAGGAGACCGCGCATGCGCGCTGCAATTCCCAAAGGCTTTCTTTGAAAGCTGGGGAAAATTGCTCCGCGAGGGCTCAGTCGGCGCCGACGTCACCCATATGTGAGGACTGACTTCCTGCTTGGTCCTGGAGAAATGGGAAATACATCCATCCAAAAACAATCGCTTATTTGAGCAAAAAATAGTTAAATAAACTATATCTAACAACTACCTGGTGGTCTCAGAACTTCATAGCTTCTACCTCGGATCCTGTAATCTGAAAGATTACAGGATCCTGTAATCCTGAAAGATTTATTTCTTGCAGGATCAGCTGTGGCAGCATGGATTCACCAGAGGCAGGTCTTGTCAGACAAATCTGATTGATTTCTTTGACTGGGTGACCAGGGAGTTGGACCGAGGGAGAGCTCTAGATGTGGTGTATTTATATTTCAACATCCAACTCATTGGCTTTTTCTTGCCAATCCTTACCAAACAGGTTCTCACCAGTACAAGGAATTTTGCCGTTTGTCTTGTACCCAGAGCTCCAGATGAGATGCCTGGAGCCAGGCAATTCTACGTGCACCTGTGGCAATGGCAGAGGTTCTGCTTATGCACTCGAAACAGTCAAAAGCTGCACAGTTGACAAATTTAGAGACATCCTGGGCATGTTTGACCAGTGTGAGAAAATCCTACCTTCTATCCACAGGAAGAAGAGGGCTTAAAACCTCTAAATCTCCTGTGACTTCTTTCAGGAACATTCCCATATATAAAATATAGTTACTGATCCTGGCAGAAAGCATGGAAGCCTGGAAGGTACGACGTCCAAAGGCATCCAAAGTTCTGCACTCACGTCCTGGAGGATTAGAGGCAACCCTCTTTGCACTTCTGATCCTTCTCATAGCTGATTCCACTACAATAGAGTGGTGAGGAAGCTGATTCTTCTGGAAACCAGGAAGAGGGACTCGATACATAGTATCCAGTCTACGTGAGTGATGAGAAGTGGTAAAAGGCGTTTCCCACATTCTTAGCATGAGATCATGCAAGATCTCATGGATGGGCAAAGTAGCTGCCTCCTTAGGAGCTTTGGGATATTGTAAAATTTCCAACTCCTTTGCTCTGGGCTCTGATTCATGAGCCACAGTAATGGACAGACCTCGAGCCAACTCCCTGATTTAGTCCTGAAAGGAAATATCCTATGTAGGAGACATCCTTCGCTTAGGGGAGGAAGGCTCCTCTGGGAGAAGTATTCCCGCAGACAGAATTGTCAGAATCCTCAGATTCTTCTGAGGACTCGAAGTACCTTCTGTCCGGTGGGAATCGGTACCGGTGTGTCGGTACCAGAGGGCATCGCATGACTGGGTGCCGGCAATGCGGACGTCGATGCCGATGCTGTCGGTACCGGTACCAGAACCAGTTGACTGTCTGACGCGGTTCCGAGGGTGCCAATGCCGCAAGGAGAGCCGCCAGACTGCGTTCAATAGCTAGGAACCTCTGGTCTATCGACGCTGCCGATGCCTGGATGTCGGTACCGGAGAAAACAGCCGGTACCCCAGAGCATGGCACCAGTAGTTCTGCCGAGGTTGAGGCCTCGAGAACGTCCTGGAGCCCCGATAATGCTTTGGAAGCCGAAGCCTCCTGCCGGGGCAATTTTGCCGGTGCAGAATCCTCAAGGGCAACGCCAGAGGCATCTCAATGCTTAGAAGGAGATCTACCCTTTGAGGACCGGCTAGACTTATGTTCAGTTACCTGAGATCCACGGGCAGAAGAGGAAGCCATGGAAGACGTCGATGCAACCGAAACTGCATTGGAGGAAAACAGGGTACTGAGCTTAGCAGCTCGGTTCTGCCGACCTCTTTTGGACATCATGGCGCAGGCCATACATTCCGTGATGGAGTGGTCAGGACCTAAACATTTAAGACACCACTCATGGGTGTCGGTGACGGAGATGGTACCGCCATACTTGGTGCACGTTTTGAAACCCTAAGCGGGTTTTTCCATTGTGGAGGAATTTTGGGCCTAAGGCACGCGGAAAAAAAACACTAATTTTTATTTTTTTTTTTAAAGAAAATAAAGAAAAAAGAACTGGCGGTACCGGTAAAGCGTCAAGGAAGGCAGATGCGATCACAAAAAAGAAGGACAAAAAAGGAAAATTTTCTGCGATGACAGGAACAATGACCTGCTGGCTCCGCGGAAAACGAAGAACTGGAGAGAGGCAGTTGGGAAAGGCGGGAAGGCAGCACGCAGGCGCTGTGGGATGCTCCCAAAAGCTAATTGGACGCTGGGGAGCGTTCCTGCACAGGCTCCGTTGGTACCGACGATACCCATATGTGAAGACTACATTCCTGCTTGTTCCTGGAGATTTCAATTTATGAAGGACAGTATAGCAAATCTGTAATAAACTTGGAAACCTAGAGAGGAAGGGATTGTAGAGTTCAGAAGTTGGTATGGATGGGCAGACTAATTAGGCCGTATGGTCTTTGCTATCATTTTCTCTGTGTTTAACATAGCTGAAGAAAATAAAATAACGCCAATACAAATAAATACAACCGTGAAAAGTTTAGTTTTGTATAGTTGAGTTCACTTCTAATCGCAAAGCACCACTTTAGGGAAAAACCTGCGACTGCTGATGAAAGAGCACCTCACACGATCACTGTGATGCTCTAGAAGCTTTAGAACCATTGCTCCAGCCCAGGCTCCATTCAGTGATTTCACCCACATGCGTTAACTGCATTGCCTGCCTTAACAAAGATTAGTTGGTTAAAATTAATTACATATTAGGGAATAACAGGGGTCACTGTTTTAGAATACTAATATATATCAAAAGTCAAGTCTTAATCACTCCACTCAAATCTCCAGTCAAACGTGAAATTCAATCCTTCTTTCTATGTTATTTGCAATCTTCTCTACAAAGTTAGTTGTACTATAAGACACTTCAAACGAATGTTCACCAAACCTTTTCTTTCTTAAGCCCATACAACTAACAATGGTGTGGGAGGTCTCAGACTTCTCGGCACTTAATCATAGATGTTAAACTTATCTACCATAGTGCCAGTTAGCATCAATGACCTTCCCAACAACAATGAAAAACTGCATATTATTTGTTTAGCTGCATTTATATCCCGCTTTTCACCGGGTCAAAGCGGTTGGGGGATACATTTAACACAAGGGGATATGAGACACATACACTAATACTTACAGGGAACATGGGCAATGGAGGGTTAAGTGGCTTGCTCAAGACCACAAGGAGCACCTGTGGGACTAGAAACCCCAGTCCTTCCGGCCCAAGGTTGCTGTCCTCTAGTGGGATTTGAACCACCAACCTTCCGGCCTGTAGTACCTTTCCCCAACCACTAGGCCACTCCTCCCTCATTGAAAATAAACTTTAAACTTGTGCTTAGCTTTATGTGCTCCCCAACGCCACTCTTTGGCGCCCTCTTTTGCGTTTCACTCCTTCTGAGTTTCTTCAGGGGGCCTCACGACACTGTGTACTACAAAATAAATAAATAAATAAATTCTACTACACGTTTACTAGTTACTCTTACAGAGCCATTGGTACAGCATTGCCTGGATAGAGATCATACGTTTGAAGATTTACAATGTTTTTGAGTCGAGAGAGTATTTTCGGGGATGAATGGCAAATCAGAAGAACAAGGAGAAATTAGACCTTACCTGCTAATTGTCTTTCCTTGAGTTCTCTCCGGGCCAGTCCAGGAAAGTAGGGTAGTCAACCTCCTCTAGCAGCTGAGGGCTGAAAAGAACTGAAAACTCTTTGCTGACAGGCGCACTAGCTCCCCCTGGTGTCCGAGAGAGTCCATCAGTCTTGTGGTATCAAAGCAGTGTGCTTAAAAACATACTAAACTGGAACAAAATAAATACAAACCTCAAAGGAATTCCGAGATACTCCTAAAAAAGTGCACTCAAACAGGAACTCTCCGGTTCTCTCTTATATAATTTTTTTTTTCTCTGATTTTGACGGTAACAATTCTCTTTCCAATGTCATCAATGTCCCCAGCTCCGGCCACCAGCTAGGCAACCCTTTATGAGTGGAACATCTTTGTGCCAAGGACAGTAACCACTAGCATACTCGCAGAGAACTATGGGAGGGTCCTGGACTGGCCCGGAGAGAACTCAAGGAAAGACAATTAGCAGGTAAGGTCTAATTTCTCCTTCCTATTCGTCTCCCCAGGCCAGCCCAGGAAAGTAGGGCAGTACCAAAGCAGTACTTACAACCGGGAGGGACCTGCGAGCCCCGTTACCACCGCCGAGGCCCCAACTGCCGCATCTGCCCTTGCCTGAACATCCAACCGATATAGTGCCTAGCAAACGTATGTAAAGAAGACCACGTAGCCGCTCTACAGATATCCACCGGCGGAATCAAGGCATACTCCACCCACGAAGTCGCCCAACTCCTAGTAGAATGCGCTCTGAGCCCCACCAGGTCCGCCAAGCCCTTTGTTTGGTAAGCTGCCCGAATAGCATGCTTCACCCAACGAGCGATAGAAGCCTTGGTCGCCGCTCTCCCTTTAGCCGGTCCCCCAAACAAGATGAATAACCTGTCCGACCTTCGAAACGACTTCGTCTCCTTCAGATATCTTCGCAACACACGCCCCAAATCCAGACTCTTCAGCGACCGATCCCACTTTTCTCCTTCACGCGGACGAAAAGTAGGAAGGAAAACTGTTTGATTTAGATGAAAACTAGAGACCACCTTAGGCAGAAAGGACGGTACCGGTCTCAACACTACCTGTTCTGCCGAAAACTGTAGGTACGGTTCCCTGCACGAGAGCGCCTGCAAATCCGAAACTCTACGTGCGGAACACAAGGCAACTAAAAAGGCAGTTTTCCATGAAAGCTCCCGAAGGTTACCCGGAGCCCTGGTCTCAAACGGCGGCAGCGTCATAGCTTCCAACACCAAATTCAAGTCCCACAGAGGAACCACTTGCCGAACCGGAGGTCGAATGATCTTGGCTGCCCTAAGAAACCTTCGTACATCCGGATGCGAGGAAAGAGAACGACCATGCACTTTCCCCCCCTATAACAGGCTAGCGCCGCCAGCTGCACCTTAAGAGTGTTGAGGGCCAGACCTTTGTCAAGCCCGTCCTGAAGGAAAGCTAAAACCTCCGGTAGTTGCACTGCCGAAGGCCAAACCCGTCGATTCCCGCACCATGCTTCAAAAACGCGCCAAACTCTAACGTACGCTAATGAAGTAGAGTTCTTCCTGGACCGAAGCAGAGTGGCTATCACCGATTGTGAATATCCCTTACAAAGTAAGCGTTTCCTCTCAAGAGCCAGGCCGTAAGCAAGAATCGATCCACCTGTGGCATTAACACGGGGCCTTGAGACAACAGATTTACCCGAGCGGGTAACCTCCACGGCGGAGCCACCAGCAGCCGCATTAGATCGGCATACCACGGGCGCCGAGGCCAATCCGGAGCAATGAGGATCACCGTCCCCTCGTAGTTTGCTATTCTCTGTATCGTTCGACCTATCAGCGGCCACAGAGGGAAGACAAAGCAGCTGACTCGACGGCCAGGACTGAACCAGACCGTCGAGACCCTCCGACATGTGCTCCCTGCGCCTGCTGTAAAACCGAGCCGCTTTGGCATTCGCTTGAGTGGCCATGAGATCTAGAACGGGCTGACCCCACCTCAGCATGATGGCGTGAAAAACTGCCCAATTGAGTTCCCACTCTCCGGGATCTATGGCATTCCGACTGAGATAATCCACCTGAATATTGTCTTTTCCTGCCACATGAGCTGCTGAAATCGCTGCCAGATGCTTCTCCACCCAGAGAAACAGCTGCTGACTCTCCTCTAGAAGCGCCACACTGCCCGTGCCGCCTTGCTTGTTGATGTACGAAATGGTCACTAAGTTGTTGGAAAAGACTCGTACTGCCCGCCCCTCGAGCAGATCGACAAACTCTACGAGCGCTAAGCGAACCGCCCGCATTTCCAACCGATTGATCGACCAAAAACTCTCCTCCGTCGACCAGACGCCCTGCGCCAACCGCGTCAAGCAATGCGCCCCCCACCCGGAAAGGCTGGCATCTGTGGTGAGTAACACCCATTCGGGCAAGGCTAACGGCATTCCCGCTTGCAGATGAGCAGGGACCAACCACCACTGCAGGCTGACCTTCACTTCCTCCGGACACGGCAGACGCCGAGAGAGAGGATGATCTTGCGGAGACCACCGCGTCAGTAAGGCCTGTTGGAGAGGCCACATATGCGCTCTGGCCCACGGAACTAGGTCTAAGGCCGCCGCCATCGACCCCAACACCTGTAAATATCTCCAAGCCGTCGGTGCCTGAAGGCGCAGAAAGGCCGTAACCTGCGAGAAAATCTTTCGAACTCTCTCCGTAGGAAGAAAAACTGAGCCTTTGTCGGTATCTTTTATTTTATTTATTTATTTATTTAGCGTACATTTATATCCCGCTGCTTCCAGTGATCAGCAGCGGTTGTTACACATGGTAAGGTTGGCTGTACCGGCCAGAATTAAGGATGTATACAATCTGATTAGGGAGGGGGGGGGGAAGCACAGCAAAAACACGGGTTACAGGCTTACAGTTGATTGTTGTTGGGGTTCACATAGGGTACTTTATATACATATTTACAATCGACAAGACTGTTAAAACTTTATAAGTGATCCGTATCTACATATTTACACGCGGCCGCGTGTAGTTCATGAGGTTAGGTTGTAATGAGGTTCATGAGGTTAGGTTGTAATGTATCGAATAACGCTCCCAGATGGGTCAACTGCTGACCTGGGTGCAACTGACTCTTCGCTCAATTGATGACCCAACCGAGCTGCTCGAGAAATTCCACAACTCTGGCTGTTGCTGCGAGAGACTCCGCCCGTGATGCAGCTATCAACCAATCGTCGAGATACGGATGGACCTGAATCCCTTCCGTCCGTAGCGCCGCTGCCGCCACCACCATAACCTTGGTGAAGGTACGAGAGGCGGTAGCGAGACCGAACGGCAAGGCTCGGAACTGAAAATGACCCATTGGAACCGCAAACCGAAGAAACTTCTGGTGTTCTCGCCGGATCAGAATATGCAAATATGCTTCTGTTAAATCTATGGACGTAAGAAATTCCCCCGGTTTTACCGACCGGATTACCGAACGTAAGGTTTCCATCCTGAAATGTGGCACTCTCAAACGACGATTCACTAGCTTGAGATCTACAATAGGCCGAAAAGAACCTTCCTTCTTGGGAACCACAAAATAAATCGAGTATCGACCTAAGCCGCACTGGTCGGCGGGAACCGGTACTACTGCTTGAAGACGCAACAAACGCCCTAAAGTGTCGTTGACTGCCATCCTTTTTGCCGGAGGACCGCACGGGGAAGCTACAAAAGCCTCCCCCAGTGGGTGCGCGAATTCCAGAGCATAGCCGTCCCTGATAATCTCGAGCACCCACTGGTCCGTAGTGATTTTTATTTATTTATTTAGTATACATTTGTATACCGCTACTTCCAGCGATCAGCAGCGGGTTTTTTTTTATTACAGATTGGAAATTGTCAAATCATGACAGGAAATTTTTGAGGTATAAACACATTGATTAGACAGGAAAGCACAGCACACAGAGAACATGGGCTATGGAGGGTTAAGTGGCTTGCCCAAGACCACAAGGAGCACCTGTGGGACTAGAAACCCCAGTCCTTCCGGCCCAAGGTTGCTGTCCTCTAGTGGGATTTGAACCCCCGACCTTCCGGCCCGAAGTACCTTGCCCCAACCACTAGGCTACTCCTCCACTAGAGAGAAACCCCTGCAAACGACCTCCCACAGGAATCTCCGCCTGGGCCAGCGTCCCTTCATTGAGGCTTTTTAGTGGAAGCGTGCTGGACGGTGAAATAGCCGCGATTGAAACCTCTGGCTCCACGAAAGGATTGGCCTCTAGCTACAAAACGTCCACGTTGATAAGGCGCAAACCGGGATCCACGGAATCTGCGAAAATTGTGACCTTGACTTCTCTGCAATGAAGGCAACTTAGCCGCTCTCGGCTGGTCCTCGGGAAGACGGCCCCCCTTGGAATCGCCTAAATCTTTCACAATCTTTTCCAACGCCTCCCCAAAGAGCAGCTTGCCCTTGTAGGGAAGCTTACTGAGACGGGCCTTAGATGACTCATCTGCCGCCCAGTTCCACAACCAGAGAAAACGTCTAGCTGCTATGACGGACGCCATCGATTTCGCTGATATTCTTACCAAATCATAAAAGGCATCTGCTAGATAAGCCGCTGCCGACTCCAGCTTAGCGCCGTCCGGCGAAGAGTCTTCCACCTTATCCGGAGCATTGTCACCCTGAAGCCAGCGTATTGACGCCCTGGAAACATACGCCCCGCAGACGGAAGCCTGTAAGGCTAAAGCACTGGAATCAAAGGCCTGCTTCAAGAGAGCTTCTAACCGACGGTCCTGAAAATCTTTCAGAGCCGTACCTCCTTCCACCGGAATGGTAGTCTTTTTAGTAACCGCTGCAACTAGGGCATCCACCTTAGGCATACGTAATAACTCCTTTTCCTCCTGGGGAATGGGGTACAGACGTGCCATAGCGCGACTGCCTCTTAGGGAGGCCTCAGGACACTCCCATTCCGAGTCAATCATTTGCCTAATAACTCTATGAAGGGGAAAGCAACGCTGTTCAGATTTAAAAACTTGCAGCAGGGGATCCTCTAACGGCTCCTGCTGAACCGTAGGAAGTACCAGATTTAACGCCGCTAGCGACTGCGTAATTAAGGCTCCTAACTCTTCCTTTCTGAAGACTCTGAAAATATTAGGATCCTCTCCTGGTCCTAACTCACCCTCCTCCAACTCCCCAGGCCAAAAATCAAGTCCTGCCTCTGACAGAATTTCACCATCCTCTGGAAGCTGAGACCCCGAACTCAGAGGTCCCAAGCCTTCTGAGGCTGTTTCCCCCCCGGGTAACATTGAGGAGACTCCTTCCCCCGGGTCTACCTCGGAGGACTCCAGCTTTGTTCCCCCTGACTTGCAGGTTGCAGGGGGAGACAAAAATGACTGTGATCTCTTCATTAAATAAGCATTATGGAGTGCCAAAATAAATTCCGCGGAGAAAAAGGACTCTAAGGATCCTGTCTCCTTAGACACAGATAGCTGCACTGCTCCCTCAGCAGAAGGAGCTTTGTGTGATTTCGCTCTCTTTTTCCCTGACTTGACTGGCAGCGCGGGAGAAACCGGCGGCTGAGCTAAAATGGCCGCCGTTCCCGCTCTTTCTGTCCCACTCGGGGCCTTAACCATCTCTTCCTCTTTAGCCTCTTTGCGCTTTTGAGACTCCATGAACCCACGCAAACCAGAACTAAACAGAAAAAGTCAAAAGAAATAAAAATTCTAAACCGCACCGTCGTGACGCAGCAGAGCCGGTATTTAAACCACGGAGAACCAAACGCGTCCTGGGAAAATAAGCTAGCAGGAAACGAGGCACTTCTTGACCCGACAACCCGCCAGCTAACCCCGCGACGGTTTAAGCCCCAAGCCTAAAACTACGAACGTCCCGGTAGCAGCTCCTACCTGAAAAACAACCGCGGTATTAATCTTTCAGCAAACCGCTTCCCCGCTGCCAGCGGGTAGCCGGAACTGCCGTCATTAGAACAGAGAAGTGTTCCCTGGGGCTCCCAGCGAATTTCTCCGGTGTAATTTCAATAAATAAGACAATCTCCCTTAAGCAGGCTCTGCTTGTAAAAACACATCGACTTGGTGGTTCTGGAGAAATAAACGGAGGGATTCTGCACTTTCCCCTCTGTAGTACAGAACAAAAAAAACGGAAAGTGGCTGCACTGAATAACCCTGCTAGAGCTTTTCAGTCAGCATGCAGATCACCTGAATCCCTCTACCAGATGATAAAAATATAATTATTATGTCCCTGCTTCTAGCAGTCTCTCCGGAGCCTGTCAGCTATACAACCAGCTCAGCTGCTGAGGACTGAAAGACTGATGGACTCTCTCGGACACCAGGGGGAGCTAGTGCGCCTGTCAGCAAAGAGTTTTCAGTTCTTTTCAGCCCTCAGCTGCTAGAGGAGGTTGACTACCCTACTTTCCTGGACTGGCCCGGAGAGACGAATAGGAAACACTGCTTATACGAGAACAGCGATGGATATACAATTTACAGACATTGACACCAGGAGGTCTAAACACTCAAATAGATTTGGGGGGGGGGGGGCGTGTTTATGATAATGAATGACGTGGTTGTGGGCTTCACTAGATGACCTCATTGGGGGAAAAGGAAATGAGGGAGCCGGTCAGTGACGTAGAGACTGCTGAGTATAATAGGAGAGGTTTAGCTGTATCCCGCATGCACGGCGTTTTTTGGAACACAAATTGATTTAAAACCCTAAGGAGGAACGTGTCTGCAGCATCGATTCTATTTGGTACGTGAAAGTTTTTGAATGATTAATTAATACATTTTAAGGAAACATTTTTAACTAGTAGACATGTAGTAGAATTTATTTATTGATTTTGTAGTACACAGTGTCGTGAGGCCCCCTGAAGAAACTCGGAAGGAGTGAAACGCAAAAGAGGGCGCCAAAGAGTGGCATTGGGGAGCACATAAAGCTAAGCACAAGTTAAAAGTTTATTTTCAATATGCGGTTTTTCATTGTTCTTGGGAAGGTCATTGATGCTAACTGGCACTATGGTAGATAAGTTTAACATCTATGATTAAGTGCCGAGAAGTCTGAGACCTCCCACACCATTGTTAGTTGTATAGGCTTAGGAAAGAAAAGGTTTGGTGAACAAACATTCGTTTGGAGTGTCTTATAGTATAACCAACTTTGTGGAGAAGATTGCAAACACAGAAAGAACGAATGAATTTCACGTTTGACTGGAGATTTGAGTGGAGTGATTAAGATTTGACTTTTGATATATATTCGTCACTCTGTGAAAAGACCAAGTGTTATTGTATAATTAGAATACTAATAGCCACAAGCCCTTTTCATTTTCCCATGAAGTTTAAAATAATGCAAGAGAAGATGCTGCACTTACCTCCTCCTTGCATCTTACATATACATGGTACTTGTGATGCTGGAGTGAATGATACAATGAGCACAAATGGATTTTCTCAGGCTCTACCGCAAATTCCTGTGAGCAAAAATTATTTTGGGTCATTCCTATTAAATTGAAAAACTATTGATAATCTAAAAACAAATATTAGAAACGTGAAGCAATTTAGCCTCTTCTGTAATGATGGAGTTTATTTTAAACAGCCCATGTTCTTGCAAAGCATGCAGTGATTTTCACATAGCCAAGGACCTTGCAGGCAGTCCAAAGAGAAACATGGGTTATTACCCTTGAAAACTACCGATAAGGTCTGTGGGTACAGAGTGCCTATGTGCCTCCACCTCCTATTCGCTTGCTTGCTTATATATTTATTAATTATGGCAGAAAAGAGACAAAATGACGCAAGTGCATTTGAAAAAACTTAAACGTGTCTATGCTGCTCACTCCCTTGACCTAAACAAACTTAAAGGGAGCGCCTATTTTTAAATGGATACAATTTTGAGAATTGTAAAAAGCAGAGAGAAAATTTTACTTATCTGATAATTTCCTTTCCTAGAATCCTGTTAGACCAGTCCAGACAAATGTTTTATGCTGTCCTGCCAGCAGATAATGGAGACAGAGAAACCAGAACTTAACAGTGACATCATCATACTTCAACATACTTCAGCTAGCACAAAACGTAGCAGCCAGAATCATTATGAAAAGAGGTCTAACTGAACACATCACTCCAGTGCTTATTGAGCTTCATTGGCTCCCTATCACGGCCCGCATCCAATATAAGCTCTTAGTAACCACATTCAAGCTCATTCATAACGTAGCACCCTCATACCTCAACACCTTAATCTCCATCCAACCAACCATCAGAAGCAGCAGAACAGTAAATAGCAACACCCTTCATGTCCCGAATAGCCTGAGAATTTGCAACGCGAACACCACCAACAGAGCGTTCTCCTTTACTGCTCCAATACTCTGGAACCAACTGCCCTATGAACTGAGAGCAAACAAGGACTTGAAGGACTTCAGGAAAAAACTTAAGACTCACCTCCTTCAGACCCATTACAACCTAACCTAGGCAGAGTGTCCTTTACTATTTGAGCATCATGCCCACTTAAATTAATCATAACAGCAAGAAATGTGTCCTGTAATTATGTAAAATATGTATATATGTAAGCCGATCCGCAAGCAATCAAATGTATATATGTAAAGTCTCCTCGCAATCAATCAAATGTAAATCTGTAACCGTTTGATGTGCCTATTACCCATCCCTGCAATCGTACTGTATGTTATAATTCTGGCCTGTACAGCCTCTCCCTTATGTATAGAAAACCGCTGCTGAAAGCTGGAAGTAGCAGGATACAAGTGTACACTAAATAAAAATAAATAAAATCACTGGTATAAGGACTGGTGCAACTAGGCATCTTGTAAAAGCTGTTTGTCAGATTTACAATGCGTGAAAAATTCGAACAGCGAATTTGCATTAAATTCTGCCAGAAACTTGGAGATTTGTACAACAGTTATGACAAGTTACTGCAAATGTATGGCGATGAATGCATGAGCTGTGCTCGAGTTTATGACTGGTACAAACGTTTCCAAGAGGACCATCAAAGTGTTGGCAGTGCGAACGTTCTGGAAGGCCGTCCACGAGCATGAATGAAGACAAAGTACGTGCTGCATTATGCTCAAATCATCGATTGACTATCAAGGAGCTTGCTGAGTCCATACTCCATGGAGTATGGACATGTTTTGGGTCAGTACAGTCCATTCTTACTGTCAATTTGGGGATGAGATATATGTGTGCAGATTTTGTGCTGAAACTCCTGCTCCCTGACCAAAAAGAAAATAGACTGTCTGCAGCCAGGGAATTGTTGGAATGCATTGAAAATGACTCCGATTTCATCAAAAAGATTATTACTGGTGATGAATCATGGGTTTATGATTATGACCTGAAAACTAAGGTTCAATCCTCACAATGGAAGACTCTGGACTCTCCCAGATCCAAGAAAGCCCGTCAGATGAGGAGCAATGTCAAAGTCATGCTCACAGTTTTTTTTGATTACCAGGGTATTCATCATGAGTATGCTCCAAAAGGCCAAACTATCAATAAAGAGTACTACATCCAAGTTCTGATTCGTTTGAGAGATGCAATTTGTCGTAAGAAGCCAGAGTTGCACAGGAATGGTTAATGGTTGCTTCATCACGATAACGACCCAGTTAGCGCATCACATCTTGTCCATTGGTCCTTGGCCAAACACCGAATTGAGCAAGTCTGTCAGCCATCAGACCTTACACCCTGTGACTTTTTCTTGTTTCCAAAACTGAAATTACCATTGAAAGGAAGGAGATTCAATGACTTGGAGACCATTAAGCAAAATATGACACAGCAGCTTCACAGCATAATGAAAGAGGCATTTCAAAATTGTTTCCAGCAGTGGCAGGAACGCTGAAGGAAGTGTGCTTTATCGGAGGGGGACTACTTTGAAGGAGACTGAGTGCAATAAAGAGACATTAGACTTATATGCTAATTGTGGTTCCTTGAGGAAGTTCAGTCCAGTCCTGCACCTCTGGGTAGTGTACCTCTTCCAGCAGCTTGGAGACTGAGCATGTCATCTTTTGATGACACCAGTGTACTTAAGCACCTGGCACAGCCTACCAGCCCCAGTAACCTATTGACAAAGCAGACTCACAGGAGCAACAAATAAGTAGCTAAACATGAGACAAAACAATTCTACATCTAAATGATCTGACCCCCTCGTCCCCCCCCCCCTCCCAGAATGAGGCAGCTTACCTTTGGCAGTGCCATCCTGCAGGAAGTGAAAGAGTTCTCCTAGTCCACCTCCCAACGCCGACTGCATCATATTCCCTGGCATTCTCTGGCCACTTTCTGCACCAAGGACACCAGCTTCAGAACCAGGGAGAACTAACTGTTTATCAGAAACAGACTCAGGGAGGATTCTGGGACTGGACTGGAGTTCCTCAAGGAACCATAATTAGCAGGTAAGTAATTTTTCTTTTCTTATCGTCCCTCCAGTCCAGTCCAGTCCTGCACCTCTGGGATGTATCAGAGCACTGAAACTAACGGGAGGGACCTGCATAACCGGCCTAAAGTATCGCCGATCTGAAGCAAGCGTCCCCCGCCACCTGGATATCCAGGCGATAATGCTTAGCAAAGTATGAAGCTAAGACCACGTCGCTGCCCTACAGATCTCCACTGGCGGCACTAGACTGTACTTCGCCCATGAGGCCACCTGAGCTCTCATGGAATGCGCACGCAATCCCGCCAGCACCACTTTACCCTTCAAAACGTATGCCGGATGCAATTGCCTTCCTGATCCATCTTGAAATGGAGGCCTTCACCGCAGCCTCTCCTGTACACGGCCCTCAAAACAGAACAAATGATCAAATTTCTGAAAAGACGCCGTCCTTTTTAAATACCGCTGTAGTACTCTTTTGATGTCAAAGAGGTGTAACAGCGAATTTGCCATGCTCCATTCTGCACCTGACAGAGCTGGTAGGGAAACCACCTGGTTCAAATGAAAGGCTGAAATCACCTTGGGCAAAAAGGAAGGCCACCTTCTCCCTTGAGAACGAAAGGAATGGCTCCTGGCAGAATAAAGCCTGAAGCTCCAAAATTTTATGTGCTGAACAAATCTCCACCAGGAACACCATCTTCAGGGTCAAATCCTTTAGGGAAGCCCAAGCCAACGGCTCAAAAGGCTCCCCAGTGAGGGCTGACAGCACCAGATTGAGATCCCAAGGCGGCACCAATGTCCTCATCGGAGGGCGAATGTGGCTCGCCGCCCTCAGAAACCTCAGAACATCTGGGTGTGACCCTAGCGCCACCCCTTGGACCTTTCCCCAATAACAGGAAAGCACCGCCAACTGCACCATCAAGGAACTAGCGGCCAAACCCGTATCAAAACCGGCCTGTAAGAACTCCAGCACTTCCTGGACAGAGGCAGTAGATGGGAGACCCACCTATCTGCACACCACGGCTCAAAAATGCATCTTACTTGGATGTACGCCAGACCTCTTCTGGGCCTTCAGCAAGGTTGCTATCACCGGACCCGAATAGCCCTTCTTCAGCCTCACCCTTTCAAGAGCCATGCCATAAGCGAGAATTGATCCACCTAAGACATGCAAACCAACCCCTGTGTCAAGAGATAAAAACATAGAAAAACGATGACAGAAAAACAGGGAGCTGCCACAGCTAATCTGCCAGAAGCCGCACCAGGTTGGCATACCACAGGCGCCTTGGCCAATCCAGGGCGATCAAGATTACTAACCCTCTGTGAACCTCTATCCTCTGCACGACTTGACCTATTAGTGCCCATGGGGGAAAAACAGAGCAGACCTTTTGCGAGCCACCTCTGCACTATGAACACCTGTCTGTCTGCTGTTTCTAACTGGCTTTTTAACAATCACCTGCACTTCAACCCCTCCAAGTGTGCTGCCATAAGGTTTGCTCTCACCACCTCCCAGCCTTCACTAGCTCCACTTTTTTCTCACTCTCCGATTCCTTTAGTTTCTTCTTTGCGCTATCTGGGTGTCACCCTAGACTCCTCCCTAAACATTCCACGACCATTTTTCCACTCTGGTCCAGCGGCCTTTCTGTTTTTCTGCGTCAGATCCATGTTCTTCACCCTTCCCTATACATGTACTCCCTCACTACCCTCCTGCTTTCTTTAGTGATTTCCAGACTGGATTATTGCAAGTGCATTTGCAGGTCTTCCTCTCTACCAACCACACCGTCTTCAGCTTGTTCTAAATACAGCAGCTAGGATCCTGTATACTCCTCTCACCATGATCACGTTATACCCACCCTCATCAGTCTTCATTGGCTTCCCGTAAAATACCACATTAACTATAAAGTACTCACTATAACACATCAGGCACTCCCATACAGGTCTCCTGCAGTATTTAGCTGATCGTCTTCATTTTCATACTCGTCGTCTCCGGTCCCCCTTCATACCCACCATCTGGCTCTTCCCTCTGTCTCACGAGCACGCTTGGAACAGAGAAGACACTCTGTTTTCTTCTTTCTTGCCCCTGAACTATGGAATTTCCTACCTACCTCCCCACGTACAGAACCCTCGCTACCTCTGTTTAAATCCCTCCTCAAAACTCACCTCTTTCAATTCGCCTATGATCTGCCCTCCTCTCCTTTCTGATTACTCTCTTCTCTCTTTCTGCTCTCTTTTGTATGTTACCTTTCCTGTCCATTAATGGCATTCCTTTTCTTTTCCTTCACTTTGCTGTTATTTTTAATTTGTACACCGCTCTGATGCCTTAGCTGCCTAGGGCGGTATATCAAGAAAGCATCCAGGCTCTGACATCAGTTTCCTTCGTCTGCTGTAGAAGCAACCGGCTTTGGCCGACTCGAACATTGCCATAAGGTCCACGATCGGTGTGCCCCATCGGCGCACTACCTGCATGAACACCCCTTGGTTTAACCTCCATTCCCCGGGGCCATGTGCACTCGATTGAGGTAGTCCGCTATCACATTATCTACCCCTGCTACGTGCGCTGCCGACAATGCCTGAAGATGGTTCTCTGCCCAGCTGAACAGCTTTTCAACCTCTTCCTCTCCAGGGCTGCGCTGCCTATGCCACCCTGGCGGTTGATGTAGGCCACCATGGTTGCGTTGTCCAAGAAGATCTGGACCGCCTTTCCTTGCAATCACAGCTCGAAACAGTGGAGCGCCAGGACCACTGCCTGCATCTCTAGCCTGTTAATTGACCAAAGGGCCTCCTGCAGACTCCATTGCCTCTGAGCAATGTGCCTCTCGCAATGGACCCCCCAACCAGACAGACTGGCATCTGTCATCAGGATCCACAACGGCGACTCGAGGGGCATGCCTCATTCCAGACTCCCCGGACAGAGCCACCACCTGAGGGCCCTCTTGGTGCTCCTCGGGCAGGGGAGTACCTGGGACAAGGGCTAGGTCTGGTGGGACCACTGATGGAGCAGAGCTCTCTATGGCCTTATATATGCGTCCTTGCCCAAGGGACCAATTCTAGAGTGGCTGCCATGGCCCCCAGGACCTGCAAATAATGCCAGGCAGACGGTTCTGACATCCTCAGAAACTAGTACACTAAACTTCGCAGCTTGTGCGCCCATTGTTTCAGCAAAACAACCTTCCCCACTTGGGTGTCGAAGCGTGCTCCTAAATATTCCAGCTCTTGGTCACACTGACCACCCAACCGAGACTTTGCAGGAACTGCACCACTCGCCTTGTTGCTCTTACGCCTCTGGATTTCGCCTGGATGAGCCAGTCATCTAGGTACAGGTGCATGAGGATTTCTTCCTTGTGGAGCGCTGCCACTACCACCAACATAATCTTGGTGAAGATATGAGGTGCGGTCGCCAGACCGAACGGTAACGCTCGAAACTGGAAATGACCCATCAGCCCCGCAAAGTGGAGAAACTGCTGATGCTCCGTTTGGATGGGAATGTGCAGATACACCTAAGTGAGCTCGAGAGGCATCAAAAACTCCCTGCTCCTACTGTATATTTGATTTGGCACCGGGTGCCCCACGAACGTGCGTTGCGCGACGGGAGAGAGGCGGCCCCCTTCTGTCCGCGCTCCGATCAGGTCGTCTACGAATGATTTAGTATTCTCTTAGTCTCTTTTAAGCTAATCTGTAGGAGTCGATTGGAGGAGTGATCTTAAATTTTCATGTTGTATATGTTTTAGTTATTATGGAAAGACCTCTGCAGAATTGATGTGGGTTAATTGCAAGTGTGATCCAATATGCTTGCCTCTTCTATTGCTGCCGTTTGTGTTTTTGCTCAGAAATTTCCCACTACACTTAAGCCACTGGGTTATTTTTCAGACTTTTGTGACCCTGTTGTAGCAGGAATGCCTCCATGTTTTTTAGTCTCTGGTAGCAGTAGTCTTTGCAATCCAAATTACTGATTTTCTACTATAACATGTGTCTCATTAAGTTTTCGTGTCTTCTACACTTGGAAAGAAAACCAGTTTTCTTTCAGCTCTTTTCTTGTTACTGTTTGACCTCACTCTGTACTGATGGTTCTGCTTTGCACAATGAGTAAGGAAAACTGATGCAATTGAAAGAATTGATTCTGTGACAATCGGCTGCTTTGTTATTTGCTAATGCTCAACTAGCTGGAGTGTTCGCTCTTCCTAGAGCTCTTGAGTTATCTGCTCACTTGATCAATACTGACTTTGTCTCAGGCTTCTTGCCTGAGGAGCTCTATGTGCTGATATTACTATGCTGTTTTGTTCTGAAAATAGTGTAACAAAGATAAAAGTGTTAAGTTATTAAGAAGTGATAATTGATTTTCTAGTTGGTTCAAATTTGGTGTTAAAAAGGTTTTAGTTGATGAATGTATGCACCCTTATGTAAATGTTCCTTCCTTTGTGAGCTTAGATGTCTATGTGAATTAGAATGGAGAAGTAGTCTAATGACTAGAGTACTAGCACTCCTTGTGACCTTGGATAAGTCACTTAACCCTTATTGTCTTACAAAGAAAAATTTCAAGTTATCAATGTTCCTGTTTAATGTGCTGTACCAAGTTTTAGTTGCAATGTGAACTGCTGTGATTAGTGGGGAAAGTAGTACTAGAAAAAAACAAAAAAAACAAAGAAAAGTGCAAAAATAGATAAACCAGGTCAGTTGGGTGTGGCTGGGAGGTTATATGCTGAGGTGAACAGATGGGATTTAAGTAGGGGCCTGAAAGTGGTGTAGTTATCTTCCAGACGGAGTGGAGTGGGAAGAGAGTTCCACAGAGCTGGACCAAGGAAGAAAAAGGCAGAATGACGGGTAGACTAAGTGTGCACGAGATGGTGGGGGGAAGTGAAGTTGATTAATGTGAAGAGAATGAATACTACGTGTAGGGATATGGAAGTGGAGAAGACCAGGTACTGGGGTGTTTGTGTGTGCAGGATGCGGTGATAATGTTTAAAGTAATGTGAGTTGAATCATCACCTAAGATAAGACAGCCTTCCTAATAATTGTTGACAAACAATTGAAATGAGTTTAGATTTGTCATAAACTGCTAGTTATGTTTTAATGTTGTTACCCCTTGAATAAACCAGATTGACTATATCTTGTATATTGTTAAGGCTGGAGAATACATCACAAATATAATTAGTGATATGAATATGTATAATTGTGTTCCTGACAGGAAAAAGCAATGTGTCTATCAGGCCACATGCTAACATTTGATTTGGCAAGTAGACAGAATAAGTTTAGGAATGTAGATGAAAATAATGAGTATGTTACAGACTAGCTATATAATAGTTTAGTGCTAGCTATGGATGTATTGTAATTAACGATAGATAATATAATTCTGTTCAACAATTTAAGACTGTCATTAGGGATGAATAATTGTGCTTGTTTGCAATTGTATGGCATCAAGAGAGATGCTGTAGTGGAGAATTGGATTTTTACAAATTATATATTGTATGCACTGAATCTAATGGGCCGAAGAGGAAGAAAATGACTGAATGAAATGCTAGAATGAATATGGAGACTCCTGATAAAGATCAACGATTTCAGCGGAACTACTCATGTATGTGCAGCAGTGAAGCCTGGGTGGACGGTCACTGAAAAAGATTGATCTAAGATGTGCATAGCACAGCCCATGGTGAGAAAGGATGCTGCTGACGAATCTGGAGTGATGACTGGTGTCTCTGAATTATTGCTAGATCTACGAGAAGCAGTTGGCCACTGCTGGATGAGGTAGTGCTTACAAGAATAATTGGTAAAGTCTTGCTCTCTGTACACATTTTTATTGAGGCTAAGCAAAGGTAAACAATGTCACATGATTTTGTATAACTATTTCTTCCAATGAACAAGATGAAGCTCACCTATGGACCAGATGTGCCTAGGACTTTGAAGGAACATCTGCAAAATGAAGCCTATTGTAGAAGATTATTCCGGAATTGAACATGTTTCAGCTACTGTTCTTTTGTAATGATTCTTTCTAGAATCACAGGGAGGACTGTAGGAATGGACAGATAAAGGGATACCAGAATCCCCAATATGTAATTGAAGATGGATGAATTTCTTGATACAAAATGTGTTTAGAAGTTTGACTTCTCACCTACTTCCTTTTAAATAGAACAGGATGTCATGGTCATGAGTTCTGTAAAACCGTCTTTAAAATAGATGGAACAATGTTAACTAAGCATAAAGGCTATGAACTGTGCAAGCATAAAGTTCATTGTACAGTCAACTGGAAGTCCCTGCTGACAAAACATAATTTTTGCAACTTTTGCAATTATAAATTTCATCTAATATACTGTAATCAGATCTTACTCTGTAAAAAGAACTTTGGCGACACCTTGTGTTATTTTGTGGTTATAATAAATGACTGTTACTTCCTCTTTTTCTCTAATAAAAAGGAGCTTTTCACAAGGAGGACTTTGAATTCAATAAGCCTGGAATTATGCCTGTTCATAACCCGCTTGTTGTCTTCCCTCTGAGCTCAAAGAAAGTAACACTTGTGTGTGTGATTGTGTTCTGTATTACTCTCTGCCTGTTTCTCACTGCTTGATGGACCAGAGACCTAAAGAGCCGTGGTATTGTGGTCAGATCATGGAGTTTTCCTCAACCACTACCTCAGCGTTTCCATGTGAAAATGCAGCACTTGCAGACAGTGATCAAACCCTTGAGATTGAGAATTGGGCAAAAGGAACCTTTCTGTTTGGGCACCAAAAAATAAATGGAATAGTGACCGCAGCCGTACTGGTCATGGAGAACCAGCACTACAGCCCTTAGCTATAGGAGCCGTGCCAGGATGCCTTTTACTGCCGCCGCTTTGCCCTGCGCTTTGCAGGGGGACTGAACGAAGGAGTATGTCACAGGACGAGCCCATTTGAGGGCACAGCCCTCCCAGATAACTTCTAGAACCCACTGGTCTAAGATGATCTGGACCCAGGCGGGGTAAAAATCCCACACCTGAGCTCCCACGGGTTGCACCCCTACCTGGGCCCCCCTTGCCTCATTGTGATATCTTGGGTCCCGAGGTCAAGGTGGCACCAATACCCCTGCCCGCTCCTTGAAACCTCTGTCCCCTGGAGGGGAGTCTGTCTCTCTAGTTAGGGGTAAAGGGGGATGTACGAAAATGCTTGAAGTCCCTTGGCTGCCCCCGAGCCAAAGGAGGATTGCAGCCCTGCTTCTGGTTATCCTCGAGCAGGTGACTGCCCTTGGACTCATCCAAGTCCTTGACTAGTTTGTCCAATTCTTCCCCGAAGAGAAGCTTTCCCTTAAAGGGAAGCATGCTGAGGTGGGACTTGGAAGAACTGTCCATGGCCCAGTTCCGAAGCCACGGGTAGTGGCAGGCCACTGCCACCACCACCGAGGCAATGCTCTTAGAGAGCCCCTAATGAGGTCGTAGTGGGTGTCCGCTAGGTAGCAGTCCCCAACTCCAATTTGGCCACCTCTCCTGACAGGTCCACCTCCAGTTCTTCCAGCTGTTGAACACATTGAGACCAGCGGAGGCAGGCCCTAGATACCCAGGCCCCACAGATGGCAGCCTGCAGCGAGAGGGTGTTGATATCAAAGGCCTGCTTTAACAAGGTGTCCAACTTCCTATCTTGGCCATCCTTGAGAGCCACACTACTTTCCTACTGGGATCGTCTACTTCTTGGTAACCTCTGACACCGCTGTGTCCAACTTGGGCGATCAAAGGAGTTCATGGTCTTGTTTCAGTAGCGGGTACAGGCACGCCATGGTTCGCACTCCTCTGAGACCCCCCTCCGGCAGACCCCACTCATCCTGGATCATCTCTCTGACCACTCTATGCATCGGGAACACCTCTAGTGTCTCCTCCTTGGCTGGTAGGTTAGCAGGCATATTCAGGGCCTTCAAGGATATCCCGATGAGTGCTGGCAACTCTTCCCGCAGGACAACCCGCACAATCTGCGACTGATCTTCCTGTTCTGGGATCTCTCCTTCTTCCAACTCATCCTCCTGCACATCTAGCTCCATGTCTAGGTCATCTCCTTCCGGCCCCTCAGACTCCTCTGAGATCCTAGCCCACTTAGCAGTCATTGCCACCGTCTCGTCCTCTCTCGGGACCGCTGTCCTCTTTGTACTGTGTTCCTGCGCAGAGAGGCCGCTTGCCGACCCCTGCTGGCGCAGGCAAAACACCTTATGCAAAAGCAGGACAAACTCTGGTGAGAAATATTCCGGAAGCCCCATATCCCCTTGGGCTGGTCGAAGGTCTGGCAGCTGGCTCCACTGATTCTTGCATGCACCCTTCTGCACTATGTGCCTTCCACAACAGCGAGGGACTCTCCTGCCTTGGCTTCTCTTGCCGGTCTTGCACCACGGCTGTGGCCTCTTGCGTGCATCCCAGGCAAATGCCTGCTTCAGGGACCGCCCCCTCGCTGGGTTCCGCATACCAAACATTGCAGTCTGGCCGGCATGGCGGGAAGGATCGTAGACTGCCCCTGCTATGCCTGAAGCATCCCTGAAATGAAACAAACCAAATGACACGCCATGAACTGAAGTTCTATGTAGCCAGAACAGATTAAATTAAATTAAACAAAACTAGAGTAAACAAAATTAAATAAAGCTAACTGAAACCAGGGCCTTATGCCCCTCAACGTAAAAAATGCAGGCAGCCTTTATTTTCTCTCCTTCCCCCTGAGAAAGAAAATCTGCGGCAGGAAATGCTGGCTAAGCTGCAGTACCACTGAGGGGAGACAGAGAGAAAAAAAGGGCACCGCTTCCTTTCCCACGCTGCTGCAGGATGCGCTCTGAACCAGCATGTCCCTGTGATCTTTCTGCTCCCACTGCTAGATTTTGCTGCCCAGCCCCACTTCCCCCAGTTTACCTCTGCTCCGGCACTTTGGACCACAGGCAACTGTACCTGTCTTCCCCTCGTGCTTAACTGCTACTGCCAGCTTCGGCGCTGAGGGGCCTGCCTGGGAGGCTATTCTTTTGCCAGACTCTGACTGTGCGGCGGCTCCTCACCCGGTGACGGGTTCTGGAGCTGCCTCAAGACCCAGGATGCTGCCGCCACCAAAAGAGCCCACCAGCACTGCAGAGGGGAGATATTCCTCCTTGCTGTCTCTTGTTCTCCGCAGCTTCAATGCTCCTTTTTTAAGTAAAGTTAGTCAAAATAAGAACAGAGGGATAAAAAGAACAATCCTGCAACTACAGGAAAAAGCTAACTCAGCCTAATAACCTATATCTCCTTAGTTGTCCCTTCAGTGAGTCCAACACCTTGGCTCACTACCTCCTCCAGCTGCTTGGTGACTGAGCTTACTGGGGCTGGTAGGAGGTGCCAGCTGCTTAACTACACAGGTGTCATCAAAAGATGACAGGCTCAGTCTCCATGTTGCTAGAAGAGGTACACTACTCAGAGGTGCGGGACTGGACTGGAGGAACGATAAGTAACAGTCAGTGTTATACTTCTTGTGTTATTGTACAAGTCTCGATAATTTTTGATTGCCCCTTTAAGTAGTGAACAGAAAGAGGAGCATCAGGATCCAAAAGCAGCCTCAAAGAGGTGGGTCTTCAGCCCGCACTTGAATAGGGCCAGAGAAGGAGTCTGACACACCAACTCAGGTAGTTTGTTCCAGGTACATGGAGCAAGGTGGAATGAACCAAAGTGGACTTAAAGGCTGTATCTCCTTTTCAGGAGCCACCAAAGAGGACAGTCTGGCTACCAAAATGAATTGGTCACTTTCAGATAGCACAGGAGGACCCAACAGACATCTATGAGATGAAGATCTTTGTTCCTCTGGAGGAAATGATGTAATCGGCGATGGTGGTTGCATATCTATGGCTCCGCACTCTCTTCTCTTTAATTTAATAATTAGCGATCTCCAGCTACTCCCAGATTGGCTGATATAGCGATTCCACGTTGTCTAGAGGCAGCAAACCTGGCTAATGAAAAAGCAGTCGGTAGACCTCAAAGGGTACATGTAGCTGGGAGCAGGAAAGATAGGTCAAGACCAGTCTAAGATGGCAGTGATGGGGAGCAAAGGGCCATGGAACAAAATGGGCGACTAGTGGGCCAGAGAGTGTGTTTCGCCATTGGTTTAAAGACGTGAAAGCTGAATTTGGTACGCTCCGGGGAGAGATCGCCCATTTGGGAGCTGAGCTTTGGGTGGAGTTGGTCAAGTTTGATGGCAAAGTAGATGAGGTGGAGGCCTGATTGGATGAGCAGGCTGAGGAAATGGCAGAGCTGGGAAAGCAGGTGGCCAGCATTGAATCTAACAACTTGGACTTACTAGACAAACTGGAAGATCTTAAAAACCACTCTTGGAGGAGTAACCTGCGGTTTAGAGGTGTTCCTGAGGATCCTGGCGATGGGAACTGCGTTGCAGTTGTTGAAGAGATTGTCCAGGCAGTGCTGGGATCTGAAATGATGGGGGAGGAAGCCATAAAATTTGAACTGGGGAGGGCGATAGAGCCTTAGGTTTGATATAAACAAAATGTGATATGTTATTTTTACAATGTAATATAATTCTTGTATTCCATTCATTCACCATTCTGTAATATGTAATGACTTTCTGACTCCCTTTCTTGTATGCCTGCATCCTGGAAGGAGAGACTACGTGTCTAGTAATATGTGGCCTATCACAGGTGCGAAAGTACGAAGGAGTGGAGTGAGCAGAATTAACCAATGAGTCATGGACATGCTGGAGGAGGGCGAGGACATAGTGTAGTATGTAATGATTTTCTGACTTCCTTTACTGTATGTCTGCATTCTGGGAAGAGAGACTACATGGCTAACACGTAGCCTGATACAGGTGTATAAGTATTAACCAATGAATTATGGACATGCTGGAAGAAGGCGAGGACACAGTGTACTATAAAAGAATCATGAAACAGAGGATGAGTATGAATGCTCAGTCAAGCATTTCACCCTTTCTTGCAAGAATGTAATTAAAGTAACTCTTTGCTTCACTGAGGAGTCTGTTATTGTGTAAAAAGTTGTTTATTACAGGTATGCAGAGACCTAACCTCCCTAAGGACATTATAGCATGTTTAGAGTAGTTACTCACCTGTAACAGGTGTTTATTTATTTAACAGTTTTTATATACCGTCTTTCTACAATTCAAGACGGTTTACATGTAACATAACTGACAGTATTAAACAACTGTTTACAAAGAACATAGAACAAGGTAACAGATTACATAGAATGAGAATATGTGGCTATATAAGTAACATAGGAACTGGGAAACTGATAAATAAATATGTACAAAATATTATTTACACTAATATGAATCATTTGTTTACCTAAAAATAGCAAGGGTCACTGAGATCTCAATTAGATGGACTAGTAGAAGGGTGGGAGTAGTGGAGTGGGAGTAAGGAGGAGGAACTAGGGTGGTAGGGAAAAGTGTTCGAGGAAGAGGTAAGTTTTTAATCTTTTTCGAAATTCTGCGTGGCTCACACAGTTACGTAGGTCATGGGGAAGGGTATTCCATAGGGAGGGGGCATAGAGAGAGAAGGCCCTGCTGCTAGTAGATTGTTTAAAGTCTATCTTGGATGTAGGAATAGATAGAAGGTTTTTAGTAGAGGAGCGGCGCGTTCTTGTATTATTAGGGAAGGCTAGGAGGGGGGAAAGGCATGGAGCTGATTCTTTTGAGATAATCTTATGAATAAGGGTAAGCACTTTAAATTTAGCTCGGAGTTGGATTGGGAGCCAGTGAAAGTCATAGACAGGTGTAATATGGGATCGCCTAGGGTTGTTAGTTATTAAACGTGCTAGTGTATTCTGTGCAAGTTGGAGAGGTTGGATAGTGGTTTTAGAGAGGCCATGATAGATAAGATTACAATAGTCAAGTGAGGGGGTTGTGAGAGCCTGACAGACAGTACGAAAGGAGTTGGGGCTTAAGAGGGGCTTGAGGTTACAGAGAGTACGTAACTTTGCGTAAACTGCGTTGGTAGTTTTCTTTATATGATCAATGAAGGAGAGGTTCTGATCGAGGATGATTCCAAGATATTTCACTTGGTTTTTTATAGTGAGAGTGAGGTCGCCAAGGGTGAGTGTTGGGGGAGGGGTATATAAGGGGTTGGAGAATACTTGGAGGATCTCAGTTTTGGATTGGTTAATAAGTAGGTTGTGTTGGGAAAGCCAAGATTTGAGATTGGTTAAACATTCATTTAATTGTTCTCCAGGAGCAGCAGGAATCAGTCCTCACATATGGGTGACGTCGGCACCGACGGAGCCCCCATGCGGAGCATTTCCCCAGCTTTCAAAGAAAGCCTTTGGGAATGCAGCGCGCATGCGCAGTCCCCTTCCCACCCAAGGGTGCCATCTTGCTCAGTCTGATGACATAAGAACATAAGAAATGCCATACTGGGTCAGACCGAGGTCCATCAAGCCCAGTATCCTGTTTCCAACAGTGGCCAATCTAGGTCATACGTACCTAGCAGTTTCCCCAAAAGACACAGGTTCTGCAGTGCTTGTACTAGGCCAAGCATTGATATCCTGGGTCCCTTTTTAATAGTGGTTTATGGACCTTTCCTCCAGGAACTTGTCCAAACCTTTTTTAAACCCAGCTATACTAACAGCCCTTACTACATCCTCCGGTAACAGATTCCAGAGTTTGATTACACGTTGAGAGAAGAAATATTTTCTCCTATTTGTCTTAGCTAAAAGACAGCAAAAAAACAAAAATGAATGATACGACTGCAACTCCCAGTGGAGGAGGGAGGGTCGTGAGGGCTGATTCCTGCTGCTCCTGGAGAACACCTGTTACGGTGAGTAACTACTCTTTCTCCAGGACCAAGCAGGAAGTCAATCCTCACATATGGGACTCCCCAGCTTCAGGCTATCGGGGACCCAAAGCTGAATAATGAGCTCCCTCTAGAGCAGTGATGGCTAACCTTTTTGAGCCCGAGTGCCCAAACTGCCGCACAAAACCAAAGAATTTCCTCAAAGTGCCAGCACGTCATTTGCATAAGTGGTCTTATTTGCATAAATATTTGCATAATGTTACCATACACTAACTTTTAGTAAACATGTCTCTTAATGAGTGTATGGATAAAGAAAGACTAAAAGATTTCTACATTACTATAATCCAGTGCCAACCGCCAGGCACATTAGGAACTACTACAAACGCTGCCCATTTAGAACCCATAGCAAACCCGCCGTATCCTGACAGCATTACCAGGACTCACAAAGCACCATACCCTACCTATCAAAAGGCAACACTGCAAATATTAAACCAATACATTTCAGTGAATACTGGGGAAAGAGAACAAGTGGCAACGTCAAATAGGAATTTCCTCTTGTACCAAACAAAGCGCAGATGTTAATGATGCACATTTCCCAGAGCTGACATATTCCAGTTAATAAATTCAAAATAAAGAGATATCGTTCTACCTTTTGTGCATTTTTTTTCAGTTGCAATTGGTCCAGCCATTTTCTTCTGGTTTCTTCATGTTTTCTGCTAACTCTCCATCGTCTGCTGTCCATTTGTCCTTTCTTCTCTCTTCTAGTTTTTTTTCCATTCTCTCTCTCTCTACATCTGCTTTAACATACTAATCTTTCTCCTTTTGCTCTTTCCTCATTTCTATTTCATCCACACAAATTTTACCCCTCCATCCTCAATCCCCAATTACTCTCCCAATACCTGGCCAATTGTAGATTTTTCATCCCTCCTACACAAAATATTTTTCCCCTCTCCATTTTACTCTCCCAGCCCCATCCCATTCTAATCCTCCCCCAACATCAGCTCCCTTCTAGTTCCAGTCTCACCCAGCATCCATTCCCTTCTTCAAGCCCCCCACTTCCCCTCAGCCCATTTCCATTCCAAGCCCCGTCCCCATCAGCTATTTGCAGTTCAAGCCCCCCACGTCCCCGCAGCCCCGGTCCCTTCCAAGCCCCCGCCCCCACAGCTATTTGCAGTTCAAGCCCCTTCCACTCAGCCCATTTCCAGTCCTAGCAACCCCCCAACCCATTACCAGTCCTAGCCCCCCATAGCTCACTCCCAGTCCTAATCCCACCAGCCCATTTCCAGTCCTAACCTCCCCATCAGCCCACTCCCAGTCCTAATCCCCCATCACGCAATTTTTAGTTTAAGCCCCCCCAGCGCCTATCACCACTCCTAACCCCCCCAGTGCCCATCACCACTCCTACCCCCCCAGCCCAGCGCCCATCACCACTCCTAACCCCCCCAGCCAGCCCAGTGCCCATCACCACCCCTAACCCCCCCCAGCCAGCCCAGTGTCCATCACCACTCCTAACCCCCCAGCCCAGTGCCCATCACCACTCCTAACCCCCCCACCCCAGCCCATCACTACTCCTAACACCCCCAGCCCAGCCCATCACCACTCCTAACCCCCCCCCCAGCCCAGCCCAGCCCATCACCACTCCTAACCCCCCCCAGCCCAGCCCAGCCCATCACCACTCCTAACCCCCCCCCCAGCCCAGCCCAGCCCAGCCCATCACCACTCCTAACCCCCCCCCAGCCCAGCCCAGCCCATCACCACTCCTAACCCCCCCCCAGCCCAGCCAAGCCCATCACCACTCCTAAGCCCCCCAGCCCAGCCCAGCACCACTCCTAACCCCCACCCCCCACCCCCAGCCCAGCCCAGCCCAGCCCAGGGAAAATTAAAAAAAAAAAAAGAAAACCTGTTTGCTGCCGCTGTCGGGGCCGCCGCGGCAGAATCGAGCGTGCCGCGGGGCCCCCCTGTACCCACCGGCAGAGCCTGTCCTCCCGTAGCAGCTCTCTCTCTGGCGCGGCAGTCACACGCGCCGGCGTGCAGAGCGCGAGGGAAGCGTTCCCTCGCTGCCCTGTTAAGCCCGCGGGGGCTGATGGGAAGTTCCCATCAGCCCCCGCGGGCTTAACAGAGTCGCGAAAGGGAAACTCTTCCCTTCGCGCTCTGCAAGCCGGCGAGTCTGACTGCAGCTCCAAAGAGAGAGCTGCTACGGGGAGGACAGGCTCTGCCGGTGGGTACAGGGGGGCCCCGCGGCACGCTCGATTCTGCCGCGGCGGCCCCGACAACGGCAGCAGACAGGGTTGTTGTTTTTTTTTTCGATGGCGGACCTTCCCGCGTGCCAGCTGCAAGGCCTTCGCGTGCCACAGCTGGCACGCGTGCCATAGGTTCGCCATCGCTGCTCTAGAGCCTCAGCATGCGTGATAGAATCTTTTCTGAGAACGCCCCCGTACAGTAGCCCAACACCAGGGCCGGAGGGTAGGAATTGCCTAAATCTTAAAGAGATTACGGAGTACCACCTGTCCGAAAGCACTGTCCCTGCGGGATTCCCTCTTGAGGCAGTAATGGGCCGCAAAAGTCTGGCTTGAAGACCAAGTAGCGGCCCGGCAGATGTCTGCCAATTTATTTATTTATTTATTTATTTAACATGTTTTATATCCCGCCTTATCCTTCAATCAAAGCGGCCACAGTACAATACAATACATTACAATACATAACACAATGGAATAGAGTGGAGATGAGCTACTGACGCAGCCTTCGCCCTGACACGGTGGGCCGTGATTCGACCCTGCAAGGAGAGGCCGGCTGCCCTGTATGCCCAGGCGATACAGTCTGCTACCCAAATGGACAGGGTACGCTTGGAGACAGGTAACCCCAGCTTATTAGGGTCAAAATATATGAAGAGCTGAACAGCCCTTTGATGCCCCTGCGTACGGTCAATGTAGAAAGACAATGCCCTCCTACAGTCCAGGGTATGCAAGACCATCTCAGCCCGGCTGGCATGCGGCCTGGGAAAGAAAGTCGGAAGAACCACCTCCTGATTGAGGTGGAAGAAGGAGACAACCTTAAGAAGGAACTTTGGGTGAGTCTGTAAGACCACCCTGTTCCTATAGAACCTTGTGTAAGGTGGCTCTGAGACCTGAGCTTGCAGCTCACTGACTCGCCTGGCTGAGATAAGAGCTACAAAAAACAACGCCTTCCAGGAAAAAAAAGCGTAAAGGACAAGTAGCCATAGGCTCAAATGGTGGGCAAGTAAGTTGTTGCAAGACCACATTCAAATCCCACTGAGGTGCTGGTGGACTGATCGGAGGCTTGAGCAAAAGCAGGCCTCTGAGGAAACGGGACACCAAGGGATGGTCCGACAGATGTTGGCCCTCTACTGGTGAGTGGTGTGCCGATAGAGCACTGAGGTGGACCCGAACAGAGTTGGATTTAAGGCCTAGGTCAGAGAGGTGGAGCAAATACTGCAGCACCACTGGAACCATGCACGAGGACGGATCCTCCTGGCGCTGAGCACACCAGGTAGAGAACCTACGCCACTTGAGGGCACAAGATTTTTTTAGTGGAGTGCCTTCTAGAGGCCAAAACCACCTCCTCCACTTCTCTAGGTAGCAGTAAGGGAGCTAGAACTATCCTTTCAGCATCCAGGCCATCAAATTGAGGGACTGGAGGTTGGGGTGCAAGAGAGATCCCTGATCCTGAGATAGGAGATCGGGTTGCACCCCCTAGAGGGAGTGGAGTGTCCATGGCCAACTGCAGAAGGAGTGGAAACCACGGTTGCCTCGGCCATCTGGGGGCTGCCAGGATCACAGTGGCCTTGTCCCGAAGCACCTTGAAAAGGGTCCGGGCCACTAGAGGCATGGAAGGAAACGCAAACAGTAGGCTCGTAGACCAAGAGATTAGAAACGCATCTACTGCTATTCTCAGAGGATGCGGTTGCCTGGAGCAGAACCTGGATAGCTGACGGTTGAGTGGACTGGCAAAGAGATCGATGGCTGGAAGACCCCACCTCAGGAGGATCTGTTGAACACCAGAGGATTCAACTGCCATTCGTGTGGCTGCAGAAACTTGCTCAATCGGTCTGCCAAGTAATTCTCTTGGCTGGGCAGATAAACTGCCTTGAGAAGCATGCCCTGTTTGACTGCCCATGAGCACAGGGCTTGAGCCTCCTGACACAGAAGTTGGGACCCTGTGCCTCCTTGCTTGTTCACATAGAACATTGCGACTTGATTGTCTGTCTGAACCAGAACAGACTGGTGAGAGAGGGCATGAGAGAAAGTTTGGAGAACCAAACGGATAGCTCTCAGCTCCAAGAGGTTGATCTGCTGTGCAGTCTCCCAAAGGGACCAGAGGCCTTGGGTGCATGCCCCCTGGCAATGTGCACCCCAACCCTGAAGAGAAGCATCCGTTGTCAGCACTTGTGTTTGTTGCGGTGGCCGAAAAGGTACTCCTTGCACTAGATTCGGAAGATGCAGCCACCATTGCAGGGAGGCCGACAGCAGTTTGGACACCCTTACTTTGTCTCCCAAGTGTCCTGTGGCTTGCAGCCACTGAGTTCTGAGGCCCCACTGAGCAGGCCTCATGTGCAGACGGGCATTTGGAGTAACATGGCCCGTGGATGCCATGTGGCCTAATAGTCTCAGGAATTGCCTGGCGGAAACCAGAGAATTGCTGTGGAACTGTCTGGCCAAGTCCATCAGTCTGTGGGCCCTTTCTACAGGCAGATAAGCCTTTGCCCAAAGGGTATCCAGCCTTGCTCCGATGAATTCTGTGTTCTGTGAGGGGTGCAAAGTGGACTTTGCGAAGTTTATGACAAACCCCAGATGCTGTAGAAGGGAGACAGTGCGAAGAGTGGCTTGTCTGGCCTCCTGTGGAGACTGACCCATGATAAGCCAGTCGTCCAGGTATGGAAAGACAAAGATGCCCTGGTTTCTGAGATAGGCCGCCACCACCGCCAGGCATTTGGTGAAAACCCTGGGGTGCGGAGGTTAGGCCAAATGGAAGTACTCTCTACTGAAAATGATTTCCTCCCACTACAAATCTGAGATATTGTCTGTGGTCTGGATGAATGAGGATGTGAGTATAAGCATCCTTTAGGTCTAAGGAGCATAGCCAATCTCCCTGATGGAGGTAGGGCAGCAGTATTCCAAGGGTAAGCATCTTGAACTTTTCCCTCACTAGGAACTTGTTGAGATTTCTCAAGTCAAGGATGGGCCTGAGGCCTCCTGTCCTTTTTGGTACTAGAAAGTACCTGGAGTAGAAGCCTTGCCCTCTCATGTGGTGGGGCAACAGTTCCACCGCCTGCTCCTTTAGAAGACTTGCCAACTCTTGAAGGAGTAAGTTCCTGTGCAGAGGGAGTCTGAGGCTCCCCTGGAAGGTAGGAGGGGGTAACTGGGTGAAGTGGAGCAAATAGCCCTTCTGGACTATGCTGAGCACCCAGATATCCCCTGTTATGGCTGACCACCTGTGGGCGTACAGGGTCAGCCGGCCTCCAGTGCTGAGAGGGGCCAGCTGAGGAGGAGAGGCTATGCAACTGGAGTCAAAACCCCGCTCCCTGCTGTGCAGGAGCCGGAGTTGGTGGCTTGGGGGTTTTCTGCCTACGGGGGCCCATGTCCCTGCCCCTTCGCCTGCTGACCCTGTTTGGGGAGCTGTGGAGACCTGGTATTGAGGGTAAGATTTGTAGGCAGATGACTTCCTTGGGTAAAAGGACTTTTTCCCCGAGCCCTTCTTTTGAGAAGGGGCAGAGGTCTTCCTGGACAACCTTGTCCAGGTGAGAGTCTCGGACTCGAGTTCTGCAGCCTTTTCAGCCATAGGCTTGCCAAAGAGGTTTTCACCTTGGCAAGGGACATCGACCAACTTGTCCTGCACCCATGGCTCGAGGTCCGATGACTGTAGCCAGGCCTGACGGCGTGCACCGATGCCAGCCGCGGCTACTCGGGCCGAAGCCTCGAAGCCATCATAAGCTGCTCGAGACAAACTTCGAGCACTCTCGGATCCCAGTTGACAAGGCTGTGCTCTGCAAAGGTTCCTCGGAGAGACCAGCAGAGAACCCAGCAATCTCCTTTGCCAGTCATCGAGTGGCTCCGGCCGGGCGGGCACCGATGCCATCAGCCCTGACGCCGAGGGCACCGGCGTCGATGACCTCGGTCCCACACGGGAGATCGAGGGTGACCTCGGCCGAGGATCAACTCGAGATCTCATGGACTCGAGGATCGGCTTGGCCTCCAGGATCGACTTGGACATCGAGGTCCCGGTGGTCAGGGCAGATGCACCGGTGAGACCGGCGATCAGTACCTGCTGCTGCTCCATGAAGGCAGTCAAACTGCTCTCCAAGGCCGTCAACCTGAGTCCGAGCTCAGGAGACCCAGCAGCCTCCGACTCGGGCCCCGACGTCAGCTCCCCCGGAGGAGAGTCCACGAGGACTACAGTACTCATGTGACTCGGGGCCTCCGTCTCTACACGAGGTTGTTTAGCAGGCCTCTCCGACTCCGAAGACCCGGGACGGCGGTCGGGGCTATGCGACCTGGCCCTCGAGGAGCCAAGAGCGTCCACCGATGCCGCCCTCGCGGGTTTCTTCTTCCTGCGGTGCTCCTGCGAAGGAGACCCCTTCTCAGAGGAGCCCCGACGACGCTCGGGGTCGGACTCCCGAGACGTCGAGGCCTCTGACGAAATCCGGGCTCGGCCGGACGCGGAATCAGAGAAGATCCTTTCGTGTTGATGCTGCCAGCTCCTCAATGCCTTGGAAGACATTTTGCCACACAGAACACAGACCAGTGGGTCATGGTCGGACCGGAGGCAGCAGTCGTGTGTGTCGGTGAGAGACATCAGTTTCTTACACAGATCACACTTCTTAAACCCGCTGGCAGCCATCAGGGGAAAAAGAGCCCCCGCAAGGTCAAAAGACTGGGCTGCCATGGAAAAATGAAAAAATGGTGCGAACGCTAGTCTCTAAGGACAAAAACCGAAAAATGAAATCCGGGCTCGATACCGGTGTACCGGGCCCAGGCGGGAAAGGGAGCCGGCGTCGAACCGAGAAAAAAACACAGATTCACACCTAAAAAAAAATTTTTTTTCACGGGTGACCATGACACACTTGCATTGGGCTCCGCGGAAAAAAGAAGACTGAGCAAGATGGCACCCTTGGGCGGGAAGGGGACCGCGCATGCGCGCTGCATTCCCAAAGGCTTTCTTTGAAAGCTGGGGAAATGCTCCGCTTGGGGCTCCGTCGGCACCCATATGTGAGGACTAACTTCCTGCTTGGTCCTGGAGAATCATTGCTACGTCCTAAAACAAGTGGCAGCAAAAACTCAAGGTATGCAAGAGATAACTTGCGACTCTCACAAAAGAAAAATTAGGTCTTACCTGCTAATTGTCTTTCCTTGAGTTCTCTCCGGGCCAGTCCAGGAAAGTAGGGTAGTCAACCTCCTCCAGCAGCTGAGGACTGAAATACTGAAAATCTTTGCTGACAGCCGCTCTAGCTCCCCCTGGTGTCAGAGAAAGTCAGTGTTACGGTATCAAAGCAGCGGACCTAAAAACGTACTAAACTGGAAAACAAAATAACAAAAGAACTAACTGTTAAGCTATGTCGTTATAACTATAGACAATATCCTCTAACAGTTTCTCCTTTTTCTCCTCCATCTTTTCTCTTCATTTTTTTCCCTAAACGCTTCTCTTGAATATATCTTCCAATGTCCCCAGCTCTGGCCACCAGCTTGGCAACCTGTTATATGTGGAAACCTTTGGCAGAGGACTGTAACATCTTCAATTCTCACAGATAATAGTGGGTGGGTCCTGGACTGGCCCGGAGAGAACCCAAGGAAAGACAATTAGCAGGTAAGGCCTAATTTCTCCTTCCTATTCATCTCTCCAGGCCAGTCCAGGAAAGTAGGGCAGTACCAAAGCAGTACTTAAACCTGGGAGGGTCCTGCGAGCCCTGCAACAGCCGAGGCACCTACCCCTAGCATCTTCCCATGCTTGAACATCCAACCGATAGTGCTTAGCAGATGTATGCAAAAAGACAGTCGCCGCTCTACAGATATCCACCGGCGGAACCAATGCAGACTCCGCCCACAAAGCCACTTGACCCCTAGTAGAATGAGCCTTGATCTCCACTGGAGCCGTCACGCCCTTTGATTGATAAGCAGCCCTAATGGCATGCTTCATCCAACGAGCAATAGAAGCCTTGGTCGCCACCTTTCCTTTAGCTGGACCCCCGAACAGTACGAACAACCTGTCCGACTTTCGAAACGGTTCTGTCTCCTTGAGATATCTTCGCAACACGCATCCTAAATCTAACTTCTTCAGTGACCGATCCCACTTTTCTCCCTCGCGAGGACGAAAGGTAGGAAGGAAAACAGCTTGATTCATATGAAAACTAGAGATCACCTTAGGAAGAAAAAATGGCACGGGCCATAATACTACTTTCTCCGCCAAAAATTGAAGGTACGGCTCCTTGCACGAGAGCGCCTGCAGATCCGAAACTCTGCGAGCGGAACACAATGCCACCAAAAAAGCAGTCTTCCAGGACAGCTCCTGGAGATTACCCGGTGTCTTGGACTCAAATGGCGGCTCTGTCAGAGCCTCCAACACCAAATTCAAATCCCAAGGAGGAACTATTTGCCGAACTGGAGGCCGAATGAACTTGGCCGCCCTAAGAAACCACCGCACATCCGGATGCGAGGAAATTGAACGACCTTGCACCTTCCCTCTATAACAGGCCAACGCCACTAGCTGTACCTTAAGAGAGTTGAGGGCTAGTCCCTTCTCAAGTCCCCCCTGAAGGAAAGCTAAGATATCCGGCAGCTTCACCCCCAAAGGCCGAACCTGTCGTTCTTCACACCATGCTTCAAAAATACGCCACACCCGAATGTACTTAAAGTAGATCTCTTCCTGGACCTTAACATAGTGGCTATCACAAACCGTGAGTATCCTCTACGACGTAACCTTTCCCTCTCAAGAGCCAAGCCGTAAGCAAGAATCAATCCACCTGCGGCATTAAGACGGGACCTTGGTACAACAGATTTACTCGAGCGGGCAACCTCTAGGGAGTAGCCACCAGCAGACGCACCAGATCGGCATACCATGGACGTCTGGGCCAATCCGGAGCAATGAGGATCACCTTTCCCATGTAGTTCGCTATTTTTTGAATTATCCGACCTATTAGCGGCCAGGGAGGGAATACGTAAAGTAGCTGACCCGACAGCCAAGGCTGAACCAGACCATCGAGCCCTTCCGACATATGCTCGCTGCGCCTGCTGTAAAATCGAGCCGCTTTGGCATTTGCTTGAGTGGCTATGAGATCCAGAACTGGTTGACCCCACCTCACCGTGATCTCGTGAAAGATCGCCCACAGTTTAGTTACCATTCTCCGGGATCTACTGCATTTCGACTGAGATAGTCCGCCTGAACGTTGTCTTTTCCTGCCACATGAGCTGCCGAAATCGCTACGAGATGCGCTTCCGCCCATTGAAACAACTGTTGACTCTCCTCTAGAAGCCACGCACTGCCCATGCCGCCTTGCTTGTTGATGTACGAAACCGTCACCAAGTTGTCATAAAACACCCAAACTGCTCACCCCTCGAGCAGATCGACAAACTCCACCAGCGCCAACCGAACCGCTCTCAGCTCCAACCGATTGATCGACCAAACATTCTCCTCCGCCGACCAAGCGCCTTGCGCTATTCACGTCTAGCAATGCGCCCCCCAACTGGAAAGGCTGGCATCCGTTATGAGCAACACCCAGTCTGGCAGGTCTAACAGCACTCCCGCTTGAAGATGTGCAGGAACCAACCACCACTGTAGACTGATCCGCACCTCTTCCGGACATGGTAACTGTTGAGAGGATGATCTTGCAGAGACCACCTCGCCAGTAACGCTTGCTGAAGAGGCCGCATATGTGCTCTGGCCCATGGTTCCAGGTCTAAGGCCACCGCCATCGACCCTAAGATCTGTAAATATCTCCAAGCCGTCGGTGCCGGAATGCGCAGAAACGCCGTAACCTGCGAGAAAATCTTTTGAACCCTTTCCGCAGGAAGAAAAACAGCCTCTCTCTGTATCGAAGGCGGCTCCCAGATAAGTCAATTGCTTCCCCGGTTCCAAATGACTCTGTTCGATTGATGACCCAACCTAGCTGCTCGAGAAACTCCACCACTCTTGCAGTCGCTGAGAGGGACTCCGCTAGCGACGGAGCCCGGATCAACCAATCGTCGAGATACGGATGAACCTGAATCCCTTCTTTCCGTAGCGCCACCGCTGCTGCCACCACCATGACCTTGGTGAAGGTACGAGGAGCCACAGCTAGCCCGAACGGCAATGCTTGGAACTGAAAATGACCCATGGGAACCGCAAACCGAAGAAATTTTTAGTGTTCCTTTTGGATTGGTATATGCAAATACGCTTCCGTTAAATCTATGAATGAAAGGAATTCCCCCGGCTTTACCGACCCGATTACAGACTGCAAGGGTTCCATCCGGAAATGCGGCACCCTCAAGCAATGGTTCATGAGCTTGAGATCCAGAATAGGTCGAAAAGAACCTTCCCTTTTTGGGAACCACGAAATAGAGTATCGACCTAAGCCGCACTGGTCTGCGGGAACGAGCACTACTGCGTGAAGGCGCAACAAACGTAACAATGTGTCGTTGATTGCAGCCCTTTTTGTCAGAGGACCGCACAGAGAAGCTACAAAGGCATCTACCAGTGCATATCCCTCTCTGATAATCTCGAAAACCCACTGGTCCGTAGTGATGCTGGCCCAGGCGGAAAAAACCCCCTGTAACCGACCTCCCACAGGAATCTCTGCCTGGACCAGTGTCCCTTCATTGCGGCTTTTTTGCCGAGTTCTGCTGGGTGTTAAAATAGCCCCTATTGAAGCCCCTGGCCCCTCGAAAGGATTGGCCTCTAACCACAAAACGTCCTCGTTGATAAGGCGTAAAACGGGACCCACGGAACCTGCAAAAATCTCGCCGCTGATCTCTCTGTATTGAAGGCATCTTTGCTGCTCTCAGCCGATCCTCGGGAAGGCGACTCCCCTTGAAATTGCCTAAATCTTTCACAATCTTTTCCAAAGCCTCCCCAAAAAGCAGCTTGCCCTTGTATGGAAGCTTACTGAGACGGGCCTTAGACGACGCATCTGTTGCTTAGTTCCGTAACCAGAGAAAGCGCCTAGCTGCTATCACGGACGCCATCAATTTCGCAGATATCCTCACCAAATCATATAAGGCATCCGCTAGATAAGCCGCTGCCGACTCTAGCTTTGCGCCTTCCGCCGAAGACTCTTCCTCCTTATCTGGACTGCGGTCTCCCTGAAGCAAGCGGATTGACGCTCTTGACACATACGCTCCACAAACCGAAGCCTGTAAAGCCAAGGCACTGGAATCAAAGGCTTGCTTTAGGAGCACTTCTAACCTACGATCCTGAAAATCTTTCAGAGCCGTACCTCCTTCCACTGGAATTGTGGTCTTTTTGGTCACAGCTGAAACTAGGGCATCCACCTTAGGCATACGCAATAACTCCTTTTCGTCCTGTGGAATGGGGTACAGATGTGCAATCGCGCGACTCCCCCCTTAGGGAAGCTTCAGGGCACTCCCATTCCGACTCAATCATCTGCTTAATAACTCTGTGAATGGGGAAACAGTGCTGCTCTGACTTAAAACCTTGCAATAAGGGATCCTCTAACGGCTCCTGCTGAACTGTAGGGAGCACAAGATTGAATGCCGCCAGAGAATGCGCAATTAACGCTCCTAACTCCTTCCTGAAAACGCGAAACATATTAGGATCCTCTCCCGGTCCTAACTCACCCTCCTCCAACTCCCCTGGCCAAACCTCAAGTCCAGCTTCTGACAGAATTTCTCAGTCCTCTGGCAGCTGAGACCCTGAACTCAGAGGTCCCGAGCCCTCTAAAGCTGTTTCCACTCCTTGTAACAGAGGAGACCCCCTCCCCAGGGTCTATCTCGGAGCACTCCACCTTTTTAACCGCTGACATGCTGTCTGTAGCAGGAGAGAAAGATGCCTGAGATCTCTTCATTAAATAAGCATTATGGAGTACTAAAATTAACTCAGCCGAAAGAAAAGAGTCCAAGGACCCGGGCCCCACTGACACAGATTGTTGCACTGCTCCCTCAGCAGAAGGAGCCTTGTGCAACTTAGACTTCCTTTTCCCCGACTTTAATGGCACCGCGGGAGAAACAGATGGCTGTGATAAAATGTCCGCCTTTCCCGCTCTTTCTGTCACGCTCTGGGGCCTAACTATCCCCTCTTCGTCTGTGTCTCTGATAGTCTCCATGAACCTGCTGTTCCAGAAGAGAAACAAAAGAAATAAAAGAGAATAAAGGGAAAGGACATAAACCGCACCGCCGCGATCACTCTCAACCGGTTCCAAAAACTGCGGAGGACGGAGCGCCTCTGGAAGGCTAAACTCGCCGGTACACGATCCACAAAAAGCCGAAATCTAAAACCCATGACGGCGATTTCCTAATGCCCGTCACATTTAGGAATTCCCGGTATCACTCTCCTACCTGAAAGTTACCGCGAGGTTAAAGCTGCGACGATCCGCTCCACCGCTGCCAACGGGTAGCCGGAACCGCAGACATCAGAGACTCCCAGACCTTTTCTCAATTGCCTCTCAATCCCGAAATCTCCAAGAAGCAGGCTCTACCTCTGAAATCGCACCAACTTGGCGACTTAGGAGAAACGGAGGAGTCCTGTACTGTCTCTTTGTTTTTTGTTTTTTTTAAAGAAAGAAAGAAAACGGAAAGTTGCTCCGCTGACCAGCCCTGCTAGAGCCAATCAATTAGTCAGTGCTTATGAAACACCTCATCCTCCGTTCAGATTTTAAATATATATAAAGAGTCGTATATATATATTTTAATTTTTTTTAAATACAATCCTGTTCCTATTAGCCTCTCCGGGGAGCCTGTCAGCCACACGCTTGCTCAGCTGCTGAGGACTGAAAGACTGACTCTCTCTGACACCAGGGGGAGCTAGAGTGGCTGTCAGCAAAGATTTTCAGTATTTCAGTCCTCAGCTGCTGGAGGAGGTTGACTACCCTACTTTCCTGGACTGGCCTGGAGAGACGAATAGGAAACAGAGATTTTTGAAGATCAGTCTGCGATTATACTTCGGTGACAGTGTGAATTGCAAGATATTACCCAGAGACTGTGAGAGGAGGGAGTTTGTTAAAGCTTGATGTTCCCGTTTGCTTTGATTATCTGCAAGAAAAAGAAGCCGTCAGAGCACGAAATCAGGAGGCAGCTCTGCATGCAGCCCGTGAATTGGGCATTAAGGACTTGGTTGATGGGGGGGGTGCCTTTGATCCCGCGGAGACTGCCAGGCAAGTGACATCACGTGGAGCGTGAAAGAGGGCAGCTGCAACGGAGTTCTGGTGATGGACAGCTGCAAAGCTATTCAAATGCTAATGACTGACTGGCTTGAGAGCATTTATAATCTTGGCTATGCTTCATTCATTGCACCGTACAACTGTTGAACACTCTTTGCATCTATTTCTTTCCTCTTAGGTACTCTTGAAGGTTATAACTGGGGTGATGAGGGACAAAACTGGGCAGTGGGTGCGATCTATGTGGGTTTGAGATGTATGCAGAAGGGGTTTACTGTGTGCAGTGATGATGGTGGGGAAGTTGACGGAATGAGTGGAGGGGGCCGGCTGGAGGTGGGACTCAAAGGGGGTGCTGAGTGCCACCATTGTTTGGTACCGATTTCCTCAAGTCTGTGAGTTGCCAAGGGAGAGGAGGTAACTCTGTGTTAGGATTGGGGTGGGGGACGGGGGGGGGGGAGATGGGGAGGGATGTTTGTTGAGAAAGGGATAAGGGATTTGACAGAGTTTGGATAGGGTGGGAAGGTGAGGAGTGTAATTGGCGATGGATACTTGCGAGATAGATTGATGGGAGTGGGGGGGGGGGGAGGGGGTGGTAACATATAAGATAGCGACATAGTGTGAGAGGGCTGAATGCTTCCAGGAAGCGGGCGTTGCTCTTCGTGGAGCTGGAGCACCTCAAGGCAACAGTAGCATTCTTGCAAGAGACTTATTTGTTAAAATGAGATGAGTGTTTGCTGTTTTCCCCAAGCTACCCGGTGGTGAAAGCTGCCTCCAACATAAAGGAAAGGAAGAAAACGGGGGTAGCTATCTTTTTTTTTTAAGCATCTTAAGGGATCCAGGAGGTCGATTCTTATTTCTGAGTCAAACGTGACACAGAGGTGTGGAACTTGGTAAACATATATGCCCCAAATAAGGACCAGTGCCCATTTGTAAGGGCCCTGGGGGATCAACTGCTGAGTGTGGCTGAAGATGTGGATCGTGGTTGGGGATTTTAATCTAACTCTGGACCCAGAAAGAGATAATTCAGCAAAGGAAGGCCTATGGAGGGAAGAAGAGTTTTAGAGGTGTTGGGTGAGATAGGAGTGGTTGTTAAACCCACAGAGTAGATCTTACTCCTTCTGCTCTTCTTTACATGAGACATACTCCAGGACAGACTTACTACTGGTGGATAGGAAATTGATGGGGGATGTGGTACAAATGGGCTCTGAAGCAGTGGGTGCTGTGGAGAGACAGACACAAGAATACCTTCAAATTAATTCAAGAGGTTGCTCCCACCATGGTCTGGGATGACTTCAAGATATTTTTCCGTGGTAAGTTGCTGAAATGTGCAAATATTAAGAAAAAACAAAAAGATCAGAAGATCCAAGACTTCTTGTTGCAGATTGAGGTGAAAGATCAGGAGAATGGGAGAGCCTCTACAGCTGAATTGGCACGGGAGCTGGGATACCTTAGGGCTGTGGTGCAGGACAGTATGTTGGAGAAGGTGCAGCGGGATATGGAGCTAACCAAATAAGTTTATTTTGAATATGGCAATAAGGCAAGTAAGCGAGTAGGCAGCGCAACTATATTCTGCAGATGACAGATAAGAAGAGTGAGAGAGTAAACCAATCAGAACAGATTAGGCAAGGCTTTGTAGAGTTTTATGCCAATCTCTACTCAACAGAGGGGAGCAGGGGACGGGAATGGCGGAATTCCCTATTTGGAGGGCTATTCATTACCAATTTTGTCAGCAGACCAGGTAAAAGCACTACAGGCAACCATTACAGTGGAAGAAGTGGCTGTAGCAATTAAGACTTTAAAATCTGGGAAGTCCCCAGAGTTAGACAGGTTCACCCTGCTTTTCTATAAAAATTAGCATCACAGCTCACCAGTCCTCTGGCAGAACTTTAACATGCTAGTGGGACATGACCTACTGGACTTCATAATGGAGGCGGGCATCACTGTTATCCCCAGAGGGGAAAGACCCGCCCCACTGTGCGTCCTATTGCCTATATCGCTTTTAAATATTGATATAAAGCTGTTGGCCAAAGTATTAGCTATGCGACTACATGTTTTCTATGCCAACGTTGGTAGGTGAGGACAAGGCTGGATTTGTTCCTGGGAAGCAAACAGATGATAATGCCGAGAAGATTCTGTGGCTTATGTGGCAGGCTCAGAGATCTATGGACCTGGTGCTGTTGCTTTCCGCACTCACAAAGTGTTTGATAGGGTGGTGTGGGATTTTATGCTGGGGGTCTTGGGCAAGATGGGATTTGGGCCCCACTTTAACTGGGTTCAAGCATTATATAGGGGTCCTCGTGATTGGGAGAGAATCAATGGAGGCTATTCAGAGGAATTCACATTGAGTAGAGGCACCCAACAGGGGTGTCCACTGTTCCTGCTACTTTTTGTCTTGAGTCTGGAGCCCTTGGCGGCTCGGATAAGAGGTAATGCAGATATTTATGGGATTGTGGTGGTGGGGGGGGGGGGGGTCATAAGATGGCAATGTTTGTTGACAATATCCTGTTATAGTGGGATCTCCCTTTATCTTGCTTGTCCCAACTGTAGATGAACTGCAGAGATACGGGATTAGGGTGGGCTTCAAAGTGAACATGAGTAAGTGAGTAGCTGAATGTCTCTCTCTCGGCACCCCAACTGGAGGAATTTGCTAGATCCTCTCCTTTCAAAACTTCCAAGAAGGGTTTAAAATATCTGGGAGTCTGGTTATACACAGACCTCGGGAAGTTGTATGACAATTATGTACCACTTCTTCAGAAAGCCAAGGTGGATTTGGAAAGAAGGGGGATGGAGGATAGAACACACTGGAGGGACCAAATGGTGGTAGTAAAGATGGTTACCCTCCCCAAATTTCTCTACCTATTTATGGCCTTACCAGTATGGATTCCGGTAAGGGATCTTCAGGTTTTGAACAAAAAGATATTTGTGTACATCTGGAAACACTGACCTCCAAGGGTGACAAGGCGGATACTCACTCTGCCTAAGACCAGGGGGGGGGGGGGGGGGGGGCGGAGGATGGGGGCTGCAGATCTAAGGAAATACTTCTATGTGGCTCAACTGGCGGTGATAGTAGAGTGGCGTCATGGTAGACCTAAACAATGGGCTCGTATAGTGCATGACCTACATGGGGGAGACCCTCTGCAAAGTTTGTGGGCCTGAGGTAGACCAAAAGTGCCGAATGACCCCTTTCTGAAGTGTTTGCTATCAGTGTGGATTCAGGAGAGGGGAGTATTGTTGGGTGGCAGTGCCTTCTCTCTTGCTAAGGAATTGGCTAAGTTGGCCAAGTTGTTTGGGGAAGGTGTATTATAATCCTAAGGCGGCCTTCAGACCCACTATGACCTCAATAAAGGAGGTTCTCTTTGCATATTTTCAGATCTGGCATTTTCTGTGGAGCCTGGTGGATTTCAGTGAGAAGGTGTGGCCCCCAACAAGCTTTGAATTGTTATTCATGGGGAGAGTGGGATATCAGGAAGTGGTCAAACGCATCTATCAGTTCTTGATAGGTGATACCAGGATTAAACTTCCTCAATATATGGAAATTACACTAACCTGGTAATTGTAGTTCCTGTAGGATCCAGTTTAGTCCTCCACAATCGGGTACTGCCCCTCTCACTGCAGCCTGTAGACTGGACCAATCAAATCTTCTGTAGTACATATCCAGCAGGAGCTCCCAGAAGCCCCCCAGTGTACTAGTAACAAAGCATACTGAACGAAGCAACACATCAGATTATTATCAGATTAACATTAAACCTTGTACTTCCCCCCCTGGAATAACCAACTCCCTCCCCAAACGAGGAAGTCAGAACACTGCACGGCGCCGGAATCGACGCCCCTAAATTGACACAGAGCTCCCCCCAGGTACTAAGGAGCTTACGGAACCCCAAAAGAAAGGGAAGAGCCATAGCTATAAGCACGACTGCCGCTAAGGTCCGAACGGGACGCAAAACTATCTTAGAATCTCCCGCTCGGGATAGCGCGCCGCAAGATCATGCAGATATTCGGGAGGGAAGGAGGACTAAACTGGATCCTACAGGAACTACAATTACCAGGTTAGTGTAATTTCCATTTCCTGTGCGGATATCCAGTTTAGTCCTCCACAATCGGGATGTAACAGAGCAGTTAAGACCGGGCGGGACCTTGTAGGCCGGCGCGCAAAACCGCCGAACCAAAACAGGAATCCCGAGCCGCTGACACATCCAAGCGATAGTGCCTGCTGAAAGCATGCAGAGACGACCAAGTGGCCGCCCTACAGATCTCCGCTGGTGGAACCAGACCATGCTCCGCCCAAGAGGCCGCCTGAGCCCTAGTAGAATGAGCCCGGAGCCCCTCCGGAACCGGCCGCCGCTGCAACAGATACGCGAAGGCGATCGCTTCTTTAAGCCATCGAGCAATGGAGGCCTTAGCCGCCGCCTCCCCTTTCCGTGCACCCCCAAAGAGCACAAAAAGCCGATCAGTCTTCCGAAATGACTCGGTAGACTGTAAATACCGACGCAGCGTGCGGCCCACATCAAGCCGGTGAAGCCCCTTGTCCACCGACTCGACCGAGGCCGCCGAAATCACTGGTAGAAATACTGCCTGATTCAGGTGAAAAGGAGACACCACCTTTGGCAGGAAGGAGGGAACCGGACGGAGCACAACCCGCTCCGCAGAAAAAGACAAGAAAGGTTCTCGGCATGACAAGGCCTGTAGATCCGAGATGCGCCGTGCCGAGCAAATGGCTACCAGAAAAACCGTCTTCAACGTGAGATCCTTCAAGGATGCCCTCCGCAAGGGCTCAAAGGGTTCCCGAGCCAGAGCCCGCAGAACTAAATTCAAATCCCACGGAGGAATCACCGCTCTGCGGGAAGGCCGCAAATGAAACACGGCGGTCAAGAAACGCCGCACATCCGCATGAGCGCCAAGAAGGCGGCCCAAGACCTTGCCTCTATAGCAAGAGAGCGCGGCCAACTGGACCTTCAGGGAACTGGCCGCGAGACCCTTCTCGAAGCCATCCTGCAGAAAGCTGAGCACGACGGGCACCGAGACCGTCGCCGCCCGAACTCCACGCCGGGAGCACCAGTCCTCAAAAATTCTCCAAATTCGAACATAAGTAAGAGAAGTGGACGACTTTCTTGCCCGCAGTAAGGTGGAAATCACCGCGGGCGAATAACCCTTCTTTTTCAGCCGAGCCCTCTCAATGGCCAAACCGTAAGCGAGAACCGAGCCACCTGGGGCATCCGCAAGGGGCCCTGAAGAAGAAGATCTGGTAGCGCCGGAAGGCGCCACGGCACGCCGTCTCGAAGCCGAACGAGGTCGGCATACCAGGGCCTCCGGGGCCAATCCGGAGCCACCAGCAGCACCCGGCCCTGATGGCCCTCGATGCGCTGGACGACCCGACCGATCAGGGCCCACGGGGGGAAAACGTACAGCATCCCGGACGTCGGCCACGGCTGAATGAGAGCGTCGAGTCCTTCGGACATCCGCTCCCGCCGTCTGCTGAAGAAGCGACTTGTCTTGGCCGACTGGAAGGTCGCCATGAGATCCATGATGGGCGGACCCCACCGCCGAACTATCTGCGCATATACCTGAGGATTTAACTCCCACTCTCCGGGGTCCACCCGCACTCTGCTGAGAAAGTCGGCCTGGACATTGTCGGCGCCTGCAATGTGCGCCGCCGAGATCGCCGGCAGCCGAGTCTGCACCCAGCTGAACAAGGCCGTCGCTTCTGTTTCCAGGGCCACACTCCCTGTGCCCCCTTGGCGATTGATGTACGCCACCGTGGTCGCATTGTCCGACCAGACTCGGACCGCCCGGCCCAGGAGCAGAGGTTCCAGGGCCATCAGGGCTAGTCGGACCGCCCGAAGCTCGAGGCGGTTGATCGACCAAGACGCTTCCTGCGAGGACCACACCCCCTGCGTGAAGCGGGTCTCGCAGTGTGCTCCCCAGCCGACTAGGCTCGCATCCGTAGTGAGGGGGACCCACAGAGGAGGCTCCAAGGGAATCCCCCGCGTCAGGTTCTCGGAGGAGAGCCACCACCGAAGCGACCGCCGCACTGCCTTCGGGCAGGGCAGTCTCTTGTGCAAGGAATCGCACTGGTTGGACCAGCGACGAAGGAGCGCCCTCTGTAGCGGGCGCATGTGGAACCGCGCCCACGGAACCACCTCTAAGGTCGCCGCCATCGTTCCGAGAAGCCGTAGGTACCACCACGCCGACGGAGCGGGCATCCCCCGAAATAGTCGGACAAGAGCCCGCAACGTCAGGACGCGGCGCTCGGGAAGGCACACCAGCCCCCGAGCAGTGTCGAAGCGCACCCCCAGATACTCCAGGTCCTGCGAGGGCCGCAGACAACTCTTTCTTTCGTTCACCACCCAGCCAAGGGATCGCAGCAGAGCTACCACCCTGCTCGTGACCCGCGGGCACTCTCGACCGGATTTTGCTCGTATCAACCAGTCGTCCAGGTAAGGATGGACCAAAATGCCCTCCTTGCGCAAGGCCGCCGCAACTACCACCATCACCTTTGTGAAAGTGCGCGGGGCCGTAGCCAAGCCGAACGGCATGGCCCGGAACTGAAAGTGGCCCCACGGGCACGCGAAGCGGAGAAACCGCTGATGGGCTGGGTGTATCGGAATGTGCAGATAGGCCTCGGTAAGATCGAGGGACGTCAAAAACTCCCCCTTTCGCACCGCTACAATGACTGACCGCAGGGTTTCCATGCGGAAATGCGGCACTCTGAGCGCGCGATTCACGCCTTTGAGATCCAAAATCGGACGCAGAGAGTCGCCCTTTTTGGGTACCACAAAATAGATGGAGTAGCGACCAGTGCCTCTTTCCAAGGGAGGCACTGGAACCACCGCTCCCAGCGCTAACAATCGAGCCAGGGTCACGCGGATGTCCCTCGTCTTTTGCTCGCCCCTGCTGGGAGACAGAACAAAGGAATCTGGAAGTGGGAACGCAAATTCCAGAGCGTAACCCTCCTCTATAATTTGTAGCACCCAGCGATCCGACGTTATTTGGGCCCAAGAGGAAAGAAAGTCGCGCAAGCGACCGCCGACAAGCGGTCCTCCCTCCAGAGCCTGCCTGGCGTCATTGTGGCTTGCGTCCAAAAGGAAGAACCCGAAGAAGAGCCGGCTGCGGAGAAGCCTCTGCCGGCTCCCCTGAAAGCCCGAAATCCTTGGCTACGGGCTCCAAACCGGCCCCGCTGCGAGGACCACTGGCGGGAGGGCCGAAACCTGCGCTGATCCCGAAAGGATCCCCGCGCCGACGAGGTGGACCGGTTGGACCTTGGTTTATCCTCCGGAAGCCGGCCCCCTTTGGACTCACCGAGATCCTTTACCAATTTCTCGAGAGCCTCCCCAAATAATAATCTGCCCTTAAACGGCAGCTTACTGAGGCGGGCCTTAGAAGAACTGTCCGCCGCCCAGCTGCGCAACCAGAGGGACCGGCGCGCTGCTACCGCGGATGCCATACTGTTAGCCAACGCGCGGATCAAATCATAAAACAGATCCGCCAGGTAAGCCGAGCCGGACTCCAGCCGGGTCACCTCCACCAGACCCTGCTGGTCTAGTCCGGGGCTCGAGCGCAGTTGCTGTGACCACCGCAGACACGACCGAGCCACCCAAGCCCCACAGATAGAGGCCTGCAATGACACGGCATCCGTATCGAAGGTTTGCTTGAGCAAGTTATCAACCTTCTTATCCTGCCCGTCCTTGAGGGCCGCCGCCCCCTCAACCGGGATGGTGGTTTTCTTGGTCACTGCGGAGACCGCAGCATCCACCCGGGGGGACCTGAACAAGTCCCTGTCCTTGTCAGCAAGAGGATAAAGCCGATTCATGGTCCGAATCCCCTTCAAACCGGATTCCGGGTGCTCCCACTCCGCCTGGATCATCTGATCCACCACGCGGTGGACGGGGAAAAACCACCTGGGCATCCCTGACTGCTTGAATCAGAGGATCCTCAAGACCCTCCTCCTCCAGGGGCCGCACCGCCGAAAGGTTTAGCGCCTGAAGGGACTCCGTGACCAGAGGAACCAGCTCGTCCCTACGGAACACTCGAATGACCCGAGCCTGATCTTCCGGCCCAGGGATCTCCCCATCCTCCAAATCCTCCGCTTCAGTCTCAGGATCGCCCTCTGCCTCGGAATCCAGGAGACCCAGGGCGTCCTGCTCTTGTCCCCCCAACCGAAGCCGCTTGCCCCCGGGCGATGAGGGACACTGAGCCGCCCCCAAGGACCCCGAGGGGAGGGAGGGGGGCCAGACAGCCGGCAACTGTCCGGACCTGCTCAGGTGAAATGCCTGATGCATGAGGAGTACAAAATCAGGGGAGAAGTCCATAGTTGAGGCAGCAACAGACGCCTGCTGGAGCGCAGCCACTGAACCGCTGGCCGGAGGAACCGAGCCAGACTGAGGGATGCTTGGAGAAAGAACGCTGTCCCCGGAAGTAGAAGCATCCCCAGGGGTAGCCTGTTCCTGAACATTCACAGATTGCTCTAACTCAGAGGGCACTGCAGCACAGCCCCTGCAGATGCCAGAGTCAGTGCCTGCTGTCCTGCGGGACCCACAAATCACACACTGGGGCTTGGAAGCCATTCCAAGGCCACCTCTGCCCAGGGGAATAGAATAAGACAGCCACAGGAAAGCCCACACCACCTGGGCAATCCTATGCAAATCAGCCCCGATTTAAAAGTAACTTAACTTTTTTTTTTTTTTTTTTTACAAGAAACAAAATATATCCCAGGATCCCTGGGGTGCCCTGAGCAAAATCGCCAGAAAGAGGAACCCCAAAAACGCTAGGGGAACCTGTGCACAGCGATCAAAAATGCCTGGAAAAGCACTTTTAAAAATCCAAAATGGCCGCCGCACTTTTTCACCCGCGGTAAAAAACGGCGCGAAAATATAAAAACCACCAAATAATATGGAAAACAAATAAAACGACCCTCTAACACAGGGCACACGAGCAGTTTGAATAAAAACTGCCAAATGGGCTCAGGAGAGCCTACAGAAACGCTGGCATCCCAGACAGAGCATTGCACACAAGAAAGAAAAAAATGAAATGCAAACTCCTACCAGCTCAGGAACAGAAGATTCAGCCACAATCTCCCAGTACCAGGCACTGCCTTATAGGTATGGCAATTCCCCGTCCTGTCTAGGGGAAGCTCACCCAGGGCTGATAAAATGTGCTAGGCAGGCAACAGCAGCCAGCAGGTCTGACTTTCTCCTAGTCTCCTGTGGCACAGCTCCAGGGAGACAGGCTTCTTTTGTCTTTCTTTTTTAAAGGCACAGCTAGCTACCAAAAACAAAAATAGTAGAGAAATGCCCCAAAACAAACCCTAAAAAACAACTAACTAGTGTTGCTCCTGCAAAGGTCACTAAGTGTGCCCAGAGGACACACTTTTACGTCTACACACTGCAACGAGACTGGACACACTGGGGGGCTTCTGGGAGCTCCTGCTGGATATGTACTACAGAAGATTTGATTGGTCCAGTCTACAGGCTGCAGTGAGAGGGGCAGTACCCGATTGTGGAGGACTAAACTGGATATCCGCACAGGAACTAGCTTTGTTGATTATCCCCTATGTGCCACAACGCTGCCTTTGATCACTCCAGGATAACTGTCTGGTCCTTCCATCCTCTTCATGTGTCAATACGAGTCCATGCGCCGGTCTGCTTTTTTCTTCTTGGCCCCTTCTCTCTGGAATTGCTTTTCTTCCTGTCTTCGATTGGAACCATCTCTTCCTTGACTTAAGAAACGTCCTATTTACCCCAAGCCTTTGGAGTTGATCTCACCTGAGTCAGGTTCTGCATGCAGCCCTCTTCCCCTATTTGCTTCCTCTTTCTGCTCTCCTATACTGTGACTTTCCCGTCATATTATGGAGTTCCTTTCTTATTCTTGCTTTATACTGATGTGCTTTTTTAATTGTAGGCCACTCTGTATGCCTGGCTAAGGGCGGTTAATCAAGTGCTAATAAACCATAACCATATATGTTGCAATGGGAGATGATGTTGGGAAATTTGTGAATATAGATGAATGGCTGAGGATGGCAAAGTGTATTTCTAGCATTTCAGTGTCCGTGAGTTATTATTGAAAATGGCTATAAAGTGCTTTTCCTCTGGTACAGGACCCCTGATAAACTACACCATATCTCTCATACATACCCTGCTGAGTGTTGGAGGAAGTGTGGGATGACTGGTGATTTCTTGCATATTCAGTGAGGATATTCTAAAGTAAAAAGTTCTGAGGGGGCGAAGCTGGAATTTACAGAGGAAGTGACAGGATTGCATTTGCTTTTGGATGACCCCTGGGTCTGTTTGCTTCTTGTGATACCAGAGGAAAGGAGATCAGAGCTGGACTATTTGTTGCCTCATAGCAGCACAATATCAAATAGCCAAAGCTTGGCTGCAACCTGAGGCTTTGTCATGCCAGACTTTTGCTGTTAAATTGTAATGGGTATGCAGCCTAAGCAAAACTGACAGCTCTAAGATGTGGGCAGTTGGGGAAGTTGAGAGAAATCTGGGGATCTTAATATGTATTCTTTAGAGGAAATGCGGGATAGAGGAGATATATGCCTTCCACAAATATTGAGACTAGACTACACAAAAATCAGTCAAATCTGAGATCAAATACCTAGGCGTAACACCCAACCAGCAGCTAACTTTCCAAGCGCATATATAGAGAACATCCACCGTTTACCAAAAGCTAAAAACCCAGAGGAATCTGCCCTCTTCCCTCTATAGACCTATTCCGTACAGTCTGCCAGGTTCTAAGGCCTCCCAAACACACCCTCCACAGATTGCAATTGATCCAGAACATGGCTGCATGGATTATCACAGGAGCCCCTCGTCGCAACTACATCACCCCATTGCTTATACAGCTTCACTGGCTTCCCATGACTGCCAGAATTAAATTCAAAGCCCTCGATAATATTTAAAATCCTACACAGTGAATCTACAAGCTGTCTTCTGCCTCATAACCAAATCCAAAACTGAGCAATCCAGAAGAACCCCCACCCTTAACCTCCTGCAGATCCCTACACAGAAGATCAAGAGCAAGTAGTCCACCTGCAACCGAGCCTTTTCATTATTTGCCTCCACATTATAGAACTCCCTTCTGCCAGCACTCTGAGAAATTACAGAATATTTGGAATTCAGAAAGCAGCTCAAAACATTGTTCTTTCTGAACGAGTACAGCACGGAGATGCACTCAGAAACCCAGCCACCTTACAATGCACTCTAAAGACACAATAGACAAATTCTCCTATTGTACATAAGTTACCCAATATAACCAGCAGAACCATAAACATCGCTCTTTCTGAACGAGTACAGCACGGAGATGCACTCAAACCCAGCCACCTTACAATGCACTCTAAAGACACAATAGACAAATTCTCCTATTGTACATAAGTTACCCAATATAACCAGCAGAACCATAAACATCGCTCTTTCTCAACGAGTACAGCACGGAGATGCACTCAGACCCAGCCACCTTACAGTGCACTCTAAAGACACAATAGACAAATTCTCCTATTGTACATAAGTTACCCAATATAACCAGCAGAACCATAAACATCGCTCTTTCTGAACGAGTACAGCACGGAGATGCACTCAGAAACCCAGCCACCTTACAATGCACTCTAAAGACACAATAGACAAATTCTCCTATTGTACATAAGTTACCCAATATAACCAGCAGAACCATAAACATCGCTCTTTCTGAACGAGTACAGCACAGAGATGCACTCAGACCCAGCCACCTTACAGTGCACTCTAAAGACACAATAGACAAATTCTCCTATTGTACATAAGTTACCCAATATAACCAGCAGAACCATAAACATCGCTCTTTCTGAACGAGTACAGCACGGAGATGCACTCAAACCCAGCCACCTTACAATGCACTCTAAAGACACAATAGACAAATTCTCCTATTGTACATAAGTTACCCAATATAACCAGCAGAACCATAAATACAAATAGTTGATGTTAACCTGTTAAACTATGTTGTACTGTTTACTGTTCCTGTTTCATGTAAAACAGTGTTCTAATCAGGCCCCTGTTACACATTTGTTAATTGTGAACCGCTCTGAATTGTAGAAAGGCAGTATAGAAACAAATTTAACTAAATAAATACCTCCATGGCATAAATATACAGGAGGAGAGTCTCTTTCGATTGAAAGCAAGCTCTGCTACAAGGGGACATGGGATGAGGGTGAAAGAGGATAGATTCAGGAGTGATATGCGGAAATATTTCTTTACGGGAAGAGTGGAGGATCCATGTAATAGTCTCCCAGTGGAGGTGGTAGAGATGAGGACAGTACCTGAATTCAAAGCAGCATGGGACAAACACAGAGGATCTCTAAAGGAAAAAAGGGACCTATTGTAGTAGTTGATATGGAAGGACAGACATGTGGTCTTTTTCTGCAGTTATATTTCTATTTTGGCGTTAGAAACTCTACTATGGTCATCTCTTTTTCTTTCTAAAGATCTATTTTGCGTCCAATGAAACCCCACATCCAAAAGTAGGTGGAGAACAGAACTAGGACATTTCACCATAGAACCCAACATACAAGAAAAAAAAATATGAATCCGGTGTCATCTCATTTCCAGTATCTTCAGTACCAGGCAAATTGTGAAACACAAAACCCTACAAAAGTCACTGAAGACCTATTATGCAAATCTACTGTACCATAATGACACCAGCTTCTAAAATTAATGCAATAAGGAGCCTACCCAGAAAAGAGCAGCACCATAAATATTGCAGTGGGCCTTAGAACAGCCTTTCACCTATTTGGAAAATTGAACAAGCCAGATTACTACAGATCCTACACAGAAACCCCATGCTAACAGAACACTTGGTCTCAGTCACACAGTCAAAACACAGTTAGACTCTCACCAAGTACAGAATAAATTACAAAAACTCGAAGAAGAAATATGTAGATAAAATTAAATTGAAACCCCAACAAGCCAGGCTCTGTATGCAGTGTGACAAGAAACAGAGGAGGCAGGCAACACTTTACCTTACCTTTGCTGAACAGTAGCATGAGATAAACAGGCCTCTGATCCCACATGCGGGCGGGTGCAGCCTCTCCCCATAGTCATCGATATCAGTGTCACATCCACAGAGGCGGCCATGTTGCTGATTAGGTACAGTGCTAGCTCTGCCTACAGCCCATCTCTGAAGAATCACCTGGATTGAGGGAGGGGGAAGCACATGGGGAGAGGCAGTGTTGCCTGCATATGGGATCAGAGAACTGTGCCTCATTTGTGCTCAGCAAATGTAAAATCAGTATCTAGCAGAGGGATGCACATGGCAACGGGACTTTATTTGTGCACCTGTGCAGTCTATAGCTGGTGCCAAAATTCCAAATGTGCTGTGCCTCTACTGCAGACTGACAAATTCTGTATTGATTTAGAAGCCAGGCCAAAATCCTAGGAGCCAGAGCTTGTGACCTCCTTGCACTCACCCACCCCACTGTCTCTCACCAGCACCAGAGTTCCTATACAACGTGGCAGCTTTAGACAGAAATATAGATAACAGCTATAGCTTCAGATATTAAGTGTCTATATGTGTGTATGGTGCAATGATGGTGTGCCTGTCTGTGCGTAGGAGAAGATGTGGTAGGTGCCTTTGTGTGGGTGGGGAGTGGGGCTGTGGTGCCTGTGTGTGTGCACAGTCTCTGTTATACGGAGGTAGGATGCCTGTGTGCACACTGTGTCTGTCGTGCAGAGGTGGATGCCTGTGCGTGCAAGTGTGTCTGTTGTGCAGAGGTGAGGTGCCTGAGTGTGTGTGTGTCTGTCATGAGGAGGTAGGGTGCCTGTGTGTGTGCATGTGCAGGTGGGGAATGGGGTGCTTGTGTGTATTCTGGGCGGAGGGGAATGCACCTTTTGGCAACACCTTGCACTGTTTGCTCCCCCTTCCAACCCTTCTCCTGCTGGCTCCCCCCTCCTGTTACCCTTCCAGACTCTTTCCCCTTCACCAACCCCCCATAGCACTCCCCATCCCCTTCCCTAAAATCCCCCATCCTCCCATTTTTAAATAGGCTTCCTACCTCTTTAAGTTGTCTCTGCCTTCTCTACCTCATCTGAACTCCTCTCCCCCCCTCCACAAATAATCATTTGTGCTGCAGGTGGCCACTGGGCCTTCCTCTTCTCTTCTGCCCATGGGTGATCGGCAGATAAGCATCGCTGCCATTGTCCTGGACAACTCATTTTGGGGGGTAATGCCTGCCCTCGCTACCCTCAAACTAGGCCCATGTCAATGAGACAATGAACACATTAACCATGAGGGCCAGAATACACTTCTAGGGAACCCCAAACGACAGAGGATAAGTGTTGGTGAGTGTTTTATCAACTGAAACCCTAAAACTACAATCTGAAAAGTAAGAGCAAACAGATTTAAGGCTATTTTTGCAGGACCATATCTTGTGATCAATTTAATAAGAGAAAAATCTGGTGCATCACCTGCGGAAGGAAAAAGGCCTTGGAAGACTTCTGGATGTTCTCTAAAATGGATCTCCCTCCGACTTATCCTCTACCGGCACTTCCAAAATACAAAGCATAGTCGTAACTTGTTAGATCAGAATGCTAATTCCTCTAACCTGAACAGCTGGATCGCTGAGGACTCTTCCCTTCTCTAGAGAGGACAGCTCTCCGTCCTCCCTGGTTTAGCTAACACCACTATATAGGCATGATTAAAGTGCATTTCCACCTTTCCCACTTCTGCAGAATTCTTCCAGCTACTTGGGACTTTTTTTTCTCTTTTTAAAGGGTCTGCCATCAAGTCATCCCAGCTTTTATAAAATTCAGACCCTGGGACATTGGAGCCAGGTTCTTTGCCCAGTTTTAGGTTTTCATCACCCCCTCCCCCATAGCTTTTCCTCCTTAATTGGGCTATTAAGCCAATACAGCTGGTTCTCATTTAACTAGAGCAACCATGGATCTCAAAAACTGTTCTCTAGCTTTGCCATTAGGGTCCTTACTGTAAACGTTGTGCATAAAACTGTGCTATTCTTTCAACATCCTTGTGGATATATCCTTTGCCATCTTTAATTTGCGTTATAATGGGTCAACTCTCCCTAGACTTAATCAGTTTTGCTAATATGATGCCTGTTTATTACCCCATTTATATAACAAATATCCACAGTACAAGATGCTCTTTTCCATTCAAGTGCAAAAGTTCATCCAGTTTTTTCTGAATGACCATCAAGTGCTGTCTAACCTCCTCAGTCATAAGAGTTGTGTGCTGCTTCCATTATAACTGTAGGTCCCCAGCTAATCTCAGAAAGCTCTCTATCCCACTGTTTATTCTTATTTACTATACAGATCTCTATCTCTGAGCACAGCTTTTGCTGTCTCCCATAGGGTCACTTCATCTACCTCTCCTGTATTATCGCGGACATATACTCTTGCCAGGCTCACTTGATCTTGCTATCAAGATGAGCGGAGAATCCAGACTCTGTCTCTTTCTGATTCGGACATTCTCAATTTTATCTCCACCAAAGCATGATCTGACATCCCCAAAGATTTAATTTCTGCCTGTTGAAGTCTGGGAAACAATCTCTGGAATGAGTACTTAGTCAAACTTGGCAAACAGTTGGTGCCAGGTAGAGTCTGCCTCATCTGGATGTATCGTTTGCCAGGCATCTATAAAATCTGTCAACATGAAATTAACTCCTCCGGTGCTGTGAGTTTTATAGTTATTTTGGATAATTTATAGTCAATTTCTGAGTCCTTCGCTATATCAATGTCCCCTGCAATGATGACCAGATAGTTCTCATATAATGAAATTTTGCTAAATAACCCTGCAAAACATTTTTGGTCATAAACATTAGGGCTGTATATATACATAGCACTGTCGCTTGGTTTGCAGCTTGTCATGCTGCGAGAGTTGATGTGTATCAGTGATACTGAGAGCTAAGCTATCGTTAGCTTAACTACTGGCAGCTTAACTACTGACAGGGACGCCCAAGATGGAAAAGTCTCAGCTGAAGTGTCAGACTAAGACAAACCACCCAACTGGTCAGCAGCAGAATGGGACGGTGTTGGCAGTGGAGGATCACATTTCTGCGACTATTTATTTATTTATTTACATTCTCTTATATACCGCGCTATTCTGCATCAGTGCGGTTTACATTGAACAAACTGAAATTACATTGAACAGGGCATTATAACTTGGAGATAACTATTTTACAGGGAACATGGGCTATGGAGGGTTAAGTGGCTTGCCCAAGACCACAAGGAGCACCTGTGGGACTATGACACTAGCATTACCTGTGCGGAAGAAAGGCCTGGCAATCTACTTCAGTATCTTGCCATGAAAACCCAATGGATAATCACAACAAAAACTGTGATAAAGTGCTGGAAGATGAGACCTCCAGCTTGGAAGGCACTCAACGGGCTACTGGAGGTGAGTTGAAGACTTTTCAGAGTAAAGTCAGCATTTATGATGTGGTTGAAAAAAAGCCCTCGGGATGTCTGACTGCTGATGTAGCTGCAAATGAAATGAGAGTCAGACGCTGCAAAGTTGTCTTAGATACTGGGACACGGAACGTACAAAGTATGAAACAACGGAAGATGGAAGTGTTCAAGAATGAAATGGACCATGTACAACTTGATCTGTTGAGCGTCAGCACTGGCATTGGGAACTTTGAATCTGACGATCACTATGCCGGAAGTGAAAGACAAAGAAGAAATTATGTTGCATTTATATTTAAGAAACTTGCAAGAATTGTAATAAAATACAATGCAATCAGTGAATGCTTAATTTCTAATCATCTGCTAGGCACATCCATCAACACAGGTATACGTCCCAACAACAGCTGCAGAAGAGAAAAAGGTCGATCTGTTCTATGAACAAGTACAAGCTAAAATTGACAGAATGTGCAAACAAGATATCCTGGTAGTCACGGGTGACTAATGTAAAAGTTGGCGACAAAGAAGATGGGAAAGTAGTTGGAAAATATGGACTTGGCAACAAAAATAAAGCTGGAGAAAGACTGACAGAATTCTTTAAGACCAACAATCTATCCATCTCAAACACCTTCTTTCAGCAACACAAGCAGCAACTGTACACATGGACTTCACACAATGGATTGTACAAAAATCAAATTGACTACATCTGTGGAAGTTTACGATGGAAAAGCTTAACATCAACAAAGACAAAACCTGGGGCTGACTGTGGGACAGATCACAAGCTATTAGTATGCAAACTCAAGCTAAAGTTGAAAAAGAGCAATCCATTCATGAATGTGGAGTGGAGGAGCAGCCTAATGATTAGAGCACTGGCTTCATAACCAAGAGACCAAGGTTCAATTCCCACTAACACTCCTAGTGGCCTTGGGCAAGTCCCTTAACTCGCCATTGCTTGGGAAGAAAGACCCGGCAATCTACTTTCTGCACACACTGACAAGAAAACCTAGTAACTACTCGGTCACCAGGAGTCAGCAATGACTCAAAGACACACATTACACTGCATTCATGAATGCAGCAAAATATGACCTTGAAAATATACCATTAGAATTGAAAGATTGCCTGCAAAATCGATTCACTGCTATGGATACAAATGACAGAGCATCAGAAGAGCTAGGGGAGGACATCAAGAAAGCCGTGTTCTAAGAAAATGAGAAGTCTCTACAAAAGGTGAAAACGCAAAAATAACCAAAATGGATGACTGAAGAAACTGAAAATTGCCCAGAAACGCAGAGAAGCTAAAGCTAGAGGATAAAGAGAGATAAACATAGAACTTAAGATAGATTTCCAACATTCAGTAAGGTGAGCCAAGGAGAAGTACTACAATGCATGCAAAGAAATAGAATCAGAAACTATAACAACAAGATTGGCTTTCCTAAAGCTATGAGAATTGGAATGCTAAACAATGTTCAAGGATTTATGTTGAATGATGCTGAGAAGACTAAGAAAAGGTGGAAAGAATATACAGTCATTATACCATAAAGATCACGTGGACCAACAGTCATTTCAGCCTGTACTTTATGATCAGGAACCGTTGGTGATGAAAGAAGAAGTCGAAGCAGCATAGAAATCCTTATCAAAGAACAAAGCACCAGGTATTGAGGACATTCCCATTGAAGTATTACAGCAATCAGATGCGGCTGTTACCATACTTACAAGGCTCTGCTAGGAAACGTAAAACATCATGGGCCAACTGAACAGAAAAGATCTGGGTTCATACCAATACTGAAGAAAGGTGATCAGACTGATTGTAGAAATTAATGCACACTTGCTCTGATCCCAAATGCCAGCAAGATTCTATTCAAGATTATTCAGTGGAGACTACAACCATACCTGGAACGAGAACTGCCTGAAGAGCAAGCAGGGTTAGGAAAGGGCAAGGAATGAGAGATACCATCGTGGATACGAGATGGATCCTTGAAAAGGCAAAAAAAAAAGAAAGAAAGATATTTGTGTGTGTTTTACTGACTACAGCAAGGCCTGTGTAAGTCATGAGAAATTCTGGGCCACATTAAGCAGCATGGGTATACCAGAACACCTGATGGTCAATGTAAATGTGGTGCATGAGAACTAAGCAGCAACAATTTGAACGGAACAAGGAGAAACGGAATGGTTTAAAATAAAGAAAGGTGTATGACAAGGCTACATACTTTCCCCATACCTGCTTAATTTATATGCAGAACAAATCATCAGATAAGCAGGACTGTATGAAGACAACCTAGGTGTGAAGACTGGTGGAAGACTCATCAACAACCTTCACTATGCTTATACCACCACATTACTGACTGAAAGTGAAGATGATCTGAAACATTTGCTTCTTAACACCAATGTGTGCCGTCGAGTCAATTCTGACTCCTGGCAACCCAGCAGCGCCTGGGTTTTCTTGGCAAGGTGTGACTGGACGTAGATTACCAGGCCTTTCTTCCGAAGCAATGGAGGAGGGTAATGTGACTTGCACTAGGCCACAAAAGAAGGGCCAGTGGGAAATGAACACTGGTCACTTGGTTACCAGGCCACTGCTCAAACCACTAGGCTGCTACTCCACTTTCAATAAAAATGAATAATTAAAAAACAAACCAACCCAAGTAACCCCTATTATAAGCATCCTTGTGTGAAAAATTATCGGAATCCTTCATTCAGGAACTGGTGGCATCTCGCTTAACAGCAATAATTTCATCTAAACATCCTGAAACCGTTGATCAGTCTGTCACATTGCCCTTGAGTAATTTTGGCCTTTTTTTTCCATAAAGAACAGTTTCATTTGAGAATTTCCTTACAGAAGCAGCTCTCTTCAGGTCTTTCCACAACATTTCAATAGGGTTTAAGATAGCACTTTAACTTGGCCAACAAAATTCCTTTTTCGGTAGCTCTGTGTTATTTACTGTCTTGCTGCATGACATTTTCAGCCCACAGAGGGATGGTTTGACATTCCTCTACAATTTTCTGAAGCTTCACACTATGATACCACCATTACCACGCTAGAAGGTTGGGATGAGGTTCTTCCTTTGAAAGGCAGTGCTTAGTTCTTGCCAAATATATGTTATTGTGACCAAAATTAAATATATGATTATGACTGGAGAACATTATTCCAGACGTCTTGTGGGTTTATCCAGATGTTCTCTGGTGAACTCCAATGTAATCTCCCATGAACACCATTTCCATTCAGTTGTTTTCCTCATGGTTGATGCTGGACACTCAAGTCAACCACAGCATGAAAAGCCTCTATATCTTTAGATATTTATCTTGGGTTCTTTGTGATTTCATTGACAACTTTTTAGTTTGTTGGAGTGATCATGACAGGATGACTGCACCTGGGTAAAGTCACTGCAGCTTTCAACTTTTCCCATCTATGTACTACTATGACAGTGGAAGGATGGAGTCCTAAATGTTTAGAAATGGTCTTGTAACTCTGTCCAGAGTTGAATTATTTGAGTTTTGGTTTTTGTTTTATTGTGTTCGTTTGTGCTCTATGCTGACAATTTATTTTGGATATGCAGTTTATATATTCTTTTCAGTAAACATTCTTTTTAGCGCTTCTCGATCTGAAACGAAGAGTTCATGCAAATGTCACAGAGTTGAAATAAATCTGTCTGGACAAATGGGCCAAAATTTCTGAAGGGCAATGTCACGATTTCGGAGACTGGTCAGCAGTTACAGAAAACATTTAGGTGATGTTATTGCTGCTCAAGACATTGCCACCAATTATGAGTGAAGAGTTCATATAAACTGAAATAAGAAAAAGAAAGTAAATCCCCCTCTCATGTGTTTCTATATCTATATGTCAATAATTCTAGGACTATCGGAGATAAAGATTCCCTGTAGCAAAATAATCTAGTATACACTGTGCCTCAAATACACTTGAGAGAGCAGCTCAGTCAGTCAATGAAAAAAAAAATCAACATTTTTTTTAACACTGCTGGCAACTGCTTACCTGGCATATGTTAGGATTTATTTTGGACATTTGCAGCGTTTGTTTGTTATACGTTTTGCCAGTCACTTTGATTTTAGAAACAGCACTGCCTCCGCTTTTTGTTTTAGCTTCTCGAGAAATTACTGTCAGTTCAGGAAAGCTTTCCAGAGCACGCTGAAAGAGAGAAAATGTGAATAATTAGTATTAAATCAATTCACCAGAAGATATTCTAAAAAAATGCTGTGGTTCAGAAAAAAACCTCAGAACTATGGATATGGAGCAGATACCCCAAGGGGAAGCATCCAAAGCAGTACTAGGTGTCATTCCATGAACCCCTCTACCATGTTTAACAAGAGACTGCTAAAGGAGTGGAGGTAATGGAAAGACATATAAAACAAACAAAAAAAACATACATAAAGCTGTATATAAATTGTATAATCTAAATTATTCAAAAAATACCAACCTTAATTCTATCAACACATTTAGCGTAGTTACTCACCTGTAACAGGTGTTCTCTGGGGACAGTAGGAATCAGTCCTCACATATGGGTGATGTTGGCACCGATGGAGCCCTCGTGGGTTCATCTCCCCAGCTTTCAAAGAAAGCCTTTGGGAAATGCTACCACACATGCGTGGTCCCCTTCCCGCCCAAGGATTCAATCTTGCTCAAATGACATAGCTGAAGATAGCAAAAATAAAAGGTAAAGGAGCAACTCCAAGGGGAGGAGGGAGGGTTGTGAGGACTGATTCCTGCTGTCCCCGGAGAACACCTGTTACAAGTGAGTAACTACGCTTTCTCTGGAAACAAGCAGGAAGTCAGTCCTCACATTTGGGACTCTCAAGTTACAGGCTACCGGGAGACCCATAGCAAAAATTGGGCCCCCTCAAGGGGAACCTCAAGCAGCAGCAATTCAGTCTGGAGTACAGACTACAGCAGGACCCCTGTGTCCAATGAAACCAGCACTCCGGTAGCCTGAACACAAAAGGGTCAAAGGGTAGGAGTTGCCTAGACCCCGAAAAGATTACAGAGCACCGCCTGACCAAAGGCGCTATCCCGTCAGGATTCACTTTCCAGGCAGAAAAGGGCTGCAAAGGTATGGACTGAAGACCAGGTGGCAGCCTGGCAGATGTCCACCATCGGGACAGAGTGCAGATTTGCCAACGAAGTCGCCATGGTCCGGACACAGTGTGCTGTGATGCGGGAGCTTTGCCTGCTTATAGGTGAGAGCAATACAATCTGCCACCCAAGTGGGCAGTGTACGCTTAGTCACTGCTTCCCCCAGCCTGCTGGGGTCATAGGAGACGAAAAGCTGGGAGGCTTTGTGGTGATCCTGAGTGCGTTGGATATAGAAGGACAAGGCCCTCTTACAGTCCAAGGTGTGGCGAGCTTTCTCCACCCTACTGGCATGAGGTCTCGGAAAGAAGGTAGGGAGTACCACCTCCTGGTTGAGATGGAACAAGAATACTACCTTCGGGAGGAATTTGGGGTGCGTACGGAGCACCATCCTGTTCTTTTAGAATCTGGTGTACGGCACTTCAGCCACAAAAGCTTGGAGCTCGCTAACGCTGCGAGCGGAAGTGAGCGCAGCCAGGAAAACCACCTTCCATGAAAGGTAGCGAAGGTGGCAAGTAGCCAAAGGCTCAAATTGTGGATGGGTGAGCTGTCCCAACACCACACTGAGTTCTCATTCAGTCGCTAGAGGGCAAACTGGGGACTTAGATAAAAGCAGACCCCGTAGGAAGTGGCCCACCAGTGGGTGGGCCGAAAGGAGTTTACCATCCACCAGATGGTGATGAGCCACTAGGGCACCGAGATGCACCCTAACGGAATTAGACCTGAACCCAGAGTGAGAAAGGTGGAGAAGGTACTGCAACACCATGGCCACCGAGCAGGAGAAAGGGTCAGCCCCTCGCTTAGCACACCAAGCTGAGAATCGACGCCAATTGAATGTGTATGCCTTTCTCGTGGTGGAGGCCTTACGTGAGGCCAGCAGAACATTCTCCAGCTCTGTGGGAAGGTGGAGATGGGCCAATGCTACCCTTTCAGCAGCCAAGCCATGAGCGAAAGAGACCCCAAATTGGGGTGTAGGAGAGCGCCCTCCCCCTCCTGAGACAGAAGCCCCGGGGAAGTCCCCAAGGGGATGGGGGCTTCCACTGCTAGCTGCAGAAGCAGCGAGAGCCACGGCTGCCTGGGTCAACAGGAGGCTATCAAGATGAGCACAGCCCTGTCATGTAGGGTCTTGAACAAGGTCTTGGCAATCAGCGGCGTCAGGGGGGAAGGCTTACATGAGGCCCCCCGACCATGGGACTAGAAACGCGTCCGCCGCCACCCTGGAGGGGTGAGCCTGCCGAGAGCAAAAGCGGGGCAACTGGAAGTTGCCTGGGCTGGCAAACAGGTCCATCATGGGTTCCCCCCCATAGACGGAAAAGCCGGCTGGCTACCATGGGGTCCAACTGCCACTCGTGTGATCGGAGAACCCTGCTTAGCCTGTCGGCTAGTAGGTTGTCCTGTCCTGGCAGGTACACTGCTTTGAGAAAAATCCCCTGCTGGACTGTGTAAGAGCAGAAGGCCAGTACTTCCTGATAGAGGGCACGTGACCCTGTGCCTCCTTGCTTGTTCACATAGAACATGGCCACTTGGTTGTTAATCTGGATCAGGACTGGGCGATGGCCAAAAACTCTCAGAGCGAGGTGAATGGCACGAAGCTCCAGGAGAATGATTTGCTGGGTGCTCTCGTCTGGCGACCAGCTGCCCTGGGTGTAGAGACTCTCACAGTGGGCTCCCCAGCCAATTAGGGAGGCATCCGTGGTAAGGACAATCGATTGCCCTGGGCCTTGGAAAGGCATGCCCGTTTCCAGGTGCTGAGACGACTGCCACCAGACAAGGTAGTCCGCCAACTGGTGGGTCACCTGAATCCTGTCCCTGAGGCAGCCCGTGGCCTGGGACCACTGGTCTCGGAGATACCACTGCGCCATTCTCATGTGGAGATGGGCATCTGGAGTGACGTGGACCGTAGAGGCCATGTGTCCGAGGAAGCGCAGAAGATGGCGGGCAGACACCGAGGGATGGTGCTGTATGTCCTGGGCCAGAGATCTGAGGTGGTCTGCCTGGGTGGTGGGCAAGAAAGCCTTTGACTGGCAGGTGTCGAGCCTTGCTCCGATGAATTCCAGGCACTGTCGGAAGAAAGTGGGACTTAGGGTAGTTTATGATGAAGTCTGAGTGCTGGAGAACCTGGATGGTGCACGCAGTGGCCTGCTGCACCTCGGACGCTGTGTCCCCTTTTACGAGCCAGTTGTCCAGGTAGGGAAACACGAAGATTCCCTGAAGCATGAGAAAGGCGGCCACAACTGCCAGGCATTTCGTGAACACCCCTGGGGCAGAGGCAAGCCTGAATGGGAGCACCCTGTACTGAAAATACCTGTCCCCTACTACGAACTGCAGGTAATACCTGTGGTGAGGGTGGATTAGGATGTGAGTGTAAGCATCCTAGAGGTCTAAGGAGCATAGCCATTCTCCCTGCTAGAGGTAGGGCAGCAACATTCCAAGGGAGAGCATCTTGAACTTCTCCCTCACCAGGAAGGCGTTGAGGTTGCGCAGGTCGAGGATGGGCCTTAAGCCTCCTGTCCTCTTTGGAACGAGGAAGTATCTGGAGTAGAACCCCGTGCCCTGGAGGTGGTGGGACACCGGTTCCACCGCATGGTCCTCACGAAGACCTGCCAGTTCCTTCAGGTGGTGGTCCCGGTGAAGGGGAGACCTGGAGGGCTCTCCCAGAAAATGAGGCGGTGGCAGCTGGGCCAAGCGGAGGAGGTAACTCTCCCTGACCACCCTCAGTGCCCATGTATCGGTGGTGATGGTTACCCACCTTGGGGCATAGAGGGTCAGTCGTCCTCCTGTAGGCTGGTGACCTCTTTGGGGTAGAGTGACTATGTTGGAGTAGTCAAAAACTCACCCCTGGCTGGGCTGGATCTGGTGTCTGGGGCTTCAGGACCTTCTGTTTACACGGGCCATGCCCTTGTCCTGCTACCCTTGCTGGGGAGCCGGGGAGGCCTGAAAATGTGGGTAGTTGTGGTAAGCAGCTCCCTTCGTTGGGTAAAAGGACTTTTTACCCGAGGCCTTCCTTCGGGGAGGGGCAGCAGTTTTCTTTGAGAGTCTGGTCCTCGTCATGAACTCAGTCTCCAACTCAGTGGCCTTGTCAGTCATGGGCTTGCCAAAGAGCTTTTCTCCCCGGCAGGGTACATCGACCAACTTATCCTGGACCCATTGCTCGAGGTCGGACGACTGGAGTCAAGCCTGGCGGCGCGCACTGATGCCTGCCGCGGCTACCTGGGCTGCCGACTCGAACCCGTCATAGGCCGCTCAAGACAAATTTGGAGCATTCACGGACGGCCTTGGACAGGACCCTGAAGCTTTGTAAGGGCTCCTCAGAGAGGCTAGCTGAGAAACCAATGAGTTCCTTCGCCAGGTCCCTCAGGTACATGCCCATGTAAAGCTGGTAGGCCTGGACTCGGCAAATGAGCATGGAGTCCTGGTAGCACTTCCTGCCGAGGACATCCAAGGTGCGGGCCTCCCTACCGGGAGGGCACAGAGGAGTGTGTCTTCTGGCTCTTCCGGCTCCACCACCATGGAGTAGTGTGGCAGTTGCGCCTTCTGGAAGCCAGGGCTCCGGCAGACTTGATACATCGAGTCGAGCCGCTTGCTCACCACCAGCACCGACGCTGGCGTTTCCCACATGCGGAACATGAGCTGTTCCAGGATGGGAGGAATGGACACCGTGGGTGATTCCCGAGAGGGAGCTTCGTACTGGAGAATCTCAAGCTCATCAGCCCGAGGGTCCTCCTCCAACTAGGTTGGGAACACCAGGGCCTTAGAAATGTATTTTACAAAGTCTAAGAATCCCATGTCCTCTGACGGGGACCTTCTCCAAGGTTCTGGGGAGTTCGAGGGGACGCTGCAGTGTTGACAGGTATCCGGGGACTCATCATCCTCTGTCTCCCACTCGAAGTAGTCCGAGGAAGACTCGAGGGTAGGCTGCTCCGTGGGGCCTTGAAAGCCCCAAGGCCGCATGGGTCCGCCCCCGGAGGGGACATCGGTGACGACCACGGCCCCGACGAGTGGGACATCGAGCGCGACCTCAGTCGAGGATTGACTTGAGGCTGCAGGACCTCGAGGATCAGCTTGGCCTCCAGGGACGTCTTTGATATCAAACGCCCAGTGGTTGGGGCAGAGGAACCGGATATGCCAGACAACAGCACCTGCTGCTGATGCAGGAAGGCAGATAAGCTGCGCTCCAAGGATGCCATTCTGGACTCGAGGCCAGAAGGCTCCGCAGCCTTTGGTGCAGGCACCGAGGGACTCGGGCCTGACACTGGCTCCCCCAAAGGGGAATCCTTGATGAGGATAGCCTCCGAGGAACGAGGTCAGTCCACTGCCAGATCCTTCCGGGGGACTTTCGCAGGTTGCTCCCTCTCCGAAGTCTCGGGCAGGTGCCTGGGGCTGCGGGTCCGGGCCCAGAAGGAACCCTGTCTGTCTGAACCATCCAAGGACACCACCTTCGAGGGTTTCTTCTTCCTCGTGTTCCTCGTCTGAGGAACCACAACAGTGCTCGGGTTCGGAGAACTCCTCCCGAGATGTCGGCGCCTCAGACGAGGTCCTGGCTTTCGGAGGCATCGGAGAGTCAGGGAAAAACCTATCATGCGGCTCTTTAGGGCCTTAGTAGAAATCAGTTTCTATAAGCTGCAGGCTGTTGGGTCATGGTCCGGCCCGAGGCAACGGAGACAGCAGTCGTGTGTGTCGGTTAAGGACATTTATTTATTTATTTATTGAGTTTAGCACACCGATCACACTTTTTAAAACCACTGGTAGCCATTAGGGAAAAAGGAACCCCTGCGAGGTCGAAGACCCTCCGAGCTGCCAGTGGGAAAAAAGGCACGAAAGCGCCACAAAAGAACAAAACGCAAAAAGGAACCAAACTCAACGCTGAAGCACCAAGATCGGTAGCTGGGAAGAATACCGGTGCGATACCGGAGACAAGTTAATAACTCGAGAAGAAAAAAAAAAATCAGCTTTTTCTGGGAGAAAGAGAGGATGTCTGAAGGACTCCGTGGAAAAAAGGAGACTGAACAAGATGGCACCTTTGGGTGGGAAGGGGACCATGATTGTGTGGTGGCATCTCCCAAAGGCTTTCTATGAAAGCTGGGGAGATGCTCCCACGAGGGCTCCGTCGGTGCAGATGTCACCCATATGTGAGAACTGACTTCCTGCTTGTTCCCAGAGAAACTCTAGCTTGCGCAATTGCTTACAATCCTTGTGCCCTATATCTTATTTCAAGGGAAAGGGAAAGCTTTAGTTTTCTTCATACAAAGCTGCTATTGCCCTCTCCCTCCTTACATTTCTGGATTCATACACACGCCTAAATGAAAAAATATGTGATGAGCAATCCTGACTCGACCTTAAACTAGCATCAGTTTGTACCAACTCAGTTTCTCCATTGAATACTCAGATTTCTACACACGGTTCCCTAATAGTCAAAATCAATATTTGAAATTTGACCACTGTATCTATGGGCAACCAATACAAAATTAAGTGTTTACTTTTTAAGCTTCTCAAAAAGGATGAAAGGATGGACAGCAAAGAACAGACTATCTGTGAAATCAGAAGCAGAGAGATCCTGGACTCCCTTCAAGGAGTTTTTCTCAGAAAAATGGTAATGGAACCTCCAAGAGTGTGGGCGATATTGGACCTGGTATTTAGAAATGAATTTTATGTAGTAATATTTAGTTTACTATAAGTCACCATGAAGTTTAGTGAAAAAAAGGTAACAAACTGAAATAAATTTTTCTAAGTCAAGTAGATGGTCATTGCAGCTACAGTCATCACATATTATGACAATGTAAGAATGAAGAAAGTGGAAAATGATGGTTGCGAGGGGTTGTCCAGGGCTGGCTCTAGAGTTTGTTAAAAATTTATTTTATTTTATTTATTTTTTATATCGTGCTATTTAGAATCAGTGCGGTTTACATGTATACTAACAGATACTTTTTATTCCCTTGTCCCTGAAGGGCTCACAATCTAAGTGTACCTGAGGCAATGGAGAGTTAAGTGGCTTGCCCAAAGCCACAAGGAGTGGCCATGGGACTAGAGACCCCAGTCCCTCCAGCCTGAAGTTGCTTGTCCCCATGTGGGAATTGAACCCCCGGCCTTCCGGCCTGAGGTAACCTGTCCCAACGACTGAGCCACTCCTCCCCTCCTAGGTGTACTAGGCAAAGCTTAAGCTTAAACATGCCCCTCCTTCCCCCCCATCTGTTAGAATCTATTGTTTAGCTTTGAAAGTCCTGCTCTTTGTCTCCTTCCCCAAGAAGCTGCCACCCTAGGTGACCACCTAGTTTGCTTGATGATTGGGTCAGCCCTATGGATGTCAACACATCATGATCCCTATTTTATAAGTACCAACTTTATTAAGAGGGGATATATATCTTAAGAAATCACTAGCAAGATGGACATTCTTTGTGAAGCAGAACAAGCAGAACTGAAATGGGACATTGTAAGGCTCATAAGTAAACTCCAAATGGTGTAAAATGCCACAGCCAGGATAGTTTTACATAGGACCACAAGAGAATATGCTTCTCTAATTCTATACAATGTGCATTAGCTTCCAGTGGTATTTCATGCTACATTTAAGCCCCTGATAGTGGTGGTTTGGAGCATATGAGGGAATGGCTTGGAATATTTGCACACTAAAATAGTCTAATCTACGGGTGTTTCTGGAGCTTCCATCTTTCTGGGAAACTTATCTGGCAAGGATTTTTTTTTTTAGTGCCATCAAGTCAGTGTTGACTCATAGCGACCCAGTTACCTCTGGGTTTTCTTGGCAATGTATCACTGGAAGTAGATTGCCAGCCTTTTCTTCCGAGGCAATGGAGGGTAAAGTGACTTGCCTAAGGTCACAAGGAGTGCCAGTGGGAATCGAATCCTTGATCTTATGGGTAACTAGGCAGTTGCTCTAACCACTAGGTTACTTCTCCACTCCTTATCCGGCAAGGAAAAGAGTCAAGATTTTTTCAGTAGCTGCATCAAAAATTTGGAATTGTTTGGGGAAGAGCAGCAGTTGATGGGCCCAAGTGCCCGGAGTGCCAGAGGTCTTCATCATGCTGGCGCCGGGCAGTGACATCAGTCCCCCTCCCCCATAAGAAATAGGCTGCAGCGCGTGGCTCTAGGCACATACCCAAAGGAGGTTGCATTCCTTCTGAGCAACTGAGGAGCCTGGGGAGTTTTGAAATGCTTAAGTGACGAGTGACATTGTTCTCTTTTTTGCTCAGACTATCTAGTGCAGGGGTTCTCAACCCTGTCCTCGGGACCCACCTAGCCAGTCGGGTTTTCAGGATAACCAAAATGAATATGTATGAGAGAGATCTGTATTCACTGCCTCCATTATATTCAAATCTCTCCTATGCATATTCATTGTGGTTATCCTGAAAACCCGACTGGCTAGGTGGGTCCTGAGGACAGGGTTGAGAACCCCTGATCTAGTGTTATGAAGAGGAAGAGAAAAGGGAAGGGGAAGAAGAAAGCACCTGTTGCCTCTACTCCTGTAAGGGCATGTGCTAAGTCTCTCTTCTCTCAGATCTAGTGGCAGGTCTACTCCTCTACCACCTTTGAATGCTCCCGGGTGAGTTGCTGAGTCATCTGTTGCCTCAATCAGAGGCTCTACCTCTGTAAATTATATTGCTTTATCTATGCCATCTTTGAAAATACTGAGGTTGGTGTGCCTCTTGAAGCCTGCTATGAAACTTCCACACCCTTCTTTGTCTCAGTAGCAGGAAATCTCCTTGAGAGACATCTGGAGTGTGGTATTTAGAACAGTGATTCTCAACCTTTTTTGTATCGTGACCCCTTTTACCATTGATCAACTTGTGGTGACCCCCAATGATAAAATCAAATGCGTCTCTCTTCCTTTACTGTTAACGCATTGTTGCTGTAATCATTTGTTGAATTATTAATATATTATAGGCCTTTGCAATATGTTTTTATTTATAAAATGCACTTATTTAAACCACAATAATTAATCACAACAATATTTGATTTCAGAATTATGATGATTTTGTAGTCAAATCACTAATATGAAATAAAATTATTTTTTCTACCTTTGTTGTCTGACCAATTTATTCTCTGATCATGCTGGTTCCAATCTGAGGCTTCTGCTTTGCTGTCTTCTCTTAGCTTTCTTTCTGTGGTCTATGGTCCATCTGCCATTTCTTATCTCTTCTTTCGTTTTCTTCACTTCTTTCCATCAGCCTATTTTCAGTTCCAGTAACCCTCCCCAGTATCAACCCCTTTTCAGTCCTCACTCCCAGTACCTTCCAATGTCAACTTGCATTCCCATGACTGCCACTGGTGTCCATTCCCTTCCAGTCCCCCTCCTTCCCCACTGACCAGTCCCTTCTAGTACAAATACCATGGCAGCCCCTCTCAGATCCACTCCCTTCCAGTTCCATTCTCCCATCCCCTCGTATCAGCCCATTTGTAGCCTTAGCCCCCAATTTCCTTCCAGGGCCAGCAGCTCTATCCTCCCCTCCCCACAATCAGCCCATTCCCAGTCGAAGCCCCCCAATCAGCTCGCTTCCAGTGCTAGTCCCCCCTCAACCCCATTACCAGTGCTAGCCTCCCCTAATCAGCTCATTTCCAGTGCTAGTCCCTCCTCAACCCCATTACCAGTGCTAGGCTCCCCTGATCAGCCCATTACCAGTCCTACCCTCCCCATCAGCCCATTACCAGTCCTAGCCTCCTCTAATCAGCCCATTTCCAGTCCTAACCTCCCCGATCAGCTCATTTCCAATGCTAGCCCCCATCAGTCCATTACCAGTCCCAACCCCCGCTTGATCAGTCCATTCCCAGTCCTAGCCTTCCCTAATCAACCAATTACCAGTCCTAGCCCCCCCCCCATCTGCCCATTATAATCCTAACACGCACTGCCTCTCCCCTCTGTCCATGTCAGCCCCCCTTGTCCATGTCAGCCCCCATCCCCCTCCCCCTCCATGTCAGTCCCCCCTCTGTCAATGTCAGCCCCCTCCCTCCCTTATCCATCGTCAGCCCTCCCCTCCCTCCCTCCCTCCATGTCAGCCCCCCTGTCCATGTCAGCCCCCCGCCCTCCATCCCTCCCTCCCTCATGTCAGCCCCGTTGCAGGTTCCCTGCCCCCTCCTCCCCTCTCCCTGTCTGCCTGCTGCTGCCCCGCTGTGCTTCTACAGCCGCGGCTCCCCGTCGCTTCGGAAACCACGGCGATACCTGTAAAACTGTTGTGCCGTCCCGTCTCTCACCGGGCTCCGTGCAGCATTGTCCCGCCTCCAAAGGACAACTTCCTTTAGAGGCGGGACAATGCTGCATGGAGCCTATCGAGAGACTGGACGGCTCTGCAATGGTTTCACAGGCACAGCTGCAGTTCCCTAAGAGGCAATGAGCCGCGGCTGCATTAGAAAGGAAGCGGTGAGTTTGCCGCTGCCAAGAAGTGGACTCGGCAGCAGCAGCAACTTGTGCGCTTTTTTTTTTTTTTTTACGGCGGAGTGAGGCGACCCCCGCTAAATCCTGTGGCAACCCCTGTGGGGGTCGCGACCCACAGGTTGAAAACCGCTGATCTAGAACTAAAGTACTGCTGAGAAGTACAGTCTTACAATTATGTAATTTTACTGCAAAGGTAGCTGGGACATTTAAAGAAGTGGATGACAGATTAAAGGTTGTAGAGAAATAGTTTTCCTCTAAAGAACCTCAGATTAATTCCCTTCAGGCCTTCAGAATGTCCCATACTAAGGACAGCCTTGGCCTTCATTACAAATTAGAATTACTGGAAGATTCCCTAAGGACTAATAATCTGAGATTCTTAAATTTTCCAAAGATTTATTTGTTGTCTCAAATGGTATTACTACTGCTACTACTATTAATAATTTATATAGCACTACAAGACGTACACAGTGCTGTACAAACATATAAAGAAGACTAAGTTCTATGAGCAAGGACTACCTACTCAAGACAGACAGAATACAAGAAAAACAAGAGGGATTCAAACAGAGAAGGAGACAAGAACAAGGAATTCATATCCAAATGCGGCCTCAAAGAGGTAAGCCTTTAGCATGGATTTGAAGAGGGGGAGAGAAGAAACTTGACAAAGATAGAGGAAGTTTGTTCCATGCATAAGGAGCAGCAAGGTGAAAAAAATCGAAGTCTGGAGTTTGCAGAAGAAAAGGGCATAGAGAGAAGAAAGCCAGAAGAAAAGCGGTGTTCACGAGGCAGGATGTAGGGAGAGAGAAGAGAGGAAAGGTAATGAGGGGCAGTAGAGTGAATGCATTTATATGTTAGAAGGAGAGGTTTGAATTGGATATGGAAATGGAAGGGGAGCCATTGAAGTGATTTTAGAAGAGCAGTTATATAAGCGTATCCGGCAACAGAGTTCAGGATAAATTGAAGAGGAGAGAAATGACACTTAAGGAGACCAGCAAGTAGGAGGTTGCAATAGTCAAGACAGGAGGTGACCAAGAGTATGTTCAGAGAGGAAGGGACAAATGTTATTAATGTTGTAGAGAAATAAACGACAGGTTTTAGCTATATGTTGAATGTGTGTGGAGAAGGAAAGGGAGAAGTCAAAGATGACCCTGAATTTGCAAGCCAAGTAAACAGAAAGAAGAAGAGTGTTGTCAACAGTGATAGAGAAAGGTGGAAGGGAGGAGGGGGGTTTAGTGGGAAAAATAAGAAATTCAGTTTTGGCCATATTTAATTTTAGGCAGCAGTGAGACATCCAGGCAGCGATGTCAGATAAGCAAGTAGAGATACAAGTTTGGAGCGAAGACGAGATGTCAGGTGTAGTTTTATTTATTTAACAAGCTTTCTATACCTCCTTAGGGCCAAGATGTTTTGCAAGGAACAATGAATCTCAATTGAGAAACAGTCACACAGAACGTAAGGGAGGTATAACTTGAAGTTAACAGAAACAGGGGTTACTTATTTTAGAAGGGAGAGGGTGATAAATATTTTCTGGAGTATTATGTGGTTTCATTAGTGCCATAATATTCAATGAAGAGGTGTGTCTTTAGTAACTTCTTGAGGTCTTGAGTTGTCTGTGCTGATCTTATAGGAGCTGGGGAAGCGAGTTCCAGATTGAGAGGGCGAAGAGGGCGAAGGCTCTATTGATTGTATGCTGAGTGCATTTTGTCTTGAGTGGAGGGATGGTAGTAGGTTTTGGGTGGTTGATCTTCTTTCCCTTGTTGTTGGAGCTCTTCTGATCAGTGAGTTGAGGCAAGGGGCTGACAAGTTATTTAGGATTTTGTGTGTAGTTGTTACGACCTTGTGCTTTATCCTCTGTACTATTAGTAGCCAATGTAAGCTCTCGAGGGTGGGAGTTATATGCTGGTGTTTTGATGTTCCTGTTAGTATTCTGGCTGCAGTATTTTGGGCTAATAGGAGGGGGTAGAGGGTGTGTTTTGGAAACCCTTGGTATAGAATGTTGCCGTAGTCTAGGTGGGGGTGTTATGATAGATTGGAATACAGTTCTGTAGTCATTGTGGTGGAGTAGTTGGCGTAGGTGGTGGAGTGTTTTTATTCTTGATGTGGGGGTGCATGTTGAGGTTTTTGTCAAGAGTTATGCTGAGGTATCTGATTTCATCTTTTATCGTGACTTTGATATTATGGAGGGTTAACTTTCCTGGTGGGGGTGAAGGAGGTGTCTCTTGTGACGAGTAGAACCTCAGTTTTGTTGCTGTTCACTATTAGGGTTTAGACTTCCAATGAGGTCGGTGATGGCTGAAAAATAATCTGAGATGGTGGAGAAGTCCGGCATTAGGGTGCGACAGGGTGTGTAGAACATGTCATCATTTGCGTAAAGGTGGAAGTGTATGTTGAACCTTCTGAATAGGTCACAGATGGGTTGGATGTAGACGTTGAAAAGAAGCGCTGACAGGGCTGATCCTTGGGTACGTCTTGGTTTAGGCAGAACTGATTGGATTTAAGGGAGCTGATTTTTACCTGAAGTTGTCTGTTAGTGAGGTATAAAGAGAACCAATTTAGGGTGCTGTTGTGAAAGCCCATGTTCTTCAGCCTGGTGAGTAGAATGTTGAGTGGGATAGAGTCAAAAGTTGTGCTGATGTCAAAGAAAATAATTGCAAAAGCTTGATGTGGCCTATCATGGCCCTTGATTAGTGTGTCAAAGAGCACAGTGAAGAGAGTATCTATACCATTTTTGGGGCAGAAGCCGTGTTGCTGGGGGTTGAGGGGTGTGTGGGTATCGATGTAATTCTGGAGTTCACAATGCACTGTTTTTTTCTATTACTTTTGCTAGGAAGGGGATGCTTGCTATGGGGCAGTATGAGCTTTGATCTGATTGGTCGAGAAAGGGTTTCTTGATGATAGGTCTTATTGAGGCTTGTTTTAGAACAGGGGATAGGTATCTTTGCTGGAGGGAGATGTGGACTATTTTCTGTATTGTTGTGGAGAGCTCTATTCAAAGTAATTTTATCCAGGAAACTGGACATGGGTCAAGCAGTGAGCTGGTAGTACTGATGTCTTTGATGATGTCTGTGAGTTCCTGGGTTGAGATCAATCTGAAGGTGTCCCAGCTATCGGTATGGGTTGGCTTATCCTGTGGGCATGGTAAGGCAGTGGGGTGGGGAGTTGTGGAGGAGTATTTGTTGTACAAGTAGTTCATCATGTTCTGTGGTCAAGTTGTGTTTTGGTGTTCATCGCAGTAGGATCTTTTGTAAGGGAGGAGACTATGGAGAACAGCTCTCTGGGCCGATTAAAGGATCTCTTAATTATGTTAGCATAGTATTCCTTTTAGCTGCTTTGGATGATGTTACAGTATTTAATTAGTTTTGAGTGAATTGTTCTTTGATTTGTCTGTCTTGTGTCTTTTTTCCATTTTTTTACGATGGTCTGGAGTTGACGTCTGATGAATGAGTTTTTGGGAGTACCATGGTGGTTGTGAGTGGTTTGGGGGGGGGGGGGGGGTCGGTCAATGGATATTACTGTGTTCCAGGAGTGAATTATGCTGTCCAGGTCTTGGGTGTCAGGGTCCAGGTGTGGGGAGACGTCGTCCAGGAAGGTTTGCTTACTGAAAGATTTGAAGCAGCGTGTGCTTGGCTGTTACTATGGGAGGAGTGGGATGAGAAATCCTGCTGGTAGGGGGAAAGATATCATCGCATGGTCGGACCAAGGGACTGGGTCGGTTTGAATGTTGAATTGGGTTGTTGGAATATGTCTGGGTGCAAATATAAGGTCTAATGTTGCTCCTTTGGAACGTGTGGTGTCTTTGATGAGTTTGTGCAATTGAGTGCTTCCATGGCATTGGTGAAAATCAGGGTTTGCCCATCTGAGGTGGATGCGAGGTTTATGTCTCCAAGGAGGAAGGCGTGTTTATTGGAAGCAGTATGTGTGCAAGCTTTATTGAGGAGGTCAGCGAGGTCATCTGGTTTCGAGGATGGCAGTATGCTAGGCAGATTGTGAAGTCATTATTGGAGATTGTGAGGTGGTCGAGTGTTTGTTGAGTGGGAACAGAGCGTTGTGAAATTCAAATGCTCTTTTGCCATGATTAGGACGCCTACTCCTTTTCTGTTTGCTCTGGGGCAACTGAAGAGCTTATAATGGGAGGGTAGTATCTGGTTGAGAAGAACATTGTCTGTCGCAGAAATCCATGATTCAGTGATGAACATGAGGTCAGTGTTGCTGTTGAGTATGTAGTCCGATATTATAGGAGTCTTGTTGCAGATGGAGTGGACGTTAAGAAGCATTTGAGATGATGGTGGGGTCATTTCTGTTTGGAAGGTAGTTGTTGAGGAGTGTGTCTGATTTTGAGCAATTGGCATGCGGACTTAGTGTATGGTGGTTTGTGGCACATGACGGGGTGAGGTGTCTGGGTCTGTAAAGGGTGGTGATGTTGAAGACTGTTGCCACAGGCAAGGGTAGGAGAAGGTAGAGGATGGCTAGTATCATCACTGTGCATGTTATGGGTTTGTAGGGCATTGTGTAGTGCAGGGGTATCTAATGCAGGTTGTGGAAGTGATTTCTTGCTAGCTAGGCTGTACAGGATAGAGGTGGTGTTTCAGGTGATGAGCGCTTTGTGCTGGTGTTGCTTGCCAGTTGTCGTTGCTTGTCTTGTTGATGTGAGAAGGGTAGTTAGAATTTGCCATGTGGTATCTGCTGGTCTCTTCCAAAGAGCCCTCTGGCAAGGCCCTCAGGCACGGGCCTGCCAAGTGCACTGAAGTTTAAATGTCCAGTAATGGCCCTGATTGGCCTTGGCGGTAGAGAGCAGGAAGGACTTACCTTCTGCTCCCTGCAGGGGTGGTATATAGATAGATTTTTTTTTAACTTAACAATTTTTATTAATTTTCAGAACATTCAAGCAAAACAAGAATGAAAGTAACAGGATGATACATATAAAACTATATCATCAAAGGGAACTATAAAAATAAAAAGTAACAGATAGAATAATGATCCATCCTAAATTTAGCCCACAATTTTTAGGCAATCACTGGGGGAGCTACAGGTAAAAATAACTTATCATATAAAAGAAAAAGATAACATTATAGCAAGGTAGAGACTTAAGCATCAGCCATGTTAGTTGTAGTATGCACCACAATACCTTCCCTAGCTAAGGGAAATTCCAATAACTGACTAGACTCAAAGAAAAGAAAAAAACAAAAAAACAAAACCAACTTACCATCAAAGGTAATTATACATCGAGAGGGAAATCTTAACACAAAACTACCCCCGAAGACCCAGAAATTCTTTTCTCCTCAACTGGGTGACACGAGCAAGATCAGGAAACATATACTTTAGACCCTAAGAAAGTAACATTGAAATTTCTAAAATATGCTCAAAGAATCAAAGATTTATCAGGCTCCAAAGCTAAAGTCACAAGCAAGGTAGTTTGGCCGGTCACCACTTCTAATGAATCCTCCAATAAGGCCGTAAGATCACCGGCTCCCTGGAACAGATTCTCCGAAGCAGGGCCCTGAGACACAGGGCCTACGGTTAGGTACTGTGCACGCACAATAGGAGGCAAATTTTCTCCAGGGAGTTTAAGCACTTCCTGGAAATATTTGCGAACCATCTCCCAAGCGGACATAATAGGAGATTTAGGAAAATTTAATAGTCTCAAATTATTTCTAAGCACATAGTTCCCCAAATATTCAGCTTTTTTAGATAGCAAGATTTTATCCTTAACTTGAGCAGCGCAGAGTCCTCGAAGATGTTCCAACTCAGTTTCCACACTGGTCAAACGCCGAGCCTGGTCCTTCTGCATTCTTTTCGCCTCAGCAATATCACTCCTCAACGAAAGAGAATCCACTTTTACAACTCCCATGACAGCCAGTAGCGAAGTGTTCATGGTAGCCACCGCATCCCACAGTGCTTCTAAATTTATAACTGTTGGTTTTATCAAGCCATTCAGACCTGGGATTACATCAAACCCCCCGGCTGCTGCTTCAGGTTCCCCAAAAAGGGGTCTGGATCTCCCTACTCCAACTCCTTCTACTGCGGTTTCCACCAGGGGTAAAGAAGCTGTTAAAGTCCCACTGGAGCCCTCTTCACCTCCACCAACCGGCGAGCACATCGGCATACCGGTGGGAGGCACTCCAACGTCCGGGACAGCACACCCAGGTCGAGGGAGGGGGGGTGCGCTGCTCTGGAGACAGCCATACCCCGGATGCACCCAGAGCCGACAATTCAATCACTGAAGGCTCCGCAGAAGACTCCGCTCCCCCAGTTGCCGCCGAAAATCCACACGCCGCCAACGTCCTCTGTCCAGCAGTATTGAATGGCGCCAACCCCGAGGGAAGAAGGCACGTTTTCTCTTCCGACACCCCATTCCAGAAGCAGCCGAAAGAACCGGACTAAAGCAGTGAATACAGAGCGTCTCAACGGTAGCAACACTCTGCCGCCCAGTATATAGATAGATTTGAGCGCCATCAGCATAAAAATGATACTGAAAGCCATGGGAAGAGATGGGGGCACCAAGGGCAACAACGCCAAGACCACTTAGATACCAACAACATACTGGACCCGCAACATGGCTTCCGTCCATTCCACGGAGCAGAGACCCTCAGGACATCACTAATGAACACCCTCAAAGGAACACAGACCAAGCACTCTGGATATGCTATGATCTTCCTGGACATATCTGCAGCCTTTGACACCATCTCCCACAACATCCTCCTACACAGACTCCAAGAAATTGGCATAAAAAAATGTCGTACTTCAATGGTTCCACTCCTACTTAACCAATAGACAACAACTGATCCCCACAAACATAGCGACCTCCCCCCCTTTCAGCAACACCAAGGAGTACCCCAAGGATCCACACTATCTGCCATGTTCTTCAACATCTACCTGCAACCACTCTGCTCAATCATACGTGCCCACAACATCAACTACCACATCTATGCGGATGACATAATGCTCTATGGTCCAATCACAACCACTAACCCAATGAACAAACACGTATCAGACTGCTTCATAGAAGTCTCCAGCTGGTTACAAAAGAACAACCTATCCATCAACATAAAAAAACAGAAGCCCTCATAGTAACCAAAGACCCAGACTTCACACCACCTACACACCTCAACATAGAAGCCACACAAATACAAATTAAACCACACATAAAATACCTAGGAATCATCATAGACCAAGCGCTCACACTCAAGCAACAGATCAAAACTACTACCGGAATAATATTCCACAAGGCAAAAACAGTACAATGCCTCAGACCTCTCATTGAACCGCAGGACTTCAGGACAGTCATGCAAGCCATGACACTCCCCCACCTGGACTACTGCAATATAATCTACCACGGACTACCTGCCACCAACACCAACCCACTACGAACTGCCTTAAATACCACAGCAAGAATTATCCAGAAAGCAAAAAAACAAGATCACATCACCCCAGTCCTGAGGGAGCTGCACATACTCCCTCTCGAAGCAAGAATCAAATACAAATCTGCCCTACTTATTCACAAAGCCCTCTACCAAACTCAGACTTCCCAGCTCCGCACTCTACTGCCCCAAACCACCCACAACAGAACAACCAGACAAACCACCAGCAACTCCCTCACCATCCCCCATAAATGGACCAAATACAATCAACGGACCTGCAACAGAGCCTTCAAACTGTACGCATCATCCCTCTGGAACTCTCTACCAAGTCATATCAGAAGCAACAGAGATCCCTTGACATTCAGGAAACAACTAAAAACCGTCCTATTCCAGGAATACCTTGGACCAGAAACAAAACATCCATCACTGACTACCCTAATCATACCCTCAGATCTATTTTTTAAGAGACTGATGTCCATTGTCTATGTCCTTAATATCTGTTCAGAGCATTAATGTTGGCCCCCCGGTGATAGCCCCAACCCTAGAATAGATTAGTCCCCCACCCTTTAATGTTAAACCGCTTTGACCCGGTGAAAAGCGGGATATAAATACAGTTAAATAAATAAACAAACAAGGAACTGGATATAGAGAGAGAAATGGAGAGGGCCCAGAACAGATCATTGAGGTACACCAACTGAGAGGGGGATGGCAGTAGAGGAGGAACCTCCAGAACAAACACTGAAAGAGCAACTGGAGAGATAAGAAGAGAACCAAGACAGTACAGGGCCTCTAAACCAAGAGAGAATAAAGTGTCAAGAAGAAGGAGGTGGTGGTTAACTGTATCAAAGGCAGCAGAAAGACAGAGAATAATGAGAAATGAGTATAGGCCTTTAGCGAGGAAAACATCACTGGAGACTTTGGCAACAGCAGTTTCAGTAGAATGAAATGGACAAAAACCAGATTGAAGTGGATCAAGGAGGGCTTGAGAGAAGAGAACTTCGAGACAGCAGCAGAGAACTGCACGTTCAAGAAGTTTGAAATGAAAGGGAGCAGGAAGATGGGTCGATAATTAGAAGGACAAGTAGGGCCAAGTGAGGGTTTTTTGAGGAGAGGAGTGATTACAGCATGCTTGAAGGCTGCAGTGGAAAGTGAAAGGTTGAGAAGTTTAAATTAGACTTACCTGCTAATTGTAGTTCCTGAAGGAACTCCAGTCTAGTCCCGGAAACTCTAGGGTTGTCATCCTCTTCCAGCAGCTTGGAGACGACTGATAGATGTCATTCTTTGATGACACTGGTATAAGGACACAGGCACCGGCTCCTCCTACTCCAGTAACCTATTGACAAAGCAGACTCACCAGAGCAACAATTAAGTTAGAACACTTACCGAACTCCCAGTGCCCACTAAATGCAGAAGTACCAAACAGTAATATAACCTTAACATCGTATTATTAACAGAATATGACCCCCAACGATATCTAGCTTGACAGTGAAGGGTTTGTCTTCCGTCCCAGGAAGAGTATCATTGCCCGGAGCATATAAAAAACCCCTTAAGGCATCGAAAAACCCACCCCGAGCCCAAAGCACCCGAATGTTCCCTGCACTCTCACCGGGAAGGCTGTGCTTCAGGCTCCAACTCCTTACAAAAATTTGGGACAGGATCCGGGACTAGACTGGAGTTCTTTCAGGAACTACAATTAGCAGGTAAGTCTAATTTAAACTTCCTTATCATCCCTCCAGTCTAGTCCCGGAAACTCTAGGGATGTAACAGAGCAGTAAAAGAGAAGTCAACGGGCGGGACCTGTAAGACCAGCCTGAAGCATCGCTGTCCCAAAACAGGTATCCCTACCCGCCTGAACATCTAGACGATAATGCTTCACAAAGGAATTCAAAGACGACCATGTTGCCGCCTTACAAATCTCTGCTGTCGGCACTAGACCGCACTCCGCCCAGGCGGCCGCTTGCGCTCTAGTAGAATGTGCCCTTAAACCCTCTGGCACCGGCTTGCCTTTCAAAAGGTATGCTGACTCTATCGCTCCCTTTATCCATCGAGCAATCGACGCTTTGGATGCCGCTTCCCCCTTGCGAGGGCCCCCGAACACCACAAATCTATCCGACCTCCTAAACGCCGCAGTCCTCCTGAGATAACGTTTCAAGGCCCGTTGGACATCCAAAGGATGCAACTGTGGATCAGAAAAGCCCTCCGAGGACTTATGAAACACTGGTAGAGACACTACCCAATTCACATGAAAAGGAGATAGGACCTTCGGCAAAAAAGATGGCAATGGTCTTAACACTACCTTGGACTCATGAAAGGTCAAAAATGGCTCTCTACAGGATAATGCCTATAGTTCCGAAATTCGCCTCGACGACGCAATGGCCACTAACACCACCACCTTTAGCGTAAGATCCTTCAGCGTTGCTTTAGCCAAAGGCTCAAACGGCTGCGAACTCAACGCTGTCAATACCAACTGCAGATCCCATGTTGGAACTAATTGCCTGCACGGTGGTCTCAAAACCCCCACCACTTTCAGAAATCTCTTAACATTGGGATGGGTGCAGATCGCTTGTCCCCTGATCTTCCCCCTATAACAGGAAAGCACCGCCAATTGTACCTTCAAGGATGCCGCCGCTAATCCTTTTTGGAACCCATCTTGCAAGAACGCTAAAACCTGTGGAATAGAAGCCCGCAAAGCCTGACACTCCCGGTCCATACACCAAGACTCAAAAATGTGCCACACGCGAACATAGGCTAAGGAAGTAGAAGACCTGCGCGCCTTCAACAACGTTGCAATCACCTCTGACGAATAGCCTTTAGCTCTCAACCTCGCCCTTTCAAGAGCCATGCCATAAGCGAGAACCGAGCTACCTGAGGCATCCACAACGGACCCTGTTGCAAGAGATCTGGTCTGGCCGGTAGGCGCCATGGCTTCTCCACCAGCAGCCACCTGAGATCCGCGTACCACGGCCTTCTTGGCCAATCCGGCGCTATCAGAATAACGAAACCTCGGTGCACTTCGACACGCCGTATTACCCGGCCTATTAACACCCACGGCGGAAAGACGTACAGAAGCTGATCTGTTGGCCACTGTTGAACTAGAGCATCCAGGCCTTCGGACATCCTCTCTCTGCACCTGCTGAAAAAGCGTTCCACTTTCGCTGAACTGAAGGTTGCCATGAGATCCATAACGGGCGTCCCCCAGCGCCAAACAATCGCATCGAACACGTCCGGGTGAAGCATCCACTCTCCCGGATCCACTCTCACCCAGCTCAGAAAATCGGCCGCTACATTGTCTACTCCTACGACATGAGCCGCTGACAGAGCCTGAAGGTTTTGCTCGACCCATTGGAACAACTGATCCGCCTCGGCCTCTAAGGGAGCACTGCTGGTGCCGCCTTGCCTGTTGATGTAGGCTACGGCGGTCGCATTGTCCGAAAACACCCTGATTGCTGCTCCCTTCAGATACTGCTGAAACTCCTGCAACGCCAACACCACCGCACGAAGTTCCAACCTGTTGATTGACCAAGATCTTTCCTGAGCCGTCCAGAGCCCCTGTGCAAACCTGCCCTGACAATGTGCCCCCCAACCTAGGAGACTTGCATCTGTGGTCAACGGAATCCAGGCCGGCATGTCCAAGGGCATGCCTGTCTCCAGAGACCCCGGAAGCAACCACCACTGCAACGCTTCCCGAACCGAGTCTGGACAGAGAAGTCTTTTGGAAAGTGGATCGTTTTGATGAGACCATCTTCTGAATAACGCTCTCTGTAATGGCCGCATGTGCGCTCTCGCCCAGGGCACCAAGTCGATCGTTGCCGCCATCATCCCTAGAACCTGTAAATAATGCCACGCTGTTGGCCTCGGTCGTTGGAGAAAGCGTCGAATCAAGCTTTGTAAGGCCAGCACTCGATGCGGAGGTAGAAAAACCTTGCCTGCCCCGGTATCGAAACGTGCCCCGAGATACTCGATCTCCTGAGAAGGAACCAGACTGCTCTTGGCCACATTTACTATCCAACAGAGTTCCTGCAGGCAATTGACCACCTTGGCCGTAGCCTCCTCGCTTTCCATCCTGGACTTTGCTCGAATTAACCAGTCGTCCAGATAGGGATGCACTAGAACACCGTTCTTCCGCAGCTCCGCCGCTACGACTACCATGACCTTGGTAAAGGTCCTTGGCACCATCGCTAGCCCGAAGGGCAGCGCTCGAAACTGAAAATGTCCCATTGGAACCACAAACCTGAGGAACTTCTGATGTTCTTGGTGAATCGGAATGTGGAGATATGCCTCGGATAAATCCAGGGAAGTCAAATACTCCCCCCTTCTGACTGCCATGATGACCGATCTTAGTGTCTCCATATGAAAATGAGAAACCCGGAGACACTCGTTTACCTTTTTGAGGTCCAAAATTGGCCGATAAGTCCCTTCTTTCTTTGGAACCACAAAATAAATGGAGTATCGACCTGAGCAGCATTGATCCGGAGGCATCGGCACTACCGCCTTGAGATCCAGCAACCTCTGTAAAGTCTGTTTGAATGCCGCGCGCTTGTGCAGCGCCTTGCAAGGGGACTGAACGAAGGCATTGGGCACCGGTCGTTGAAACTCTAAAGCATATCCTTCTCGAATCACCTCCAGCACCACTGATCTGACGTAATGCGGACCCAGGCAGTGTAAAAATCCCGCAGGCGACCGCCCACTGCTACGGCCACCTGGGTCCCCCCGACTTCATTGTGGCTTTTTGTCACCCGAAGAGGCAGCAGTAAAACCTCTGCTAGCCCCTTGGAATCCCCAAAAGCTCTGGTTTCGAAAGGGAAAACGCCCTCTCTGGCTCTGTGGGAACAGAGGGGAGCGAAAACGTCGAAAATCCCGCAGAGGAAATATCGACATCGGCGAAAATTTCCCCTGTTTCTGTTTGTCCTCCGGCAGCCGTCCGCCTTTGGACTCCCCCAGATCTTTAACTATCTTTTCCAAATCTTCTCCAAACAGTAGCCGTCCCTTAAAGGGAAGCTTACTTAACCGGGCTTTGGAAGAAGCATCAGCTGCCCAATTTCATAGCCAGAGATACCGCCTTGTGGCCACTGCCGAAGCCATACTGTTCGATAGGCCCCTAATGAGATCATAATGTATATCCGCGAGATACGCCGCTCCGGACTCGATACGTGCCTCCTCACCGACGGTGTCCTCGGCCTGCTCAACCTGGAGCCGCTGAGCCCATCGGAGACAGGCCCTGGCCACCCAAGCCCCACAGATGGAAGCTTGAATGGAAAGAACATTAACCTCAAAAACCTGTCTCAATAACACCTCCAGCTTTCTGTCCTGAGTATCCTTAAGAGCCGCTCCGCCTTCGACAGGGATGGTTGTCTTCTTGGTCACCGCTGAAACCGCGGCATCCACTTTTGGAGATTTGAAGAGCTCCTTATCCAGCTCTACCAATGGATAGAGACGAGACAATACCCGAGAGCCTCTGAGAGCGGCCTCAGGCATATCCCACTTACTTTGTATCATTTCTTTGATGACTATGTATGGGAAAGGCTTTTTGCGTCTTTCGAAAAGCCTGCAAGAGTGGATCCTCCAGAGTAGGATCCTCCAGAGTAGCCTCCTCAACCGGCTCCGACACCGGCACATTTAGCGCCTTCAATGTCTCTGAAATCAGTGCGGGTAACTCTTCCCGTCTGAAAATACGCACCACTCTAGCCTGATCCTCCTGTTCAATAATCTCTCCTTCTTCCAGCTCCTTGTCCATCTCATGATTATGTTCCTCCGCTTCCGTACGCAAATCCTCCGAAAACTCGGACTGACAGAGCTTATCCAAATCCCCTCGAGCTCTCTTCGGCCCGACGGCCGAAGGTGTCACTGAGAGCGGAGAGCCAGGCCGTTTGTGCCCTACTTCTGCCGGAATAGGTACAAAGGCCGAGGTGGAAAGTTCTTTAGGAGCCCTGACAAACGCTCTTTGAACAAGAGCCACAAAGTCTGGGGAAAAAATTGAAGTCAAATCACTAGCGAAGGGAGCCTGGAGACGAGGCACATCCGGAGCCGTGGAAGGGCCGGGCACAGGCTTCACGGGATCAAGCAGAGGAGACAGCGGCCTTTGCCCCACTACATCCTGGCCCTCCGTGGACTCTAAATGCTGCTGTTCTACCGCAGAAGCCTGGCTGCAGCTTTTACAGATGCCTGCTTCTGACACTGTAGACCTTTTCACCCCACAGATCAAACGTAAGGTCTTCGCTGGCATCCTAACACGCTAAATTTCCAATGTCATAAAAAATCTCTAAAAACCTGCACAAAATCCTGTTCTCCACTCACAGAAAAAAATTAGCAGGGATACTCAGCTGAACAAGCCCTGCCGACAGAGGGCTGGTTTTTTTTTTTTTACACAGCAACTTGAAGCAGGAGGTCACCCGATCTGGATTGTGAAAGAAATAGTGAAAAACGAAGCTTCCTGCTCTTAAAACCTCAACTTGTTTCCCCAAATGCGCTACTGGCTTTTCCCGCTCAAAATGGAACGCGGCGGGAAAAAGCTGCTGACACGGGCCTCGTAACAAAACTTTACCCCCGCATCCGAGAGAGAGGAGAAAGTAAATAATCCATCGCTTACCTTAGGGATAAAAATTGGAAAGCAGCCCCCAACTCTCCCGAAGCTGCCCCAACTCACCGTGGCAGAACTCAGTCTCAAGCCACTGCCCATGTACAGCGTTCAGCAGAGTCCAACAGAGATCTGCGGTTCGGCTGTCTCTGTCTGCCGATTCCCCAAAGCGCCTGCAGGCAAAAACTTCTGCATTGCGCTGGAGAAGGCAGGTACAATCAATCTGAAGCCCCCCGGACTTACTCCGGCTCTGAAACCTTCCTGCCCCTGTCACACCGGTAAGAGGGAGGAAGAATGGAAGAGAGGCCCCTCAGCCGTCAAAACTTAAAGTGGTACACCACCAGACCTATGCTCAACTAAATAAAAATTTGAATAAAAGGAAATTAAGCCCAATTTGAGATTTAAAACAACCCCATTGAACCCAATTAACTAATCCTAAAGTCCTTAATTGTTCCTCCAGGGAGCCAGAAACTCTGGCTCACATCCTCCAGCTGCTTGGAGACTGATATAACTGGAGTAGGAGGAGCCGGTGCCTGTGTCCTTATACCAGTGTCATCAAAGAATGACATCTATCAGTCTCCAAGCTGCTGGGAGAGGATGACAACCCTAGAGTTTCCAGGACTAGACTGGAGGGATGATAAGGAATATGTGAGATGAAAGGGATGAAGGAGGAGAGATGGAGCTGAGGAGATGGGTGGGGATAGGATCAGAAGAACAGGTAGTAAGTTTAAAGGATGAAAAAAGAGTGGTTTCCTCAACAGAGATTTTAGAAAAGGATGAAAGGGTGATAGAGGTTGAGGGGAAAAGTTGGTAATGGAGAAGGTGAAGAGGGGGTGTAGAAGATTTAGTGGGGAATTGAAGAGTAATCTTATGCACTTTGTCATGGAAATAATCTGCTAGGATTTGGGCACAGAGGAGGAAGGATTGGAGGTGGAGGTGCCTTAAGAGAATTAAGAGTAGAAAAGAGATGGTGAGAGGTTAGAGGCAAGACGGTTAGTCAGATGGGAGAAAATAGTTTTGCTTGCCAAGTGCAACGGCAGACTGGAAAGAAGAAAGCATGAATTTGAAGTGAAGTCAGAGAGAGCATGGGATTTGAGCCAAGTGTGCTCAGTTGAGTGGGCTTAGGAATGTAGGTAGCGGGCAGTTGAAGACAACTAGGGCTGAGGTGAGGTGCGCCTCACAGGATGTGGAATGGGCAGAGCAAGGGTATCCAGAGTAGAGGAGAGCGCAGTATTATAGGAAGCTGTGGCTTCATCAACAGAGGACAAAGTTGAAGAGAGAAAAGCTTAGACAGTAGTGGATAGAGTCAGTGGATCGATAGCATGAAGATTCCTAAAACGTTAGGAGGAGACTGGGCAAGATTGAAGGAGGGGGGGGGGGGGGAAGTAATGAAGAGTGAAACTTAATAGGTGAAGGTCAGATAAGAGAAGAGCAGACGTATGGAAATTAGAAGGTAAACAATTAGTAGAAAACAAGGTCAAGGTGGTGACCAAGCTGATGAGTGGGGGCAGACGAGCAAAGATGGAGGTTGAAAGAGGAGGTAAGGGAAAGGAGCCTAGACGCATAGTGGGGTTCAGAAGGGTTATCATCATGAAAATTGAAGTCACCAAGAATAAGGGAGGGGGGAAGAAGAATCCAGAAATAAGGAGAGCCAAGAGTCAAAATCAGTGAGGAAGGTAGAAGAGTACTTGTCAGGTAATCTATAGATGACAGTCATCCGGAGAGGTAGGGGATTAAAACGGCAAATGGAATTGACTTCAAAGGAGGGAAAGGAATGAGATTGAGGGGAGGTGTTGAAATTGGTATGGAGGAGAAAGTAGAAACCGAACACTACTGCTGAGGCCATTGGGACGAGGAGAGTGGGAGAATTCATAGCCGCTGTGGCAGAGGGCAGCAACTGAAGCAGTGTCATCAGGGAGGAGCCAGCTTTCAGTGAGAGAGAGAGAGAGATCATGGGTAAATGGACATTTATTAGAAATGGAATGAGCATTCCATAAAGCACATGTGAAGGGGAGAGAGGAGGGGAAAGGAGAGAGTTGCGGATGAGATTAAGGTGGTGGAGAGAGGAGCTAATATGGGAGTGACAGAAGTGAAGGGGGTCCAGGATTGGGATTTATGTCACCAGAGGACAGAAGGAGAAAAGTGCGAGGGAGAGAAGAGACAGCACGTCAGAAACGGGGATGAGGTTGTTTTAGAGAGGAAGGAGAGGGATGAATGAGAGGAAGGAGAAGGTGAAGCTCAAGAGTTGAGGAAAGGGTGGAGGATAAGATGGGAAAGGAAATAGGGAGGGAGAAGTGGGGTATTAGGTTGGTGGAATGAGGGAAGGTGGTTAGAGAGGATCAGAAAAAGCAGCAAAGAACAATGTAGAGCCATAAGAAATGGCAGAGAGAGCAGGTAAAGTTAGAAGAAGGAGAGGGATAATAGCTAGTAAGGAAATATAAGTAAAATAAAAAGAAATAAAGTAGAATAAATAAAATAGAAGATACAGATTAGTAAAAGTCTTAAAAGACACTGAGATATCAGATAGGGAAACTTATTAGCAGAGGAAATAATCAAATAACTGAGTGAAAAGAGTAGGCAGGCAAGACTTATCTCAAGCACACTATAAGTCTAAAGTGTAAAACATAAAATATTAGAGACAGAATAAGGGTCCCCAGTCCAGAATGACTGAGATGCAATAAAGGAACCAACAGGTTGACTTTATATAGCAGGTAATGTGAGAAATTAAAGTAATTGCATCTTATAGTAGTTATGCAGAGCTGTTGTGGAGTTTGATATTACTCGATCAACTAATGAAGTATCCAGCCTTGTTCATATATGTAAGGCACAGATGGATAGAGGTTGTGGCTACCAGTACTCAGAGGCCACACACCTAAGGGCCCTTTGGCGTGGACCCATCAAGCACGGGTGTGCCTGTGCACCCTTTAAATTTAAACAATTCGTCAGGATGACTGGTTGGAGGAGCAAAGGAGCGGGGGGGGGGGGGGGGGGGGCGGAAGGGAGCTCTAACCAAGCAACAGCTTTGGCTCCTGTTAAGTCTTTACATTTAAAACAGTTCGTCAGGCTGCCTGGGTGCAGGAGCAGAGAAAATACTTTAAAGAGATTCTTCAACTATCAAATTTTGATAATATTGTCTTTATCTGCCTTGCGCTAAGTAGATGTCCGAGGCCCTCTCCGCCAACCTTACTGCATTTCCTCAAGATTCTTCTGATACCATTACCCAACGTTCTACACTTGTTTTTGTTTTGAGGACTTATTTCAAGAAAAAGGAGTTGAACTTCTGTGACCAGCATATTTCTGTCTTCCCTGATGTGGCACGAGCTACTCAGATGCTAAGAAAGGAATTTTTGGCCTTCAAAGCTTGGGTGCTGACTTTAGGAGATCCTTTTTTTTTTTTTTTAAATGTCCAAGTCAATATTTGGTTGCTTATCAGGGGAAATTTTTTTTCTCTTTACCTGATCTTGAGAAATTTCTTCAAAGTAGAAAATGACGAGTCTCTCTTTTTTGTATCTCTCTACTCTTAAAGCTGTCCAGTATTCCTTCTTGTATAAGGGAATTGGGATAGTTAGGGCACTGATCTGTAATGCTTTTCTTTGGTGTCTTCTTTAGAGAATTTACCACTTGCTTTTCCCAGAACGTGGGCTTTATGGATAAGAACATAAGATATGCCATACTGGGTCAGACCAAGGTCCATCAAGCCCAGTATTCTGTTTCCAACAGTGGCCAATCTAGGTCATATGTACCTAGCAGTTTCCCCAAGAGACAAGTTCCACAATGCTTGTACTGGGTCAAGCATTGATATCTTCGGTCACTTCTTAATAATGGTTTATGGACCTTTCCTCCAGGAACTTGTCCAAACCTTTTTTAAACCCAGCTACACTAACAGCCTTTACTACATCCTCCGGTAACAAATTCCAGAGTTTGATTACACGTTGAGTGAAAAAATATTTTCTTTTATTAGTCTTAAATAGTTTACCCTGTAGCTTCATTGCATGTCCCCTAGTCTTTCTATATTCTCATAAGGTAAACAATCGATCTACGTTTACCCGTTCCACTCCGTTCATTAATTTATAGACTTCTATCATATCTCCCCTCAGCCGTCTCTTTTCCAGGTTAAAGAGCCCTAACCTTTTTAGCTTTTCTTCATAGGAGTATCCTTCCATCCCCTTTACCATTTTGGTGGCTCTTCTCTGTACCTTTTCTAAAGTCGCTATATCCTTTTTAAGATACGGCGACCAGAATTGCACACAATATTCAAGGTGCAGTCTCACCATGGAACGATATAGAGGCATTATAATATCTTTTGTTTTATTTTCCATTCCTTTCCTTATCATACCTAGCATTCTATTTGCTCTCTTGGCCGCCGCTGCACACTGGGCCGAGGGTTTTAACATGGTATCCACAATGACGCCTAAATCTTTTTCCTGGGTGGTGGTTCCTAATGTGGAACCTTGCATCGTGTAACCATAGTTTGGGTTGTTCTTCCCTAGGTGCATAACCTTGCACTTGTCCACATTAAATTTCATCTGCCATTTTGATGCCCAGTCTTCCAATTTATCAAGATCCTCTTGCAATTTTTCACAATCCTCTTGGGTTTTAACAACTTTAAATAGTTTTATGTCATCTGCAAATTTGATAACCTCACTCGTTATTCCACTTTCCAGGTCATTTATGAATATGTCAAAAAGCAGCGGACCCAGCACAGATCCCTGGGGTACACCACTATTCACCTTTCTCCATTGGGAAAATTGGCCATTTAGCCCTACCCTCTGCTTTCTATCTTTTAACCAGTTCCTGATCCACAATAGTACATTGCCTCCTATCCCATGACTCTTTAGTTTTGCCAAAAGTCTCTGATGAGGGACCTTGTCAAAGGCCTTCTGAAAGTCCAGATACACAATATCAACCAACTCACCTTTGTCCACCTGTTTATTCACTCCTTCAAAAAAACATAACAGATTAGTAAGACAAGATCTTCCTTGTCTAAAGCCATGTTAGCTGTCTCCCATTAGGTTGTGACTATCTACATGCTGAGTAATTTTATTCTTTATGATGGTTTCTACCATTTTTCCCGGTACTGATGTCAGGCTCACCGGTCTGTAGTTTCCCGGATCACCCCTGGAACCCTTTTTAAAAACTGGCGTTACAGTGGCGATACTCCAATCTTCAGGTAATACAGATGATTTTAATGAAAATTCACAGATTACTGATAGCAGGTCTGCAATCTCATATTTCAGTTCTTTCAACACCCTTGGATGTATACCATCCGGCCCAGGTGATTTGCTACTCTTCAGTTTATCTAATAGTTGTAAGACATCTTCCCGATGTATCGATATTTCCTTCAATTCTTCCGCACCTTTAAATACCACTTCAGTCATGGGTAACATCCCTACATCTTCCTCAGTAAAGACCGAAGCAAAGAATTCATTCAGTCTCTCCGCTATCGCCTTGTCGCCTCTTAGTGCTCCTTTAACCTCTTTATCATCTAATGGACCAACTGACTCTCTCACAGGTTTTTTGCTACGAATGTACTTGAAAAGGTCTTTATTTCGCGTTTTTGCTTCCGCAGCAAGCTTCTTCTCAAATTCTCTCTTTGCCTGCCTTATCAATGCCTTGCATTTGACTTGCCAGTGCTTGTGCTGTTTCCAGGTTTCGTCGTTTGGCTCTTTTTTCCATTTCCTGAAAGATGCTTTTTTGGCAACGGCCGCCTCTCTGACCTCACCTTTAAACCATGCTGGCAGTTTTTTGGACTTCCTTCCACTTTTCTTAAAGCGTGGAATACAGCTGGTCTGGGCTTCCAAGATAGTATTTTTCAACAACACCCAAGCTTGATGTACGTCTTTAACCTTCGCAACTGCTCCTTTTAGTTTTTTCTTAACTGTTTTCCTCATTTTTATCATAGTCTCCCTTTCGAAAGTTAAAAGGTAGTACTGTGGATTTCCTTACTATCCCTCCTCCACTAATTAAATCAAAGGTGATCATGCTATGATCACTATTGCCAAGTGGCCCCAACACCCTTATCTCTTGCACTAGATCTGGTGTTCCACTAAGGACTAGGTCTAATATGGCTTCCCCTCTGGTCGGTTCATGAACCAGCTGCTCCAAGAAGCAGTCATTTATTTCATCTAGGAACTTTATCTCCCTAGCATGTCCTGATGTGATATTTGTAATAAGACTATTTGTAATAAGACTATTTCCTATATTTTTGTTTATTTACTTTTTTGTAATTTCCATTTTCCAATTCATTTTGAAGTTGTAATTTTTTAAATACAAAAAGCCCCACAAATAAACCTAATTTGGGATTGTTTTACAGCGGATATTCGGTTATAGCAATGGCACCAAACTACAATCATAGCAGTCTGGTTTCCAGGATATCCCTGATGAAAATTCCTCATATATATTTGCATACAATGGAGGCACTGCGTGCAAATATTTCTCATGCATATTCATTAGAAATATCCCAAAAACCTAACTGGTTGCATCCCTCCAGAATTGAAGTTCGACATCCCTAGGCTAGAGGAAGCTTGTTCTTACTTCTGAAAGAAGTCAAAATCTTGGTTAATTCCTGATATTTGATTCTGCACAATTTATATTTTTGGATAATCTGTTAGGGATCGTGAGAGGGGCAAGAATATTTATGATAGGTTAGCAATTTAAGGTTATGGATGGGATTAGTATTATTGGTAATCCTTCTGGACCAATGTCTTAGGTGTCTGTGCCCTCTGAAGAGATACTACAGTGGTATTCGTCAGTGAAACAGACTATAAAGAGCTGAATGACAAAGAACATGTTTGTGCTTCTATTCATTTTCATTTTTATTCTGTACACTGCTTCAGCTGAGGATGTTGGGTAGTTACACAGAAACACATTGGGATAGTTTAGAGAGCCGCAACTACAGTACGGACAATAACTGCCAGCGGAAGAGACTCCTCATGCCCAGCTCAAAGAGCATTTAAATAAAATAAAAACTGTTAAAATGACCGGCTGTTTTTATATCACTATTTGTTAGGTGCAAGTAAAGCCTACGTAATACCACCTAAATCAGCACCAACAGCTGCCACACTCCTTAAAGCACCACGTGCTTCTGAGCTTCCTTTTTTAATAAAAGTCTAATTTTTACCGAGTTTCATAAAAACAAAAGATTGTACAATAACAGAGTCAAGGAATGTTTTACAGAAATACCCATAACAAACAATGCAATGATCCAACCAAAGCCCAGCGATACAGTTCCACATATGTCTATGAATCCAAGGCTCCAAAACAATGAGCAGGAGGTACGACTCAGACATGTCCGAACTCTCTTCCTTACTTATTAAGCATGCCAAAAACAAAACAAAACACATCTGTTGTCTAGGTTCAGTCCATCTGTTCATGCAATAGGTGCATAGAGAGATGATAAAGCGAGCTGCAGGGTTATGGGCAGTTACCCACATTATTGGTGGCTGGCAGTAGGCACAGCACAAGTGGTGAGGGTGATGGGGAGTCCAGGTCCCACAGCGGTGAGCAGGGTGCTTGAAAGGTTGGAGATAAGGGAGTAGAAAGGAAAGGGGAAACAGAGGGAGAGGGAAAGAGAAGAGAAAGAACATGTCCTCTTAGATCTGCCCCCATACATCCCTATACCGTTTCACCCCTCACACCTTCCTCGGAGGCACAAGCATACACACTGCACCACATAAATTAAAAAGTGGATAGCTATAGTTTTATTTAATTGATATACCACCTATAGTGGGTAGCAGCTAGATCCAAAGTTCGTATTTTATTTAAACATTTATATGAAAGGATTATGCCTACAGATTTTTTGATGAGTCAGCTCAGCAGCCTCTTAACATTCTATGATTCACAGAGGCAGTGCTTTCAAAACTCAAATACCCCCCCCCCCAAAAAAAAATCAAACATTAAAATATGAACTTAATGAATTTTTAGCTACCAATTTAATTTTAAGAAGTACTGTTTAAAGTTTCAAAGTGGTAAAGAAACCAATACTCTAATTATGAGACTAATAATGTACATTTTGGTCAATTTTTTCCCTATGCTCAGGGTCTACAAGTCGTTACAGAAGTTTAATAGCAGTGAATTCCTTTGTGATAACTTTCAAAACAAATTAGACTTTGATAAGATACTAGAGCAAATGTTTGAAACTGAAGTCTCCAAATTGTGGTCCATCAAGCATACCTTTCCAGCCCACTATACTTTGTTTATTGACTTGTACACTGCACTATAAAATTATATATATGTAGACTGCTATGCAAATTATTAAAGTACAATTAAAATAAAATATTAAAGCAGAATACAATTAAACAAATTAAGTTTCATTCTGGTCCCCACACACAGTAGACAGTGGCCCTAGGCAGGAAGGAATGTATATATTTATAGGATTATAGCAACAATCAGCCATACGGGGCAAAGTTCTAGTCAGAGCTTTCATGCCAAAAAATCTAAAAGACACTGAATTCCACAATGTTGTGCCAGCATCAGACTACCAGAAGAGAACTTTTGAGGAACAAAAAGCCAGAATGACAACAGAAGGAAAAAGGGGCAAGGTGGTTTGGTTATTTTTTTGAATTTGTATTTAGTTGATGCTTTTTGAGCACTAGTAAGTTACATTCAGGTACTACAAATATTTCTCTGTCCCTAGAGGGATTATTCTCTAAATCTGAACTCAAGGCAATGGAGTGGCGACACTGGGATTTCCATTGCTGGAAAGTCTAGGGAAAACCTGTGCCATGGCACTAGATTTCTTCCTACAGAAAAAGCAAACCTGTCCACTAGTCCTTTTGTAGTTAATGTCTCTCCAGCTCTGATTTGCAACACTGGTCACATCACATGTTTGGGCAGCCACAGGCAGGCACCATCCCCCCTTTCTAGCTGGCTGTATCACTGCAATGTGGGTGTCGCTTCATGCAGAGACAGGTAGGGAGAGTATGGGAAGCAGACGGACCATAAGCTCTGTCCTCACCATTCTAGCTGGAGGCATGTACAAGGTAATGCTTCTCTTATGCCTGACCTGAAGTGATGCCTGCCAGCCATCTTCATGTACTGTTTTGTGGTCGTACTTGACCACAGCTGGATCTAGGTGCTGTAGCTTGCAGAAAATTCAACTGGCACAAGTAAAAAGAAGTGAAGGGTGAAAGTCCATGACAAGTGAAAAGAAAAAGGTGACGTTAAAAACAATTCTTGAAAATTAGCACCTTCAATGCAACCACTTTCTCTCCCTGCCTCCCAGAAAAATCTGCTCAGTAGTTATCAGAATAGGCAACCCCCTCCCACTATCCCACATCTGGCCCTCTCAGCAATTTGGAACATGCTATGTGGCCCTTTGTGCCAAAGGTCTGGGGGCCCTTTTTAAAATCATTGACAAAAATACTGAACATTATGCGTTATGTACTTACTCATCTTTTCAGCTTAGCTTTTCTAGGAATGTAGGGGTGTATTTCTTTTAATTGCAGGGTTTTATTTGCAAGTTGATTCTTGTGATATTTTATGGTTTGTATTTTGTTTTTATTATACTGTTTGTATATATGTGTGCATTAATTTTTATCATTTTGATTATTGTTCTCCTAGGTTTCCGCGGCTAATATCATGATCTTTGCAGCTTTCCGGGTCATGCTGCGTTTTAGTAAATGGAACTGACGTTCCAGCCATCGTGCTGTTGCTTTCTTCAGGGTGAAGTGGTTGTGCAGTGGATGTCTGCTCTTCTATGCAGTAGCTCTGAAACCGGTTTGAGAACCACTATATATAAAAGCAGACATCCACTGCACAAGCACGTCACCCTGAAAGCAGCCACAGCATGATAGCTGGAACGTCCGTTCCATGTACTAAGACACAGCATGACCCGCAAAACTGCAAAGATCATTGTGATTGTTTTTCCATTTATGCGCATGGTGATGTGTTTACTGTAAACCACTATGAAGCATCGTGAAGCAGTAGTATATACATGTAAACAAATAAATAAAAATAAAATGTCTACACGGTACTTCTACTCATTACTCAAAATTCAATTCATCCAATGGGCACAGTGGTATCAGCAAACAAGAACAGAGGTAAAGTGACCATCTCAATACCATGCTCTGAAATAATCTCAATTTAAACAGATAAAGGTTTTGGTGTGGCAACTAACCAATGAACAGAATTTCCAGGAAAATGCTCAGCACATTTATTAGTACTACTACGTCAGAAATCAGGTATCCCCAGCACAGTGTCAGAAAACACACAAACACACACAATCAGAGCTGCAACACACCAACATGTTTGCCAACGTAGAACAAGATATCGATCAGACTAGTTTTCACATTGGCAAGTGAATGCATTAAATTTTTAAAGTACCTTGAATGACCTATCCAAGTGTAATTTGGAAAGCAATCTTTTTCTGTTCTCATTTAACATGCCATCAATTTTTTTCATATGAGGCAAAAGTAGCGCATCTGAAAGAGAAGCCCAAAAGCAATTACAGACAGTTAATACATCTTCATTGCAATTTCACCACTGATTTCTGTGCATTATTCCTAAGCTAGAACATGTGCTTTCTTTGGGGGGTGGGGGGAAGAATGAGAGAAAGGGAAAAACTAGTTTGAATGTTGTCACTGATCCCCAAAATAAAACTGGAGATTCAATACCACATTGAGTAGCTCTAGCAAACTCTCTAGATGTGTGTTAAAACCTGAAAAGGCGTGCGTGACAAATGCATTAACCCGATCTCACTGGCTTCCCCTGCTGTCAGGGACCTGGAAACACTGCCTTCATACAGATATCAGTTAGCGCTGCCATCTGAAGAATGATAGCGGGATGTGCCCCTTTAGTCTGTGTCACCAGGTGGGCTATAATCCAAGCAACCCAGTCCAGTAAATAGCACCTTATAGAATCAATTGATTTCTCCTCCCCCTCCAAAGAGCCCACTGCAGGGACAGATGTTGCCCTCAAATTCATCCTGAGCCTTTTCGACTCATATTACCCCATCAAGAACATATGCCTGAGCCTAAACTCCTTACCCTCTCACCATGGAACATGAAAGGTGCACCTACAAATATATTCCAAAATGTCAAAGAAAAATGACATCCCATAGAACCGTCACCCCTTGTAAGAGTCTTTGCACATAATTCAGAATGTAGGCGCCAGCTGCCAAGGCCTAGGTATGGCAGCTCCTTTTTTTACATCCTGATTTACTGTTCCCCCAACAAAAAAAGAAAGCTTAATTAATCAGGCCCTTGCTAACAGATGGCAGCGATCCTTCTCATCCTGACCTTCCCACCACAGCAGCTTACTGGTGACTCTTTATAGATGCACCTGAGGCAACTTCTCCCTTTGCTTCATGCATCACCATGACCATGGAGCAAAAAATGTCTCTCTCATAGACCCCCTCCAGCCTTCACCCAGTCTCTCTCTCTCTCCGAGCCTCCTCCTGCCTTCACCAGTCCTCAGTTTAGAGCTGCATGAAAATGCCATCGTGCTAACTTCCCCATCACGATCAGCTTGCTGCAAGCACCTACAGCCACATTATGAATGAAGATCGGGTTTATCTCTCAGACATGAAATCTCAAAATTAGTCAGAACTTTTTCCACCACACGGCTCAAGCTGATTGCAGAGAGCCGATTGTGGTGGGGAAATTAGTAGCATAGCAGTTTTCACTGTGGCACAAGGCAACACCAAAGCCTTCAGGGACATAAAATACCGGGAGCCAAGGTGCAATTTCTAGGCACCATGACGACATGGCATACAGGATTTGACGAGCCCTGACATAGCTGACAGAACATTATGTAAGATGCCATCTGCAAATTAAGTCTCCTAAAAGCCTGATCCATTCAAAACAAACTAGACTAACATGATCTACCTGTTATTAGAACACTCAGACATCAGCTCTTCGAAATCTGCTCATAAGATAACACCTTTTCACATTCCTCTAGAAGCAGTGGTTCTCAAACCTGTCCTGGGGGACCACCAGCCAGTCGGGTTTTCAGGATATCCACAATAAATATGAATGAGAGAGATTTGCATGCCTACTACCTCCATTATATGTAAATCTCTCTCATGCATATTCATTGTGGATATCCTGAAAACCCAACTGGCTGGTGGCCCCCCAGGACAGGTTTGAGTACCACTGCTTTAAAAAAACATAGGATGGGAAGTAATTCATAGCAAATCCCTGGCTTGGTCCACACCCTCACACAGGAACTTGAAGGAACAGAATCCCTATGCTTGAACTCAAAGTGAGGAATCGTCTTAGCGTGTGGCCCATCTAGCACAAGTAAAGCTCTGCAGAGCTTTTGATCTAACCAAAACTAATGGAATAGTCTAGAGCAGTGGTTCTCAACCCAGTCCTCTGGGACCTCCAGGCCAGTCAGGTTTTCAGAATATACACAATGAATATGAATGAGATAGATGTGCATACAATGGAAGCAGGGCATAAAGGGGTTAAAGGAGCACTAAGAGGCGACAAGGCGATAGCGGAGAGACTGAATGAATTCTTTGCTTCGGTCTTTACTGAGGAAGATGTAGGGATGTTACCCATGACTGAAGTGGTATTCAAAGGTGCGGAAGAATTGAAGGAAATATCGATACATCGGGAAGATGTCTTACAACTATTAGATAAACTGAAGAGTAGCAAATCACCTGGGCCGGATGGTATACATCCAAGGGTGTTGAAAGAACTGAAATATGAGATTGCAGAACTGCTATCAGTAATCTGTGAACTATCATTAAAATCATCTCTAATACCTGAAGATTGGAGGATCGCCAATGTAACACCAATTTTTAAAAAGAGTTCCAGGGGTGATCCGGGAAACTACAGACCGGTGAGCCTAAAGTCAGTACCGGGAAAAATTGTAGAAACCATCATAAAGAATAAAATTACTCAGCATGTAGATAGTCACAACCTAATGGGAGACAGCCAACATGGCTTTAGACAAGGAAGATCTTGTCTTACTAATCTGTTATGTTTTTTTGAAGGAGTGAATAAACAGGTGGACAAAGGTGAGTCGGTTGATATTGTGTATCTGGACTTTCAGAAAGCCTTTGACAAGGTCCCTCATCAGAGACTTTTGGCGAAACTAAAGAGTCATGGGATAGGAGGCAGTGTACTATTGTGGATCAGGAACTGGTTAAAAGATAGAAAGCAGAGGGTAGGGCTAAATGGCAATTTTCCCAATGGAGAAAGGTGAATAGTGGTGTACCCCCAGGGATCTGTGCTGGGTCCGCTGCTTTTTGACATATTCATAAATGACCTGGAAAGTGGAATAACGAGTGGGGTTATCAAATTTGCAGATGACACAAAACTATTTAAAGTTGTTAAAACCCAAGAGGATTGTGAAAAATTGCAAGAGGATCTTGATAAATTGGAAGACTGGGCATCAAAATGGCAGATGAAATTTAATGTGGACAAGTGCAAGGTTATGCACCTAGAGAAGAACAACCCAAACTATGGTTACACGATGCAAGGTTCCACATTAGGAACCAGCACCCAGGAAAAGGATTTAGGCGTCATTGTGGATACCATGTTAAAACCCTCGGCCCAGTATGCCGCAGCGGCCAAGAGAGCAAATAGAATGCTGGGTATGATAAGGAAAGGAATGGAAAATAAAACAAAGATATTATAATGCCTCTATATCGTTCCATGGTGAGACCGCACCTTGAATATTGTGTGCAATTCTGGACGCCGTATCTTAAAAAGGATATAGCAATTTTAGAAAAGGTACAGAGAAGAGCCACCAGAATGGTAAAGGGGATGGAAGGGTACTCCTATGAAGAAAGGCTAAAAAAGTTAGGGCTCTTTAACCTGGAAAAGAGACGGCTGAGGGGAGATATGATAGAAGTCTATAAATTAATGAACGGAGTGGAACGGGTAAACGTAGATCGATTGTTTACCTTATCAGAATATAGAAAGACTAGGGGACATGCAATGAAGCTACAGGGTAAATTATTTAAGACTAATAAAAGAAAATATTTTTTCACTCAATGTGTAATCAAACTCTGGAATTTGTTACCGGAGGATGTAGTAAAGGCTGTTAGTGTAGCTGGGTTTAAAAAAGGTTTGGACAAGTTCCTGGAGGAAAGGTCCATAAACCATTATTAAGAAGTGACCGAAGATATCAATGCTTGACCCAGTACAAGCATTGTGGAACTTGTGTCTCTTGGGGAAACTGCTAGGTACATATGACCTAGATTGGCCACTGTTGGAAACAGAATACTGGGCTTGATGGACCTTGGTCTTTCCCAGTATGGCATATCTTATGTTCTTATCGAGAGCGTTTTGGTTTCCTAGACCATGGGATGCTGTTCCAAGGGTTGCAGAGCAGAGATGACATCCATCTGTCCAAGAAAGGTCAACACGTCTTCAGTAGTAGACTGGCTAATCTACTGAAGAGGGCTTTAAACTAGATTCGTTGGGGATGGTAGAAGAAAGCCCCCAGGTAGGTGATACATTAAATAACTTTATGGAAATGGGTAACAGGGGTAACATATGGAAAGCAGTGTGTATAAATGCCCGTAGCATGGGAAATAAGATCCCTGATGTTGAAGCTTTGGTGGGAGTGGCTGACTTGGATTTAGTGGCAGTTACAGAAACATGGTTCACAGAAAACCATGATTGGGATGTAACTATACCTGGCTATACTTTATTCAGAAAGGACAGGGTAGACGTAGGGGAGGAGGAGTGGCACTATATGTAAAAACTATTATTAAAGCTTTGGAATTACAGAGCTTAAAAGGGAGAGGGGAGGCATTTTGGGTTAAACTAGAAAGAGGGAAAGAGAAATCTATTTGCATTGGTGTGATATACAGACCTCCCTCACAAAAGGAAGAGGTGGACAGAGAGTTAATTGAAGACATACGCAGCATTGCTAGGAAAGGGGAAGTGCTGATAGGAGATTTCAATATTCCAGATGTTGATTGGCACGTTCCTGCTGCAGTATCATCTAGAAGTAAGGAGATCCTGGATTCTCTACAGGGAGAACTATTCAGGCAATTGGTAACAGACCCCACACGTGAAGGGGCCATACTGGACTTGGTGCTTACCAATGGTGAAAATGTTTCTGATGTTGTAGTGGGAGATCATTTTGCATCCAGTGATCACCAGATGTTGTGGTTCAGTATTAGGACTAGGGCTGTTAAAATCCATTCAAAGGCGCGCATCTTAGACTTTAGGAAGACTAACTTTGCGAAGATGGGCCAATACCTCAGAGTCGTTAGTTGGATGGGAACAGCTGAGGGATGTAGAAAAACAGTGGGAAAAACTGAGAGGGAATATTTTAAGGGCAACCAACCTTTTTGTTAAAATGGTAAATAAAGGTAAAAGGCAAAGGAGACCGCTATGGTTTTCGAAAGAAGTAGCTGAAAAAGTGAAGAAAAAGAGGGAGGCCTTCATGAAATACAAGAGATCACAGAGAGAGGAAGACAGGAATCTGTATTTGGAAAAACTTAGAGAAGCTAGCAAAGTAGTCAAGAAGGCAAAGATTCAAAAGGAGGAGGAAATAGCCAATGCAATAAAATGGGGGAATAAGACATTTTTCAGATATATTAGTGAGAAGAGGAAGGGCAAGAGTGGTATTGTCAGACTCAAGGGTGCAGGGGAGGAATATGTAGAAGCTGATAAGGATAAAGCGGAATTGCTTAACAAATATTTTTGTTCTGTGTTCACAGATGAAGAACCAGGAGCAGGACCTCAGAAAACACCCACAAATAGGAACAGAAGTAAAGGACATCTTGAACAATTTTCAAAAGACTGTGTTCATGAGAAACTCTCTCAACTTAAAGTAGACAAAGCGATGGGACCGGATGGGATATACCCGAGAATACTAAGGGAACTTGGGGACGGTCTAGCAGCTCCACTGACTGACCTTTTTAATGCCTCGTTGGAGTCGGGAGTGGTGCCAAAGGACTGGAGAGAGGCTCATGTGGTGCCTTTACAAAAAGAAACGAATAGCCGTTTGTCAAATGTAAATAGTTAAAGGATAAGCGCTTTTGTACATATGTATGATAGTTCCGGAAGGTCTATATGTAGACCCTGCGATGTGTGCTGTGTATTACCCCTCTTCTTGCTATCTATGCCCCAAACTTTCTGTCTTGATTTTGTGACATATCCCAAAACTATAATCAGACCGCTTCTGATCGCTGGAAGTAGCGGTATATAAGTGTTTGCTAAATAAATAAATAAATAAAGGATGTGGTTGAAAACTACAGGCCAGTTAGTTTAACTTCGGTGGTAAGTAAATTATTGGAAATGCTGCTGAAAGAGAAAATAGTGAGATTTCTGGAGTCCAGCGGATTACAGGATCCGAGGCAGCATTGATTCACCAGAGGCAGGTCTTGTCAGACAAATCTGATTGATTTCTTTGACTGGGTGACCAGGGAGTTGGACCGAGGGAGAGCCCTAGATGTGGTATATTTAGATTTCAGTAAAGCCTTTGACACTGTTCCTCACAGGCAACTTATAAACAAACTGAGCACCCTAGGGATGGACCCTAAAGTTACTGCTTGGGTTAGAAATTGGTTGGGTGGGAGGCGACAAAGAGTACAAGTAAATGGAGCTCACTCTGAGGAGAAGGATGTTATCAGTGGTGTGCCCCAGAGATCTGTCCTTGGTCCGATTCTTTTTAACATCTTTGTTAGTGATATAGCAGAAGGGCTTTCAGGTAAGGTTTGCCTCTTTGCGGATGATACCAAAATCTGCAATAGAGTAGACACCCAGGAAGACGTAGATAAATGGAAATTACACTTACCTGGTAATTGATGTTCCTTGAGGGAGTACAGTTCAATCCTCCACCACTGGGTAGTGCACCTCCTCCTGCAACATGGAGACTGGACAAGTCAAACTTGTGACATCACCGGGTATATCCTGCTGGTCTTCTCCCATGATCCCCCAGTGACCTACTGTCAAAGCAGACTCAAAGGAGCAAACAACCAACCAGTTAAAGTACTAAATACAAAGCTATGCTCAAACTTCAAGTTTAAAATCACAGGGCCCCAAAAAGAAAGGCCGAAAACACCCTCCTCCGTGCCCCTGTCCCCCTGCACACCAAACAGCGGAAGACAGAGAGCTAGAAGGAAGGAGAACTAAGGAAGAGTATAGGCAGAAAAGGTTGCTCTCGCGATTACCTGCCAATCAGAGCCCGTTGCCGACTCTAGGATCCAAAAGCATACTCGGAACTGACGCCTCGCGTCTGAAACATCCATCCCCGGGCGGGAATGAGGACTGAACTGTACTCCCTCAAGGAACATCAATTACCAGGTAAGTGTAATTTCCATTTCCTTATCGGTCCTACAGTTCAGTCCTCCACCACTGGGATGTACCAGAGCAGTAATCATTGGGAGGGACCTATCCAGTCGGCTCGGCCCCTAAACGAACAGAGCAGGCACCGACCCCAGCCCGCTCCTCACGTCAACAGGCGGTAAGCCAACCAGGAAGACACGACCGAGAGCCCACTTGGATCCTCTTCACTGGTGAAAACAGCACAGAACTCTGCCCCAAGCAGCGCTAGTGCTTCAGAAAGACAAACTCGCCATCGCAAACACACTTAACGCCCTAGAAACAGACCTACTGAGAAGGCTACCGGAGCTCCGCCTGAAAAATCCGCTTGAGCTCCCCCTTGGCTCTCGACCCCACCAGGGTGTCAAGTGTTAGCAACCGCTGCTTTCCCGCAGAAACCGCCTCCACGGAGGAACAGGCAGCGAAGAGACCTCCCAGAAAGTGACGGAACCTCACCTAAGGTCCAAGGAACGCAGGTTACAAGCAAAGTGTTCTTGCGTAAGTCCCAAACCGACAACTAAACAGGCACAGCCGGATTCCACGAGGGAGAACGGAACCGAGGTCCATCCAGACAGAGGTGGGAAGCAAAATGAGGGAAATGGAAAAAAACCACCAGCGTCAAACACCCTATTTGTCTCACCTCTTAAGGGCTTTATTCTTTGCAACACAAAGTAGCTCTACAGCTATGTCCTGGACCAGTTGGAGTCTTTTTAATTGAGAATGTGGAATGCAGCGAAGCAATGAGTTGCAATAAACCAAGCGTGATCCACCAAGGGCATATAAGAGGGTGTCAAGTGCCCCAGACTCCAGCGTTGTTTCAGAAGATGTGGATCTTACATGGTGTGACAAAAAAGAAAGGAGACTCTGGTAGCCACGCCCACGATGCAATGCCAGTAGGCCAACCGCTTACATCACCTGGATATGCCCTCCGGAATTGGAGGAACCATGCAGAAGTAGCAATCGCCGACGTGATCCATGGGCCCTCTCCAGATCATTGGAACCGCAAAAGACTTTGATGGTCTTTTCCCATCCATCCACAGCCTGAGATCTGCTACACATGTATTGCAGCATGTGTGTGGCGCCTAGCTTTTATCGTGATCTTTTATTCTGCAGCCAAATTATAAATTGTAGGCTTTCTGAACCGCCACAGTCATATGCCATTTTTGTGATGTAAAAGTCACATCACCACAACTAGAGCAGAAATTATCTGCATGATTAACACCAGGATGAGGAATCGCCAAATATGCTGTGAGTGACCTATCGGTATAAAATAAATGTGTCTTTTTTTTTTTTTTTTTTTTTTTTTTTTTCTGTGAAACGAGGCAAATTTAAGTAGTGACTGCATCAACTGGTTTTGGACAGGTATTTCGATTGGTTGCAAGTAAAGATTATGCAAGCTCACGCAAATGTTGCAGAATACACTGGTAATGGTCCCCACTGACTAATGAAGAGCACATATCTTAGCAACCAGACCCAGTCGGCCATTTTCACTATGACCTCTGAAAGGCATAGAATGGACCGGGCCACGGCCCCGTACCAATGCGTCAACGCTATCCAGTAGCCTCATATGTCCTCTGCTAAACATCGACCCGTCGCCGCAGACTGACAGGTCGCCATGAGGTCCAATATGGGCTGACCGCATCTGAGCACACACGGCGCGCACACCGCCTGATGCAATCTCACTCCTCCGGCAAACACTCGGACCCCACTAAGGGCATTCGCCACCACAGTGTCCCCACCGAAACGCAGGCCGCCAAGGCTTCAACCGCGCACGCTGTCCCTTCGCTCGGGCCACCCTGACCACCCGACCGACTCCACCCTGCCGATCGAAATAGGCCACCATCCTGGAGATCTCAGACAGCACCTACAGCGCTCGATCCACTACCGTGTCTGTGAACGCCTGTCACGGCTGACGTACCGCGTACCGTTCCAGTCAGACGATGGAACACTGGGCGTGCTGCGTACACTAAAACGCCTTGTACATAAAGGATCCCCAAAATGTAGCTGAGTCTAACCACGCTCCGGCCAAGCTCCCGGAAGAAAGGGACAGAACCTTATAAAAAAGAAGTGGGGACAATTAGGAAGGCTTTCCTGTTTGATTATTCTTTTTTTTTTTTTTTTTCCTTTTTACAACTCCATAAGGGCCACAAGGCACACAACCGAACAGGGCATTGTCCAGAGAACGCAAGGCCCCTCCTCCAGGCTGACTCCACAGCCTAAACCGGCAGTCACCTTGGCTGATGCCGAGCAGCGCGGAAGCCAACTTGTAAGCCCAGCATATGAAGTATGCCTACTAGTACAGCATTCCACAATGGAGGGACATGTAACCGGACGGCTTTGAATATGAACCTACAGATATCCCGCGCTTGCTCCAAGACAAGCACTGTGCAGCCTACTGGTCTTCTCGGAGCACCGCCACGACCCGAAGACCTAAACCGGCCAGCAAAAGACGACGTACGCTGGGCCCGAAGGAACCTGGTTGAACGGATCCCAGCACTCCCTGTATCGTTAGGATCGGAGCCTCCCCCCAAGGACTCAGCCCTGGCTGGAACCGGCTGAGCATAACTCCAGGCCCTGCGGCGAGCCCCCCACGAAGAAGTGGGACGCAACGATGCCTTGAGGAAAGGGAAGGCCCAATGGGTGAAGCAAGTTGCTAGCTGACCAAGGGAGTAAACCCCACACGCGCACCTCAACGGAAGGTCGGAAGAACCGAGGATTCTGGTCCCACAGGTGCGCCTGCTAGCCTTTAACAATACACACCTCCGCAGGTACAAAAAACTTAAATTGTGAGCACCTTCAGGGGTAAGGGGAATAGATGACAGCCTCCGACTGTTGACCACCTTGTCTTGCACAACAGACAGCAACACCCCACCAAACAAATGATTGGGAATATATGACCTCAGAACCCCAAGACAGAGGTAAAACAGTAGAACGTGCAGTGGACGTGAATTTCCAGATCTGCCAGCCCCCCTGCCCACATTGAGAAGAGGCAGAGAAGAACTGGACCGGCGGATCTGGAGGGGTGCCTCCTGGACAGCCAGGCCACCGAAGGGAAAGCTGATGACTAAGGCCCAAACTCCTCAGGATGGCCCCGTCTTGCATTGGCAACCCCATGCAACACCATGACAACCCCGCTCACGATCTCTGTCATTGCTGCAACAATCACCTGAGCATGAGATCACAGACGGAACACGGACATGCAGACGCACTCAAGGAGAGTGCACCTAAGAAGTATGAGCCTATCTAACATCCAGCACCATATGTCCAGGTGTCCCACTCCTGTCACCCAAAACACAGGACGCTTGAACCTAGGTGACCATCATAGCAAAGACAGGGAGGCCTGACTGCCCCTATCAACCCTTCCAGGACCCTGGAACACTAAGCCCCGGACTGTGCCATCCAGCAACACTTCTCACGATCCCCAGCAGGGGCCTTTCCCCAGATGGCCCAGATGGGCAGTGTTCCCGCCAAATGGGCAAGCTGCGCTCTGATAACAGTGCAGAAAACCAAATCAAAGTGTCTTAACCTAGCTAATTTTTGTCTAATAGTGATCATTCATAATATCAGCCAGACTCAATCATAACATTAGTATTAATGATCTCTAAAGATTGAAGAGTTACTAATGTAACACTAATTGGGTTGTTTTTTTTTGTTTGTTTGTTTTAAAGAGCTTCAAAGGCGATCTTGGAAACTACAGACCAATGAATCTGAGTTCAGTGCCAGTTAAATGATAGAACTTGTTCTGAAAAGCAGCACCAAGCTGTCTTTTCAAAGGGTTAATAAACATGTGAGTAAGCCAAATGATATGTATCTGGATGTTTTAGAAGGTACTTGACAAAGCCCCTTATGAACTTCTCCTGAGGAAGGAGATGATGTGCTATTATAGAATGGGAAATGGATCAAAAACAGGAACACAATAGGACTAAATGGCCAGTTTTCTCACAGGAGACCCGTAAATAGTGGAATGTCTCGGGATCTGCACTGGAACTGGCATCTGGTAACATCTACTGCACTGAAATGATCTGGAAAAGAGATCAGCAAGCATGGCGATCAAATTTGCAGATGGCATAACGACATTTAGAGGCTGTCTGCACAATTTCCAAGCATATAAACATGGAAATAGCATCCTTATGTAAATGACAATTTCCGAAAGGGCTCAATTTGTAGGTGGTTGTGCCGCCGATGACCCTGAATGGCCAAATCCTAGCACGGAAACCTGCTGACAGACGTCGCTAACTGCCAGAATGCAGACAAAGGTAAAGGCACCCCCCAAGAAGTAAAACCCAAACCAATCACATTGCAGTCAAAGAACTATAAACTATCATGAAATTAAAAGGAAATTAAAATTAGAATTAAAATTAAAAGTAACAGCAAAAGGAAGTCCTTATCTAGGTGTAGCCGCGTGGAACAGCGTCGTCTGCTCAAACGCAGGGCTGCTCCGCTCTCCGCCACGAGGCCTCAGCCCTGCCGAGAAAATGGCGCCAATCCGAAGCAGGCCCGTTTGGCGCCAAACACCACAGAGGCGGCAAGAGCTCAGAGCCCCTCCATGCGGACTCGAGAGACTCCCTTGTGGCGTCGGGATGCAGCAGTTACCCCGCTGTAGCTGCGGGATGAAGAGCTGTCCAGACACGCTGCTGCCTCGCGCCACCAGAAGTAGCAGACACTGCGAGCCCCGGCCCCACCGGCTAAAGAACCTCGAACGGCTTGAGGCTCCCGCCGCGATGGGAATCTGCCACATGGACACTGCCAAAATGCAGGTGTTCCACAGAGCTCTCCCCCGTACAGTCCTGGGGGAGAGATCATCACCGGGCACAGAGACCGAAGAATCCCAAGCAGAGAGGCTAGCTGGCAGCATGAACTTTGAAAAGGGACAGAACCCCCCTTTACACTAAGGCAGACTAGGTGAAAATAAATAAAGTAAAAGTAAATGAAATTAAATGAAAATGAATTCAATTTACAGGATTATACCTAAAGAAGGGCAAAAGAAATGCAAGGTAAATCAAATCCTGACTAACTGCTCCTAAACTGCTTCTCAAGTGAGCCCAGCACCTAGGCTCACTACGTCCTCATGCTGCATGGAGACTGGACACACTGGGGGATCATGGGAGAAGACCAGCAGGATATACCCGGTGATGTCACAAGTTTGACTTGTCCAGTCTCCATGTTGCAGGAGGAGGTGCACTACCCAGTGGTGGAGGACTGAACTGTAGGACCGATAAGGAACATGAGGAGGGATCTAGCTAAGCTTGAAGAATGGTCTAGAATTTGGCAGCTGGGATTTAATGTTAAAAAATGTAAGGTCTACTAAGGAAGAGCGGGACCTAGGCGTGGTTGTGTCTGATGATCTTAAAGTAGCTAAACAGGTAGAAAAGGCGACAGCAAAAGCTAGAAGGATGCTTGGGCGCATATGGAGAGGAATGGCTAGCAGAAAAAAGTAGGTGATAATGCCTCTGTATAAGTCTTTGGTGCGACCTCATTTGGAGTATAGTGTGCAATTCTGGAGACCGCACCTTCAAAAGGATGTGAACAGGATTGAGTCGGTGCAGAGGGTGGCTACTAAAATGATTAGTGGTCTTCATTATAAAGCATATGAGGACAGACTGAAGGATCTTAATATGTACACCTTAGAGGAAAGGCGGGATAGAGGTGATGTGATTGAGATGTTTAAATACCTCCATGGCATAAATGTTCAGGGAGAGAGCCTCTTTCAATTGAAAGCAAGTTCTGCTACGAGGGGACATGGGATGAGGGTGAAGGAGTGATATGTGGAAATATTTCTTTACGGAAAGAGTAGTGGATCCGTGGAATAGTCTCCCAGTGGAGGTGGTAGAGATGAGGACAGTAACTGAATTCAAAAAAGCATGGGACAAACACAGAGGATCTCTAAAGGTAAAAAGGGGACTGTTGTAGTTGTTATGGACGGAGACTAGATCTTTATCTTTATTTGCACATGTGGTCTTTTTCTGTCATATTTCTATGTTTAATGCATGCATGGTGCATCTCCCAAAGGATTTCACTGAAAGCTGAGAAGATGTTTCCACATGGGCTCCATCGGCGGTGACGTCACCATATGTGAAGACAGCCTTCTTGCTTGTTCTGGGAAAAAAGGGGTTATTCACAAAAATGAAGGGGAAAGATAAGTTCTCTATTTTCTTTTTTTTAAAGTGCCGTCAAGTCAATGCCGACTCCTGGTGACCCAGCAGTCTCTGGGTTTACTTTGCAAGGTATGACCGGAAATAGATTGCCAAATCTTTTCTACCAAGGCAATGGAGGGTCAAGTGACTTGCCCAAGGTCACAAGGAGTGCCAGTGGGAATCAAACCCAGATTTCTTGGGTGCTAGGCTGTTGCTCTAACCACTAGACTACTTCCTCCACTCAAGTTCTCTATTAGATGTTACATTTGTGGGGGCTGAACATCTAGGCGGCAATGTTGGACAAGTAAGTTAAGGCTTTGGACATGATTCCTGGTGAAATTTATGATGTAGAGAGGTAGATCTAGAAATCATCAGCATCAAGGTGGCAGTGAAAACCATGAGAAGAAATCAGAGCATTAAAGAAAAGTAGAGATGAAGGCTTAGGACACCAATTGGTAGTGGGATAGCAGTGAAGATGGATTCACTAGAGAATATCTCTGGTCTGCCATCACATTTCTAGTGTAAGATGAGATCCATCAGGAAGTCCAAGTAAGGAGAAAACATTAAGGAGTATATGGTGATCAACTGACAAAAAGAAGCAGATAGGTCAAGAATGCGGACAAAAAGTAAAAAGTTCTTTACTTTCACCATGAACAGATAACTGGAAACTCTGGTAAAAGCTCTTTCTGCAGAATGTAAAAGGTGAAAGTCAAAATGGAGCAGACTGAGAATGCTCAAGAGGAAAGAAAGTCAAGATACCAGGACCTGATGATATTCACCGCGAGTGCTACTACTAGACCAGCGAATCTGATGTTGGTGTTGGGCAAAATGGTAGCAGTTATTGGTAAGAATAGAATTACTGGAAATATGGATAGGCACGGCTTAACCAGGAAGTACCAACAAGAATTTAGGAAAGGGAAGTCTTAACTTACCAATTTACTAGAATGTTTTGTAAGTGTGAACAAACATGTAAATAAGGGTTTATAGTGTATCTGCTTTTTTTTTTTCAAAAGGTAGGTCACAAACTCCTGAGAGAATGAAAAAGCCATAGAATAGGAGGCAATGTCCTACTGTGGACTAGTAATTGTTTAAAAGATAAGAAATAGAAAGAAGGACTAAACTGTCAGTTTTCCCAACAAGTGGTGAACAGTGGAGTGATCCAAGGATGGCTAATGGGACCAGTGTTAACACATACATTAATGATCTAGAAAAAGGAGCAATTAGTAAGATGATCAAAGCTGCAGGTGACAGTTATCCAAATTAGTTTAAAAAAATGAGTTATATCATCTTTCAGGAGTATCTTGTGAGACTGGGGAACTGGGTATCTAAATGGTGGTTGAAAAGGTTATTGATATTGGGATCTACTAGAACCCAGCATTAGCCAATGGTGGAGACAGGATGTTGGTTTGACCCAACATGGCAATCACTTCTTAGGTAAAGTAGATTGTATCCTAGTTTTTCATTTTAATTCTTTACCAGCAAGAGATTATTATTGTGTGTGGCATCCCTGAGAGCTCAAAAGATGAATAAAAAAAAAAGCAAAAAACCCCCAAACAAACCAAAAAACTTACCATTGTCTTTTTCCAAGGCCTGAATTTTATCAGAGTCCAAAGCAACATTGATGAGTATTTCCATGTAGCCTTTAAAAGCCTCTTTCATAGCTCTTGTATTCAGAAAGCGAGTCACAAAAGGAGCAGGGAATTCCAATTCTGAAAAATAATTTAAGTATAAATTATAAACATGATGAAGGTTCCCTCTCTGCTTGTATGCCAGAGGCCTTATGCTTAGACAATAGCCTGATAACCACCAAGTAGACTAGACTTAATTTTCTCAGCAGAAACCGCTCCTGCCTCTGAGTCCCAGATTCAATTCAAACTTGAAGAGAAGAGAGTGCTTCAAGCAAACTCTTTATTTACATCTCACTAACTTTTGTTTATGAAGCTGCTCTTGTGAATTGCTGACTGGAATGAATCAATACTTTGCACATTGCACTTTATCTATGAAGTCAGAAGGTGGAAGACTGCCAGTCCTGCCAGCACAGTTACTTACCTGTAACAGGTGATCTCTGGGAACAGCAGGAATAAGTCTTCACATATGGGTACGTCGGTACCGACGGAGTCTGCGCAGGAACGCTTCCCAGCGTCCAATCAAAGAGCTTTTGGAAGCATCCCACCACGCCTGCGTGCTGCCTTCCCACCTTTCCCAACTGCCTCTCCTCAGTTAAGTTTTAAAGCTGAGACAAAGAGAGAGAGAGAGGAAAAGAAAGATAGAGATACAACTCCTAGGGGAGGTGGGTGGGTTGTGAAGACTTATTCCTGCTGTTCCCAGAGATCACCTGTTACAGGTAAAGTAACTGTGCTATCTCCAGGAACAAGCAGGAATGAGTCTTCACATATGGGGACTCCCAAGCTAAGACGCCGGACCAACGCGGCTCCTCCAGCCTGCTGCTCTACCCAATCGGGGCAGAGCAGCCAACGTTTAAAAGAAGCGCCAGCAGGAGCACAGGCCTCTCCATTGCCTGCACCCCTCCGGCCCAGCCACTGCTCTCCCGATCGGGGAGGAGCACGCCGGAGCAACGCGGCTCCTCCAGCCTGCTGCTCTACCCAATCGGGGCAGAGCAGCCAACGTTTAAAAGAAGCGCCGGCAGGAGCACAGGCCTCTCCATTGCCTGCACCCCTCCGGCCCAGCCACTGCTCTCCCGATCGGGGAGGAGCACGCCGGAGCAACTCGGCTCCTCCAGCCTGCTGCTCTACCCAATCGGAGCAGAGCAGCCAACGTTTAAAAAGCGCCGGCAGGAGCACAGGCCTCTCCATTGCCTGCACCCCTCCGGCCCAGCCACTGCTCTCCCGATCGGGGAGGAGCACGCCGGAGCAACGCGGCTCCTCCAGCCTGCTGCTCTACCCAATCGGGGCAGAGCAGCCAACGTTTAAAAGAAGCGCCGGCAGGAGCACAGGCCTCTCCATTGCCTGCACCCCTCCGGCCCAGCCACTGCTCTCCCGATCGGGGAGGAGCACGCCGGAGCAACGCGGCTCCTCCAGCCTGCTGCTCTACCCAATCGGGGCAGAGCAGCCAACGTTTAAAAGAAGCGCCGGCAGGAGCACAGGCCTCTCCATTGCCTGCACCCCTCCGGCCCAGCCACTGCTCTCCCGATCGGGGAGGAGCACGCCGGAGCAACGCGGCTCCTCCAGCCTGCTGCTCTACCCAATCGGGGCAGAGCAGCCAACGTTTAAAAGAAGCGCCGGCAGGCGTGCCTGGCGGGCCCGCGCCTGAGGGCCTCGCCAGAGGGCCCTTTGGCGTGGCCCTTAGGCGGGGACCGCGAGAAGGGGCACCAGAAAAACCCCTGCCATCATCAGCAGCTCTCCGGCAGCAGGATAACAGCACCAGCCATATTCGCAAAATCGAAGCTGCCTGCATAGACGTTTAAGGTTCGTTTTGAATGGTTGCATGTTGAGGCCAGGAAGAGGCATATAGAAATATAATCCCACAGCACGTATACAACAACTAAAACAGTAGTAATCATCGTGAGATACTGTTGCCAGTAGTAATCATTGTAAGATACTGTTGCCAGTAGTAATCATTGCCAGTAGTAATCATTGTGAGATACTGTTGCCAGTAGTAATCATTGCCAGTAGTAATCATTGAGATACTGTTGCCAGTAGTAATCATTGCCAGTAGTAATCATTGTGAGATACTGTTGCCAGTAGTAATCATTGCCAGTAGTAATCATTGAGATACTGTTGCCAGTAGTAATCATTGCCAGTAGTAATTATTGTGAGATACTTACTGCCAATGGTAATTACTTTTTCCTGAACTGTCATTGTGAGACACAGTTGCCAGTAGTAAGTACCCTCCCTGCACTGTCAGCCTGAGATACTGTTACCAGTAATAACCTCCCTCCCTCCAACTACTTCCCCTAACACTCTTCCCTTTACCTCATAAAATGAGCACAAAGTCTCCAACTAGGATTATAAATCTCCTTTTCACTCTCTTCTTAATAACCCTCCTAACTCAACATATATACACTTACAAAACCAACCAAGGTCCATACAAAAGCATTCCAATCATCCACAATCATAACCGGAACCCTTACAATAATTTCCCAATCACCTACAATCTGTACCAGAATCCAACATATAGTTCTACATACACAAACTCTCGCAATCACCATTCGCGCCACACCTCACACAAACGTCATCACCGACTCATCCAAATAAAGCAACAACCTATAAGCGATAAAATCGACCAAAATAACAATACAAACACCAAATTACAACTCATCCTAATAAACATCCGATCAATAAGAAATAAATTACCAATAATTAATGACATAATTAACGATACCTCCCCTGACATTATCTGTATTACTGAAACATGGCTCTCACCTACAGACACTATACTACTACTAAACCAACTAACCACATATCAATATGACATATTCAATTGCCAACGGAACATAAAAAGAGGAGGGGGTGTATTGATCCTCACCAAAAATGACCTAAAATTCACCCTTACAAACCTAAATAATATAGATGGTATGGACATTGTTAACATAGAAAATAAAACCATGGCTCTCACCCTCATCTACAGACCCCCCTCATCTGAACAAAAAAATCTCACCCCTATCCTAGAACTTGCATGCACAGCGTCACAAAGCAAACCATTTATACTCCTTGGTGACTTGAACCTCCCATCACTGAACCATTCCCAATCAGATAACTTCATAGATGCCATGTCACAAATGGGGTTCACACAGATAATACATGCTCCTACACACAAAAGAGGCAACATACTTGACGTAATTTTCCTCCCAGCCTCACTCTACAGTCACCTACTACATACCACCCCGAGTATAACCGAAGTACCCTGGTCAGACCACCATCTAATCACAATCCAGCTATCAGCACAAGTCCCAAAAAATAATGGGAGCACAACCCCGCATATATCACGCTTCAAACACTTTGACAAAGACACATTCCTCGACAAAGTACTACCCAAACTAGATACAACCACACCAGACATCAACTCAACCATATCTAATTGGAACCTAACCATTCAAAAAGCAGCTGTCCACACAAAAGTCTTACACAAGCAAACAAAAAAGACAGAAAAATGGTTCACGAAAGAGCTGAGAAAACTAAAAAAACAACTGAGGAGACAAGAAAAGAGATGGAGAAAACTAAAATCTGCTGAAAACAAATCCCAATACATGGTCCTACTTATAGAATACAAAAACGCAATTAACAAATCAAAAAGAGACTACCACTCTAAAGTAATAAACTCATCCATCAACCGCCCTAGGGAGTTATTCGCGATAGTAAAAACATTAACCAAAGCTAATAACAGCGAACCTAAACAAGCAATTAATATACAAACACTAGCAAATCATTTTGCAGAAAAACTAAAAAACAAGCCCACTACCCCAACTTCTTTATTATCAAACACGAAAACCACGCATGAATGGACAAGTTTCCAGTTGATAGAACAAAAACAACTCCTCAAAATCATAACAATGATAAACACCACCACCTCCCCACTTGACCCATGCCCCGTTTCATGGATTAAGTGTGCGAAAGAGGAACTGGCGGTAAATCTACAACACATAGTTAACCAATCTCTTTCACAGGGCATCATGCCTGATGCCCTAAAACTCACAACACTCCGACCAATAATAAAGAATAATAAGCTAGACTCAAAAGATCCAAACTCATACAGACCTATAGCCAGCATTCCGTTCATAGCCAAAATTATAGAGAAAACAATTCAAATTCAGTTACAGGAACACATTGATGAATACAAACCCCTTGACTCACACCAATTTGGTTTCCGCCCATCCCATGGAGTAGAAACCCTCCTAATCACCCTTATGGACTTCCTCATCAAGGGCACAGATGACAAACAACAAGGCTACCTACTCCTATTTATAGATATCTCAGCCGCATTCGATAACATTAATCATCTAACACTGATCAACAGATTAGAAAATCTAGGAATAGGCGGGACCGTCCTTAACTGGTTCAAATCCTACATTTCACACCGATTAATACGTGTCCAAATTGACCAACAAGCATCAGAAACATTCCCCCAAGGACAGGGAATACCCCAAGGATCAGCCCTATCAGCCCTCCTATTTAACCTGTACCTGCAACCGATAAACATATTTAAAAAACACAAGATTAACCACTTTATATATGCCGATGACATCATGCTAGCTACCCCCATAACCATTAAAAACCCTACATATGACTCGCTATCCAAATGCATGGCTGAAACCACCTCCTGGATGGAAACTAACCACCTCAGCATAAACTTCAAAAAAACTGAGGCAATGTTTGTGACAAGATCATCTATGACTGAGAACACCTACCCGGAAATAATCACTATCAACAAAACCTCCATACCTGTCAGAAAACAGGTAAAATACTTAGGAGTAATAATAGACCACACTCTTACCATGTTACCACACATAAAACAAACAGTAAAAACCATTTTCTATAAACTCAAAACAATTCAACACCTAAGGCCACTCCTAGAAACACCAGACTTTAGATCCGTAGTAGGTACACTGATCACCCCTCACTTTGACTATTGCAATAGTCTCCTAATAGGCCTCCCGCAAAAAAGCACCTACCTTCTGCAAAGAGCACAAAACATCTGTGCAAAAGTGATTGCTAAAGCTCCCCTAACAGATCACGTAACCCCTATACTGCTAGACCTCCACTGGTTCCCTATAAACAGTCGAATTAAATATAAAATCATCCTAACAACCTATAAACTCATAAACGACATAACCCCCTCACACTTATCCACATTACTGCAATCTCCAACTTCGACAAGGACCCTCAGACAAAACGCGGCCCACTCGCTCATCATACCTAAAACCATCCGCAAAACTAAGAACACCACTAGCTCCAGAGCATTCTCATTCACTGCTCCTACACTCTGGAACGACCTCCCTATTGAACTTCGCACCATAAGAGACCTCTTCCAATTCAGAAAAGAATTAAAGACCTACCTGTTCACTGAACACTTCAAAGTCCCCTACTACCCCAAAGCTAGCTCCACAACAAACCTGGTCACACATGCACAAACTCCCTTAACCCAAACAATATAAACACAAGCCTACCCCCCCCCCCCACTCACACGCCTCAAAGACGACAAAAAAAGGAACTAAATTCCAACACCTACACCAATATCTGCCCCACACAACACACACACCACACACTGTAAATATACATTTGTAAAAAGTTTGATGTGTTTGCTTTAATACCTACAAAGTTCTTGCTTTAATACTTAAAAGATGTCTCTGCTTATTGTTTTTCTTTAATATATACTGTACAATCTAAATAGTTGATTTCTATTGTTCTATGTACAATGTTCAATGTAAATAGTTGATTTCTATTGTTCTATGTAAAATGTATACAAACTGTGTACAAGACTGTTAACCTGTTATATGTAAACCGCCCTTGATCTCTGGAAGGGGCGGTATAAAAGAAATAGTTAAATAAATAAATAAATAAAATAAAATAAATAAATGCCTGGAGTCCCAGCATGTTATAGATTGGAACATGCTATACCTAACACCACCAGGCATCCTGAGGAGGGAGGGTAGGAGTTGAAAAGAGAAAGGTGCTGTGGGAAACAGCTTAACCTAGCATAGGACTGCAGACAAGAAGTCCATGTGGGGATGATAATTGTCATCAATGATATTGAAATGAAATATTGCAATATGGACCTCCCCTAATAGGTTTTGACAAAAGTATGGAGGTCCATGGGATCTACTGAGGAACCCAGGAGAGGAATCTCGAAGAGGACCTCACTGTAGGAAAAAACAGTGGAGGTCAGAATCCTGAAAGGTAACAGGTAACCCCAGTAAGAAAAACTGGGGTAGTACAAAAATGGTGGGCCTTCAGCGGAAGTCTTTAAGACAAAAACCGAACTCTTTTGGCAGCAGAGTGGCTCACTCTTAGGAGCAAAAAGAGAAAGGCTAACCGATTTTGACAAACAGGTACAGTCCTTATGGGGAGAAATGGTATGGGAACCCCTTGTATCCCAAAAAGAGAGGACAAATGCCTAAGGCATTAAGCCTGTGAATAAAGGAAGATCCGCAATATCTCTCCGAACTGAGGTAAGCTAGGAGAGATATTGGAGCATGGTGAGCTTCAGAGGTACCTAAACCCTAAGGTTATGGTATAAAAGTTGTTGACTACCACAGGAGTGGTTGTGTGTGTAGAACCCCAAACCTGCTGGATAGCATAGGAATGGGTAAGCCCATCTGTCGGAATCATATAGCTATATGAGCATAGACAGTCAGATAGATAGGTATGTGGATACATATCTATCTGTAATAAAATATCTCGACAGTGAGATATGGAAGGGCATAAAATACACACAAAAAATAGATATGAATATGTGGAGAGGAAAGATTCATCTAATAACAAGGAGGTGGAACCTACTTGAGAAGATATATAGAGAATCTATTCCTCCTGGTTATGATCTGCAAGGATGCTAGCTAGTGAAATAACCAGGACAGGTACGTGAAAAACAGAGGATAATCTGAGTCTGCAGCCAGCAAGTCCAGAGTCTTCCAGAACTCTAGCATGGTAAGAGAACAGAAGACGCATAGAGATGAGATACCATGTTGACCTGCTTAAGGGCAAAAGTATCATGCGTTCTTACCATGAGGACGAGCTGCAAGGAGAAAGAACATATCCCCGATTGGGAATACTATGGAAAAAAGCAGGGAATTGGCAACTCCTTAAGTTTTCACGTAAGAGAAGGCCTATGTCCCTTATATCAAAAAGGAGATAGGAAGAGAAGGGAGAACCCTTCTAGTCATGGGAGACATGACTGAAAAGCCTTTTCCAACCATCTAGGATAGCTGTTGGAGGAAAACCCCCCATGCTCTCTAGCAAGGGTCCATAGTGGAAAGCTTCTCTATAGAATTGCAGAGAGCATGATGCAGGAGAATGAGGAGATAGAACTGGCTGCTGGAAAGCCAGTATCTCTGCCAACTATGCTGCCAAACCCAGGAGAAAGGAGATGGCAGAAATAGAAGACAATCCAGAAAGCTCGTAGTGAGATAATCTCCAAGACAGAAGAAAGCACTGACTTGGAGCCACTACTAAGATTAGACAGAATGTTAGTGTAGGACAAATCTGGTTGTTTGTGGACAAGAACCAGTGGTCCAAACATTAAGGCTCCTGCATAGGCAGCTGCTAGCAAGACAGCAGAAATAATCTTACTGTTTAAAAACAGAAAGAACAGACAGGAGTAGAAAACTCTGGACATGTCTGATAAGCTGCCCCAAAGCAAGATTGAAACAGAGGAGTTAACTCAGAGGAAAACTCTGCACTGGAAAGTGACAAAATTAGAGAGGCTGAAGAAAAAGCCCTCCAGTGAAGTAATTCCACTCTTACAGGGGAAAAGCTTGGTAAGAGGGTGAAGGGAATGGAGCTGAAGAAGACTTACCAAGTAGTAAGTCTATAGAAGGAAAAAGACATGCTGGCACAGGAAACTATCATTTGATAGTGGTTAGACCTCTTTCCCTAGCAGGAAGAAGAGGAGAAACCTGTGACCTATAGGCATGAACATTCTGACAGCTCATAGAAATATAGAAAAAATGGAGGTCGGGGGGGGCGGAGCCTGATGTCCAGCGGGTAAGACGCTTCGCGCTGAAGCTCCCGAGAGGCCTACTTAGAATCCTGACTTAATACCTATACAAACTTACTATTTCGCTCCGGGCTGACCGGGGTACCTCGGGGGGGATGGCGGCCCATAAACCAGCGCGCTTGGACTTCGGGTCTCCTTCTTCTTCTCACGGAAAACGCTCCAAAACAGAGGTGTCCTCCCCACAGAAGATGGTTCCATTTCGGGAAAACCCCGAAATGCACCTGGAGATTTTAGAGGAAATACGCGGCGTGAAGGAATTGGTGCAGTCCAATGGAGAAGCGCTTAGAGCCATGCGAGAAGACTTTGGAGTGCTCCAGGACCGACTTGAAAGTCTCTCATTACGGCAGGACAATATGGCGGGGATCCTCGACTCGCACGTGGTGCGCTTGGGCACACTGGACAAGGCTGAGCGCCAGATACAGAATCTTCAAAAGGAGTTAGAAGATAGCAATAATCGAGCCCGTCGCAACAATGTGAGGCTCATTGGAATACCGGAGGGGGTGGAAGCGGGAGATATGAGAGAATTCCTGCTCAAAACTCTTCCCTCCTTGCTGAAGATCACCTTTCATAAAGAACTGGAAATCGATCGTGCACACCGTGTTCCTACCCACATGGCGCTCAACCGAACGACCCCCCGGCCTATTATCTTTCGCTTGCTACGATATCAACAAGTGGAACAAATTTTAAATGCTGCCCGGGCGAACCATCATTTGGAATATGAAGGTCACAAAGTCTCCTTCTTCCCTGATTTGGCAAAGCCTACCGTTGACCGACGGAAGAAACTCCTTGCTTTTCGCCCTCGACTTCAACAGTTACAGACTCGCTTTGGCCTGTTGTATCCCGCGAAGCTCCGAGTGACTCTCCACAACCAAACCAGGACATTCGAAGATCCTGATCTACTATCAACATTTTTAGACTCCAAAGAAGCAGAGCAGATGCGCTAATCCAACGACTTGGACTTTTATTTGCCGGCTCTGTCCGCCATTTTGAAGGGCCCGATGCGGCGGTCATAGTCAAGCACAGAGACTACCTGGACTTTCTTTCTTTCTTTCTATGACTTTTTTGTTATATGGTCTCCTATCCCTCCATGATGTGTGCCTCGGTCGGATTCGGAGCACGCACAGTCCTACAGGTTATGTGTTTTTTCAATTTCGGCCTTCTCTGGGGCTTCTCCCCGCAGACACATGGTCGCCAGTAATTTTTGGGGTTTTGCTTTTTCTCTACCGTGTTGCGGTTTTTCTTTTTTAATGTGGGGCGCTTCATTGTATTATCTAAGCTTATTTTCTTTTATGCCATATGTACAGCCAGATACAGTCAATATGAGGGACATTGTGAAATTATGTGCGCTATTATGCTCAGAATTTTTAACTTGTCTGAATGGCCTTATGTAAAATCTTATCACTCAACGTAAAGGGCATTAATAGTCCAATCAAAAGAAAGAAAATCCTTAGCTATCTTAGCCATGAGCATGCTGATTTAGCGTTTCTTCAGGAAACGCACTTAAACTCTGCTGAAACACTGAAACTCAATGTTAAGCCTTACATGGTGGCTGCCTATTCCCCCGCCGTTTCTAAACGGTGCGGGGTAGCCATTCTGGTTAAGAAATCTTTGCAAGCTACTGTACTTGATACTAGCGCTGACAAGGAGGGTAGATGGGCCCGAGTACATCTTAAGGTTGGAGATAGTGAATTTACATGTATTTGCATTTATGCCCCGAATGTGGACAACCCTGCTTACTATGCAAGTATTGCGCAGTTGGCACAGGCCTCTGCCAATATTCCATTAATACTTGGTGGTGATTTTAATCAAGTGTTAGACCCTCTGATAGATAGACAGCCGCCTAGAACGAGTAGTCCACCAAAGAGTCTTGCTACCCTTACAGCTCTGATGCAAGATCTTGCGTTGGTAGATATATGGAGGCTGCTTCACCCCTCCGACTTAGAGTTCACTTTCTTTTCTGCCCCCCATCACTCCCAATCTAGAATAGATTTCTTTCTCATTTCCAAAGCACTGATTTCTCAAGTAGACACGACTAGGACTCATCCTCTCCATATCTCAGATCATGCTGCCATATCTTTATCCTTACATGTCACTGCGCGGGACGATTCTCCCCGAGCTTGGTTTTTTGATAGATCCTTACTGGGTCAAAAAGATTTTCAGGTTGATATAAAGGCCGCTATCCAAGATTATTTTCATTTTAACTCACCCCATGACACAGCGAGCTGGGCTTGGTGGGAGGGTTTTAAAGCATCTATCCGCGCAACTATAACTAGCTATCAAATTCGGCAGGGGAAACAAAGAAAGCAGCATTTACTGATCCTAGAGCAGCAGATACAAGCTGGGGAGCGTCTCCTCACGTCCCGTATTGACCCATGTATTTTACTCCGTTTACAACGCTTGCGTTTTCAATACAATCAGCTTTTGTACACTGCTGCTGTTAAAAATATTGAATCACAACAAGGGCTATATTATCGGGAAAATAACCGTGCTGGCAAATTATTAGCAAATGCCCTAAAAGGTCAAAAAGAAGCCAAGCGTGTTACCGCCCTCCGTAATCCGTCGGGGGGGGGCTTAGTCACTAAAGATACCGAAATCTTAGAACTTTTTCGTGATTTTTATACTCGGCTTTATCAATCTGAATGTGATTTTGAGCCAGATGTATTTGAACGCTTACTCTCAGGGGTACAAAGACCGACCCTATCTGACGAAGATAGAGTGGCCTTGGACACACCATTTACTGTCTCAGAAATTCATTCTGCTATTAAGAAATGTGCCTCAGGTCGAGCCGCAGGCCCAGACGGTCTCCCTGCTGAATTCTACAAAACCTTTCACGCTGACTTAGCTCCAGTTTTGAAACTTTATTTTTCTGCTCTGGCCGAGGAGGGTTCTCCTTCTGGGTCCTTTTCAATGGCAAATGTAGTAGTTTTTGAGAAAGAGGGGAGAGACCCGCAACTAACAGCTAATTATCGTCCAATTTCCCTCCTAAACGCGGACTATAAAATATTTGCCACCATTCTCTCTACCCGGCTCTCTGATAGGATGCCTACCTTAATACACCCAGATCAATGCGGTTTCATTCCTGGTAGATCAACTGCTGACAATGCTCGGACTCTATGCCATGTACTGACTACCGCAGTTAATCTTGATAGCCCATTTGTTGGCCTCTCACTTGATGCTGAGAAGGCCTTTGATCGTTTAGAGTGGCCCTTCCTGTTTGCCGTCCTCCGCTGGTACGGATTCGGGGAAGGTTTTCTCCGTTGTCTTCGCACCATGTACGCACAGCCTACAGCCAGTATATGTGCCAATGCTTTAAAGTCTCAGCCTTTTCCCCTTCAACGCGGCACTCGCCAGGGATGCCCACTGTCTCCACTTATCTTCGATCTTGCACTCGAACCCTTGGCTTTACTAATCCGGCAATCGGAGGAGATTCATGGAGTCCCCTTCACCCATAGGGAAATCAAAATTTCAGCGTATGCTGATGACCTTATGCTTTTTGTCTCTATAGACTCAGTACCGGCTGTCCTAGAGCAAATTGGTAAATACTCACAACTGTCCGGTTATAAGATAAATTGGACCAAATCGGTAGCCTTTCCATTAAATCCTTTGCTTCATCAGGCAGATATGCAACCCTTCCCCTTTTTATGGCAACCTCGCATGGTCAAATACCTTGGGGTTCACTATTGTTCTCCTTTGGAAGACACTATCTCCTTCAATGCCAAAGACTTAACCTCTAAAGTCCGGGCGCTTACTCACCGCTGGACTCCTTTAACACTTACCTGGTGGGGTCGATTAGAAACTATAAAAATGATGATTGTTCCGAAAGTGAATTATATCTTAGAAATGTTGCCCTGTCTCTTACCTCGACGTATATATAAAGATATAGAGGGCCTTCTGACTAGATACTTGTGGCAAAACAAGACACCTAGGATAGCGAAACATAAGCTGCAAGCAGATAAGGAAAATGGGGGTGTCAGATTCCCTGATTTCCTGAAGTATCATCAATCTTTTCTTCTCAAACAAGGCGCTCGTTGGCTGGAAGATCCAGTACCGAGTAGACCTGTGTGGCTAGACATAGAAGAGGACCTTTGCAAACCGATTCCTCTTACTTTTCTCCCTGGTATGACTCTCCCATCAGACTCCCACTATCCACCAATGCTTTTAGATACCTTAGGTGCCTTTAATACTCTTATGCAATCTTTAGACTCCCGACTCTGTCCGTTAGACAAGCTCCCACTTTGGTACAATACTCGATTTCGAATACAAAATAAGCCGATGGCGTGGAGCCCCTGGTACACTAGGGGCATTTGGATTCCTAGTCAGTTGTTCCATGACGGTCGCTGGAAAACTTTTAGTGAATTGCAAATTGAATTTGGTCTCCCAGCGAAACACTACTTTCAGTTGGTGCAACTTCAGCATTGCCTTCGCAGTGTTAAGGTGCTCCCGCCATCGGCCTCCCCTACACCAGGTTGGTCGGAGACTATCCGATCTATCGGTAGTTCACCGGGTATAGCATCCAATTTTTACAAAACCTTATGTAATGCTATAACTAGAGATACCCCTATAGCGCAGAAAGCATGGGAGAGAGAATTGCATGTGACTCTGACCCCGGAGCAATGGAGCCTTGTCTGGAGTAGAGTGACACGGGTCTCCCGATCCGCCTCACTCACTCAGACACTCTTCTTTCTAGCCCACCGGTGTTTTTACACTCCTGACAGATTAGCCAAATGGAACACTACTCAGGGCAATAGTTGTTGGACTTGTCATGCGGCCATTGGTTCACTACCTCATGTTATGTATGAATGTCCCGCACTACAGTATTACTGGCGTCGGGTCTGGGGTCATATCCAGTCTATTTTGCACTTTCAAGAGCCCCTTTCTTGGAGGATAGTGGGACTTCGCTCAGCTGCGGGGATCCCCTCTCTTCCAAAATCGGCTTACTTCCTTTTGGACTTTATGCTTGGCATTGCTATTTCCCTAATTACGAAATACTGGAAAAATAGCTCCCATCTGAGCCCCAATGAATGGTGGAATCATGTCTGTCTCTACAGTAAATATGAACAAATACCTCGTATGTTTGCTTCCCCCATTCAGACTCCTCATCATCGGTCTAAATGGAAGATGCTCAATGACTATGTACATTCTGCTCAATGCTCTCATCTGACTGTCTGAATTTGTATATATCTTTGTCCCATGATTATTCTGTATCGTAGATACTCTTTTGCTTGTTTTGATGTATAATCACAGTTGTTTGGAAGCGCTCACATGCTGACATAATCAGCTAGAGAAGCAGCGTGGGGGTGGGGGGTAAGTGGGTTTACTTTTCCTTATTGTATACTTGTTTTGTCTCTTTTGGTGTGTTGTTTCTTTTGTATGTTGCAAAATGAAAATAAAAGCTTAAAAAAAAAAAAAAAAAGAAAAAATGGAGGTCTTTGGAAAGAGATCCATGTCTAGAGGTTAGAAGGAAGCGGTGGATTGCCTCTATTGCGAAGAAGCAAACTGCAGATTCTAAACCCCAAGAGTCACAAGCATCTGATGACTGATCAGAAACCCTGCGGTTGCTGGGTTTGTTGAGCCTGGTGAGAAGTTGGATTCTTCAGACCAGGACGATGCCTCCCCCTGTTTGGGAACATCTGTATGATGGGCAAGTGATAAATAAAACCTTCTTCTCCTGTGGGAAGAAAGTTTGGTAGGACATTTCCTACCTACTGGGACAGAAGGTGTAGAACAACCCCTAGGAACAGGTAAATCAGTGGACAACTGAGTAACCTGACGTAAAGACGCCTTGTTGAAGAGATTTTCTCCAGTGCAAGGTGTATGTCCCAGTCTTTGTTGTGCCCATTTGTCCAAGTCCGAAGCTTGGAGCCAGGCTCTACGTCATGCCCCTATAGCTATAGCAGAAGTCCTGTTAACAGACTCAAAAGAGTCAAGGGAAGCACGAGAAAGAAACCAAGAGATATTCTGGATATGCATAAGCAGTGAGGAATAGTGTGCACTCTTGGAATCTGGAAGGAAAGGAGTCAAAAGATGTAATTGCTTTGCAACCTCCTCAAGAGACAGACTCATATAAAAAATATATGAGAGAATTCTTGCAGAAAGCATAGATGTCTGGAAGGTTTGACATCCAAAGGCATCTAGTGTCTTAGACTCACGACCTGGCAGATAAGAAGAGTGCTTTTTGTTACTCTTTACCCGCCTCACTGCTGATTCCACAACTATGTAATGAGGAAGTTGAGTCTTTTGAAACCCTGGAGAAGGAGGCACCTGATATAAGAAATCAGTTGCTTTGAAAGGTGCGGGTACCCTAAAAGGTGTTTCCCACATTCCTAGAAGGAGATCTTGCAAGGAATGATGCAAAGGAAGCATTATGTTCTCCTTTGCTTTGGAAGAAAGAGAGCCCTGTGCAGGATCATGTCTTGGGATAGGAATGGCAAGAGATCTTGCTATATCCAGAAGGAAACTCTGAAAAGAGGGTTCCCCAGCAGGAATCTCTCTTGGACAGGTTAGATCTGAAGAACTAGCCTGAGCACCGACAGAGCTATCCAAATATATAGGAATAGAAGATCCTGCACAGTGCAGTGTGGAATGCTTAAGGGATGGTCGCCGGTACTGACTGTCAGGAGCAGCGACCGTCATTACCACATTGTCCATGCCAGGTATCGACTCCAAGCTTGGCATAGAAGGGAGCGATCCTGTTGAAAAAAGCATGGCAGGGGTTGGCCACGATGCTACTGTGGATACCGGTACCGATGCCAACACCGGTACCAATGTCGGAGTCGAGCCCGACAGACATCAGAGCAGTCATTGGTGACAGTTCAATCGGTACCGAGGTAACCGACAACCTCCGGACGCTATCCTCGGAACCGAGCCACCGGTATCGATCGGTGTCGGTACCAAAGCGTATTGGTACCGAGTCTTCCAGACTAGAGAGCGATTCTAAACTCGGCATCGATAAGCAAAGCATGGAAGGCACCGACCGTAAGGGTAATGAGGACATCGGCACCGACTTCGGTACCGTGTCTGATACCAGTGAATGAAGGTCAACCAGTGGCAACTCAATGGGCCTCGAGGGAACCGAGAGTTGTGGATCTGAATCATCGGAACCGAGCCTTCGGTACCGCCGAGAGCCGGTACCAAGGCGAGTCGGTACCCAGTCCTCCAGACTGGAGATCGATTCCAGACTCGGCATCGAAGGAAGCGAGGTTATCGATGCACGTCTGGAGGGTACCGACGTCGGTGGTAGTATCGGTGCTGGTACCGATAATGGAAGGTCAGTCTGGAGTGTATCCACCGGTCCTGAAGGCACCGAGGATGCCAGATGACCATCCCTGGTGAGGAGTGTTTCATCCAACACCAGTGCCGATGTCGGGGTATCGGTACCGCTTGAAGCGGAGGCCACCACCGGACACGGCTCAGGTATGTTCTGTGAGGGGTGAACCCCAGGAACAACCTGAAACCCCTGAAAGGCTTTTGAGACCGAAGACTCCCGCCGGGGTTTTGAAGCCAGTAGGCCCTCGAGGGCAAGGCCGGAGCCGTCTACATGCTGTGCATGAGACCTACCACTCGAGGGCTGGCTAGTCTTAACAGACTGTTTGTGGGTTACCTGATCCTGTGTAGAAGGGGATGGTGCCCCGAAGCTGGAGGGAAACCGTGTATCGAGGGAACCTCGATATTGAAGACCTCTTCTCACCAAACTGGTGTCAGGACCCAAGCAGGTTAGAAACCGACTTCGAGGGTCTAAAAATAAAGTTGTACCGCCACAGTTTGAACATTTCTTGGAGAAAGTGGCTGGCGGTTCCATGAAGGAAAAGAAGAGGCCTAAAAGGCCTAAGACACTATGAAGAAAAAATATTCCTTGAAAAAGGAAGATTTTACAAGAAAAGAAAGAAAGAAAAGAAAACACCGGCGGTACCGGTGGCGTCGGGAAGACAGCCGCGACCACAAGAAAACTAAAGAAATAAAAGAAGAATTTTTTGCGGTGACAGGACGACGTCCTGCCGGCTCCGCGGAAATCGAAAACTGAGGAGAGGCAGTTGGGAAAGGCGGGAAGGCAGCACGCAGGCGTGGTGGGATGCTTCCAAAAGCTCTTTGATTGGACGCTGGGAAGCGTTCCCACGCAGACTCCGTCGGTACCGACGTACCCATATGTGAAGACTCATTCCTGCTTGTTCCTGGAGATCCATACATATTTGTGACATCATTGCTATGTATCTGATATACATTTAAAGCCTGCAACAAGTAACACTCTCTAGTATTCTTGAATAGACTGATTTATTCTATGTGAAGCTGCTCTTTGACACATGCTGAATGGCTGCAGCACTCATCTTTGGGTGTATTTTATAGTTCTGCCATAAATTAGCTGTTTCACTTATTGCCAGCTTTTGTTCTTTTAGTATTTACAATGTTTATCAACTTGGTAGTGGTGTTAAGTGCCTTTGAGTTGAGTTGTCCATGTTGTGACTATCCCCTGGGTTTTCTTCTGACCGCATCTTGCCAGACCTTTCTTCACAAACTGGTGTTAATGACTTAGCAAAGATAGTACAAATTACCAAGCAATAAGCACAACTTAATTTGTATAACTAGAGGATAAAGCATAGTTACTTACCTATAACATGTGATCTCCGGGAACAGCAGGAATTTAGTCCTCACATATAGGTATCGTCGGTACTGATGGAGGCTGCGCGGGAACGCTCCCCAGCGTCCAATTAGAAAGCTTTTGGGAGCATCCCACAGAGCCTGCGTGCTGCCTTCCCGCCTTTCCCAACTGCCTCTCTCCAGTTGAGTTTTAGAGCTGAGACAAAGAGAGAGAGCGAGGGAAAGGAAAAGAGAGAGATAGAGAGATACAACTCCTAGGGGAGGTGGGTGGGTTGTGAAGACTAAATTCCTGCTGTTCCCGGAGATCACCTGTTACAGGTGAGTAACTATGCTATCTCCAGGAACAAGCAGGAATGTAGTCATCACATATGGGGACTCCCTAGCTTTAGGTGCCAGGGAGAGACCCAAGAAGTTGTGTGCCCCTGAACAGGGTTCCACTTCCCCCCATGGATCTCTGGCATCCTACCAGGGATGCTGGGTAGGAGTTGATTAGGTATGGAACAGGTGTTGGAGAACAGCCTGACCAAACAAGGCATCCCGGCGGGAGTCCTTGTCCAAGCAGTAATGGGCTGTGAAGGTATGAACCAAGGCCCAGGTGGCTGCTCGACAGATATCGTCGATAGACACAGAGTGCAGATGAGCCACTGAGGCTGCCATGGCTCTCACACTGTGAGCTGTGACATGGCCTTCCAGAGGAAGGTTTTTACTCTCATAGGCAAAAGATATACACTGTGCAATCCAATTGCACAGTGTTCTTTTGGAGACTGGAAGTCCCAAATGACTAGGATCAAAAGCAACAATAAGTTGAGAGGACTTTCTATGTTGCTGCGTCCTTTGTAAGTAAAAGGTCAAGGCCCTTTTACAATCCAAAGTATGAAGATTCCTTTCTGCATTTGAGGCGTGAGGCCTTGGGAAGAATACAAGAAAGTAAACCGCTTGGTTTAAATGAAAAGGTGACACCACCTTTGGCATAAAGTGTGGATGAGTCCTAAGGACTACCTTATCATGATGGAAACTTGTATATAAGGTGGATCCGCCACTAATGCTTGCAATTCACTGATGCGACGTGCTGATGTGATTGCAATAAGAAAGATGACCTTCCAGGAAAGAAATTTCAAAGAGGTAGCAGCGAATGGTTCAAAAGGCGGCTTCATGAGCTTCCCATGAACCAGATTTAAGTCCCATGCCACCGGTGGTGGCTTATTGGGCGGCTTAGTTAAAAGAAGGCCTCTCAAATCTCGCTATGAGAGGATGAGAGGAAATAGGTTGCCCATTTAGAGACTTGAAAGAAGCTGCAATAGTACTCAAATGAACTTTCGCTGAATTGGTCTTAAGCCCTGTATTAGACAAATGAAGGAGATACTCCAGTAATGATTCCAGAGGTATCGCAAGAGGGTTAAGACCCTTCTGCGAGCACCACATGGTAAACATTTTCCACTTAAATGCGTAAGAGCATCTTGTGGAAGGTTTCCTGGAAGCATAAAGGATATCCTTTGGTGCGACCTCATTTGGAGTATGCTGTGCAATTCTGGAGACCGCACCTTCAAAAGGATGTGAACAGGATGGAGTCGGTGCAGAGGGTTGCTACCAAAATGATTAATGGGCTTCATTATAAAGCATATGAGGACAGACTTAAGGATCTTAATATGTACACCTTAGAGGAAAGGCGGGATAGAGGTGATATGATTGAGATGTTTAAATACCTCCGTGGCATAAATGTTCAGGGAGAGAGCCTCTTTCAATTGAAAGCAAGTTCTGCTACGAGGGGACATGGGATGAGGGTGAAGGGAGATAGATTCAGGAGTGATATGCGGAAATATTTCTTTACTGAAAGAGTAATGGATCCGTGGAATAGTCTCCCAGTGGAGGTGGTAGAGATGAGGACAGTAACTGAATTCAAGAAAGCATGGGACCAACACAGAGGATCTCTAAAGGCAAAAAGTAGACTGTTGTAGTTGTTATGGAAGGACAGACTAGATAGGCCATGTGGTCTTTTTCTGTCGTCATATTTCTATGTTTCATATTTCTATGTTTCTATCCTTTACCTGCTGGGAAAGGTTAAGACCATGAAGTTCAAGTCTTTCAGCAACCAGGCCCTGAGATGGAGAGACTGGGGATTGGGATGCCACAGCATCCCGTCCTCCTGAGAACGGAGATCTGGAGCAGATCCTAACTCCAGAGGCGAAGCTTGAGAGAGATGTAGGAGCAGAGGGTACCACAATTGCCGTGGCCAATGTGGAGCTATGAGAATCATATGACCTCTGTCTCTCTGAAGCTTGAACAGGGTTTTGGGAATTAGGGGAATGGGTAGAAAAGCATACAGGAAGTCCTGGCCCCAATGGAGGAGGAAAGCATCCCTGGCCTGACAACCCTGGGACGGAATTCTGGAACAGAACCGGGGAAGTTTGGCATTCAGCAGACTTGCAAAGAGGTCTATGTCCGGGGTTCCCCAAATTTGAAAACGTTTTGCCACTTGGTCTGCATGGAGAGACCATTCGTGTGGAAGCAGAACTCGACTGAGTCTGTCTGCCCAAGAGTTTTGAATGCCTGGAAAATACACTGCAAGGAGATGAATCTGATGCTCTCTGGCGAGGGCCCATAGTCGCAAAGCTTTGCTGCAGAGCGACAGAGAGCCTGTTCCGCCCTGTTTGTTCACATAGAACATGGCTATTTGATTGCCTGTTTGAACTAGGACCGTCATAGCTGAGCTGGGTGTGGAATACTCGAAGAGCAAGGACGATTGCTCTGAGTTCCAGGAGACTGATGTGTAGATAGGTCTCCTGTGGAGTCCAGGTACCCTGGGTAGAGAGGCCATGCAGGTGGGCTCCCCAACCCACCTGTGAGGCATCTGTTGTCAGAGTGGCTTGGGGTGGGGGTTGTTGGAAAAGGGACCCCACCAAAAGGTTTTGGGGTGACTGCCACCATTGGGGGGACAAAATAAGATGATCTGAGTTTGTTATTTTGTCTGACAGGCAACCTGATGCCTGAGTCCATTGAGTGGATAAAGTCCACTGGACTGCCCTCATATGGAGGCGGGCATAAGGAACCACAAGCACGGTGGATGTCATGTGGCCTAGCAATTGTAACATTTCCCAAGCAGTGAGGTGAGGCTTTGGCACTGCTTGGGAAGCTAACTGCACAATGCGAAGGCAGCGGGACTGTGGAAGATAGGCCCTTGTCTGTCTGGTATCCAGCAGAGTTCCTATAAATTCTAGAGACTGAGTGGGAGCAAGGTTGGATTTTGGGAAGTTTATGACAAGTCCGAAATATTGAAGGATGCGCATTGTGCGAGAGAGAGAAATCCTGGCCTCTGGCTCTGAAGGGGCTCGAATGAGCCAGTCTTCTAAATAAGGGAAGACGAATATTCCTAGGGTGCGAAGAAATGCTACCACCACAGCCATGCATTTTGTGAAAACCATTGGAGCAGAGGCCAGGATTGGAGCAGAGGCCAGGCCAAAAGGAAAAACCCTGTATGGGTAGTGCTTCCCTTGAAATAGGAAGCGAAGGAACTTTCGATGAGTTGGATGGATGAGAACATGAGTGTACGCATCCTTGAGATCTAGAGAACAAAGTCAATCCTGACTCTGAAGGTAAGGCAGCAGAGTTCCTAGAGAAATCATTTTGAACTTCTCTTTGAACAGGAATTTGTTCAATTCTCTGAGGTCCAAAATGGGCCTGTGTCCTCCTGTTTTCTTTGGAATAAGGAAATAGGGGGAGTAAAACCCTGTACCCTGTTGGAGAATGGGTACCTCTTCTATTGCCCCCTGGGCAAGAAGCAGAGTGACCTCTTGAGCTAACTGGGCGTTGAGAGAGGTCTGAGAATTGAACTGTCTTACCATTGTAGGAGGGGGCATGCTGAGGAAATGAAGCTTGTACCCTTCTCTTACAATGGACAGAGTCCAATTTTCTGCTGTTATCTGCCCCCATCTGGGGGCAAAATGACATAACCTTCCTGGAATGGTGGAAGGCTCTGGGCCGTTCGGGGCCAGGAAGGCAAAGTTCTCTAGATAGGAGTCAAAGCCCCTGTGGAGGCTGAGTCTGCTGAGCCGGTTGAGGCTTAGCAGCTTTTGTTTTTCTTTGCCTAGGTTGTTGCTGCTGTCCCTTTTGGGCAGACTGACCTAAACAATTCCCCCTGCTGGGTATAGGTGGGGCAAAACTTCTTCTTCTTCTTACTTAAAGCACAGTTACTTACCTGTAACAGGTGATCTCTGGGAACAGCAGGAATAAGTCTTCACATATGGGTACGTCGGTATCGACGGAGCCTGCGCGGGAACGCTCCCCAGCGTCCAATCAGAAAGCTTTTGGGAGCATCCCTCAGCGCCTGCGTGCTGCCTTCCCACCTTTCCAACTGTCTCTCCTCAGTTGAGTTTTATAGCTGAGACAAAAGAGAGAAAAAGGAAAGGAAGATAGAGAGAAACAACTCCTAGGGGAGGTGGGTGGGTTGTGAAGACTTATTCCTGCTGTTCCCAGAGATCACCTGTTACAGGTAAGTAACTGTGCTATCTCCAGGAACAAGCAGGAATGAGTCTTCACATATGGGGACTCCCAAGCTAAGATGCCTGGAGCCATAACATGTTGAAGATTGAAAACATGCTACATCTCATATGGCCAGGCATCCTGAGGATGGAGGGTAGGAGTTGCATAGAGAGGAGCTGCAGAAAAACCAGCTAACCTAAGAAAGGACTACCCTCAAGGAGGCCATGTATGTATGATCATTATCAAAAGATATATTGACATGAACAATCACCATAATAATGAAATGAACAATCACCTTATGACGCTCACCTATTGGAATGCAGGAAGTAGAGAGGCTGATGGAGTCTACTGGGGATCCAGCAGAATAATGTCCAAGGTGACCTCACTGGAGTGAAGGTGGAGGTCAACATCTGGAAGTGAGAGGTGACCCCAGGATTCAATTAGGGTAACACAAACACGGCAGGTCTTCAGTGGGAAGCTTCATGGAAAGCTGAAAACTCTTTTGGCTACAGAAGTATTCAGAGGTAGGAGCAAAAGAGGAAGACTGACTGATCCGGGCAAACAGACCTAGTCCTTGAGGGAGGAAAGGGTATGAGAAGAACCCCATATTCCCAAGGAAGGACAGATGTTTGAGGAATTGAATCTGAAATCCACCATGTCTTTCCTAACTGGTGAGAGGTAGGAAGACATTGGGGCATGGAGCTTCAGGGATACGTAAACTAGGATACGGTAGGACTGTCAGTTCCACAGCAGTGGTTGTGTGCAAAATATTCGAAACATACAGTGGAACAGTATGAAGCTGTGCAAGCCCACTGTCAGAAACATACAGGAAGGTAAAAACCTTTATGAGTATAGACAGTCAGGAGAGAAGTATGGAAATACATATCTATTTATAATAAGTATCTGGACAGATACACACATATATGAAGAGATATGTATGTATGTATGTATGTATCTATATCTATATCTATATATACACGGGTATATAGATATATATATATCTATAATAAGATCTAAAGGGCATAGCATATGCACACTTAGCTGACAGACAGATACATCTACAGAGATGTATATATATATATATATATATATATATATATATATATATATATATAGGTCTAAAGATAGATGCCTGCAGTGAGCAGACAGAGCTATGCATATCAGGACATTCACATGGAGATGTGAAGGGAAACGATTCATCTAAGAACGAGGTGGTGAAACCTACTTGAGAAGATATATAGAGAATCTATTCCCCCAGAGATGATGGTAAAGGAATGCTATCCAGTGAATTACCAGGATGGTTACGTGAAAAAACAGAGGATAATATCAGTCTGTAAACAGCAAGTCCGGAGTCCTGTGGAACTCCAGCATGGTAAAAGGACAGAAACGCATAGGATAAGATACCAGGTTGACCTACGTGAGGGACAAAGGAGGTATCATGCGTTTTTCAGATTAATATGTGCTGTCCTTGAAGTGATAGGATACCATGAGGACAAGCTGCAAGAAAAAAAAAAAAAAAAAGAAAAGAGTATATTCCCTAAGGAATGGGAGAACTCTTAGATTTTCACGTGGAGAAGGCGTATGTCTTTTTCCCTCTTTTTTTTTTTTTTTTTAAAAAGAAGATAGCAGGATATGAAGAACCCTCACAGTCATAGGGGATGACTGAGGAAGCATTTTTCAACCATGATGGATAGCCATTAGAGAAAAACTCTATGCTCTCTAGCAAGGGCCCATAGTGGAAAGCTTCTCAGTAGGATTGCAGAGAGCATTATGCAGGAGAACTGGGATGTAGAACTGGCTGATGGAGAAAACTGACAGACACGTCCACTACGTTGCCAAACCCAGAGATTGGAGATGGCAAGGGTAAAAGATAGTGCAAGAAGCCTGTAGTGAAAAAGCTTATCCAAGAAAGATGTAGAAAACTGTCTTGGAATCACTACTAAGGCCAGACAGGAGTGGTGGAAGACAAGACTGGGACTTGTGGAAAAGTACCTGCAGTCAAGCACTGGACTCCTGCATGGGCAGCTACTGAATAGGACAACAGAGAGAGTCAGTCTGTGTCAAACAGAGAGAACAGACTGAACAAAGAGCAAGCTGTCTCTGTCTGCAGAGCTGCCTAGATAAAGAAGGGAGTTTACTCAGGAGAAGAAACTACAGTGAAAAGAAAGACAGAAAAGTCTTTCAATGGTATGGTACCACTCTTACAGGGGAAACCCTGGCAAAGAGGGTAGAGGGAAAAGCTGAATGAAAAAATGCATGCTAGTACAGAGAAACTATCATGTGATAGTTGCTAACCTCTCTTCTAGTCAGGAAGAGGTGGAAAACTCTGTAACTTATAGACATGAATAGCCTGACAGTTCAGCATAGTGAAGAGTAACTGGATTTCCTGAGAATAGGAATCCTTGAGCAGAGTTTTGAATGGAAAAACAGTGAAAACTTCTGCTGAAAAGAATTAACTGTAGTTATAAAAAGATTAATCAGAAACCTATGGTTACTGTGGTTATTCAGCCTGGCTAGAGTTTGGATTCTTCAGACCAGGGCGAGACTTCCCCTGCTTGGGAACATCCGAATGATGGGCAGGAGAAGAGGAAAACCTTTTTCTTTTAGGGAAAGAAGGTTTGGTAGGGCATTTCCTACCTGCTGATGAAGGAGAGGGCTTAGGATGGCCCTCAGAAACAGGAAAGTCAGTGGAGCAATGAGCAACCTGACGTAAGGACTCCTTATTGAAGAGATTTTCTCCAGTACAAGGAGTATTACCCAGTCTTTGTTGTGCCCATCTACTCAAGTCTGAAGCTTGGAGCCAGGCTTTACGACGTGCTCCTATGGCTATAGCAGAAGTTCTGCTAACAGACTCAAAAGAGTCTAGGGAAGCATGAGAAAGAAACCAAGAGATATTTTGGCTATGACTAAGTAGTAAGGAAAAGTCTGCAGCCTTGGGTTCTGATAGAAAAGGAGACAAAAGAGATAATTTCTTTGTGATCTCCTGAAGGGATAGACTCATATAGAAAATATAGGAGAGAATCCTTGTTGCCAGCATAGATGTTTGGAAGGTTTGACGTCCAAAAGCATCCAGTGTTCTAGATGCACGCCCTGGCGGGAAAGAAGAATGTTTTTTCTTGCTTCTTATGTTTATGTTTATTTGATAAAAAACCGCCTTTCTAAAATAACCAAGGCGGTGTACAATTAAAACAAATTCAGTAAAAGAAGGCCAAAGGCCAGCGAAAAGGAATAGAAATGTACAATCTCAAAAAGGACAGCAGGGAAAAGGAGGCAGGACAAGACATGACAACATGGGGAAACATCAGAAGGAGAAAAGGATAGGGGATAGTGAAGTCACACAAAAGGAGAGGGAAGATTAAACGCTAGGGAAAACAGGTGGGTCTTGAGGTTTTGTTTAAAAACATTGTATTGGGGTTCTTAACGGAGGGAGGAGGGGAGAGCATTCCAGAGGGTGGGACCAGTAAAGAAAAAAGCAGAGGAACGAGTGGATTGCAAATGAGCGCGGGAGGGGGAAGGCAATGTGAGACGGTTAAGGTGAAAAGAGCGAGGAGTATATTTGGGAGAGTGAAAGTAGAGAAGATCTGATAGGTACTGGGGGGTGCTGTCATGGAAGGCTTTATGAACTAGAGTTAATAATTTGAAAGTGGTGCGGAAGGGAACAGGCAACCAGTGAAGATGAAATAGTTGAGGAGTGATATGGTCACGGAGGGAGGTATGTGTAAGGAGGCGTGCTGCAGTATTTTGGATTCGTTGAAGACGAGTCAGTTGGATTTTGGGAAGACCGATGAAAAGTGAATTGGAAAAATCCACACGGGACATAACAAGGGAAAGCACCAGGGTGGTGAGGGCAGAGGGGGAAAGAAAAGGACGAACGGAGCGGAGTTGACGAAGAAAAAAAAAAGATGTTTTGGTGATATGAGAAATGTGCGTATGAAAGGATAGATCACAATCAAAGTGTACACCAAGATATCGGAAAGTAGAGACCAAAAGTACAGGGGAGCCAGAGAAAGAGGGGGCTATTGAAAGGGAAGGATCACCGTGAGAGAACCAAATAGCAATAGTCTTGGTCAGATTTAGATGAAGACAGTTGAGTGTTAACCAGTTTGCCACGGCTGAGAGGCAAGAATCCAATGCAGTAAGATCAGGGCAGGAGGGTGAAGTGTGATGGAGTAACAGGATGTCGTCAGCATAGAAGAAAGAAGAGAGGCCAAACTGTTGTATTAGGGAAGCAAGAGGGGCTAGGAAGAGGTTGAAAAGAAGCGGTGCAAGGACAGAACCTTGAGGGACCCCACAAAGAAGACGGTGGGGGTCGGAAGGGGGAGTAGAGGATGAGGAAGGGAGAACCGAGCAAGACCGAGAAGAGAGAAAAGAGTGGAACCAATGGTGGACTGTGCTACAGAGACCCGTGTCCCGTAGACGTTGAAGAAGGGAGCGATCGACCAAGTCAAAAGCTGCAGAGAGATCCAGAGCAACCGCCACCGAGATGTCACCACGATCATGTGCTACATGTAAAGCATTCGTGAAAGCCAAAAGGACAGTTTCGACGCTGTGACCCTGACGGAACCCAGACTGACGAGGGTGAAGAAAATTAATGGATGCAAGGTGATGGGAGAGTTGAGCAAAGACGTATTTCTCCAATAGTTTAGAGAGAAAAGGGAGATTAGAGACAGGACGATAGTGAGCAGGAAGTAGAGGGTCTAATGAGGGGTTTTTCAGAATGGGGCGTATTAGAGTGTGCTTCCAGGGTGTAGGAAAAGTCCCGGTGGTCAAACTAGAGTTAAACATGGTGAGAATATAGGGAAGGAGCCCAAGGGAAGGGGTAAGAAGCCACGAAGAAGGAATAGGATCAAGTATACAGAAGGTCTTCTTAGACGAGGAAATAAGACGATGGAGTTCGGGTGCTGTGATTGGGTCAAAAGACGCCCAAAAGTGAGAAAGCTGCGAAATAGGTGGGGGAGAGGGAATGGGGGGGGGGGGAGGAAATCGGAGCAGGGCAAGAGGGCAGAGACGCTCTCAGAGATGCTACCTTATCACTAAAAAAGGAAGCTAACTGTGCAGGAGGGGGGGCAGGCTGAGATGAAGAATCAGACGATGGGGCATGTAGGGAGATAAGGGATTGGAAAGTAGAATAGAGGTGCTGAGTCTGGTTTGGAGCGTTAGAAATGGCATTAGAGAAATAAGTGCGTTTAGCATTGTGAACCTGAGGACCTTCCTCATTGCTGATTCCACTACAATGGAATGATGGGGAAGATGGGGAAGTTGAGGCTTTTGAAATCCTGGAGAGGGGGGCACCTGATACAGAAGATCAGTTGCTGTAGGAGGTGAAGAAACCCTTAAAGGTTTTTCCCATACCCTCAGAAGAAGATTCTGCAAAGAGTGATGTAAAGGAAGCATTATAACTTCCTTTTCTGCAGAAAAATCCTGAGAAGACTCATAGCCAGGGATAGGAATATTAAGGAAGGTTGCCATGTCAAGGAGAAATTTCTGAAAGGAAGGATCTCCGATGGGAACCATCCCTGGACAGGATAAACCTGAAAAGGAAGCCTGGGCACCGGAGGATGTACCTGTCCGGTGCAGCACAGGATTTGTAATGGATGGATACTGGAACTGGCAATTATGAGTTGAGACAGTCAGTAGTGCATCATCCATGCCAGGTATAGACTCCAGACTAGGTATAGAAAGGAGCGATCCGAGTGAACCAAGCATGGAAGGAGCTGGTCCCGATGATACTGCCGGTACCAACATTGATACCGATACTGGTAGCTGTGCCGGAATCGCCGAAGCAGGCAGCGGAGGCTGCTCAAACAGTACCGAGGAAACTCAAAAGTCTCGGTGACTATCCTCGGTACCGCGCATCTGGAATCTGTGCGTGTCGGTTCCGAGACTCGTCGGTACCCAGTCTTCTAGACTAGATATCGATTCTAGACTTGGCATCAAAGGAAGCGAATCGATCGATGCATGTCGAGATGGTACCGGCGTCAGGGGTCGTATCGACGGTGCCGATACCGGAAAGTCAATCTGGGTATCGATCGGTCCCGAAGGTACCAAGTACACCAGATGACGATCCCTGGTGAGGAGTAAATCGCTCAACACCAGTGCCGATGCCGGGTTATCGGTACCGCTCGAAGCGGATGCCACTCCCGAGCATGGCTCAGGTATGTTCTGTGAGGGGTGAGCCCCAGGAACAACCTGAAACCCCTGAAATGCTTTGGAGCCCGAAGACTCCCGCCGGGGTTTTAATGCCAATGGGTTCTTGAGGGCAAGGCTGGGGCCGTCAGCATGCTTAGCATGAGATATACCACTCAAGGATTGGCTAGTCTTAACAGACTGTTTGTGGGTTACCTGATCCCGTAGAGAAGAAATGGCCGGTGCCCTGACATAGGGAGGGTAAACGGTATCGAGGGAAACTCAAAATAGAGAATCTCTTCTCACAGCGTTGAAGCCTGACGGTTCAGGGGAAAAAGGGTCAGGACCCAAACAGGTTAGACACCAGTTATTGGAGTCTAAAAAGAAAACTGTATTTCCACAGTGAAGACACTTCTTAGGAGAAGGCAGCTCCATGATGGAGAGGCCTTATAGGCCCAAAAATTTTAAGACAAAAACTGAGGGAACTGTCCCTCAGTTTGAGAAAAAGAAAAGCAAAAAAACTCCACCGGCGGTACCGGTGGCGGCAGGAAAACAGCTGCGACCACAAGAAAACAAGAATTAAAGAAAAAAGTTTCTGCGGTGACAGGAAGACGTCCTGCCGGCTCCGTGGAAAAACGAAAACTGAGGAGAGACAGTTGGAAAGGTGGGAAGGCAGCACGCAGGCGCTGAGGGATGCTCCCAAAGGCTTTCTGATTGGACGCTAGGGAGCGTTCCCGCGCAGGCTGCGTCGGTGCCAACGTACCCGTATGTGAAGACTCAATTCCTGCTTGTTCCTGGAGATTGAGTCTTCACATATGGGGACTCCCAAGCTAAGATGTCTGGAGCCCTAGCATGGTGAGGATGGGAACATGCTACACTTCATATGGCCAGGCATCCTGAGGATGGAGGGTAGGAGTTGAAAAAAAGAGGAGCTGTAGGAAAAACAGCTAATCTAAGGACTACAGGTAAAGAGTCCTTGTAGGTATGATAATTACCATGAAAAATATTGACATGAACACACACAATATGGTTCTCACCTACTGGATTGCAGGAAGTAGAGAGGCTGATGGAGTCTACTGGAGATACAGTAGAGGAATCTTCAAGGTGACTTCACTGAAGTGAAGGCGAAGGTCCAAATCTGGATTTGACAGGTGACCCAGGTGTCAACTGGGGTAGTAGAAAAAACGTCAGGTCTTTAGTGGAAGCTTTATGGAAAAAGCTAGGAACTCTTTTGGATACAGAGTTAGTAACATTTAGGAACAAAAGAGGAAGACTGACTGATTTGGACAACTAGCCCAGTCCTGGAGGGAAGAAGGGGTATGGAAAAAAGCCCATATTCCCAAGGAGGACAACTGTCTGAAGGGCTGAAAGTTCAGATCTACTGAAGATACAATCTGTCTTTCCTATCTGTTGAGAGATAGGAAAGAGAGAGTGAAGCATGGAGCTTCAGGGTTACCCAGACGTAGGGTTAAAGTAGAAGCTGTCAGTACCATAGTAGTGGTTGTGTGCATAATACTCCAGACATACTGAGGGACAGTATGAACATATGCAAGCCTACTGTCTGGAAGCTATAGGAAGGTAAAACCTTTATAAGCATAGACAGTTAGAGAGATAAGTATGTAAATACATATCTACCTATAAGGAAGCATCTCGACACACACACATACATATATATACATATACACATACATATATATACATACATATACATATACACATACATATATATAAACATACATATACATATATATACATACATATACATAAACATACATATACATATATATATACATATACATACACATATACATACATATACATACACATATACATACATACACATACACATACACATACACATACATACACATACATACACATACATACACATACACATACATATATACATACATATATACATACATACATACATATATACATACATACATATATACATATATACATACATATATACATACATACATACATATATACATACATATATACATACATATATACATATATACATACATATATACATACATACATACATATATACATACATACATACATATATATATATATATGTGTGTATGTCTATAGTGAGATCTGGAGGGGCATAAGATATGCACACGCAGCTTACAGACATATGTATCTATAGAGCAGTATATAGAAATATATACATCATACATGTATATAGATTTCTAAGATAAATGTCTGCAACTAAGCAGATAGAGACATACCTATAAGAACATTCACATGGGAGATGTGAAGGATAAAGATTCATCTAATAACAAGAAGGTGGAACCTACTTGAGAAGATGTATAGAGAATCTATTCCCCCTGGCTAAGATGGTGCAGGAATGCCATTCAGTGGAATAACCAGGATGGTTGCGTGAAAAACAGAGGATAATATCAGTCTGTAAACAGCAAGTCCGGAGTCCTATAGAACTCTCGCATGGTAAATGGACAGAAACGCATAGGATGAGATACCGGGTTGACCCACTTGAGGAACAAGGGGGGGCGGGGGGATATGATGCGTTGTTAAATTAAATATGTGCTGTCCATGAAGGATTAGGATACCATGAGGACAAACTGCAAGGAAAAAGAGCAGTTTTTCTGTAGAAAACTGGGTAAGTCTTTAGACTGTCACATAGAGAAGGCTTATGTCCTTTATTAAAAGGAAACAGAAGGGTGTAAAGAACCCCTACAGTCATGGGGAATGACTGAGGAAGCCTTTTTCAACCATATAGGATAGTAATTAGAGAAAAAAATCCACATGCTCTCTAGCAAGGGCCCATAGTGGAAAGCTTCTCAGCAGGATTGCAGAGAGCATTATGCAGGAGAAATGGGAAATAAAACTGGCTGTTGGAGAAAACCAGCTGCCACCTTAGTTATGCTGCCAATTCCAGAGATATGGAGATGACAGAAAAGAAGCGATAGGGATTTTCCAAGATAGATGAGCACTATCTTGGAAGCACTACTAAGACCAGAAAAAGTGGTGGAAGACAAGACTGGAACTCGTAGAATGTACCAGTAGTCCAATGACTGGAACTCTTGCATCGGCAGCTGCTGAACAGAACAGCCGAGAGAATCCTTCTGTTTGTAACAGAGAGAACAGACAGAACAAGAGGAGAAAATCTTGATCATGTCTGATGAGCTGCCCAATGAAAGCAGGGAGGTAACTCCAGAGAAAAACTCTACACTGGAAAGGAAAGGAAGACTAGAAAGGCTAAGAAAGCCTTCCAGTCGTATAGTACCCCCCCGTACAGGGGAAGCCCTGGAAACGAGGGTAAAGAAAAATAGGAGCTGAAGGGAGACTTGCTATATGGTAAGTCTGTAGAAGGAAAAAATTCATGGTGGTACAGGGAAACTATCATGAGATAGTTGGCAAACCTCTCTGCATGGTAGGAAGAGGAGGAAACCCTGTGACCCACAGACATGAATCTCCTGACAGCTCAGCCTACCTGAGAGCAAGTGGATGTCCTGGAAACAGGAATCCAAGCGTAGAGTTCGAAATGAAAAAACAGTGAAAAAACTTCTGCTGAGAAGAAGTGAACTGAATGTCATAAGAGATCCATTGGAACCCCATTGAGGGTTAATTTTCCTGGCTTGAGTTTGGATTCTTCAGATCAGGGCGAGGCTTCCCCTGTTGGGGAACATCTGTATGATGGGCAGGAGAAGAATAAAACCTTCTTCTTTTAGGGAAAGAAGGTTTGGTAGGGCATTTCCTACCTACTGGGGAAGGAGAAGGCTTAGGATAGCCTTCAGAAACAGGGAAGTCAGTGGAGCAATGAGCAACCTGACGTAAAGACTCCCTATTGAAGAGATTTTCTCCAGTACAAGGAGTATTACCCAGTCTTTGCTGTGCCCATCTGTTCAAGTCTGAAGCTTGGAGCCAGGCTTTACGTCGTGCCCCTATAGCTATAGCAGAGGTTCTGCTAACAGACTCAAGAGTCAAGGGAAGCCCGAGAAAGAAAGCAAGATATATTTTGGCTATGACTAAGAAGTAAGGAATAGTCTGCAGCCTTGGGCTCTGATAGAAAAGGAGACAAAAGAGATAATTTCTTTGTGACCTCCTGAAGGGATAGACTCATATAAAAAATATATGAGAGAATCCTTGTTGCCAACATAGATGTTTGGAAGGTTTGACGTACAAAAGCATCCAGTGTTCTAGAAGCACGACCTGGCGGATAAGAAGAATGCTTCTTCTTGCTTTTCACCTTCCTCATTGCTGATTCCACTACAATGGAATGATGGGGAAGTTGAGTCTTTTGAAACCCTGGAGAGGGGGGCACCTGATACAGAAGATTGGTTGCTGTAGAAGGTGAGGAAACCCTTAAAGGTGTTTCCCATATTCTCAGAAGAAGATCCTGCAAAGAAGGATGTAAAGGAAGCATTATATTTTCCTTTTCCCCAGAAGAGCCTTGTGTAGGATCATAGCCAGGGATAGGAATAGCAAGGAATGTAGCCATGTCAAGGAGAAATTTCTGAAAAGAAGGATCTCCAATGGAAACCATCCCTGGACAGGCTAAAGTTGAAGAACTAGCTTGGGCACCGGAGGATGTACTGGTCCGGTGCAGAAAAGGAGCCCTAATGGATGGATACTGGTACTGGCGGTTATGACTTGAGACAGTCAGTTCTGCATCGTCCATGCCAGGTATCGACTCCAAACTAGGCATAGAAAGGAGCAAGCCTGGTGAAAAGGGAGTAGTTGGTCCCGATGTTACTGCAGGAACCGGCATCGATACCGATACTGGTAGCTGTGCCAGAATCGGAGGCGATACCGACATCGAAGCAGTCATCGGAGGCTGCTCCAGCGGTACCGAGGCAACCAAAAACCCTTGGTGAGTATCCTAGATACCGCGCATCCGGAATCGGTAAGCATCGGTTCCGAAACCCGTCAGTACCCAGTCTTCCAGACTAGATATCGATTCCAGACTCGGCATCGAAGGAAGCGAGTCTATCGATGCATGTCTGGAGGGTACCGGCGTCAGTGGTCGTATCGGTGATGCTGCCGATACTGTAAAGTCAATCTGGGACGTATCAATCGGTCCCGAAGGTACCGAGAACGCCAGATGACGATCCCTGGTGAAGAGTGGATCACTCAACACCAGTGCCGATGCCGGGGTATCGGTACCGCTCGACGCGGATGCCACCACCGAGCATGGCTCAGGTATGTTCTGTGAGGGGTGAGCCCCAGGAACAACCTGAAACCCCTGAAAGGCTTTGGAGACCGAAGACTCCCGCCGGTTTTTGAAGCCAATAGGGTCTTGAGGGCAAGGCCGGAGCAGTCATCATCTTTGACATGAGACCTACCACTCAAGGATTGGCTAGTCTTAACAGACTGTTTGTGGGTTACCTGATCCTGTAGAGAAGAAATGGTCGGTGCCCTGATACTGGAAGGGAACGCGATATCAAGGGAAACTCGAAATGGAAAATCTCTTCTCATAAAATTGTAGCCTAATGGCTCCGGAGGAAAAGGGTCAGGACCCAAACAGGTTAGACACCAGTTATTGGAGTCTAAAAAGAAAACTGTATTTCCACAGTTAAGACACTTCTTAGGAGAAGAAGGCTCCATGATGGAGAGGCCTTACAGGCCCCAAAACTAAGACAGAAACTGAGGGAAAACTCTCCCTGAGTTTTTGAAAAGAAAAGAAAAAAACCCACCGGCGGTACCGGTGGAGGCGGGAAAAACAGTCGCGACCACAAGAAAACAAGAATTAAAGAAAAGATTTTCTGCGGTGACAGGAGGACGTCATGCCGGCTCCGCGGAAAAACAAAAAACTGAGGAGAGACAGTTGGAAAGGCGGGAAGGCAGCACGCAGGCGCTGAGGGATGCTCCCAAAAGCTTTCTGATTGGACGCTGGGGAGCGTTTCCACGCAGGCTCAGTCGGTACCGACGTACCCATATGTGAAGACTCATTCCTGCTTGTTCCTGGAGATGAATGGTTTCTTGTAGGATTTTTTCCTTGCAGGATCAGCTGTAGATTTAGACAATCTATCCAAGGTGATATTGTCAGCATCTCTCTCATTAGCTTTTTCCTGCCAATTCTTGCCAAAGAGATTCTCTCCTATGCAAGGAATATTCCCCAGTTTATCCTGTACCCAAAGTTCCAAGTCAGATGCCTGGAGCCAGGCAATCCTACATGCACCTATGGCAATAGCAGAGATTCTGCTTATGCACTCAAAGCAGTCAAAGGCTGCACGATTTACAAACTTGGAAACATCCTGAGCATGTTTGACAAAGGCAAGGTAATCCTGCCTTTTATCATCAGGAAGGAGAGGGCTCATAAGCTCTAAATCTCCCATGACCTCCTTAAGAAACATTCCCATATATAATATATAGGAACTGATCCTAGCAGAAAGCATGGAAGCCTGGAAGGTTCGACGTCCAAAGGCGTCAAGAGTCCTACACTCACGTCCTGGAGGATTAGATGCATGCCTTTTTGCACTCTTGATCCTTCTCATAGCTGATTCCACCACCATGGTAAGCAGTGGATTTCCAGGTACTCTTTAATGGTTTATGGACCTTTCCTCCAGGAACTTGTCCAAACCTTGTCTTAAACCCAGCTACGCTAATAGTTTTTACTACATCTTTCAGTAAAGAATTCCAGAATTTGATTATGCATTGAGTGAAAAAACACTTTTATTACTCTTAAATGGGTTACATTGTAGTTTTATTACGTGTCCCCTAGACTTTCTACTTTTTGATGGAGTAAACAACCTATCTACGTTTACCCATTCTACTCCAGTGACGCACTTCTTCCCCCCTCCAGCTATCCATGACCTGTATTATCTCCCGCATTCAACTGAGCAACTGTTACATTTTACCTGTTACACACTATAAATCTGTTTATTCCTGCTGTACACTCTAAGTCACTTGATGTATTGGTTGCTTATTTAATTATTGCTGTTCACCTACTAATTAACTACGTTCTATGTAGCATTATGATTAATTAACCGTTAAATTTTATTTACGTTCCATGTAAAGTTAAACTTGTCAAACTTGTTCCATGTACACTGCTGTGACTGGTAAATACAGAGATATAAAAAAAAGTTGCTAATAAAATAAATAATGTATAGATCTCTATCATATTTCTCCTCAGTGGTCTTTTTTTTCCCAAGCTGAAGAGCCCTAACCTTTTAAGCCTTTCCTCATGGAGTATCCTTCCAACCCCTTTACCATTTTGGTGATTCTTCTCTGTTCCTTTCCTAATTCTGCTATATCCGCTTTAAGACATGGCGACCAAAATTGAACACAATATTCAAGGTGCGATCGCACCATGGAATGATACAGAGGCATTATAATATCCTTGGCCTTATTCTCCATTCCTCTCCTTATGATTCCTACTACTATTGATCATTTAGGAGGAATAGGGTTTTTTTTTTTTTTTTTTTTTTTTTTTACTGAAAACGAAAAACATACAGGAACCACATTGTAACGTAGGAAAAACTAGTAAGGTGACAAATAACAGTTGCCCAAATACACTGTTCAAGTCATCAACTTTTTGCTTTGTAATTTTGCCCCCCAATCCCCCCCCCAGCTTTTCCCCCCCCCCTTGCATATCCAAATGGAGGTACACGGAAAACCTCAATAGAGAGAGGAGATGCTCAATGGCAAATAGCCCATTAGCCTCCATAGGTCATATTAGATAACCGTGGTAGTTCTTTCACCATCCCCTATTTGTGTGTTCAATCTAACTGCTTCCCTTCCCCACCCCGCCGACCTATATCTTCAACAAAACCTGCTGTGGTGGTTAGGCATCTCTCCCCCTACGTGACAGAAGCTCCTTACTAGGTCCCAAGCATCTGAAAGTATCCCTTCAACACATTCCATCATTCTCACAAGGAAATCACACATACCGACGTTCCCCCCCCCCCCCAACTATATAAATTCCCAGGGCTCCCCCCTGGTCCAGCTTTAGGGGGTATTAACCTGTGCAATTATTTAAGACCCGATTACGACAACTAGGAGCCAAAGATTGAAGGTAGGGACCCCACAGCTTCAGAAAGCTCTCCCAGGACCGCCCCCGCAGCTTTGCCCATTCTTGCTCCACTAGTAGGAGTTGATTTAAAGCCCTCTGCTATTGTTGCATCATGGGCTCCTTCTCCTCCAACCAAGCCACCAGTATACTCTTGCGTGCCAACAGGAGAGCCAGAGCCACCCCCTCTCGGGCCCCCACCAGTCAACTCCTTTGTCCCCCACATCCAAAACCGCCATCCTAGATGTCTAAAAAATGTTAGCTCCAAGAATACTCTGTAAGGAGCTCCTAACCAGACTCGAAAAGCTGGATATCACCGTGCATTTCCAGAACATATGACCAAGTGTGGCCTGTTCTTCAGCACTCCTGGGACCCCTGGATGTCTGCGTCAGTCCCGCTTGATAAGTTCTAGTAGGAGCAAAGTAAAGCCACCGTATTGTCATCTTAAACTGGGATGCGTGAAGATCAGCATTTATACTTTTTTTTTTTTTTAACATATTTTATTGGCATTGTGACATACAGGAAAAAAAATACCACCAGGTGCAATACATCTACAAAGCCCCATACACAGAAGAATGAATTCCCACAATGTTCTGTCCCCCGTACACTCTGTAGTCAGGTACATAATGTAACGAAGCATAACAATTAACCCTCCCCACAAATCAACCTGCATATCGCACCCCAATTAAAATCTACAACTGAAAACAACACAAACTCTTAAAACTATGTGTGTGTGTGTGCACGGTAGCCCCCCCCCCCCAGGCATGCCAGTATCCCCCTTATCCCCTTCCCCTCTCCAAGTAGGCATCCCAAATCTTATGAAACCGCCACTCTTGCCCCCGCAGGCGGTAGGTCAACCAGTCAAAACGTACCGCTGCTTCCACCTTGCCCTCCCAGTCCGCCTCTGAAGGGCCACCCATACTCTTCCACTTCCCCACAATTGCCACTCGTGCAGCCAAGCGCAGCTTCTCAGCTAACAACTCTCGCCACTTCCCTCTCCACAACCCTTCCGGGGAACCCAATAGCCAGACCGTGCTGTCACGGTGTACACCTGGGCCTCCATCCCCAATCACCTCCCCCATTCGCCCCTCCACCTTCTCCCAGAAGTTCCGAATCACTGGGCAATCCCACCACATATGAAGGAAACCCCCACTCCCACCACAGCCTCTCCAGCAGGTATCTGAGGACCGCCCCCCTGCCAAGAACAATCTCCTGGGAGTACAATAGGCCCCATGCAATAGCTGCAGCTGGGTCTGCCGCCATGAGGACACCCAGGTACCGCGGTACAGCCCCGCATAAATCCTGTCCCAAACCTCCTCTCCTAACTCCACCCCCAGCCACTGATGCCACCGTACCTGATGTAAGGGCGGACCACTCCCGGCCCCCTCCTCCATCAAGACACGGTAGATCCGGGCAATAAGCCCTTGTCCCCCGTCCCCTGAAACAACACCTGCTCCAGTGGCGTACTCTCTCTGGAAATCTGAGCCAGAACGTCCCCGCTCCGGAGGAGGTGGCGCAGCTGAAAATATTGATAGAAGGGGATATTTTCCTGCACCGCGCCCTCTAAATCCTGAAGAGACCGAACACCACCACCCTCCACAAAATCCCGTAGTTTGTCCAACCGCCCCTCCAACAAATGGCGCCCTTTTCGTACCCATCCCACCTTTCCCAGAGGGAGGAACTCCCCAATAGCAGACCAGGGTGAGAAGGGGCTGGGGAACCACCCCCACCGCCTACCCAACACAGAAACCTCGATCATAGCATCCAGAAAGGGGTGCCCCGATTTACCTCGCCTACCACTCCCCTCCTCCCCATCTACCAGCCATTTCGCCCAGGAGAGAGCACCCAACACCGTCCTCTCCAGCTCCACCCAAGTCACTGCCCCTTCCCCCCCTGCGTGATCGCACCATGCCCGCAAAATGCAGGCCTGGTGATACCACCTCAACGAGGGAAACCGTACCCCACCCTGGCCTTTAGACGGAAGGAGACTTCCTCGCCGTATCCTCGCCTTCTTCCCCCCCCCCCCCCACAAATCTCAACAGTCGGCTCTCCCACTGCTTCAACATAGTCCCCGGGACCCGAAGAGGCAACTGCGAGAATAAGAACAAAAATTTCGGTACCACTGTCATTTTAAGCACTTCCACCCTTCCCCACCAACTAAGTTGTAGGGAAGCCCACCCGTCCAACAACGAGGAGATCCGCCCCATCAACGGCCGATAATTCAACTCAAACAACTACGCAGGGTCCGCAGCGATGCGCACCCCCAAGTATTTAATACTGCCCGCCGCCCACCGGAATGGGAAAGCGGGGAAATCCTCCCTCCGCAACCCTCCCAAGGCCATAGCCTCTGTCTTGGACAAATTCACCTTATAGCCCGAGACCGCCCCAAAGCTCTCTAACTCCTGCAACAACACTGGCAACGACTCTTCCGGATGGGTCATAAAAATCAGCGTATCGTCCGCATAAAGTAGGATCTTATGGGACGCCGCACCTACCACAACCGGCCGTATCTGATGCTGGGCCCGGATCTTTAACGCCAGGGCCTCAATCACGATAGCAAATAACAGGGGCGAAAGGGGGCAGCCTTGCCGCGTGCCCCTCTGCAGATAAAACCGATCGACACCGATCATTCACCCATATGCGCGCCGCCGGCCGCTGATACAGCGCTCTCACCCCCTGAATAAAGCCCACCCCCAGCCCCATCCGTCCCATAACCTGAAACAAAAACCCCCACTCCACCCTATCGAACGCTTTCTCCACGTCCAACGCCACACAAAGCGCCGGGGACTTGCGACTCCGAACATAGAGCAACCCCACTGCCCTCCGCACATTATCCGCCTACCCTTGATAAACCCCGTTTGATCCAGGTGGATTAAACCCGGCAAACTATTCTCCAATCTAGTCGCTAATATCTTAGCATATAATTTAGCATCGCTATTCAGAAGAGCAATGGGGCGGTAGTTCTCACATTTCTCCGGAGGGCGACCCTCCTTAGGCAGAACCACTATATTGGCCTGTGCCATCGACTCCGGGAGACCGTCCCCCTTCAACAGACCGGAAAACAAGCGCGCCAAAAACGGGGCCACCTTCTCCCGCATCATGTGGTAGTATTCCGCCTGAAAACCATCCTCCACAGCCGCCTTACCCTTAGGCAGTTTCTTAATTCCATCCAACACCTCCTGCACGGCGATCGGCCTCCCCAGCCAATTCGCCGTGTCCTCCTCCACCCTAGGGAACTCTATATCCCTCAGATACTCCTCTATCTTCTCAACACATATCCCATCCTGCCGCGTATATAACTCCTCATAAAACCTTCGAAAGGCCGCACAGATATCTCGACTAGCGACGGCTCGCTCCCCCGCCCCCCCACAATCTCTCGCACAATCCGGCTCTCCCGTTTACGTTGCAATTGGCGGGCCAACAGTTTCCCGGCCCTGTTCCCCCCCTCCATAAAATTCCGCTGAGTAGTCCGCATCATCCGCTCCACCTCCTCCGAATCCAAAGAGTTAAGTTTCGCTCTAAGCCCCACCAACCGCTGTCTCACCTCTTTAGACCCCCCCCCCACTATGTTCCGCCTGCAGTTGCCCCAGCTCTTGCATGAGCTGCTGGCGTTGCACTTCCCGCTCCTTTTTCTTTTGACTCCCGAGTTGAATCATAATCCCCCGCATATATGCCTTCCCTGCATCCAAGAGCGTGGCATCCGCCACATCTCCACAGTCATTCCACTTCATATAATCCTGCCATGCCTTCCGAAGGGTAGATTGCCCTTCCTTGGACTGATACAGGGACACATTACCCCGCCACCCCACTCCCCCTCCCCCTACCCTCCCCACCCACTCCCCCACCACCATCCCATGGTCAGATAGAGTAATTGGGAGGATCTGAATATTAAGCAACACCCCCAGTTGGTCTTGTCGCCCAAGAAGAAGGTCCAGCCGAGAGTAGGCCTCCTGTTTTGCAGAGTAGCAGGTGAATTCCCGTCCCCCCGGGTTCTCCCAGCGCCAGAGATCTACTAGGGCAAACTCCAACTGGCACCTCTTCAGCGCCTTACCCTCCTTCCCGTGCCGGCTGCGGCAATAGTTGTACCTGTCCCTTTCCCCTACCACACAGTTCATATCTCCCCCCACAATCCAATCCCCCTTAGCCTTACTCTGAAACACCCGGAGCGTATCTGCAAAAAAGGTCCCCTTTCGCCCGTTGGGAGCATAGATATTTAGGAAGGAGACCTCCCGCAAATCCACCCTCCCCACCACCCAAACCACCCGTCCCTCCTCATCTCCCCCACTTTCATAAGGGATAAATCTAACTCTCTTATGTACCAAGATCACCACCCCTCGTTTCTTTGAATTATAGGAGGAACCAAACACCTGTTCAAAGCCTTGGGTCTTGAGCTTCGCCTGCTCAACCAGCGTCAGGTGTGTCTCCTGAATTAATGCCACATCCACACGCTGCCTATTTAGCTGAGCAAGAACCCGTTTCCTTTTAATCGGGCTATTAAACCCGCGGACATTGTAGGAGGCAACTTTTAAGCCCCCCACCCCTGACCTACCCATCTTCCATTCTCCAAGCCTGCTTGACCCGCGGACCGGGGCACAGGGACCACCCACACACAACACAAACAATCAAACTTAACCCAACAACCACTACATAACACACAACTCGTACTCCCTCTCACGCCACAATATTTTGTCATTACTGAACTCCACCAGTCCACTCATCTTTCCCCCTAGACTGTCCCCCTCCCTCCCCCCGCGACCCGTATCCACTGAACCACGCTCCCCGCCTCCCATCTCCTCTACCCGGGTCGCCAGGCCAAGGGGATACTACCCCCAACCACAGCCCACCACCCCAACAGCAATCAATCCCACCGCCTCCACCCACCATCCTCACCAACCTACTCCCTCAGACAAAACCCCCACAGCAAAGCTCCGCTGTCCAGTCCAGTGATCCTCTCACGGCGATCCCCTTTGGACCGCCTCCTCCGGCCCCACCGCAGGACTATTCCGCGGCAACAGCTCCCGCTCTCCAGTCAGGCTCCCCTTCTGAGTTATCAGGAACTTCTCCAAGACTTCCTTCGAGGTAAAAAAGCGTCGCACTCCATTCACCAGCATGGTAATCTTTGCCGGGTACCAGATCGCCACCTGCACGCCTCTTCTGGCCAAGCTTTCTTTCCATTTAATCAGATCTTTCCGGCGTTTAACAGTCTCAGAAGCCAGGTCTGGAAACACATAGACCTTCCATTCCTTAAAAGTCACAAATTTAGATTTGCGGGCGGCCCGAATCACATGCTCTCTGTCTTGGAAGCGGAGGAACTTCACAATAAACGCACGTGGCGGGGCCGACTCCCCAGGCTTAGGCCATAACTCTCTATGCGCTCTTTCCAACTCATACGCAGGAATAGACGGGGCCCCGGGAAAACAAGTCACCAGCATTTCCCCCACAAATCCAAGAGGGTCTCCGCCTTCCGCCCCCTCCGGCACGCCAAAGATGCGCAAATTAGATCTCCTGTCCCGATTCTCCATCTCCTCAGTCTTAGCGTGTAGCCAGCTAAGCTGCTGCTGCAACGATCCCATCATGCGCTGCATCTCCGCCTGGGAATCCTCCATCAAACTCACCCGGGCTTCAATTTCCTCTAACCGATGCCCCAGAGCCTCAAATTTTTCCTCCAGCTTCTGCGAAACTCTCTCCACAATCTTGTCCTTTGAGTCCCGAATCTCTCGCAACACGGCCTCCAGCTCAGGAGGGGGGGCATCCTCGCTCTCTCCCACTTCCAGGCCCTCGGATCCACTGGGGGACGACGGCACTGGCTGCACCCGTGGGCCGGTCCCCACCGCCTTCCCGGCTCCCACTTTCGCCGCATACATATCCTTAATCGGATTCGGCGGTTTAGTCTTGAGCACCTTCGGCATGCTCTCAGTGCAGGTAGGGGCTGTATCTACCCGAAGATTGCCGGGGCAGCAGAGAGCTCACTCACACACGTCTGCTCTCCTCCGTGGCTAGACCGGAAGTCATCAGCATTTATACTTAATGCAGGGTTTGTGCGATAACGCTTCTAAAAGATCAGCGCCTGTAAATCTAGTGCCCAGTTCTGTTTGCCAACATTCTGCCAAGTGTTCTAAAGTTACTGGGGGCTCCAAGTCTGTAACTGCCTGGCGGAGGGTTGCAAACTGAATTTTATCATCTGGTCCCGCCCTCAATATTTCCTCAATTTGAGAGTTGATCACACTCCGCAATGCCTCACACAGCAGCAGCTTTCTGTAACTGCGGACCTACCAATACATAAAGAGGTCTGACTTATCTAGTGCAAAATACTCCCTTAGTGTGTCAAATGGCAATATATTGCCATCATCCGATACCAAGTGTTCCATGTTGTCTATGCCCTGCTTTTCCCACTTACAAAATGCCCTCCCCATAAGCCCTGGCGGGAAATCTGCATTACCCCTGATGGGCAAGATAGATATAGTGTGGGCTGGCCACTGTAGTCTCTGGCAGAAATTCTTCCATCTCTGATAAACCAAGGCAATGGAACTATGGCCTACGGTCAGACGGGAGTTTCGCCAGGACTCTTTATGTAGGACATAGCGGGGAGACAAAGGTGATAGCAATGCCCTCTCCCTATCTAGGGGTGTATATTCTGAGATATGAAATAGCCAGTCCCTGATATGTTGTCCCACACAAGCCAAATTGTAAGTCAGCATATCCAAGAGACACAGGCCTCCCACGTTCTATGGTCTCTTCAGTGCCCCAAGCTGCAACGGCACACGTTTCCCCTTCCAAAGATAGGCACTAACAAATGATCGGAACACTTCAAATCACCAGAACGAAGGAGAGGCAGTACCTGGAGCACACATACCCACCGGGGGAAAATAGTCATTTTGTAGAGATTAATCTGACCACTTAAGGACAATGACAAAGCCCACCAATGGCCAAAGTGCACCTCCAAATCCTGCAGCAGGGCAGTGACATTGAGATCATAGAGCTTGCCAGGGTCTGCAGGGAGTTGGACTCCAAGGTACTTAAAGCTCCCAGGTGCCCATTTCAATGGGAAAGTTCCCTGCCAGGTTTGTCGCACTCTAGGTATTACTGGGAACGCCTCAGATTTATCTAATTTTAGCTTAAGACCTGTAAAACTCCCATACAGTTGAAGAGTATCCAAGGAGTTTTCTGGATCGCCCAGACACACCAGCATGTCGTCTGCAAAGGCCGAGAGCCTAAAAATCTTCCTTCCCTTCGCACATCCCCCCCAGTCATGGGTGAGTACGAATACATTCTAGTAGGGGTTCAAGTTGGAGTATAAATTTTATTTATTTATTTACATTCTCTTTTATACCGCGCTATTCAACATCAGTGCGGTTTACATGAAACAGAGAAGTACAGTGCAGCAAGCTGTACTGCGTTTACACAGAACAGGTACTAGAAACTTGGAGAACGTTGGGGTAACTATTTACATACAGGCATCACGTCAAGACATGTTAATCGGTAATCCTTTGTCATGGGTAGCTTGCTGAGAGTGTTGCTGTGGCTGACTCGCTGGGGGGTGGCTGCTTGACATAATGTCATCCGGGTAGTATTTGAGGAAGAGGTGGTGCTTAAGTGCCTTCCTAAACTGGGTTAGCTCAGGGATAGCCCGGATACCAGGTGGGAGGCCATTCCAGCATCTTGGTGCGCAGAATCTGAAGGCCCTGCTTGCTGTTGCCTGGGTACATTGGGTTAAAGCCTTCGGGATTACTAAGGTATTGACTGCTGCAGATCTTCTGGATCTATTTGGGGAGATGGTGTGGATAAGCTCCGTGAGTGAGGTGGAGGAGAACCCATTGATGGCCTTGAATGTCAGTAGTAGGGTTTTGAAAGAGAGCCTGGCTTGTATAGGGAGCCAGTGGAGGTGTTTGAGGATGGGCATCACATGGTCGCTCCTTGAGGCCTTGTGTAGAACTCTCACCGCGGCATTCATCGCAAGCTGGAGCGGGTTCAGGGTGGATTGTGGGAGCCCTTGTAGGATTGCATTTGCATAATCGAAGTGCGGTATGATCAATGCTTGATAAATTGTCCGGAAGTCATCTGGCTCTAGCAGGAAGCGTAGATGTCTGAGTGTTCGAATCTTGTGGTAGACTGCTCTTACCGTGTTGCTTATGTGCTCCTTCATATCCAGGCGTTGGTCTAAAGCGACACCAAGGTATCGGACTGAGAATTTGGTTTGTAGCTCTGCTTTCTTAACTTTTAAATGAGAAGGCGGGGTGAAGTTTTGGTTCCTCATAATGAAGAGGACCTCGGTTTTCTTGTGTTGAATCCGGAGGTTTTGGGTTTGGAGCCAGTCGGATACTGCGTTGAAACAGTCTATCAGTGGGGAGAGGTCCAGTTGTTCCGCTGAGAATGGCATGTAGAGCAGTACATCAGTATATATCAAGCAGTCGACATTGAAAGATCAGATGAGATTACAAATAGGCTGCATGTATATGTTGAACATCAGGGCGGTGAGGGAGGATCCTTGTGGAATGCCCTGCCTCTGGTGGAACGGTTCTGATGTTGAGGCCCCGACTCATACATGCTGCCACCTGTTAGACAGATATGATTTGCACCATTCTAGTGCTGTGTCACAAATACCCTTCTCCTTTAGTCGCCCCAGGAGAAGTTCGCGGCGTACCGAGTCAAATGCAGCGACAATGTCCATGAAGATGAGAACAAACCATTGATGGATGTTGTCAATTCCAGCAATTATGTTACTGAAGAGGGTGGTAAGGAGAGTTTCAATACCGTGGGACTCCCTGAAACCGTGTTGGCAAGAGTCCAGTGGAGCGGCGGTTTCGATGTGGCCTTGTATTTGTCTTTGGACTTCTTTTTCAATTATCTTGGCCAGTAGTGGTATACTAGCTATAGGTCTGTATGAGTCCACCTTCTGGGGGTTGAGCTTGCTGTTTTTCAGCAGGGGTCTGATGGACGTGTGTTTGAGGGATTGGGGGAACGAGCCTGTTGTGAAGGATAGATTCATAAGCCTGGCTATGAACGGGCTAAGATCACAGCATAGTTCTTTTATCCAGAAGGCCGGGCAGGGGTCAGTTTGTGCCGTGGTGGTATTGACTGCAGCAATAGTGTCTTCAATGTACTTTTTGGATGGGGTGGTGAAAATGGTCAGGGGTGTTAGATCAGTTGACTCACATGCAATGTCAGATGCTGTAGACTTATCTGTCTGGCATAGTTTTAATTGTAAGTAGTCGGCGAATTCCTGCGGGTGGATCCCGTCTTGGTGGTCAGGAGCTGGTTCCTTTGTAAGGTTCTTGACTAGATTGAACAAGTCGTGTGGTTTGTTTAGTGATCGTTTTAGGGCGTCTGTGTGGAATTGTCTCATTTTCTCTGTTATTGCCTCGCGATGGTTTGCTAGGTGCAGGTTGTATGCCCTTTGGTCTTCCGTGATCGCTGCCATCGTCTTTCCAGCTTCCTTAAGTGGGTGAGTGAGGACCATAGCTCTGTGGAGTACCAGGGTGCGGTCGCTCGTCTCCTCGGAGGTTTGTTAGATGGTGTGCGTTTTGCAATGGCGCTGAAGCTAGTGTTCCAGCTGGAGATCAAGTCGTCAAGGTTGGGTGCTGTCGCGGCGAGGAGCGGGTGGGTTTTTCTTAGTATAATTTCTTTGTTGAAAGGTCGGAACCTTCGTGCTGGTGTTCTGGTGGTGCTTCCCAGATTTCTGGTGTTCCGTCGGTTGTTGTGCACGGGTATTTGGAAGTGGATCAGTTTGTGGTCTGACCATGGTACCGCTGTAATGGATAGCACTGGGTCCTGGGCTGCGTCGAACGCTGACTCTGGGGTGAATACCATGTCCAATATATTTCCTTTCGCATGGGTAGGATCGCTGACTAGCTGTTTGTATCCTAGTTCCTTGAGGGCTTCGAGAAAGGCAGATGCTTGATTGTCTTGCAGGGATGGCAGGTTGAAGTCGCCAAGTATCCAGTTTGGTGTGTTTGGGTTATGTATTTTGGATGCTAGGTCAATTATTGCTGAGAGGTCATCCGGGGAGGCTGATGGGGCACTGTACGGTAGGTTGATGGAGCAGTGCTTATTGGCTATAGTGATCGTGTCGAGGTAGTTTGCACTAGTAGCATCAATCAGATGAAAGTGGAGGTCCGTTTTGGTGAGGATGAGTACTCCTCCCCCTCTTCTATTGTCTCTATGGCATGTATGTATTGAGAAGTTGGTAGGCAAGAGTTGGTTGAGGAGGACATTGTCGCCACTGGATAGCCATGTCTCTGTGATCAGGAGTATGTCGAGCTCATGGAGGGATATTATGTCCGAGATCACTGGCCATTTAAATAGTAGGTAGGATAGAGGGCACCCCTGCTGAGTCCCTCGTTCTAGTGGAAAGGCCATTGTCATTGTCCAATTGACTGCAAGGACCCACAGGGGTTCATATACAGAATCGCATCACATCAACAAAGTGTCCATCAATACCGAACTTTGCTAGAACCATATACATGAACTCCCAATGCACTCTGTCAAATGCTTTTTCAGCACCAAAGCTCATAAGCATTGTCGGAAGGCCATGTTGCAAAGTGATATATTGGGCCGCCAAAATCTTCTGTATGTTCCGTGCGACAATGCGACCCTGCACAAAGCCCACCTGTGAGTCTCCCACCAAAAGTGGTAACAGAGGTGCCAATCTATCCGCCATTACTTTAGCTAAGATTTTAATATCTACATTGAGTAGTGAGATAGGCCTATAGGAGCCTGGCAAAGTGGGGTCTTTTCCAGGTTTTGGAAGGATGGTAATTAGTGCTTTATTCGGCTGTATGAAAGTCTCGACGTTGGATTAGATCAGAAAAATATTCAGCCAATGGCATTGTCACCTTCTTGGAAAGTGCTTTGTAGAATTCTGCTCGGTACCCATCTGACCCAGAAGCTCTACATTTCTGCAACGCGTGTATTTTATTTATTTATTTAACTGCATTTATATACCGCTTTTCACCGGGTCAAAGCGGTGTAACATATAACATGAGGGGGGGTAGAATTTTACAGGGTGGGGCCATCACCAGGGACAACACTTAATGATTTGGGTGGACATAGACATGTACACTTCTGCTGAATCTAGGTATTAGATCGTGTGGATAGGGTGGCAATTCTGATCAAAGGTGTTCACGGAATAGGCTTGTTTTCAGCTGTTTCTTGAATGATGTGATGTCAGCGTTGCTTCTGATGTGGTTTGGTAGGGAGTTCCAGAGGGATGGGGCATAAAGTTCGAAGGCTCTGTTGCAGGTCCGTTGTGTGGACTTGGTTCTTTTGTGGGGGACGACAATGGAGTTATTGGAGGATTGTCTGGTTGATCTGTTGTGAGATGGGCGAGGCAGAAAGTGGTGGAGTGAGGTGTTCCGTGTTTGGTGGATAGTCTTGTGGACGAGTAGGATAGCTTTGTACTTGACTCTTGCTGGAATTGGCAGGAAGTGGAGGTCTCTTAGGATCGGGGTGATGTGGTCCCGTTTTTTCGCATTCTGAATAATCCTTGCTGTGGTATTTAATGCAGTTCGGAGGGGGTTGGTGTGTGAGGCGGGTAGTCCATGGTAGATTATGTTGCAGAAATCCAGATGAGGTAGTGTTACTGCTTGCATTACTGTCCTGAAGTCGTGGGGTTCCAGAAGGGGTCGGAGACGGTGCACAGATTTAGCTTTGTGGAATATTGTCCCAGCGGTTTTGTTGATTTGTTGTTTGAAGGTGAGGGCCTGGTCAATGATAACGCCTAGATACCTTATTTGGGGCTGGACTTGGATTTGTGTGGTTCCCATGTTGAGGTGGGTAGGTGGTTTGAAGTCATGTTCTTTTGTTACTATAAGGGCTTCGGTTTTCTTCATGTTGATGGATAAATTGTTCTCTTGTAGCCAGTTGGCTACGTCATTGAAGCAGGCTGATAGTTGGTCGTTTTTTGGATTGGTGGTTGTAATTGGTGCGTAGAGCATTATGTCGTCGGCGTATATGTGGAAGTTGATGTTGTGGGTGCGGATGATTGAGCATAGTGGACGGAGGTATATATTGAACAGCATGGCGGATAGGGTGGACCCTTGGGGTACTCCTTGATGTTGTTGGTAGGGGGTCGAGGTCTTGGAGAGGGTGCGGATTCGTTGCTGTCTGTTGTTTAAGTAGGATCTGAACCATTGAAGTACAGTGTCTTTGATTCCAATTGATTGGAGTCTGCTTATGAGGATTTCGTGGGAGATTGTGTCAAAGGCCGCTGATATATCTAGAAAGATCAGGATGTATCCGGATTGTTTCTCCTGGGTTCCAATGATGAGTGTGTTCATTAGAATGGTCACGAGGGTCTCAACTCCGTGTAGTGGCCGGAATCCATGTTGCTGTGGGTCAAGTATGTCGTTTGTGTCCAGGTGATCTTGAAGCTGATGTTGGACTATCTTTTCCATTATCTTGGAGGTAAGGGGAAGGCTTGCAACTGGTCTGTAGGAGGTGGGGTCTAGTGGGTCCAGGTTGTTCTTTTTTATTGTTGGTCGAATGATTGATGTCTTGAGGGCGTCTGGTATGTATCCTTGTTTAAAGGATTCGTTTATGATGTGGGTTAATGGAGCACTCAGGTTTTCTTTTGTCTTCTTTATCCATTCCGTAGGGCAGGGGTCCAGCAGGGAGGTAGTAGTGTTCAGACAGGAGATGGTGGAGGAGATCTCTTCTTTTGAGGTTTCATTGAATGTACTCCAGGTTGTGTTTATTGTGGTGTAAGGATTTGTCTTTGCGGCTGTAGCACAGAGGTGAGGTTGTTGGAATTGTTTGTATTGTTGTGCCAGAAGATCCAAGGGGATATCTGGGAGTTGATCGGAAGTGGTTGGTGCCTTTGTCAGTTTTTTGGCAATTTGGAAGAGTTCTCGAGGTTTGTTTATTGCTGTCATGATGATTTTGGTGTGGTAGTTTCTTTTCGCGTTGTCGGTCTCTGAGTGGTAGTTAGTGAGTTCATAGAGGTATTGCTTTTTGTCCATTTCATTTTTGGTTTTCCTCCATTTTCTTTCTGCTCTTCTAAGTTTTGTTTTTAGTTTGCGGAGGTCAGGTGTGAACCAGCGGGCCTTTGAGGAGATGGGTTTGTTGCTAGTTTTGTTTATAGTCGCGCTGGATGCTGAGGAAATTGTGGTGTTCCAGTTGTTTATGAGGTCATCAAGGTTGTTGGAGTTCGTAAGTAGGTTAGGTAGGGTTAGTGTCAGGAAGTCTTCTCTGCTGAATGCTTTGAATCTTCTTGTGTGTTGTGTGTTTCTTCTGCTTGTGTCTGGATGATATGTGTGCGAGAGGTGGATGATGTAGTGGTCTGACCATGGTACTGGTAAGATTGTATGTACCCTTGGATTTCCCGGGCCATTATTGGGGCATTCAATTGTTCCATTTGTTCTACATCTAAATATGATAAGGCTAGATCTTGCAGGTAGGACTTTGCCGCCTGTACGTCAGAGGGCTCTGCCCGATAAAGTCCTCTACAGAATTGCTTGGGTGGTTTGGAGGCACATGTCCCCATCCTGCAGTACCCCAATTGTCTGGTTCCCACCACCCCGGTTTTGACCATTGAAGCCAACAACTTTGATTTGTGTGACTGCTAATGGATGAGGTTGTTTAATTCCACTTGGGTGGTAAGCAGGGCTGCCCGCTGTGAGCTGTTGTGCAAAATTGCGTTGAGCAATGCAGAAAGCCTTCTATTGCTGAATTAAGCGCTTTCCTTGCTCCTTACACTTTGATCGACACTAACCCCCGAATGTGTCCCCACATAATGGCCTTGGCAGCCTCCCAATATGTTGGATTGTCAAGTTCATATTCAGTCCAACGTGCTTGAAAAAATTTACAGAAGTCTCTGTCATCAGCCATCTGTAGAGGAATGCCAGAGGCTCCCCCTCGGAGCATCCCCCCACTTGACGTCAACCCATATCAGAGTGTGGTCAGAAACAATAGGGCTGATCTCCACCCGATGAATCTTATCTAAAAGCTCTGGGGCAACCAAAAAGTAATCCAAGCGGAGCCCAAACCACATGCATGTGAAACGTGTGTAATCCCTTTTAGAAGGGTTTGTGAGCCGTCACACATCCATCAGCTCATATCTCTCAATCCATCCCTTAACCCATCATGCATGCCTTTCATCCGCTGTGCCCTGTGAGGTACAGTCAAGGGTTCCATCTAGCAATCTGTTAAAATATCCTCTGACAAGGAGGCGTGCGCGGGGGTCTAATTTGGAGAGGCAGCGGTTCACCGCCCGGAAAAACTGGGTATCATACCCATTGGGGCCATAGACAGTGCCCAGCCCTATTCTCTGAACCATGGAGCCTGGCTTGCAAAAATAAAAAGTGGCCCCTGGGGTCCGCATTCACTGACTATCTGGAAATCCACATCTTTCACAATCAGGATGGCAACACCTGCTTTCCGGTCTCCCAACAAAGCGCTATAAACTTCCTCCACCCACCAGCGCTTGAGCTTGGCAAGTTCCACCGCAGTGAGGTAGGTCTCTTGAAGGAGGATGACATCTGCCTTCTTGTCCCGTAGTGTTTTAAGAATCTTGTGGCATTTGATCAGATGGCCAAGCCCACAAACATTCCAGGAAATTACTCTGCTAGGCTTACTTATGTACTACCTGATGGTGGGAACTGACCATTAGGTTTTCCACACTAATAGATATAGACCATCATCTCGGCCCTCCCAGCCTAAGGTCCTGGACCCCCGTCTTGTCCCGAACTTCCCCCTACAGTTCATTAGATCCTCGCCACATGCAATATTAGTCCCGGATCCCCCTCCTCCCCCCAACTTACATCCTACCTCCTCCCTCCCCCCCTCTCTTTCTGTGTAGGGTCCCCCTTCACTCACTCCTGGACCCTTCAGACTTCCCTTATTGTTGCCTGGGCATTCCGACCCCCCCCCCCCCCCGAATTAATAGTCTTGCCTTTATTCCCCCCAAATCAGATATTTTGTGTGGGAACGTATTCTTCAAAAGGGGAGGAGATTCACACAATCAATCCCTCCTCAGGCCTCCACAATGCAGTTAATCCTGCACAGGGCAGGACCACATGGCAGCCCAGCAGGAACTCCCAAGCCAATGGGCGAGCCACCTGGCCATTCCCACAGCATCCCGGAGAAGGAATGCCATGCCACCAAGCCCATACCTCCTCCACATTCCCATCCCATGGTTCTTTCATCCCCAGTTCAATTAACTAGGACATCACTGTCCCCCCATCACCACCATGAGTGCCCCTGCCCTTGTGTTCCATCCCTTCCTATACTGCCCATGCCGCCTCCCATCCTCTACTGAACTTGATCTCATAAACCCTGACTGTGCCCAACCCCTGCGAGTCTGAGCACACATCCATGCATCCATACATACAGTCATGCAGCCTATGCAGATAAATATAAAGTGTCCCCCCATCCATTCTATCATTTACCCCAACCCTAGCCGTTATTTAACCAGTTTTGTATACCACCTTCTCCTTCAATCAAAGTGTTTGACAAGACAACAAAGGGTTTACATGTTATGAATAAGGGAAGACAAATACAATACATTACAATACAATGCCATATAATAGAATTAAATAAGAGGAACAATTCATACTATATCAAGTAATGCTAATTAAAATCAAATTGATTGTCCATAAGTTTCTATAAACAGGAGAGTCTTGAGGGACTTACGGAAGTCCTTAAGGTCATTCTGTGCTCTTAAGTCTTCAGGGAGAGACTTCCGCAAATCTGATGCCAGGAGTGAAAAAGCCCTCTTAGATGTCATCTGCTTTGATCTATTGAAACTAGAAGGAATGCTGAGCCTATTAACGCTTTGAGTTTGTCTAGGCCTAAAATCCATGTCCTTAGATATTAAGGACTGTAGAATGTCTGCTGATAAATGATGCATAGTTCTAAAAATGATCATTAGATTTTTGAATCTTGTTATTGCAATAATAGGAAGCCAATGTAATTGTTGGAGTACAGGAGTAATGTACTCATATTTTGCAGAGCCTGTGATGAGCGCAGCAATATTCTGCACTAACTGGAGTGGATGGATTGTGTGCTTGGGAAGACCTTGATATAGTGTGTTTCCATAGTCAAGCAATGGGGTGATGACTGTTTGACATACTGTACGGAAATGATCTTTGCTTAAGATTGGTTTGAGTCTCCTAATAACCTTTAGCCGCACTCTTACTTATGTGAGACTGTAAATTTAGGTACCTAAGGTTATACCTAGGTATTTCACCTCATCCTTAATTTTTATTGATTTAAGATGTTAATTTCTTGTGGTGGTTTGAAAGTCTGAGTTCTAGAAATGAAAGCATAGTTACTCACCTGTAACAGGTGATCTCTGGGAACAGCAGGAATTTAGTCTTCACATATGGGTATCGTCGGTACCGACGGAGCCTGCGCGGGAACACTCCCCAGCGTCCAATTAGGAAGCATCCCACAGCGCCTGCGTGCTGCCTTCCTGCCTTTCCCAACTGCCTCTCTCCAATTGAGTTTAAAGCTGACACAAAGAGAGAGAGAGGGAAAGAGAAAGAGAGAGAGATAGATACAACTCCTAGGGGAGGTGGGTGGGTTGTGAAGACTAAATTCCTGCTGTTCCCGGAGATCACCTGTTGTATCTCCAGGAACAAGCAGGAATGTAGTCTTCACATATGGGGACTCCCTAGCTTTAGATGCCAGGGAGAGACCCCAGAAGTTGTGTGTCCCTGTGAAAGGGCTCCACTTCCCCCCATGGATCTCTGGCATCCAACCAGGGATGGTGGGTAGAAGTTGATTAGGTATGGAACAGGTGTTGAAGAACAGCCTGAGCAAACAAGGCATCCCGGCGGGAGTCCTTGTCCAAGCAGTAATGGGCTGTGAAGGTATGAACCAAGACCCAAGTGGCTGCTCGACAGATGTCGTCGATAGACACAGAGTGCAGATGAGCCATTGAAGCTGCCATGGCTCTCACATTGTGAGCTGTGACATGGCCCTCCAGAGGAAGATCCTTACTCTGATAGGCAAAGGAAATACACTGAGCAATCCAGCTGGACAGTATTCTCTTGGAGACTGGAAGTCCCAAATGAGAAGGATCAAAAGCAACAAAGAGTTGAGAGGACTTTCTATGTTGCTGTGTTCTTTGCAAGTAAAAGGCTAAGGCGCTTTTACAGTCCAAAGTATGAAGATTCCTTTCTGCATTAGATGCATGAGGCCTTGGAAAAAACACAAGCAGGTAGACCGCTTGGTTTAAATGAAAAGGCGAGACCACCTTTGGCATAAAGTGTGGATGAGTCCTAAGAACTACCTTGCCATGATGGAATCTTGATGCGGCATGCTGATGTAATTGCAATGAGAAAGATAACTTTTCAAAAAAGGAATTTCAATGAGGTAGTAGCTAAGGGTTCGAAAGGTGGCTTCATGAGCTGACCAAGAACCAGGTTTAAGTCCCATGCCACCGGTGGTGGCCTAATGGGAGGCTTAGTTAGAAGAAGACCTCTCATAAATCTTGCTATAAGAGGATGGGAGGAAATAGGTTGTCCATTTAGAGGCTTGAAAGAAGCTGCAATAGCACTCAAATGGACTCTTACTGAGTTAGTTTTAAGTCCTGCATTGGATAAATGAAGGAGATACTCCAGTAATGATTCCAGAGGTATCGCAAGGGGGTTAAGACCCTTGTGCGAATACCATATGGTAAACCTTTTCCACTTGAAAGCATAAGAGCGTCTTGTGGAAGGCGTCCAGGAAGCATAAAGGATATCCTTCACTTGCTGAGGGAGGTTAAGATCATGAAGATCTAGGCCTTCAGCAACCAAGCCCTGAGATGCACAGACGGGGGATTGGGATGCCAAAACATTGTCCTCCTGAGACAGAAGATCTGGAGCAGATCCTAACTCCAGGGAGGGAGCTTGAGAGAGGTGTAGAAGCAGAGGGTACCACACTTGCCGTGGCCAATGTGGAGCTATGAGGATCATATGACCTGTGTCTCTCTGAAGCTTGAACAGGGTTTTGGGAATTAGGGGAATGGGTGGAAAGGCATACAGGAAGTCTTGACCCCAGTGAAGGAGGAAAGCCTCCCTGGCCTCAGAACCCTGAGCCGGAATTCTGGAACAGAACCGGGGAAGTTTGGCATTCAACGGACTTGCAAAGAGGTCTATGTTCGGGGTTCCCCAAATTTGAAAAATCTTGGCCACCTGCATGCAGAGACCATTCATGTGGAAGCAGAACTCGACTGAGTTTGTCTGCCCAAGTGTTTTGTATGCCTGGAAGATACACTGCCAGGAGATGAATCTGATGCTCTCTGGCGAGGGCCCATAGTCACAAAGCTTTGTTGCAAAGCGACAGAGAGCCTGTTCCCCCCTGCTTGTTCACGTAGAACATGGCTACTTGAACTGTCTTGGAACACTCGAAGAGCAAGGAAGATTGCTCTGAGCTCTAAGAGATTGATGTGTAGATGAGTCTCCTGTGGAGTCCAAGTGCCTAGGGTGGAGAGGTCTTGCAGATGAGCTCCCCAACTCATTGGTGAAGCATCTGTTGTGAGAGTTGCCTGGGGTAAAGGTTGTTGAAAAGGGGACCCCAGCAACAGGTTCTGAGTGGAATGCCACCATTGGAGGGATAAAATAAGGTGATTTGTGTTTGCTATTTTGTCTGACAGGCACCCTGATGCCTGGGTCCATTGAGTGGATAAAGTCCACTGGGCTGCTCTCATATGGAGGCAAGCATAAGGAACCACATGCACTGTAGATGCCATGTGGCCTAGTAGTTGTAACATTTCTCGAGCAGTGAGATGAGGCTTTAGCACTGCTTGAGAAGCTAACTGCACCATGCGAAGGCAACAGGTCTGAGGGAGATAGGCCCTTGCTTTTCTGGTATCCAGCAAAGCTCCTATGAATTCTAGGGACTGAGTAAAATTTAGACTGGATTTTGGGATGTTTATGACCAGACCCAAATACTGAAGGATACACATTGTGCAAGATAGAGCAGTCCTGGCATCTGACTCTGATGGGGCTCGAATGAGCCAGTCGTCTAAGTAGGGGAAGACGAATATTCCTAGAGTGTGAAGAAATGCTGCTACCACGGCCATGCATTTCGTGAACACTCTTGGTACTGTGGAGGCCCCTGGCCCAAGCAACAGCCTATAAGCCTAGGGCTGCACTTGTTAGTCCTTTAATTATAGAGTTTTCTTCCTCATCCAGCTGGGATTTGTAGTTGTGTTTAGAAAAAACAAGTAGTGTGGAGACCGAGGGTTTACAAGGCAAAACACAGGAATTTATTTTCTTTTTCTAAAGAGCATTAAGGCTCAACGCAAAACAAACAGGATTCTTTCTCCAAACAATAATCCATAGGCATTTATACCAAACCAAACAATGAAACTGCTTTATGTGGCTTTTTAACATGTGTCGCGGTTTTTCCAAAACCATCCATCAATCAGCAAGGTTTCTCTTCTCTTCAAACCCAAAAGAAATATCCTTTCTTCAGCAACAGGGTTCTTTAGCATTCCTGGCTAAACACATTTTCTCCCTGTTTTCACACTGCCTTCTAGGACATTCAGGCTATAGGCTTTTCCCTTCTTTTATCCAAGAACTTTTTATTCTACCTTCTGGCACAGAGAACAATCCATTACTGAATCTTCAGACCCCTCATCAGATTCATAATAGTCTATCTGCATTTCCTAGGACCTGTGTCCGGTGAATCTGGCTTTAAGCCAACATGAAAAACTTCAGGCTTAATATTCTCTAAAAGTTCCAAAACCTTTCTCCACTGAGGCTTTTCCCTATGCACAGGGTTTCCACCAGGAACGTGGAGATTCTTTCCTTGCATCAAATGACACAATGCCTCTAACTGGCTTACGGCACTTTTGGCTACCCTTTTATTCAAGCACCTTTTTGGAAGTTGCAGCTCTTTAGCTGGTTCAGGAACGGTTGGCACTGCAGCCTGACCCTTATCAGCACTTCTCTCTGGCACAGCTCTCCTAGTTTTAAAACCAATTGCAGTTTCCCTGCAATCCTGGCTTTCCTTCCGACTAGGGCTTTCACCTCTAAGATTCCCTCGGAAGTCTCCACCGCTCTCCTTCACGGTGAACTCTCTGGGCCTTTTCTCTGGTGCTTCTCTCCCCACTGAATTCTCCAGTGTTCTCCCTGGTCAGCTCTCTTGAGTGCTGGTTTCCTGTATCTTTCTTTCCAGCGTGCTGCTGCGTATGCTGCCTCGTCCTGGTACTCCTGTTCCTGTTGCCCTCTCTCTGGCTGTTCTTTCCTCCAATATTTCCCTGGGTTTATAAGAGTGTCTCTGAACTACCGTGCACTCCCCTTCACCCAGGTGTCCCTCATTAATTTCCAAGCCTGCCCTTGGATTAGCAGAGCTTGGGTGTGTCCTGTCCTCAGTAGCTGCGTGTTTTTTTTCTCTGCCTGCAGTTTGAGAGCTACTGATTCCTTGCCTGTCTCTTCTTTAAAGGTAAATGACTGATTTTCTTCCAATTCCATGGACTCAGTCATACTCTCCTCATCACAGTACTGAGGCCAGGCCAAAAGGAAAAACCCTGTATGGTTAGTGCTTCCCTTGAAATAGGAAGCGAAGGAACTTTCTGTGAGCTGGATGGATGATAACATGGGTGTACGCATCCTTGAGATCTAGAGAACAAAGCCAATCCTGACTCTGAAGGTATGGCAGCAGAGTTCCTAGAGAAATCATTTTGAACTTCTCTTTGAACAGGAATTTGTTCAATTCTCTGAGGTCCAAAATAGGTCTGTATCCCCCTGTTTTCTTTGGGATAAGGAAATAGGGGGAGTAAAACCTTGCACCCTGTTGAAGAATGGGCACTTCTATTGCCCCTTGGGCAAGAAGCATAGTGACCTCTTGATCTAACAGGTTGATGAGAGAGGTCTGAGAATTGAACTGTCTTACCATTGTGGGAGGGGGCATGCACAGGAAGTGCAGCTTGAACTCCTCTCTTATAATGGAGAGTGTCCAATGCTCTGCTGTTATCTGCTCCCACCTGGGGGAAAAGTGACATAACCTTCCTGGAATGGTGGAAGGCTCTGGTCCATTGAGGGCCAGGAAAGCTAAGTTCTCTAGATGAAAGTCAAAGGCCTTGTGGAGGCTGAGACTGCTGAGACAGTTGAGGCTTAGCAGTCTTTGCTTTCCTTTGTTTAGGTGGTTTCTGACCTTTTCGGGCAGGCTGACCTGCAGAACGTCCCTGCTGGGAATAAGATGGATAAAACCTCTTCTTTTTTGATTAGAAAGAAATCGTTCAAGAAGTCTCTCGCAGGATCAGCTGTGGCTTTGGATAGCCTATCCAAAGTGGAGTTGTCAGCATCTAATTCATGGGCTTTTTCTTGCCAATTTTTGCCAAATAGATTCTCACCTGTACAAGGGATATTGCCCAGTTTGTCCTGCACCCAGAGCTCCAAATCAGATGCCTGGAGCCAGGCAATTCTACGTGCACCTATGGCAATGGCAGAGGTTCTGCTTATGCACTCAAAGCAGTCAAAAGCTGCACGGTTGACAAACTTCGAAACATCCTGGGCATGTTTGACCAGTGTGAGAAAATCCTGCCTTCTATCCTCAGGAAGAAGAGGGCTCAAAACCTCTAAATCACCTGTGACTTCTTTAAGGAACATTCCCATATATAAAATATAGGAACTGATCCTGGCAGAAAGCATGGAAGGCTGGAAAGTACGACGTCCAAAAGGCATCCAAAGTTCTACACTCACGTCCTGGAGGATTAGAGGCATGCTTTTTGCACTCCTGATCCTTCTCATAGCTGATTCCACTACAATAGAGTGGTGAGGAAGCTGAGTTTTCTGGAATCCAGGACAAGGAGGGACTCGATACATGGTATCCAGTCTGCGAGAGTGAAGAGGTGGTGAGAAGTGTTTCCCACATTCTCAACATGAGATCATGTAAAATCTCACAGATAGGCAAGGTAGTTGCCTCCTTAGGAGTTTTGGGATATTGTAAAATCTCCCACTCCTTAGCTCTGGGCTCTGTTTCAGGAGTCACAGTAACGGACAAACCACGAGCCACCTCCCTGATAAAGTCCTGAAAGGAGATATCTTCTGGAGGCGACATCCTACGTTTAGGAGAGGAAGGCTCCTCCGGGAGAAGTATTCCGGTACCGACAGAGCTGTCAGAATCCTCAGAGTCCTCTGAGGATTCGAAGTACCTTCTGTCCGGATGCTCTTGAAGAGCCCGATACCCGTACCGACCGAAGTCGGTACTGGTGGGAGTCGGTACCGGGGTATCGGTACCGGAAAGCATTGCATGACTGGGTGCCGGCAAAGCAGACACCGATGTCAATGCTATCGGTACCTGTGCCGGTACCAGTTGAACTGTCTGACGCGGTTCCAAGGGCGTCGATGCCGCAAGGAGAGCCACCAGACTGCATTCAATAGCCAGGAACCTCTGGTCTATCGACGCTGCCGATGCCTGGGTATCGGTACCGGAAGCAGCCGGTACCCCAGAGCATGGCACCAGTAGTTCTGCCGAGGTCGAGGCCTCGAGAACGTCCTGGAGCCCCGATGCTTTGGAAGCCGAAGCCTCCCGCCGGGGCAATTTTGCCAGTACAGAACCCTCAAGGGCAATGCCAGAGGCATCTCGATGCTTAGAAGGAGATCTACCCTTTGAGGACCGGCTGAACTTATGTTTAGTTATCTGAGATCCATGGGAGGAAGACGAAGCCCTGGAAGACGTCAATGCTTCCGAAGCTGCATCGAAGGGAAAAAGGGCGCTGAGATTGGCAGCTCGGTTCTGTCGCGCCCTCTTGGACATCATGGCACAAGCCATACACTCGGAGATGGAGTGGTCAGGACCTACACATTTAAGACACCACTCGTGGGTGTCGGTGATGGAGATGGTACCGCCACACTTGGTGCACTTTTTAAAACCCGAGGCGGGTTTCTCCATGATGGAGGAAATTTTGGGCCTAAGGCCCAAAATGGCGCATGCATCTGGAAAAGAAAAGTTTGGAAAAAAGATTTTTTTTTAAATTTTTTAAAAAGAAAGAAAGAACCACCGGCGGTACCGGTAAAGCGTCGAGGAAGGCAGACGCGACCAGAAAAAGATGATTAGGGAAAAAAAAATTTCTGCGGTGACAGGAGCATGACCTGCTGGCTCCGCGGAAAACGAAGAACTGGAGAGAGGCAGTAGGGAAAGGCGGGAAGGCAGCACGCAGGTGCTGTGGGATGCTCCCAAAAGCTTTCTAATTGGACACTGGGGAGCGTTCCCGCGCAGGCTCCGTCGGTACCGACGATACCCATATGTGAAGACTACATTCCTGCTTGTTCCTGGAGGTTGTAAATATTGAAAAGTATTGAGGATAGGGCTGAGCCTTGAGGTATTCCTTGTGTGATTGGAAATTGAGAGGATTTCTTCTCTCCACATTTTACTATGTATGATTGCTCAAGTAGGAGGAGAACCAATTTAATGTGGTATTATGCAAACCAATATCCTGTAGAGGTTGCAGCAGAATTGAGTGTGATATCATGTCAAATGCAGGTGAGATATCAATGAAAATTCATAGAAATCCTTTATTCTTATAGTCTAGACCCGTTATGAGATTATTAAAGAGGGAGATGAGCAGAGTTTCTACATTATGATAAGGTTTGAAACCATGCTGATGGACATCCAGCGGAGCATGAAGATCAATGTGATCTTGTAATTGTCTTTGTACAACTTTTTCTATAATTTTTGTAATACAAGGTAAACTCGAAATAGGGCAGTATGATTTCGGATCAGAAGTGCTCAACAGTTTGCCTTTATGGATTGGTCGTACTTGCTTAAGTATTTGAGGTAGGTATCCTTGTTTGAGGGAATCTTTCACAAATTTGATAAGGTGATGACTCAATTGGTTTTTAATATTTTTAATCCATTCTACTGGACATGGGTCAGCTGGTGAAGTTGCTGTGTTAAGGGTGTCTATTATATTTTCTATGTGCTTTGTTGTTGGTATGGAGAAATCATTCCATGTTTGGAAGGATCTGGTGCAGGTTTCCATCTTTATTTGATTATATTCAGAAGTGAGTATGCTGTTTGTTGGATTTGTGATCTTGTTTATTATGTAATTAGCAAATATTTGGGGGTCTATTTGATGGGCATTGTGTGGAGGAGTGATTTTAATGAGCTGTTGTACAATGCTGAACAGTTCCCTTGGTTTAATAGCCGATTTCAAGATTAGATTAGTGTGGTATCGTTTATGGTCATTGATCATGTTGTATTCAAGTTGTTTAACATTATAGAGGAATGCTGCATCTTGCGACTTGGTTTGTCTCCATTTTCGCTCGCATCTGAGAGTACGTTTTGCTTCTCTAATTTCATTTGAGTACCATGGTGCATTGGTTTTCCTGCGTACGTGTAGTTTGTCTTTCTTTGGAGCTAAAGTGGCATTAGATATGATGGTATTCCAATTTTCTATGGCATTATTTAATTCATTGCAATCCTGTTGTAGTTGTGGAATTACTTCTTTAAGGAAATTCTCTTTGTCGAAAGCCTTAAATCTCCTAGCTTTATCTCCTTCCATATGGTGGGGATGGATTTTTAGATGTAAAGTAAATGAGAGTATATGGTGGTTATCCAATCAATACCCTTACCAGAAACCATTCCAGCTAGCCGTAGCCGTCCCCCAGCCTCCTGCCCCAATCCCCACCCCCCCACACCCCAAATTCGCAAAGAAATGCCCACATCCCATGTCCAGAAGGGGTATCGAGGCAACAGCAATCCAGCAAGGTTGTTTAGTAATGCAACCAAAAGTGTGGGGTGCTGCTTATCGTCTATCATCCAAGCAGGTGAAAACTCGGACTCCGTTGATTGTAGCCCCCAATAGTTCTTGGTATTGATTTGGCTGGCAGTCTGTATAGATTCCAGACCCGGCATGCCGGATTCTGAGCCTATCCGGTAAACATGCATTGCAGATAAATATCTCCATCATTTGACTACGAGCCCCGGTGTTTCACATGCACGATATATTGGTTCAACTATAACGTCATGTTTAAGGACAGTGCCAGTGGCGATGTCCATTCAGTTCCACGGGGGTACCCACAGAGTACTGCAGGCCTCCCCTCTCAAACAAAAGGGCTAGAGTCCAGATATCGGTTTGGTCCATCAGCTCAATCTTTAACTGGTCCCCGCAAAGCAGCAGGGATTATACTCTAGTCTGTGCATCCCAAGCCTCCCAGTCAGCGATAGCAACCAGGAGGGCAGCTGGGACTGGGCAGCACATTAGGCATGAGCCTCCGTTGGGGTATTAAAGACCCATTATTGCCAATTGTGGGTCAGGCAAAGTTTGGCTGGGTACATCAGAGAGAAAAGCACTTTTTTTCAAGCTGACCACATACCTCTGAAAATGCATTGCGCTTCTGAGCCACAGCCACAGATTGATCCTGGAAAAGCAGGATTTTCCACCATTAATACTCCATAACCTTTTGGTTTTTGGTGGCTTGGAGTATCTGGTCCTTCTGATGACAGCTAAGGAAGCATGCCAAAACCATTAGGGCTGGGTCTCCCCTTCGCAGCACAGGCCAACCTCTGCACACATTCAAACTATATTTTTCCCTCCAATTCAGCAAGATGTAAACCCTTGGGCAACTAGGTCTTGAGAAATCCCCTTAGCTCGCCATCCAGGACCGATTCTGGTATGCCGGATCAGCCGGATATTCTTCCGATTACCTCTGTTTTCAAGATTGTCAAGTTTAGCTTCCTAATGACGAATCTGTTTCTCTAAGTTAAGTAGCTGCTTTTCGCACTCTTGGTCCTCATCCTCCACATCTGATAGTCTGTTCCATGTGCTGTATTCTGTTAATAAAGTTACTCACCACCGTGGTTAATTGATTGATTTGCACCACGACACCCTGAAATCGGTCTCCATGGCCTAGACTACAACAGCTGAAACCTCCTTTACCATCACAGAGGTCACGCAGCAGGGTTGGTGGGGGCCGTGGCTTCCATCATTTTACTCTCAGCCCCAGGGGGTTTCTCTTTCCATTGCATTTTCGTTGCCATGCACCATATTATTCTCTACCGGTTGGGGGGAAAGAGCCAAGGTCAGCCGTGGATATCTGGGTATTCACCACAGAGAAATTTGAGTGGAATTGGCCAGATCGAGAGGAGGCAGATCAGAGAGCCCCGGGCTCGTAAAACACATCTGACCTAGCTCATGGCAGCACTGGAAGTCCCTACTGATTATTTATATAGTGCTACAAGGCATATGCAGCGCTGTACAGATAGATGAAAAGACTGTCCCTGCTCATGAGAGCTTACAATCTACTCAAGACAGACAATACAACAGCTAAAGACAAGGATATAACTAAGGAAGGGTAAGGAGAAATATAAGATAAGTGGATGAGGATCCAAAAGCAGCCTCAAAGAGGTGAGCTTCTAGCATGGATTTGAAAATTACTACTAATTACTATTGAGCATTTGCATAGCACTACAAGATGTACGCAATGCTGCAAAGACGCATGTAGAAGAGGGTCTGTGCTCAGCAGAACTTATAATCTAGTCAAGACAGACAAAAGAGTGGCAGTAGACATCGAATACAGCTAGGGGGAATGCTAATTTTTTTTAAATTTTATTTAGCAAGCATTTGTAGCCCGCTCCTTCCAGCGATCAGAAGCGGGTAGGATTACTATTGTGAAACTGCCGAATCAAGGCAGGTACAAATTTTGTTTACATACAGATTGTCAGAAAAGCACATCATACAGAGTTAACACTTCTTAGCTATGGGGGAGTTCATTTACAAATACATAAATACATATATACAGGATAATCTTCTTGGACACAGTGGTCAGGGGCTGCTCCATCTGTGGGTTTAGTTCAGGTTGAAATGTGATTGGAAAATGTGCGTTTTGAGTTTCTTTCTGAAGTCTAGAAGGTCATTGCTAGCTCGTAGTTCTGGTGGGAGTTGGTTCCACAGTGTTGGCGCCGCATATGAGAAAGCCCTGTGGCTGGTGTTAGCTTTGGCAGATCTTATATCTGTTGGAGTGTGAAGGATGTTGGAATTGTGGGTTCTTCTGTTTCGGGTAGGAGGTTGCAATCTTACTAGGTTGTTGCGGAAGGAAGGTGCTAAGTTGTGGATGAGTTTGAAGGTGGTTGTTAGTATTTTGTATTTTGTGTGAGCTGTTATGGGTAGCCAGTGTAATTGAATTAGTACTGGTGTGATGTGGTCACTTAGATTTTTCTTCATTATGACCCTGGCAGCTACATTTTGTGCCATTTGTAATATGTTTAGGGTTTTTTTAGGTAAACCTTGTAGGATGGCGTTGCAGTAGTCAAAATGTGGCATGATGAGTGCTTGGGCCACTGTTCTGAAGTCTTGGGGATCAATAATATTCCGAATGGGTTGGAGCACTCTAAGCTTGTGGAAAACTGCTCTGTTGGTCTTTCGGAGGTGTTTTTCCATCTTTAGGTCACAGTCAAATGTGACTCCTAGATACTTTATTTCTTTTTTTGTTTGGTAAGTGTTGTTACATAGTGTTATTGATGTGGGAGGGTCAAAATTCGGTTCTTTGGAGATATACATTACTTCGGTTTTTTTGTGATTAATTGACATACTACTTTGTTGTAACCAGTCTTGCATCTCTCCGATACATGTCTCCAGTGGGTTGTAGTCTGGGTTTTTAGTGTCTAGTTGTGTGTATAGCATGATATCATCGGCATAGATGTGGTAATTAATTTCGTGCCGTGAGAAAATTTTGCATAGTGGTTGCATATATATGTTAAACAGAAGTGCTGAGAGAGCAGAGCCTTGGGGGATTCCCTGTGTTTGTGAGAAAGTAAGGAAACACAAATGAAGGCGGCAGCGAAGAGGAGTTTTCAGCCTGGATTTGAAAAGGGCCAGAGAAGGTGCCTGATGTATACACTCAGGTAGTTTGCTCTAGGCATAAGGAGCAGCAAGGTGAAAGGAGCGAAATCTTGAATTAACAATAAAAGAGAAGGGCATAGATAGAAGCTATTTACTAGAAGAGCGGAGTTCCAGAGGAGGAGTGTAGGGAGAGAAGAGAGGAAAGGTAGTGAGGAGCTGCAGAGTGAATGCACTTATAGGTCAGCAGGAGAAGGTGGAACAGGATGCAGAAATGGATAGGGAGCCAATGAAGTGACTCTCTGTGATCTCTTGTATTTCATGAAGACCTCCCTCTTTTTCTTCACCTTTTCAGTTACTTCTTTTGAGAACCATAGCGCTCTCCTTTTCTTTTTACCTTTATTTACCTTTCTAACAAAAAGTTTGGTTGCACTTAAAATATCCCCTTTAAGTTTTCCTACATCCCTCAGCTGTTCCCATCCTGCTATTGACTCCTTGAGGTATTGTCCCATTTTGGCAAAGCTAGTTTTTCTAAAGTTTAAGACTTTCGCTTTTGAATGGATTTTATCAGCCCTAGTCCTAATACTGAACCACACCATCTGGTGATCACTGGATGTGAGATGATCTCCCACTATAACATCAGAAACACTTTCCCCATTGGTAAGCACCAAGTTCAGTATGGCCCCTCTATGTGTGGGTTCTGTTAAAAGTTGCTCGAATAGTTCTCCCTGTAGAGAATCCAGGATCTCTTTACTTCTAGATGACACGGTTGCAAGGATGTGCCAATCAACATCTGACATATTGATATCACCTATCAGTAGCACTTCCTCTTTCCTGGCAAAGCTGCATATTACTTCTATTAGATTGCCATCCACTTCTCCCTGTGAGGTAGGTCTGTATATCACAACAATGCAAATAGATTGCTCTTTCCCTCTTTCTTGTTTAACCCACAGTGCCTCCCGCCTCTCCCTCTTAAGCCCAGTAATTCTATAGCTTTAATATTATTTTTTACATATAGTTCCACATCTCTTCCCCTTCTTCCTACCCTATACTTCCTGAGTAAAGAATAGCCTGGTAGAATTATATCAACATCTGGTATCTTATTTCCCATGCTACGGGCATTTATACACACCGCTTTCCAGATGTTGCCCCTTTTACCCATTGCTATAGAGGTATTTAATGTTTCACTTACCGAGGAGCTTTTGTCACCCATCCCCAATGAATCTAGTTTAAAGCCTTCTTCGGTAGGTTAACCAGTCTGCTACTGAAGACATGTTGATTCTTCTTGGACAGATGGGCACCATCTCTGCTCTGCAGCCCTTGGATCATCCCATGGTCCAAGAAACCGAAATGCTCTCAATGACATCCACGCAGCCATGCATTTATCTCCAGGATACAAGCTTCTCTGCCTTGGTCTTTACCCTCAACAAGGAGGCTTGAAGAGACCACCACCTGCGCACCTATCTGCTTCACCTCTGTCCCAGAGCCATGAAGTCACTTTTGATACGCTCAGAAGGATACCTGGCAATATAATTTGTGCCGACATGGATGAGCAACTTTATCAGATAATAGTCAGTAGGCTTGATGAGTCTTGGCAAATTCGCCGTATCATCTCGGATTTTGGCACCTGGCAGACAGCAGACCACTTTGGACATCTAGTCCGGTCGGCAGATGGATGCCTCAGTAACCATCAGAAGAGTGTCACCAACCACCACTACCCTTTGCTTCCTCATGGTAACCAATTCTGCAACTTTGGGGTGCTCGAGCTGGTTTCCCTCCCTTTCCTAGGATGCTTTCACCTCCTCCACTTCCAGGGCTGCATAATGGTTCTTCAATTCAAGGGCTGGAGGAGTTGGATTGGTGATTCTGCAGGCCCTGGTGACTCGTGTCCAACTTTCAGCATTTTGTAAGCTCCCATCTTCACTTTTGCTGGAGAGCTTGGATGTTTCAAAAAGCATCTCATCAATGTACTTCTCACTGTCTTGAATGCTCCTCAGCCTCACCGCTTCTTTTCTGAGCTCCTTCACTTGTTTTCTGAGAGCTTCAGCATGCAGGCACCCTGCACATGGAACCGGACAGAGGCACAAGCTGTAACGGGGGCAATAGTTTTGGCAATATATTTTTTCCCAGCCATTGTTCAGCTGGAGGTCTTTGCAACCCCGCGCTTGAATGGTTGGTCTGGTCCCTCCCTCCTCTGATGCGAACCCACATCAGAGGGACAGAGGGATCACACCTGCAAGCAACTGCGGTGTCAGAAAGAGCCACAATGATTTTTTTTCAATTAGAGGTCAGATCCGTTCCGCTGCTGCTGGTGCTGCCGCCACTGCCGAGGGAACAAAAAAGTGGCGGCGGAAGAGCAAGGACAGGAAACGTGAGTGGGGAGCCAGCTGGATATGAAGGTGTGGAGTAAGATGGACAGATGCAGGGCATGGGGCGAATGTGATGGGGGAGGGGGCGTGCCAGATGTACAAGTCACACAAGGCGCAGTTATAGCTTGGTACAGCCCTGCTTCTTGTACATTAAAATGGCCTGTCCTCTCCTTCGGTGGTCCAGTGAGGAACCACAGAGTCCATTTAACTGTCCAACACACCCTGGGGACACAAACAGAGACATTGCAAAACTGCACCTAGAGCAGGATTTGTACATGGAGGAAAACAACTTGGAAGACATTTTGCTGATGAAGATCAATTAATACCTCACCAATTCAGCAGAAATTGATTGAAGTCAATACTTACTTACTTACCTTACATTCTCTTATATACCGTGCTATTCTGCATCAGTGCGGTTTACATTGAACAAACTGAAATTACATTGAACAGAGTATTATAACTTGGAGATAACTATTTTACAGGGAACATGGGCTATGGAGGGTTAAGTGGCTTGCCCAAGACAACAAGGAGCACCTGTGGGACTAGAAACCCCAGTCCTTCCGGCCCAAGGTTGCTGTCCTCTAGTGGGATTTTTGGTGCGCTGAATCCGAAAATGACTTCCATTTTGTCATAGGACATCACATTTCCTGACAATTTAGGTAACTATGTTAAATAAGGCAATACCTCAAAATAAATGGAAATAGGCTTATAAAATTAAAGTTTTATTACAATATTTTCATGAAAATCCTTTTTTGAACTGAAATGAGCTCACCTACACACACTAAACCCGATTCCTTCTTCCTTGTGAGGCTCCTCTTGGTGCATTTACGCTTGTGAGTAGCATCTGGAATGTCTCTCTGAAGCATCCAACAGTAGTCTGCCATCATTGTAATGCTCCATTTTCCCTATCATCTCCTTTCTATCTCTGTAATGTCTTGGTGGAATCGTTCACCTTGTTCCTCACTCACAGCTCCCAAATTTTCAGGAAAGTAGTCAAGGTGGGACTGGAGGAAATGCACTTTCAAACTCATCAGGCAACCTAAAGCTTGAAATGCTTTCAGCATTCGTCCGACGGTCTTTTTGTAGTGAGGATCTTTGTTATTGCCTAAAAATTTCTGTACGACTTCTTTAAATGCAATCCACCCTTCTTTTTGAGGATCCGACATGGTATTGACAAACTCTTAATCAACTGTAAGCCTTCTAATGTCTGGTCCGACGAACACACCTTCCTTCAATTTTGCCTCCAACAGGCCTGGAAACTTGGTGACCAAGTATTTGAAGCATTCTCCATCTCTTGGAAGTGATTTTACGAATTGCTTCATCAATCCCAATTTTATGTGGAGAGGTGGTAGAAGAACTTTATGGGAAGGTACCAAAGTTTCTCGGAGGACATTTTTTTCACCGACTGTTAGCACCCTCGGCTGCCAACTCTTCTGGGTCCAGTGATTTTGTCGGTCTCGACTGTCCCATAGACACAGAAAACAAGGATATTTGTTATACCCAGCTTGTTGCCCGAGCAGCATGCACAAGACCTTCAAGTCCCCAAACACTTGCCAACCATAGTCTTCATATTTAAGTTTACAAAGAACCAATTCCAAGTTCTCGTAGGTTTCCTTCAAGTGTACGGAATGACCTACAGGTATGGAAGCGTAAAAACCGTTATGGAGTAAAACTGCTTTGAGACTTCTTTTTGAAGAATCTATAAAAAGATGCCATTGCTCTGAATCATATTGGATTTTAAATTGACCCATCAGACCTTCGACATTGATGCAATAAACCAACTTGTCTTCCTGGGCGAAGTAAGGAACAAACTCCTTTTCAAGATGTCTGAACCATGAAGATGACACTTCTGGCAACAATAAATTCCTGCTTTTCAGCCTTGATCCGAGTAACTCAGCGGCATCTTTGGGAAGATTCAAGTCTCTTACGAAATCATTCATCTCCTCCTGAGAAAACAATTTTGGTCTTGTATCATCTTCAAAGTCAGAACTTGATTCGTCATCTGGTTCAGGTATGACTTCACCTTCATCAGAGCTAGGTATGTCTTCCAAGGTTGCAGGGGGCTTGGGTACTGGTATGTCTGTGCCATGGGGGATGGGACGAATTGCCGAGTGAAGATTGGGGTATGAAATGGAATGCTTCCATTTGGAATTAAACCCTTTCACATCGCATGAACAAAAGTAACAGTAGTCACTATGGTTCTTTTGCTCTTGTCATACCATAGGAATCCCATAACTGAAAGATTTTTTCTTACCCTTGAACCAGTTTCGGAGGTCCTCAACACACCGTTTGCACACTTTATGAGGCGCCCAGACTTTATCTTGATCTCCAATTTTTAGTCCAAAGTATGCAAAGTAAGAGTAGTTACTCACCTGTAACAGGTGTTCTCCAGAAGCAGCAGGAATCAGTCCTCACATATGGGTGACATCGACGTCGATGGAGCCCTTGCAGAGCATTTCCCCAGCTTTCCATGAAAGCCTTTGGGAATGCAGGCACGCATGCGCGGTTCCCTTCCCGCCTAAATTTGCCATCTTGCTCAGTCAAATGACATAGCTAAAAACAGCACATAAAAATGTAAAAATAAACTATGTACAACTGCAACTCCCAGGAGAGGAGGGAGGGTTGTGAGGACCGATTCCTGCTGCTCCTGGAGAACACCTCTTACAGGTGAGTAACTACTCTTTCTCCAGGACCAAGCAGGAAGTCAGTCCTCACATATGGGTGACTCCCTAGCTCTGGGCTACCAAGGAGCCCAGGCTGAACTAGAGAACCCCCTCTAGTCCCAGCATCAAAGAAAGGCTTTTCACTGACAGAACCTCCACCGGTAGCCCAACAGAGGGCAGGAGTTGCCTAAACCTCAAAGAGATTCCGGAGTAATGCCTGGCCAAAAGCACTGTCCCTACGGGACTCCCTTCCCAGACAGTAATGGGCCGCAAAAGTCTGGCTTGAGGACCAAGTTGCAGCCCTGCAGATGTCCACCAACAGTACAGAGCGGAGGTGAGCCACTGAGGCAGCCATTGCCCTGACACGATGGGCCATGACCCGACCCTGCAAAGGAAGGTCAGCCATCCTGTAAACCCAGGTGATACAGTCAGCTACCCAGGAGGACACGGTACACTTGGACACAGCCAACCCCAAATTATTAGGGTCAAAAGATATGAAGAGCCGAGTAGCCCTTCTATGCCCCTGCGTACGGTCAAGGTAGAAGAATAAGGCCCTCCTACAGTCCAAGGTATGCAGAACTGCTTCAGCCTGGCTTGCATGGGGCCTAGGGAAGAATGTTGGAAGAACCACCTCTTGGTTAAGGTGGAAGGAGGAGACAACCTTTGGGAAGAACTTTGGATGAGTCCTAAGGACTACCCTGTTCCCATAGAAGCGGGTGTAAGGCCTGTCACAGACCAGGGCCTGAAGCTCACTCACTCACCTGGCCGAGGTGAGAGCTAGCAAGAAGAGTGTCTTCCAGGATAGGAAGCGTAGAGGGCAAGTAGCCATCGGCTCAAAAGGTGGGCGAGTCAGTTGCTGCAAGACCACATTCAATTCCCACTCAGGAACAGGACGACGGATTGGAGGCTTGAGCAAAAGCAAGCCTCTGAGAAACCGGGACACCAAGGGGTGAACAGACAGAGAATGTCCTTCCACCAGTGAGTGGTGAGCTGCTAGAGCTGAGAGGTGGACCCAAACAGAATTGGATTTAAGTCCTTGATTTGATAAGCACAGTAAGTACTGAAGCACTACTGGTACAGTACAGGAGAAAGGATCCTCTGTACATAGCTGACACCACACAGAAAACCTTTTCCATTTGAGAGCATAGGTTTTCCTAGTGGATTGTTTCCTAGAGGCTAGGACAACCTCCTCAACTTCAGGAGGTAGGCCCCAGGGAGCCAAAACTACCCTTGCAGCCTCCAGGCCATCAAATTGAGAGCTTTGAGATTGGGGTGCAGAAGGGAACCCTGATCCTGAGAAAGAAGGTCGGGTTGCAACCCCAGAGGCAGTGGGGGATCCACTGCCAGCTGAAGCAGAAGTGGAAACCAAGGCTGTCTCGGCCACCTGGGAGCCACCAGCAGGACCAAAGCCTTGTCCTGGAGAATCTTGAACAGGGTTCGGGCCACCAAGGGCATGGGAGGAAAAGCATACAGGAGGCCCCGAGACCAGGGAATCAGAAAAGCATCTGCTGCTATCCGCAGAGGATGCGGTTGCCTGGAGCAGAACTTTGGCAGCTGTTCGTTCAGAGGACTGGCAAACAGATCTATGGATGGAAGTCCCCATTTCAGGAAAATCTTCTGAACCACCAAAGGATGGAGCTGCCACTCGTGGGGCTGCAGAACCCTGCTCAACCTGTCGGCTAGGTAGTTTTCCTGGCCAGGTAGATACACAGCCTTGAGGAGCATGTTGTGCCTGAGAGCGAACAAGCAAAGGTCCTGTGCTTCCTGACAAAGGAGCCTGGACCCAGTTCCGCCCTGCTTGTTCACATAAAACATGGCTACCTGGTTGTCTGTCTGAACTAGGACAGACTGATGAGCCAGGGTTGGAGAGAGAGTCTTGAGGGCTAACCGAATAGCCCTGAGTTCCAGTAGATTGATTTGCTGTGCGGCTTCCCAGGGAGACCACAGGCCCTGGGTGCACTTGCCTAGACAATGAGCTCCCCAGCCCTGCAGGGAGGCATCCGTGGTCAACACCACTGTGAATCCAGGCATCTGAAAGGGTACCCCTTGCAGCAGATTGGGTGGGTGCCGCCACCAGTTGAGGGAGTTCATGAATTGTCTGGACACCCTTATCCTGTCTCGGAGGCTGCCTGTGGCTTGTGACCACTGAGTCCCAAGGCACCACTGTGCAGGCCTCATATGGAGCCTGGCATTGGGGGTCACATGTTCTGTTGAAGCCATGTGGCCTAGAAGCCTCAGGCAGAGTCTGACAGAGACAAGTGACCTGCTGAGAAACTGAGGCAGGTCTTGTCAGACAAATCTGATTGATTTCTTTGACTGGGTGACCAGGGAGTTGGACCGAGGGAGAGCTCTAGATGTGGTGTATTTAGATTTCAGTAAAGCCTTTGACACTGTTCCTCACAGGCGACTTATAAACAAACTGAGCACCCTAGGGATGGACCCTAAAGTTACTGCTTGCGTTAGAAATTGGTTGGGTGGGAGGCGACAAAGAGTATAAGTAAATGGAGCTCACTCTGAGGAGAAGGATGTTACCAGTGGTGTGCGCCCCAGGGATCTGTCCTTGGTCCGATTCTTTTTAACATCTTTGTTAGTGATATAGCGGAAGGGCTGTTGGGTAAGGTTTGCCTCTTTGCAGATGATACCAAAATCTGCAATAGAGTAGACACCCAGGAAGGTGTAGATAACATGAGGAGGGATCTAGCTAAGCTTGAAGAATGGTCTAGAATTTGGTAGCTGGGATTTAATGTTAAAAAAATGTAAGGTCATGCATTTGGGCTGCAGCAATCCAAGGGAGCAATACAGTATAGGAGGTGAAGTACTTTTGTCCACTAAAGAAAAGCGGGACCTAGGCGTGGTTGTGTCTGATGATCTTAAAGTAGCTAAACAGGTAGAAAAGGCGACGGCAAAAGCTAGAAGGATGCTTGGGTGCATACGGAGAGGAATGGCTAGCAGAAAAAAGGAGGTGATAATGCCTCTGTATAAGTCTTTGGTGCGACCTCATTTGGAGTATGGTGTGCAATTCTGGAGACCACACCTTCAAAAGGATGTGAACAGGATGGAGTGGGTGCAGAGGGTTGCTACTAAAGTGATTAATGGGCTTCATTATAAAGCATATGAGGACAGACTTAAGGATCTTAATATGTACACCTTAGAGGAAAGGCGGGATAGAGGTGATATGATTGAGATGTTTAAATACCTCCGTGGCATAAATGCTCAGGGAGAGAGCCTCTTTCAATTGAAAGCAAGTTTTGCTACGAGGGGACATGGGATGAGGGTGAAGGAAGATAGATTCAGGAGTGATATGCGGAAATATTTCTTTACAGAAAGAGTAGTGGATCCGTGGAATAGTCTCCCAGTGGAGGTGGTAGAGATGAGGACAGTAACTGAATTCAAAAAAGCATGGGACCAACACAGAGGATAAAGGTAAAAGTGGACTGTTGTAGTTGTTATGGAAGGACAGACTAGATAGGCCATGTGGTCTTTTTCTGTCATCATGTTTCTATGTTTATCAGTCTTTGGGCTCTGTCTTCTGGCAAGAATGCCTTTGCCAGCAGAGAGTCCAATCTCGCCCCTATGAACTCCAAGTTCTGGGAGGGGAGCAAAGTGGACTTTGCGAAGTTTATTACAAACCCCCATCTTTGAAGAAGAGCAATAGTTCTGATGGTGGCCTGTCGGGCCTCCTGGCACGTCTGACCTCTTATGAGCCAGTCGTCCAGATAGGGGAAGACAAAGACTCCCTGATTTCTCAGGTAGGCCGCTACCACTGCCAGGCATTTGGTAAGGACCCTGGGAGCGGAGGTGAGGCCAAAAGGCAGTACTCTGTACTGATAATGGTTTCCTCCCACAATGAACCTGAGGTACATTCTGTGGTCTGGATGAATGAGGATGTGAGTATACGCAACCTTTAGATCTAATGAGCAAAGCCAATCTCCCTGCTGGAGGTAGGGCAGAAGGGTTCCAAGAGTAAGCATCTTGAACTTTTCCTTCTCTAAGAACTTGAGGTTTCTGAGGTCTATAATAGGTCGAAGGCCACCGGTCCTTTTGGGTACCAGTTAATACCTGGAGTAGAACCCCTGACCTTGCAAGTGGGGAGGCACAGGCTCCACCGCCCTGTCCACCAACAGACCTTGGAGCTCCTGAAGGAGAAGATCTGTGTGCAGGGGAGGCCTTGGAGGCTTCCCTGGAAAGTATGGAGGAGGCAGTTGTTGGAAGTGTAGTAGATAGCCCTTGTGGACAATGTTTAACACCCAACTGTCTCCAGTGATGAGTGGCCACTGGTGGGCAAACAGGGCGAGGCGACTTCCTGTGCAGGGTTGGGAGAGCAGGGACGGAGAGGCTATGCCTAAGGAGTCAAAAGCCCCCACCCTGCTGAGTGGGAGCAGGGGCCGGAGGCTTGGGGGTCCTCTGCCTACGGGGCCCATTACCCTGCCCCTTGGCTTGCTGACCCTGAGGGGCAGCTTGGGCAGCCTGGTACTGTGGGTACTGTTTGTAGGCAGTGCCCTTCCGCGGGTAAAAGGGCTTTTTACCCGAGCCCTTCTTTTTGTGAGAAGGGGCAGAAGTCTTCCTAGACAGCCTTGTCCTTGTGAGGTGCTCGAGAAGGCCGCACAGCTCGAGACCGGTCATGGGCTTGCCAAAAAGGTTCTCACCTCAGCAAGGGACATCGACCAACTTGTCCTGAACCCATGGCTCGAGGTCTGTTGACTGCAGCCATGCCTGGCGTCAAGCCGCAATGCCGGCTGCCGCAACACGGGCCGAAGCCTCGAAGCCATTGTAGGCGGCGCGGGACATTAACTTGGAGCATTCCCGGATCCCCGAGGACAAGGACTTGAACCTCTGCAAGGGTTCCCCGGAGAGACCAGCAGAGAACCCAGCCAGCTCCTTGGCCAGGTCTCGCAAGTACATGCCCATGTACAGCTGGTAAGACTGGACACGGCAAGCAAGCATCGAGCCCTGGAAACACTTTCTACCAAAACCATCGAGGTTCTGGGCCTCCCTGCCATGGGGCACCGCGGAGTGCATCTTCTGACTTTTCAGGCGATGCATGGTTGATTCCACCACCATGGAATGGTGTGGTAGCTGCGCCTTTTGAAAGCCAGGACTCTTCCGGAGTCGATAGATCGAATAGACCCGCTTGCTTAGAACCGGCGCCGAGGCCGGTGCCTCCCACATCCAGAAGAGGAGCCGTTCCAGCATCGGAGGAACCGGAAAGGCCTCCTTCGGAGAAGAGTCGTACTGTAGGGCCTCGAGCTCCTGCGATAGCCAACGTGGTGGCCATATCCCGGACGAACTCCGAGAACCGGATATCCTCGGGGGGGGGGGGGTGGAGGGGGATCTACTCCAGGGCTCAGGCTGCGGTGAGTCCGACGGGACGCACCGAGTCCGGAAGGGGTCGGGGGACTCCTCGTCCTCCGCCTCCCAGGTGGACTCGTCCGATGAGGAATCGGGGTCAGACCGCGCGGGGCCTGTGAGCACCGGCATCAACGCCCTCGGTCCCGAACGGGAGGTCGAGGGAGACCGCGACCGAGGTCGACCTCGAGCCTTTATGGTCTCGAGTATCGGCTCGGTCTCCGGGGTCGACTTCTATGTCGATGTCCCGGTGGTCGGGGCAGATGCGCCAGACAGGCTGGCCATCAGTGCCCGCTGCTGTTCCATGAAGGCAGACAGTCTGCTCTCCAAGGCTGTCAGCCTGAGACCCAAGTCAGGAGACTCAGCAGCCCCCGACTCGGGCCCCGGCAGCGCCGGGCCCGACGTCAGCTCTCTGGGAGGAGAGTCCACGAGGACTACAGGGCTTACGTGTCCAGCAGACTCCGGCTCCACTCGAGGTACTTTGGGAGGCTTGTCCTGTTGCATGGACCCGGGGCGACGGTCAGGGGTCTGAGACCTAGCTCTCGAGGAGCCAGGGACCTCTTCCGACAACGCCCTCGAGAGCCGCTTCTTCCTCTTTCGTTCCCGGTCGGGGGACCCCCTGTCCGAGGAGCCCCGACGGTGCTCGGGATCCGATTCCCAAGATGTTGAGGCCTCAGACGAGGTCCGGGCCTGGCCGGAGGCCGAGTCAGAAAAAAGATTAAATTAGACTTACCTGCTAATTGTAGTTCCTGGAGTAACTCCAGTCTAGTCCCGAAATCTCTGGGGTTGTCAACCTCATCCAGCAGCTTTGGAGACTGAGAAGCTTCTGTGATATCACCGGTATATAAGGGCTGGTACCGCCTCCTCACACCAGTTTACCTATTGACAAAGCAGAACTCACCAGAGCAACAAGTAAGCAATGACTTTGCAGAAACACTGCCTCTCTAATCTGAAACGGCTGGCTGGCCCCATGAGGACCACAGCCTATAGGCTCTACCTGCCTTGAGATCCCCTGACCATTACTCCGAAGCCCTGGAAAAAAACCATTATTACCACCCCCCCTCCTTAGGTGACAATGTATGGTATCCTAACCCAGGACCCCAAGAGAACCAAAATTTCTGCTTACCCGTAATAGAGATCCTGCTTCTGGCCCTCGCATCTCCACGATACCGGGTGGGACTCGGGACTAGACTGGAGTTACTCCAGGAACTACAATTAGCAGGTAAGTCTAATTTAATCTTCCTGATCGTCCCTCCAGTCTAGTCCCGGAATCTCTGGGGACGTACCAGAGCAGTAACTATCAACCATGGGAGGGTCCCGCGAGACCGGCCTGAAGCACCGCCGATCCAAAACAGGAATCCCTATCTGCCTGCACATCCAGACGGTAATGTCTGACAAAAGTATGCAGAGATGACCAAGTCGCCGCTCTACAGATCTCCACCGCCGGCACCAACCGACATTTCGCCCAAGACGCCGCTTGCGCTCTGGTAGAATGAGCCCGCAAACCGTCCGGCACCACACGACCACACAACAGATATGCCGACGCAATGGCTTCTTTCACCCATCGAGCAATCGAACCTTTAGAAGCCGTCTCACCTTTCCGGGTCCCTGCGAACACCACAAAAAGCCTGTCCGATTTACGAAAAGACACCGTTCGCGCCACATACTTCTTCAATGCCCGGCGAATATCCAACCGATGAAGCCGGTCCGCCGCCTGATGCTTACCCTTGACGCGAAAAACCGGCAACGAGAGCACTTGGTTCAAATGAAAAGCGGAAACCACCTTAGGCAAGAACGAAGGAACTGGTCTTAATACCACCTTAGAATCGAAGAAAGACAGAAAGGGCTCTCGGCACGACAGCGCTTGTAACTCCGAAACTCGCCGAGCGGAGGCGATAGCTATCAAAAACACCACCTTCAACGTAAGATCTTTCAACGAAGCCTCCCCTAAGGGTTCAAAAGGAGCTTTACCTAATGGCTCCAAAACCAAGCTGGGACTATGAGCTTGTGCGGAGGACACAGAAGAGTCACCGCCTTCAAGAAACGTTTAATATCCGCATGACCTCCCAAAGAGCCTCCGTTATGTAGGCCACTGCTGTCGCGTTGTCCGAGAACACCCAAACGGCCTGTCCCTGAAGAAAGGGGCGCAACTCCTGGAGAGCCAGCGCCACGGCCCGCAACTCCAGCCTGTTGATCGACCACGCCTTCTCCTCGTCGGACCACTGACCTTGAACCAGATGACCTTGACAATGGGCTCCCCAGCCGTACAGACTGGCATCCGTTGTCACTGAGACCCACGTCGCCAGACTCTCAGGTCTCAGCCACCACTGAAGTGCTAGTCGCGTCGATGATAAACAAGGCAACCTCTGCGACAGCGCACCCGCCTGATGCGACCATCTTCTCAACAGGGCCCGCTGCAACGGTCTCATGTGGGCCCTCGCCCATGGAACCACATCCAGGGTCGCCGCCATAGTTCCTAACACCTGCAGGTACTCCCAGGCGGTGGGACTCCGTTGACTGAGAAATCAACGCACCAACTGCCTGAGACCCAGTGCTCGCTGCTGAGGGAGAAACACGCGATCCACGCTCGTATCGAAACGGGCTCCGAGGTACTCCAGGTTCTGAGACGGCTCTAACTTGCTCTTTGTGGCATTGACCACCCAACCGAGACTTTGCAAGAGAGCTATCACCCTGGCTGTAGCCGACACACTTTCCTCCCTGGACTTCGCCCTGATCAACCAATCGTCCAGATATGGGTGAACCAATATGCCGTCCTTGTGCAACGCCACCGCCGCCACCACCATCACCTTGGTGAACGTTCGCGGCGCCATTGCCAAACCAAACGGCAGCGCCTGAAACTGGAAATGTCCCATCGGCACTGCAAACCTGAGAAACTTCTGATGCTCCCGGCGTATCGGAATATGAAGATACGCCTCCGATAGGTCCAGGGACGTCAGAAACTCGCCCCTTCTCACCGCTACAATGACTGACCTGGGGTCTCCATCCGAAAATGTGACACCCGCAGACAATGATTTACCCTTTTTAAATCAAGGATGGGCAGCCAAGTCCCCTCTTTCTTCGGAACCACGAAATAAATTGAGTATCGACCGCACCCTAACTGATTGGCAGGAACCGGAGCAATGGCCTTGAGGTCGAGCAGCCGTTGCACCGTTTCCTGCACTGCCTGGCGCTTTGCCGGAGCCTTGCATGGGGAGCGAACGAACGATTCGGAGACCGGCCCGTGCAACTCTAGCGCATAGCCTTCCCGAATTACCTCCAACACCCACTAATCTGACGTGAGTTGGACCCAGGCAGGGTAAAAATCCCGCAGCCGACCTCCCACGGGAATCAACTCCGCCCGGGTCCCCCCTGACTTCATTGGGACTTCTTGAAGGAATAGGACGAGGACGTAGACGCAAAACCTCTGCTGGCTCCTCAAAATCCCCGGAACCCCTGGGACCTCCCAGGAAAGCGACCCCGCTGATATTGCCCTCCCCTGGAGGAACTAAATCGGCGAATGTCCCACTGCTGCCCCCCAAGCCCCAGGGGCAGCCCGGCTCTGCTTCTGTTTATCCTCCGGTAACCGGCCACCCCTTAGACTCTCCGAGATCCTTCACCAGCTTTTCCAAATCTTCTCCAAAAAGTAGCTTTCCCCGGAAGGGAAGCCTACTCAACCGCGTCTTGGACGACCCATCCGCCGCCCAATTACGCAGCCAAAGACACCTATGGCCTGCCACGACCGAAGCCATACTCTTCGCTAGCCCCCAGATCAAATCATAATGAAGGTCAGCAAGATACACCGCCCCGGATTCTAACCGGGACGCCTCCTCGGAGGCTGCCTCCGAGTGATCGCTCTGAACCCGCTGCGCCCAGGCCTCACAAATAGACGCCTGCAAGGACAGAGCATTTGCTTCAAAAATCTGCTTCAGCAAAGTCTCTAATTTGCCGTCCTGCGCATCCTTAAGTGCCGCAGCACCCTCCACCGGGATAGTAGTTTTCTTGGTCACCGCCGACACAGCTGCGTCCACCCTCGGCGCCTTAAACAATTCCCGGTCCTGATCCGAGAGAGGATACAGCTGTGCCATAACTCGAGAACCTTTCAAGTAGGCCTCTGGCATATCCCATTCCTCCTGTATCATTTCCTTAAACACCCTATACACCGGGAAGACTCTGAGCCTTCCGAATAGCCTGCAGCAGAGGATCCTCAAGGGTCGAATCCTCCACTGGCCCCGCGTCAGGCATATTAAGAGCTCGGAGAGATTCCGCAATGAGCACCGGAAGCTCCTCTCTACGAAATACTCTAACCACACGCGCCTGATCTTCCTGTTCCCTAATCTCACCTTCCTCTAAATCCTCCATGTCCACGTCCATGTCCACATCCTCTGACACAATAGACAGCTCCAGAGGTTCTTTAGCAACCCTGGCCCCTCTTGGCACTTATATCAGAGGCTACCGCCGATAAAGGCGACTCCGGCCTCTTCCGTCCGAGCTCCACTCCCGAGGGACCTGCTACAGGGGCCCCTTGAGAACCAGCCAAAGTCGCTGCTAAAAAATCGCTGCCAAATCGCCCGCTAAAGGCTGCTGAGCGGTCTGCCGTGCTGGCGTTGAAGGAGCCCCAAGATCCGGGCCTGGAGCAGGCAGGGGATGGGTCAGCTGATTCCATACCCTCCCCCAAAACATCCTGCCGCTCTGCCCCAGCATGAGGCACTAAATCCCTGGCCTCCAATTCAGGGGCACAGCCCTTACACACACCATCCTGAGATACTAAGCTCCTCTTAGCCCCACACAAGAAGCAGAGCTGCTTTGAAGGCATCGGGCACTGTAACTGACACCCACAAAAGTAAAAACGTTTTGTTTTTTTACACTTCAGGTGTTGCAGAGAGGCTTCCCCCGCTAAAACCTGAAGAAACTATCCAAAAACGAGGCTTCTAGCTGGAGATATAACGGGCCAAAGTGAACAACTTTAAAACGGCGATTCTCCCGCTCAGCGCCCACGCGGTCTGGCCTGCTAGTGAAGGGAAGCAGTTTCACGCCGAAAACCAGCGCTTACCTCCCGATCCGATGACGGATCGCCTGTCAGCTCTGAGGCCTGTCTTCTCACCTCCTCTGCAGCCCCGATTCACTGGCCGGCACCCGGGCCCGTAGAAAAGTCAGCTGCAGCTGCACCGGAGAGCTTCCAGCACCGGCAGGCAAAGCTTCTGCACGCGCCGCTCTCAGCAGCGAGTCAGCTCCGGTCCCTGCAGCACCGGGACGGTAACTGACTGCAGATCCTCTGTGCAAATGCCCAGAACTGCCCGGTCTGGCTCCCGACTATTCCCCCGGAGGAATTTAAAAGGGAAGAGAAGGCTAGAGGATCTCAGGGCAAGTGGAAAGCAGAGCTAAAGCTGCAGGCAGCTGCAATATGCTTTCCTCCCCTGCTTTCTCTTAGAATCCTTTGTTTTGTTTTACTGCTATAACCTAAACCCTTTCCTTAATTGTTCCTCAAGTAAGCCCCGAAATCTCTGGGCTCACCACCCCATCAGCTGCTTTGGAGACTGATAAACTGGTGTGAGGAGGCGGTACCAGCCCTTATATACCGGTGACATCACAGAAGTTTCTCAGTCTCCAAAGCTGCTGGATGAGGTTGACAACCCCAGAGATTCCGGGACTAGACTGGAGGGACGATCAGGAAGCCTTTCCTTTTGGTGCTGACGACTTCGGAGTGCCTTGGAAGACATCTTTCCACATGGTCCACACGTCTTAGGATCGTGGTCAGGACCGAGGCACCGAAGGCAGCAGTTGTGTGTGTCGGTGAGAGACATCAGCTTCTTGCACCGGATCACATTTTTTAAACCCACTGGAAGCCATCGGGGAAAAAAGACTCCCCGCGAGGTCCAAGGACCGGCCTTCCAGGGAAAAAGAAAAAAAGGGCGCGAAAGCGTAGTTACTCACCTGTAACAGGTGTTCTCCAGGAGCAGCAGGAATCAGTCCTCACATATGGGTGACGTCGGCGCCGACGGAGCCCTCGCGGAGCAATTTTCCCCAGCTTTCAAAGAAAGCCTTTGGGAATTGCAGCGCGCATGCGCGGTCCCCTTCCCGCCCAAGGGTGCCATCTTAGCCAGTCAGATGACATAGCTAAAAGACAGCATAAAAATTTGCAAAAAAACTAAAGCAGATAATTGCAACTCCAAGGGGAGGAGGGAGGGTTGTGAGGACTGATTCCTGCTGCTCCTGGAGAACACCTGTTACAGGTGAGTAACTACGCTTTCTCCAGGACCAAGCAGGAAGTCAGTCCTCACATATGGGACTCCCAAGCTTAAGGCTACCGGAGACCCTAAGCACAAAAATGAGCTCCCTCTAGCTCAGCAGTACAGAAGGAAGGAATCTTCGCTGAATTATTACCCACCGGTAGCCCCCATCCGGGATGGAGGATAGGAGTTGCTCAAACCTCGAAGAGATTTCGGAGGACTGCCTGTCCGAAAGCACTGTCCCTGCGGGACTCCCTCTCGAGGCAGTAATGGACCGCAAAAGTCTGGCTCGAAGACCAAGTAGCGGCCCGGCAGATGTCTGCCAATGGAACAGAGCGGAGGTAAGCCACGGACGTAGCCTTCGCCCGAACACAATGAGCCGCGACCCGACTTTCTAACGAGAGTCCGGCTGCCCCATAAGCCCAAGCGATACAGTCAGCAACCCAGATGGACAGAGTACGCTTGGAGACCGGGAGCCCCAATTTATTGGGGTCAAAAGACACAAAAAGCTGAGCAGCTTTACGGTGCTCCCGCGTACGGTCAAGGTAGAAGTTCAATGCCCTTCTACAGTCCAGGGTATGCAGGACCATTTCAGCTCGGCTGGTGTGGCCTGGGAAAGAAGGTCGGAAGTACCACCTCCTGATTGATGTGAAAAGGGGAGACCACTTTTGGAAGAAATTTAGGGTGAGTCCGTAGGACTACCCTATTTTTGTAGAAGCGAGTGTAAGGGGGATCAGACACGAGGGCCTGCAATTCACTTACGTGTCTAGCGGAAGTGAGGGCTATCAGGAATAAGGTTTTCCAAGAAAGAAAACGGAGAGAACAGGTAGCAATAGGTTCAAAAGGCGGACAGGTGATCCGCTGCAAAACCACATTCAGATCCCAGTCAGGTGCTGGCGGGCGCAGAGGTGGTTTAAGTAGAAGGAGACCTCGGAGAAACCTTGCCACGAGAGGGTCGCTGGAAAGAGGTCTGCCGTTCACCGGCACATGATGTGCGGAAAGAGCACTGAGGTGAACTTTAACGGAGTTGGACTTAAGTCCCAGATTAGAGAGGTAGAGCAAGTACTGCAAGATCACCGACACCGAGCAGGAGAAGGGATCCTGAGACTGCTGGGCACACCAAGCGGAAAAGCGACGCCATTTAAGGGCATAGCATTTGCGGGTAGAAGGTCGCCGGGAAGCTAGGACGACCTCTTCCACCTCTGCCGGCAGTAGAAGGGGAGCAAGGACTACCCTTTCAGCAGCCAGGCCATCAGATGTAGAGATCTGAGGTTGGGGTGCAGTAGGGACCCCTGATCCTGTGTTAGGAGATCTGGTTGAAACCCCAGAGGGAACGGATCCTCCACCGCTAGTTGCAGCAGGAGTGGAAACCACGGCTGTCTGGGCCACCGAGGAGCTATCAGGATCATGGAAGCTTTGTCTCAGAGAACCTTGAAAAGAGTTCGAGAAACTAGCGGTATGGGAGGAAAGGCATAGAGAAGGCCTTTCGACCATGAGAGCAGAAAAGCATCCGCCGCTACTCGAAGGGGATGCGGCTGTCGAGAGCAGAAGCGAGGAAGTTGCCGGTTGAGAGGACTGGCAAAGAGATCCATCGTGGGGAGGCCCCACTTCAGAAAAAGTTTCTGAACTACGAAGGGATCCAGTCGCCACTCGTGCGGCTGGAGGATTCTGCTGAGTTTGTCCGCCAGGCAATTTTCTTGGCCTGGGAGATAGACTGCCTTGAGAAGAATGCCGTGGCTTACGGCCCAAGAGCAGAGTCTCTGTGCTTCTCGACAGAGAAGGAGCCCGTGCCCCCCTGTTTGTTCACGTAGAACATGGCAACCTGATTGTCCGTCTGGACAAGGACGGACCGGTGAGAAGTCAGGTGGGAGAAAGCCTTGAGAGCCAGACGGATCGCTCTGAGCTCCAGGAAGTTGATCTGCTGCGCAGACTCCCACGTGGTCCAGAGACCTTGAGTACATGCCCCTTGGCAATGCGCTCCCCATCCCAGGAGAGAAGCATCGGTCGTCAGCACCTGAGCCGGCGGAGGAGACTGAAAAGGCATGCAGAGTACGAGGTTCGGCCGATGAAGCCACCACTGTAGAGAAGAGGCCAGCGGGCCTGAGATCCGCACAAAGTCGGCTAGGCCGCCCGTGGCCTGTTGCCACTGCTTGCGAAGGCACCACTGAGCAGGCCGCATATTCAGGCGGGCATTGGGGGTCACGTGGACGGTGGAAGCCATGTGGCCGAGTAGTCTCAGGAAGCGCCTGGCCGAGACCAGGGACTGGCTGCGAAAACGGTCGGCTAGGTCCATGAGCCGTTGAGCCCTGTCGAGAGGCAGGAAAGCTCGCGCCTGAAGAGTGTGCAATCTTGCGCCGATGAACTCGAGATCTTGCGAGGGGAGCAAAGTGAACTTTGCGAAGTTTACGACAAAGCCCAAGCACTGGAGGAGAGTCACAGTGCGGTGCGTGGCTTGTGTGACCTCTTGAGAGGACGATGCTCTGATGAGCCAGTCGTCTAGGTAAGGAAAGACAGAGGCCCTGAAGCCGGAGATAAGCCGCCACCACCGCAAGACATTTTGTGAAGACTCGTGGTGCGGACGATAGGCCAAAGGGCAGTACTCTGTACTGGTAATGATTTCCTGCAACCACAAACCTTAGGTATTGGCGGTGGCTTGGGTGGATGAGGATGTGCGTGTAGGCATCCTTTAGATCCAAGGAGCATAGCCAATCTCCCTGCTGGAGGTAGGGCAGAAGGATTCCAAGGGTAAGCATCTTGAACTTCTCCCTCACGAGGAACTTGTTGAGGATGCACAAGTCCAGGATGGGTCTGAGGCCTCCTGTTCTTTTTGGTATTAGGAAATACCTGGAATAAAAGCCTTGACCTCTCAGGTGGTGGGGCACCGGTTCCACAGCCTGTTCCTGAAGAAGACTTGCTAACTCCTGAAGGAGTAAGTCCCTGTGCAGAGGGAGTCGTGGAGGCTCTCCCGGAAAATAGGAGGGAGGGACCTGGTGGAAGAGGAGAAGATAGCCTTCTCTCACAACCTGAAGCACCCAGGCATCTGATGTGATGTTGGACCACCTGTGGGCAAAGTGGTCCAGCCGGCCTCCTGTGCTGGGAGGAACCAGCTGAGGGGGAAAGGCTATGCTGAGGAAGTCAAAAACCCCCACCCTGCTGAGCAGGGGCCGGTGGTGCAGGCTTGGGGGGCTTGCTGCCTACGGGACCCGTTACCCCGTCCCTTGGCCTGCTGACCCTGTTGGGGAGCTGCGGAGGCCTGATATTGAGGGTAGTGTTTATAGGCAGCCGCCTTTCTCGGGTAAAAGGACTTCTTTCCCGAGCCCGTCTTCTTCTGGGAAGGGGCAGAGGTCTTCCTAGAAAGCCTAGTTCTGGTGAGAGTCTCCGTCTCGAGTTGTGCAGCCTTCTCAGCCATGGGCTTGCCAAAGAGGTTCTCACCTCGGCAGGGGACATCGACCAACTTGTCCTGCACCCAGGGTTCAAGGTCAGACGACTGAAGCCAAGCCTGTCGGCGGGCACTGATGCCGGCTGCGGCCACACGAGCCGATGCTTCAAAGCCATCATAGGCTGCTCGAGAAATGAATTTGGAGCATTCCCGAATACCAGTGGACAAGGCTAGGAACCTCCGCAAAGGTTCCTCGGACAGTCCAGCAGAGAATCCGGCTATCTCTTTAGCCAGGTCTCTAAGGTACATGCCCATGTATAGCTGGTAGGTCTGGACCCGACAAGCAAGCATAGAGCCCTGGAAACACTTCTTACTGAGGCCATCCAGGTTGCGGGCCTCCCTGCCAGGAGGCACCGAGGAGTGCATCTTCTGGCTCTTAAGCCTATGCATGGCCGATTCCACCACCATGGAATGGTGCGGTAGCTGTGCTTTTTGGAAGCCAGGTCTCTTGCGGACTCGATAGATGGAATCGACCCGCTTGCTTAATACCGGCGACGATGCCGGACTCTCCCACATGCGGGAGAGTAGTCGTTCCAGCATGGGAGGAACCGGTACAGTAAAGTGCTCCCTGGCGGGAGAGTCGTACTGAAGGGCGTCGAGCTCTTCGGCTCGAGGCTCCTCCTCGGGATCCGCAGGGAAGGCCAAAGCCTTGGCCATATCCCTGACGAAGTCCGAGAACCGGGCATCCTCCGGGGGGGACTGTTTCCGAGGTTCGGACTCAGGGGAGTCCGAGGGGACACACCGAGTCCGAAAAGAATCAGGTGACTCTTCCACTTCAGACTCCCAGGCCGACTCCGAGGAGGAATCGGTGGGGTCAGCTCGGGCGGGCGGAGGCGTCGGCTGCCCCGACGCCGAGGGAGTCGGCGTCGACGACCTCGGTCCCGAACGGGAGGCCGAGGGTGACCTCGACCGAGGATCGACTCGAGCCCGCATGGACTCGAGGATCGGCTCGGTCTCTGGGGTCGACTTAGAGGTCGACGTCCCGGCGGTCGGGGCAGAGGCGCCAGCGAGGCTAGCGATCAGTGCCCGCTGCTGGTCTATGAAGGCAGATAGTCTGCTCTCCAAGGCCGTCAACCTGAGTCCGACCTCAGGTGACCCAGCAGCCCCCGACTCGGGCCCCAACGGCGTCGGGCCCGACGTCGGACCCCTCGGAGGCGAGTCCAGGACTACAGGACTTACCCGAGCAGGCATCTCCGATTCCAAACGAGGTCGCTTCGGGAGATGTTCCTTCTCCAAAGACCCGGGACGGCTATCGGGGCTATGCGACCTGGCCCTCGCGGAACCAGGTGAGTCCACTGACGCCGCCCTCGCGGGTTTCGCCTTCCGTCGATGATCCCTGGAGGGAGAACCTCTGTCGGAGGAACTCCGGCGATGCTCAGAGCTGGAGCCTCTGGACGCCGAGGCCTCCGACGAGGTCCGGGTACGGGCGGGATCTGCGAAGATTCTTTCCCGCTGATGCCGCCGACTCCGTAACGCTTTGGAGGACATTTTGCTGCAGGCCCCACAGATCAGTTCCTCATGATCTGGGCCAAGGCAGCGGAGGCAATTATCGTGTGTGTCAGTGAGTGACATATTTCTGTCACACTGAACAAACCTCTTGAAACCACTGGCAGCCATCGGGGGAAAAAGGGCCCCTGCAAGGTCAAAGGACCGGGCTGCCAGCGAAAAAACCGAAAACGAAACTGACAGAAAAATCAGAAAAACCGAAAAATAAGAGAAGGACTCGCAACGGCGTCGCGAGTCCGGGCAGGAAAGAGACCGGCGTCGAACCGAAGAAAAAAGAGAAATAAATCACGAAAAAATCAACTTTTTCAGCGGGGATAAGAAGACCACGTCTGTAGGGCTCCGCGGAAAAAAGAAGACTGGCTAAGATGGCACCCTTGGGCGGGAAGGGGACCGCGCATGCGCGCTGCAATTCCCAAAGGCTTTCTTTGAAAGCTGGGGAAAATTGCTCCGCGAGGGCTCCGTCGGCGCTGACGTCACCCATATGTGAGGACTGACTTCCTGCTTGGTCCTGGAGAACGCCAGCCACGAAGGGCAAAAACCGAAAAAAGAGATCGGGCTCGATACCGGTGTAGTGAACCCGGCGGGAGGGGAACCGGCGTCGAACCGGAGAAAAAAATAGCAAAGAATCGTCAAAAAATCTGACTATTTTGCAGGAGAACTAGGACACACGTCCGGTGGGCTTCACGGAAAAAGAGAGACTGAGCAAGATGGCACCTTTAGGCGGGAAGGGACCCACGCATGCGTGCCTGCATTCCCAAAGGCTTTCATGGAAAGCTGGGGAAATGCTCCGCAAGGGCCTAATCGACGTCGATGTCACCCATATGTGAGAACTGACTTCCTGCTTGGTCCTGGAGAATACATTTTTCACAAAGTCTGTAATATTCTGCTGTTGCTTCAACACTGTATATTCACCACAGATGAAACAAACTGTCTGGCGAATTAATACACTTTCGCGGAGCCATAACATAACGGTTGAAGAATGACGAGCTAACGCGAATTGCGATGAAAAAGTGTGAACAGCCTAGAACCAAGAACCTGATGATTCGTGCACAAGTGTGGCATGCAGGAGAGAGCAGCTCTGTCTCTGTACACGAGACGTCACAGTGCTGGCCACGCCCCCCTGCACCGACTGGAGCTGCTGCTATCTGCCCTGTGTCTCCCTCCCACTGGATTCTTCAGGAAAGATTAACCCCTTCTACCATTAGAAGCACGGACTTAAAACTTGCTTAGCTTATGTATATATTGCTGAACATCAGATTTACAGTGCTATATTTTTTTTTACATAACTCGGACAGCCCCTTTAAGGTTTTTTGGCATTTTATATCTTAAATGCACTTATGTGAATTAATAGTAATTTGAATTAATAGTAATTTGAAAAAAATTGATAAATTTGAAGACAATTTTGCATGTTGTGGCAAATCACGACGTCTAGGAGTTTTTTCAATATTTTATTTGTTTTCAGCACACCAAAATACATGGAAATTAGATGAAAATAATCAAACAGCTTTTTAGTCGCAGACCTGTGTTATGCAGATTTCAGAATTAATGCTACAACACGCACAAAAAGGTGTCTCAAAGTCATTACAAAATGCTAAATGATAAACATTTACTTTAAAATACCAAATATTTAATTGATGAAATTAAAACTGAAAAGCAAAACCAGCTTGCTGCCTTTTGGAATGATATGGAACGAGTGCTCAAGGAGAACTCACAGGCACAAAGGAAAAAAGAGTCAGTTTATAACAGCACTCACCATTGTCATCTGTCTGCGCTTCCGGAGACGATTCACAGGCACAAAGGAAAAAAGAGTCAGTTTATAACAGCACTCACCATCGTCATCTGTCTGTGCTTCCGGAGACGATTCAGAATGGCAAGATGAACACTCCTCTTTCCACTTCTTCCGTTTCTTTGGTGGTGGCTCAGCCTTTACTTTTGGCTGTTTAACTTTGGGTTTCACAGACAAGCTCTTTGCAGCCGGAGTCTTCGCAGCCGGTGTCTTCGCAGCCGGAGTCTTCGCAGCCGGTGTCTTCGCAGCCGGTGTCTTCGCAGCCGGTGTCTTCGCAGCCGGTGTCTTCGCAGCCGGTGTCTTCGCAGCCGGTGTCTTCGCAGCCGGTGTTTTCGCAGCCGGTGTTTTCACAGCCGGGCTCTTTACAGCCGGGCTCTTTACAGCCGGGCTCTTTACAGCCGGGCTCTTTACAGCCGGGCTCTTTACAGCTGGGCTCTTTACAGCTGGGCTCTTTACAGCTGGGCTCTTTAATGTCAGAGGATCAATAACTTTGTTACTACCCAATTTCGTATGAAGATGCCTGTGAAAGTACCAAGAGTTATTGTTCAGTGATACTATGATGCAAGAAGCCATGCAAATACAGACCGTCCTGAGGTGGATATGGACGGAAGTGCATTCTGATGGGCTGAGACACAAGTGATATAAGGAAATTGATCTTCCCCCCAGCAAATAAAACCCCACAATTTTATAAATGTAAGCAACTCTGTCTTGGGCTGATTTACCACTATTTGTATTTTTAATAATTTTGGATGAAGCAGAAGGAATCACTGGTCTCACTATCATTTAAGAAACTGTCAGGTCAATATTCAGTTGTGTGGTCAACATACAGTTTGAAATATGGAACTTAAATGTTTCCAAATCATATGTATATTTGGTAGTGCTATCCGCTTATGTAGCGCCACTGAGCATTCACATATAAAACCTGAACGAGCTATTAAGCAGTTTCAGTTAAAGCTGCTATTTGTGAGGAGTCACTAGTGGAAGGCCCCAAATCCTACCCCTTTTTCATACACAATTTTGGCCATATAAGAATTTGTATGGCCAAAATTATCCATTCAAGTGGCCTGAAATTTTTTTCCCCCCCCAGACAAAAAGCTTTTATGTGATCAGCAGGAGGGCCATGGTGTAAGTGCTTTTAAACATATTTTACTAACAAATTTGCCAAACAATATGTTAGTAAAATATTTCTTGGGTAGCTAAATACCTGTACTAGTGTTAGTGTTGTCACAGCACTCTCATTCTGCTTCAGCCACGGAGACCTTACCCTTTATCCAGGGGCCTGCGAGCCTGTTCCACTCAACTCCTTTTATCCTCCCATGCTTTGCAGAATATATTGACTCAGACAAGACGCAGAAGTGAATACCTGGCAGTTTGTGCAGGTTTGATGCTTGGCTTCTTTGAACATATTCTCACATATTCTTTTTTGTTTGTGTTTTCTATGAACTTCACATATACGCGTTTATATTTAGTTTTTGCATCACCAAAGTATCCAAGATACTGCAAAAAGATATGAATTAGAAGTAATCCTTCAGTGTGACATTATTAAATGCTTTTTTAAAACTACTTTCAATTGATTTTTCAATTAATTTTCTGGTTTTACCTTGAAACTTCACTGTCTATGTAGACCACCATTTTCATCATCTTAAACATTAAGAATTTATACTGCTAAACATACAAAACCTCCACAGATTCTCTTGCATTTGTATTACAGAAAATACTCCAATTTAGGACTAAAACTGCATAATATGAACAGCCTTAACTGCTTAGCATAGCTTATGATTTGGGTATCCTTATGATATAAATTATTTTGTGAATCCAGGTCAAGTCTGCAAGGTTTTCTAACAGCAGGAACTAAAAATACATACCAATATCCCAGGATGTACTGCTATAGTGCATAAAGTAATTTAGTATGGGAGTAAATGCTTAATATCCAAAAGATAACAAGAACTTACCTGCATAATGCAGAAAGACTAGGGGACACACAATGAAGCTACAATGTAGCACATTTAAGACTAATCAGAGAAAGCACAGTTACTTACCTGTAACAGGTGATCTCTGGGAACAGCAGGAATAAGTCTTCACATATGGGTATGTCGGTACCGACGGAGTCTGCGCGGGAACGCTTCCCAGTGTCCAATCAAAGAGCTTTTGGAAGCATCCCACCACGCCTGCGTGCTGCCTTCCCACCTTTCCCAACTGCCTCTCCTCAGTTAAGTTTTAAAGCTGAGACAAAGAGAGAGAGAGGAAAGGAAAGATAGATAGAGATACAACTCCTGGGGAGGTGGGTGGGTTGTGAAGACTTATTCCTGCTGTTCCCAGAGATCACCTGTTACAGGTAAGTAACTGTGCTATCTCCAGGAACAAGCAGGAATGAGTCTTCACATATGGGGACTCCCAAGCTGAGATGCCTGGAGTCCCAGCATGTCATAGGATGGAACATGCTATCCCCCACAACACCAGGCATCCTGAGGATGGAGGGTAGGAGTTGAAGAGAGAAAGGTGCTGTGGAACAGTTAACCTAGCATAGGATTGCAGACAAGGAGTCCATGTGTGGATGATAATTGTCATCAATGATATTGCAAAGAAAAAATATTGCAATATGGACCTCCCCTAACAGGACTTCAGAGAAGTATGGAGGTTCATGGGATCTACTGGGGAACCCAGGAGAGGAACCTCGAGAAGGACCTCACTGTAAGTGGAGGTAGTAAACCTGTAGGAAAAGCAATGGAGGTCAGAATCCTGAAAGGTAACCCCAGTAGGAAAAACTGGGGTAGTACAAAAACTGGGGTAGTACAAAAACGGTGGGCCTTCAGCGGAAGGCTTTATGATAAAAGCCGAACTCTTTTGGCGGCAAAGTGACTCACTCTTAGGAACAAAAAGAGGAAGGCTAACCGATTTGGACAAACAGGCCCAGTCCTTGTGGGGAGAAAGGGTATGGGAACCCCTTGTATCCCAAAAGAAAGGACAAACGCCAGAGGCGTTAGAGACTGTGATTAGCTGAAGATCCGCAATGTCTCTCCTAACTGAAGTCAGCTGGGAGAGATATTGGACATGGAGAGCTTCAGAGGTACCTAACCTTAAGGTTATGGTAGGTGTTAACTACCACCAAAATGGATGTGAATGTAGGACCCCAAAACATGCTGGATAGCATAAGTATGGGTAAAGCACATCTGTCAGAATCATACAGCTATATGAGCCTGGACAGTCAGGTAGATAAAGCAGAATACATATCTACCGATATCTCGACAGATAGATATAAATATATGTATGTATCTATCTATCTATCTATATATATATATATATAACATATAGATATATGAGAATATATCTATAGTGAGATATGAAGGGCATAAAATACACACAAATGATAGACAGACATCTGTAAGATGTGTGCTATAGGTATGAATATAAAGGCCTCTATATGGAAGTCTGCAATGAAGCAGACAGAGATATGCCTACAAAAAGGTATTCACATAGGAAAATGTGGAGAGGAAAGATTCATCTAATAACAAGAAGGTGGAACCTACTTGAGAAGATATATAGAGAATCAATTCCCACTGGTTATGGCTATAGGGATGCTAGGTAGTAGAATAACCAGGATAGTTACGTGAAAAGCAGAGGATGATATCAGTCTGCAGCCAGCAAGTCCTGAGTATTCTAGAACTCTAGCATGGTAAGTGAACAGAAGACACATAGGAATGAGATACCATGCTGACCTGCTTAAGGGCAAAAAGGTATCATGCGTTCTTACCATGAGGACGAGCTGGAAGGAGAAAACATATTCCCTATTGGAAATACTATGGACCAAAGCAGGGAATTAGCAACTCCTTAAGCTTCACGTAAGAGGCGGCCTATGTCCTTTATATTAAAAAGGAGAACTTTTCTAGTCATGGGAGACATGACTGAAAAAGCCTTTTTCAACCATCTAGTATAGCTGTTGGAGAAAAAGCCCCCCATGCTCTCTAGCAAGGGCCCATAGTGGAGAGCTTCTCTGTAGAATTGCAGAGAGCATGATGCAGGAGAATGAGGAGATAGAACTGGCTGCAGGAGAGCCAGTACCTATGTCAACTATGCTGCCAAACCCAGTGGAATGGAGATGGCAGAAAGAGAAGACAATCCAACAAGCTTGTAGTGAAAAATTTTCCAAGACTGACTTGGAGCCACTACTAAGACCAGACAGAATGTTAGTGGAGGACAAATCTGGTTGCTGGTGGACAAGAACCAGTGGTCCAAACATTAAGGCTCCTGCATTGGCAGCTGCTTGCCAGACAGCAGAAGAATGGTACTGTTTAAAAACAGAAAGAACAGACAAAACAAGAGTAGAAAACTCTGGACGTGTCTGATGAACTGCTTCAAAAGCAAGATTGAAAAAGAGGAGTCAACTCAGAGAAGAGAACTCCGCACTGGAAAAGTAAGAAAACTAGAGAGGCTGAAGAAAAAGCCCTCCAGTGAAGCAATATCGCTCTTACAGAGGAAAAATCTGGTAAGAGGGTAAAGAGAATGGAGCTGAAGAAAACTTACAAAGTAGTAAGGTTATAGAAAGGAAAAAAGACATGCTGGCACAGGAAACTATCGTTTGATAGTGGATAGACCTCTTTCCCTAGCAGGAAAAAAAGAGGAGAACCCTGTGACCTAGAAGCATGAACATCCTGACAGCTCATAGAACATAGAAAGAAATGGATGTCTTTCGGGAAGAGATCCATGTTTAGGATTTAGAATGACAGCAGTGGATTGCCTCTATTGAGAAGAAGCAACTGCAGATTCTAATCCCAAGAGTCACAAGCATCTGATGGATTGATCAGAAACCCTGTGGTTGCTGGGTTTGCTGAGCCTGGTGAGAGGTTGAACTCTGCAGACCAGGACGATGCTTCCCCTGTTTGGGAACATCTGTATGATGGGCAGATGATGCATAAAACCTTCTTCTCCTATGGGAAGAAAGTTTGGCAGGACATTTCCTACCTACTGGGACAGAAGAAGGTGCAGAACAGCCCCTAAGAACAGGTAAGTCAGTGGAAAACTGAGTAACCTGACGTAAAGACTCCTTGTTGAAAAGACTGTCTCCAGTGCAAGGAGTATGTCCCACTCTGTACTGTGCCCATTTGTCCAAGTCTGAAGCTTGGAGCCAGGCTCTATGTCTTGCCCCTACAGCTATAGCAGAAGTCCTGCTAACAGACTCAAAAGAGTCTAGGGAAGCACGAGTAAGAAACCAAGAGATATTCTGGAGATGCTTGAGCAGTGAAGAATAGTCTGCACTCTTGGACTCTGGAAGGGAAGGAGTCAAAAGATGTAATTGCTTTGTGACCTCCTCAAGAGATAGACTCATATAGAAAATATATGAGAGAATTCTTGCAGAAAGCATAGATGTCTGGAAGGTTTGACGTCCAAAGGCATCCAGTGTCTTAGACTTACGACCTGGCAGATAAGAAGAGTGCTTTTTCTTGCTCTTTACCCGCCTCATTGCTGATTCCACAACTATGGAATGATGAGGGAGTCTTTTGAAACCCTGGAGAGGGGGGCACCTGATAGAAGAGATCAGTTGCTCTGGAAGATGGGGGTACCCTTAAAGGTGTTTGCATCATTCCTTGCAGGATCTCCTTCTAGGAATGTGGGAAAGGAAGCATTATGTTCTCCTTTGCTTTGGTAGAAAGAGTAATGTGCAGGATCATGTCCTGGGATAGGAATGGCAAGAGATCTTGCTATATCCAGGAGGAAACTCTGAAAAGAGGGTTCCCCAACAGGAATTTCCCTTGGACAGGTTAGATCTGAAGAACTAGCCTGAGCACCGACAGAGCTATCCAGATATATAGGAATAGAAGATCCTGCACAGTGCAGTGTGGAATGCTTAAGGGATGGTCGCCGGTACTGGCTGTCAGGAGCAGCAACCGTCATTACCACATTATCCATGCCAGGTATCGACTCCAAGCTTGGCATAGAAGGGAGCGATCCTGTTGAAAAAAGCATGGTAGGCCACGATGCTACTGTGGATACCGGTACCGATGCCAATACCGGTACCGATGTCGGAGTCGAGCCCGTCAAAGACATCGGAGCAGTCATCGGTGACAGTTCAATCGGTACAGAGGTAACCGAAAACCTCCGGGTGCTATCCTCGGTACCGAGCCACCGGTATCGATCAGTGTCGGTACCAAAGTGTATTGGTACAGAGTCTTCCAGACTAGAGAGCGCGATTCTAAACTTGGCATCGATTAGCGAAGCATGGAAGGCACCGACCGTAAGGGTAATGAGGACATCGGTACCAACTTCGGTACCGTGTCTGATACCGGTGAATGAAGGTCAGCTAGTGGCAACTCAATCGACCTCGGGGGAACCGAGAGCTGCGGATCCGAATCATCGGAACCGAGCCTTCGGTACCGCCAAGAGCCAGTACCAAGGCGAGTCGGTACCCAGTCCTCCAGACTGGAGATCGATTCCAGACTCGGCATCGAAGGAAGCGAGGCTATCGATGCACGTCTGGAGGGTACCGACGTCGGTGGTAGTATCGGTGCTGGTACCGATAATGGAAAGTCAGTCTGGAGTGTATCCACCAGTCCCGAAGGTACCGAGGACGCCAGATGACCATCCCTGGTGAGGAGTGTTTCATCCAACACCAGTGCCGATGTCGGGGTATCGGTACCGCTAGAAGTGGATGCCACCACCGGACACGGCTCAGGTATGTTCTGTGAGGGGTGAACCCCAGGAACAATCTGAAACCCCTGAAAGGCTTTTGAGACTGAAGACTCCCGCCGGGGTCATGAGACCTACCACTCGAGGGCTGGCTAGTCTTAACAGACTGTTTGTGGGTTACCTGATCCTGTGTAGAAGGGGATGGTGCCCCGAAGCTGGAGGGAAACCGTGTATCGAGGGAACCTCGATATTGAAGACCTCTTCTCACCAAACTGTTGTCAGGACCCAAGCAGGTTAGACACCGATTTCGAGGGTCTAAAAATAAAGTTGTACCGCGTGTTTGAACATTTCTTGGAGAAAGTGGCTGGCGGTTCCATGAAGGAAAAAGAAGAGGCCTAAAAGGCCTAAGACACCGTGGGACACTATGAAGAAAAAATATTCCTTGAAAAAGGAAGATTTTACAAGAAAAGAAAAGAAAACACCGGTGGTGTCGGGAAGACAGCCGCGACCACAAGAAAACTAAAGAAATAAAACAAGAATTTTCTGCGGTGACAGGAGGACGTCCTGCCGGCTCCGCGGAAAAATGAAAACTGAGGAGAGGCAGTTGGGAAAGGCGGGAAGGCAGCACGCAGGCTTGGTGGGATGCTTCCGAAAGCTCTTTGATTGGACGCTGGGAAGCGTTCCCGCACAGACTCCGTCGGTACTGATGTACCCATATGTTTATTTAAACGGACTTGGTATACCGCTTTCTCATGAAATCAAAGCGGTTGGCACGGCAAACAATCAATGAGAGGGGTGTTGTCAGTAGCATGCAGTGGGTGATTTGTCACAGTGTGCTGTGTGGGTGAGTGTGGTTGATTTTGATGTGAAGCTATATACATTGTGCACTTATGATACATATATACAGTTACGTATTTACAATGATGGCTATGTTAACTTAAATGGTTGGTTAAGAGTCATTCTGTGAGGTCCTTGAAATGGTCTCTGAATAGTTCAGTTTTAAGCTGCTTTCTGAATTCTTTGATGTTGTTTGTTGCTCTGAGGTGGTCAGGGAGAGAGTTCCATATGGCTGGGACTGCCAGGGTGAAAGCTCTTTTTGATGTGGCTTGGTTTGTCCTGGTGTAGTCCTTTGGGGTTCTGATGTTGTTTGATGTTGCCTTTCTTCTTGGTCTTTTGCTGTCGTCAGCTGTTATGAGCTGTTGTAGGTTGTCTGCGGATAGGTTGTTTATTATTTTGAATGTGGTTAAGAGAACTTTGTAACTGACTCGGGAGCTGATTGGTAGCCAATGGAGGTGGTATAGTATGGGTGTGATATGTGAAGACTCATTCCTGCTTGTTCCTGGAGATAATATTTTTCATCCAACGCGTAATCAAATTCTGGAATTTGTTAGCAGAGGATGTAGTAAAAGCTGCTAGTGTAGCTGGATTTAAAAGAGGTCTGGATGTGTCCATGGAGGAAATGTCCATAAAAGATTATTAAATAGGACTAGAGAAATCTACTGCTCACCCACTGGGCAAAAAGCATGGAATCTGTTTAACTTTTGGGAATCTGACAGGTACTTGTGACCTGGATTAGCCACTGTTGAAAATAGGATACTGGCTTGCTCTATATAGGGAAGACCACACGGCCTTTTCGTACACGGATATGTGAACCTAGGAGTAGGTTGAACTGCAAAGTTCAGGAAGCTCCAATCATGCAGCACTGTCTTAAGGAAGGTCATATCTTTAATGATTTACGTTGTTTCTGTATAGATGCTGTACTGGCAGGCACCATAGGATGAACCAGGGAGCAAGCTCTGATTAGACAGTGGATTTTTCGGTTGCAGACCGTGATCCCTGGGGGTTTAAACTCAGATTGATTGGGGTGCATGTTTTTAGGCAACAGGAATTTGTGGTTCTTTAATTCTCTTGAGAGTGTTTAAGGGGTGGTGTTGGAATGTGAGCACATGCGCGGCGTTTTTCTGTGTTTGCCAGACCATGGTGAAGGTTGGCCACTGTTGCATAAATAGGCATGTACGCACTACTATGTGGTAAGTGGGGTTTTTTTTCTTCTCTTTTAGTCTGCGGGTAGTACTGTGGGCTAAACATTCATAAGCTGTTTTTCTTTTAACAGTGATTGAACCTCCCCCCTGAAGCAGCTTTTTGGCGAATCGCTTTATGGACACTGAAAACAGGCATTGGAGCAAGCAGATCTTATCAAGTTGTGCTTGAAGTTAAGTTTGAAATGATTTGGTGTGCTGTTCTATCTTTAAGAAATGATGATGTTTAGAATACATTTATATGTTTTGAAAGTGGAGTAGGATTGGTCGTTGATGTTTAAGGGTAGCGGCAAACTGTTTTTTCCTGAATGCCGATTTTCAGCCTGCTGATTCTGAGACCTCCCTCTCCCTTTGTTTTGCTTTTTTGTGGCTCCAGAATGACCAAATGGATGATGAAATGCTCAAAGAAATCAAGGAAGCTAACAAAAGTTACAGCACAGAAATAATAATGGGTGATTTCAACTACCCAGGTATCAACTGGGTCAGTGTCACGGCAGGACATGCTAGGGAGATAAAGTTCCTAGATAAAATAAATGACTGCTTCTTGGAGCAGCTGGTTCATGAACCGACCAGAGGGGAAGCCATATTAGACCTAATCCTTAGTGGAACACCAGATCTAGTGCAAGAGATAAGGTTGTTGGGGCCACTTGGCAATAGTGATCATAGCATGATCGCCTTTGATTTAATTAGTGGAGGAGGGATAGTAAGGAAATCCACAGTACTACCTTTAACTTTCGAAAGGGAGACTATGATAAAATGAGGAAAACAGTTAAGAAAAAACTAAAAGGAGCAGTTGCAAAGGTTAAAGACATACATCAGGCTTGGCTGTTGAAAAATACTATCTTGGAAGCCCAGACCAGCTGTATTCCACGCTTTAAGAAAAGTGGAAGGAAGTCCAAAAAACTGCCAGCATGGTTTAAAGGTGATGTCAGAGAGGCTGTTGTTGCCAAAAAAGCATCTTTCAGGAAACAGAAAAAAGAGCCAAACTACGAAACCTGGAAACAGCACAAGCACTGGCAAGTCAAATGCAAGGCATTGATAAGGCAGGCAAAGGGAGAATTTGAGAAGAAGCTTGCTGCGGAAGCAAAAACGCGAAGTAAAGACCTTTTCAAGTACATTCGTAGCAAAAAACCTGTGAGAGTGTCAGTTGGTCCATTAGATGATAAAGGGGTTAAAGGAGCACTAAGAGGCGACAAGGCGACAGCGGAGAGACTGAATGAATTCTTTGCTTCAGTCTTTACTGAGGAAGATGTAGGGATGTTACCCATGACTGAAGTGGTATTTAAAGGTGCGGAAGAATTGAAGGAAATATCGATACATTGGAAAAATGTATTACAACTATTAGATAAACTGAAGAGTAGCAAATCACCTGGGCCGGATGGTATACATCCAAGGGTGTTGAAAGAACTGAAATACGAGATTGCAGACCTGCTATTAGTAATCTGTGAACTATCATTAAAATCATCTCTAATACCTGAAGATTGGAGGATCGCCAATGTAACACCAATTTTTAAAAAGGGTTCCAGGGGTGATCCGGGAAACTACAGACCGGTGAGCCTGACATCAGTACCGGGAAAAATGGTAGAAACCATCATAAAGAATAAAATTACTCAGCATGTAGATAGTCATGACTAATGGGAGATAGCCAACATGGCTTTAGACAAGGAAGATCTTGTCTTACTAATCTGTTATGTTTTTTTGAAGGAGTGAATAATCAGGTGGACAAAGGTGAGTCGGTTGATATTGTGTATCTGGACTTTCAGAAAGCCTTTGACAAGGTCCCTCATGAGAGACTTTTGGCAAAACTAAAGAGTCATGGGATAGGAGGCAGTGTACTATTGTGGATCAGGAACTAGTTAAAAGATAGAAAGCAGAGGATATGGCTAAATGGCCAATTTTCCCAATGGAGAAAGGTGAATAGTGGTGTACCCCAGGGATCTGTGCTGGGTCTGCTGCTTTTTGACATATTCATAAATGACCTGGAAAGTGGAATAACGAGTGAGGTTATCAAATTTGCAGATGACACAAAACTATTTAAAGTTGTTAAAACCCAAGAGGATTGTGGAAAATTGCAAGAGGATCTTGATAAATTGGAAGACTGGGCATCAAAATGGCAGATGAAATTTAATGTGGACAAGTGCAAGGTTATGCACCTAGGGAAGAACCCAAACTATGGTTACACGATGCAAGGTTCCACATTAGGAACCACCACCCAGGAAAAAGATTTAGGCGTCATTGTGGATACCATGTTAAAACCCTCGGCCCAGTGTGCAGCGGCGGCCAAGAGAGCAAATAGAATGCTAGGTATGATAAGGAAAGGTATGGAAAATAAAACAAAAGATATTATAATGCCTCTATATCGTTCCATGGTGAGACCGCACCTTGAATATTGTGTGCAATTCTGGTCGCCGTATCTTAAAAAGGATATAGCGATTTCAGAAAAGGTTCAGAGAAGAGCCACCAAAATGGTAAAGGGGATGGAAGGATACTCCTATGAAGAAAAGCTAAAAAGGTTAGGGCTCTTTAACCTGGAAAAGAGACGGCTGAGGGGAGATATGATAAAAGTCTATAAATTAATGAACGGAGTGGAACGGGTAAACGTAGATCGATTGTTTACCTTATCAGAATATAGAAAGACTAGGGGACATGCAATGAAGCTACAGGGTAAACTATTTAAGACTAATAAAAGAAAATGTTTTCACTCAACGTGTAATCAAACTCTGGAATTTGTTACCAGAGGATGTAGTAAAGGCTGTTAATGTAGCTGGGTTTAAAAAAGGTTTGGACAAGTTCCTGGAGGAAAGGTCCATAAACCATTATTAAGAAGGGACCCAGGATATCAATGCTTGAACCAATACAAGCATTGTGGAACCTGTGTCCCTTGGGGAAACTGCTAGGTACATATGACCTAGATTGGCCACTGTTGGAAACAGAATACTGGGCTTGATGGACCTTGGTCTGACCCAGTATGGCATATCTTATGTTCTTATGTACTGCAGTATTTGTTATGGTAGGGAGGAAGGGTATGCAGGCTATGGGTCAATATGAGATGGGTTATCCAGGGTTTTGATACATCCTGTTTTTGAAGTCTTTATTATACGTGGTTTTTATCCTTTCCTTATCAACATTTCATTTACAGATTTATTTGTTCACTATTTATTTAAAAAACTTTATAATCTGCACACAAATGTGGCAGAATACAAAAAACACTTTCACAATATTTCAATAAAACAATAATACAAAATCAAAAAATAGGACCAGAAAACAAAATAAAACTTACTTATTAAAACCAAACAATACAGATACTCAATTGTAATCAAAAAACCTAGCCTGTCAGCAAAGGAAGAGCTTGTTTGAAAAGATGCGCTTTTTAGTTTCTACCGAAAAAGCAACAGCTTCATATTTTCTTAAGTCATCAGGCAATGTATTCCACAAAATTGGAGCACTCATGGAAAACGATCTATTTCACAAAGTCTGAAAATGAATCTTTCAAAACTATGGAACATTAAGTAAATTAGCGTCTTCAGATCGCAATGCTCTTTATGGACAATATAATCGCAAAAAACTCGAAAGACTTCCTGGGACCTCGTGATGAATGCATTTAAAACGTAATAACAATCACTCTACTGTATTCGATATTTTATTAGTAACCAATGTAGATTGAAAAGTTGCTGCATGATACCCATTGAATGTCTACAACCTGTCACAAGACGTGTGGCAAACGTTTGGACCGCTTCTTGTGGGCGAAGTAACACTGCAGGAAGTCCCAATTGAACATTATTACAATACAAATGATGAAAGTACCAAAGTTTGCATTACAGTACAAAAATTATCAGGTGTCAAAAGTGGCTTCAAAAGTTTTAAACAAATATAATTTGTAATAAGCTGTCTTTGCTAATTTCTGTATGTGAAATTTAAAGTTCAAACGAGTATCAACGAATATACCCAGATTTAATTTTCAGAGAATCATGTCTATCATATAAGATTAACCCACAAACTCTTGCTGACTATTACATAACTAAGCTCTCTCCACTATCAGACCCTCCAATTCCACTAATTTACTCCAACCCAAAGCCTGATCACATATGGGATAAATTTCATACTGTAACACTAAAAGAACTGGATACGGTGATCTCAGATATTAACACAACCACTTCTAGTCTTGATCCCTGCCCAGTTAGCTGGATCAAAAATACTAAACCACTCCTAGCGCCCTACATTCTAAATATAGCAAATTTTCCTCACATGGTACTATGCCAACCATCCTAAAGAGAGCCTCGTTTAGACCTATTCTGAAAAACAAAAAACTAGACAATCTTGATCCCTCTTCATATAGACCTATCTCTAGCCTTCCATTTATGGCAAAGATTATAGAAAAAAATAGTATATAATCAACTTCAGGATCACAATGAACTTCATGCCCCCTTAGATTCACACCAATACGGCTTTAGACCATACCATAGTTTGGAAACACTTCTTGCAGTTATCTTTGATGATATTCTAAAATACATTGACAAATCAAAACAAGCAGTATTACTTATATTTTTGGATATATCGGCTGCCTTTGATTCAATTAACCATCATATCCTTTTTGAAAGACTCAGATTGGTATACATGGCACTATTCTTGCATGGTTCCAATCATATATCTAACTGATCGATCGCAACAGGTAAAAATAGGAAACCATACATCTAAAACCTATACGCAAAAACAAGGAATCCCACAAGGTTCTGCATTGTCAGCTCTACTCTAACATATATTTACAACTTATATGCCACATCATTCAACAGTGCAAATTAAAATATGCAATTTATGCTGATGATGTTATGATTTATCTCCCTATGGACAGACTCCCTGGACTTCAATATCAAATCATGCTTCACTAAAATGATGCAATGGCTAAATGAACACAATCTACACATTAACTTTAAGAAAACAGAAGCATTATTTGTTTCTAGAAATCAAAAATTTACCCCTCCAACAGAAATAAAAATTGAAAACATAAGCATCCCCATAAAAGATGAAATAAGATACCTTGGCGTTATCATAGAACATTAAGTCTAACAACACACATCAGGAATACAACAAACACAATATATAATAAATTAAGATATCTTAAAAATCTAAAACCATTATCATCAAATCTGGACTTCAGATCAGTCCATCAAGCCCTGATCCTGCCTCACTTAGATTTTAGTAACATAATTCTTCAAGGTATTCCAAATCATGCTTTACACCAACTAAAAATAGCACAACATGTTGCTGCAAGAATGCTTATAAATGCAGGTCCAACTGAACACATAACCCCTATACTGTACAAACCTCACTGGTTACCTATACAAAGTAGGATAAAATATAAAGTTATCATAACAACGTTCAAACTGATAAGAGATATAGCCCCATCATATCTAACTGATCTACTGACAATTCATTCAAGGACCAGAACAGTGAGACAAAGGAACCTGAACACACTACTTGTTCCAAACAATTTTTCAAAACTCAGTAAAATTACAACAAATAGGGCATTCAGCTTCAATGCTCCTTTAATATGGAACGCTCTGCCGGATAAAGCACAGTTACTTACCTGTAACAGGTGATCTCTGGGAACAGCAGGAATTAGTCCTCACATATGGGTACGTCGGAACCGACGGAGCCTGCGCGGGAGAGCTCCCCAGCTTCCCAGAAGGAAGCTTTTGGGGCCTCCCACTGCACATGCGCGCTGCCTTCCCGCCTTCCTGACCAGGTCTCCTCAGTTCAAGTTTATAGCTGAGACAATAGAGAGAGGAAAGGAAGATAGATAGAAGATACAACTCCTAGGGGAGGTGGGGAGGTTGTGAGGACTAATTCCTGCTGTTCCCAGAGATCACCTGTTACAGGTAAGTAACTGTGCTATCTCCAGGAACAAGCAGGAATAAATCCTCACATATGGGGACTCCTTAGCTAAGAAGCCTGGGGGATCCCCTTCCAAGGGTTCGCCATCTTCGTATGGATCTCAGGCATCCATCCTGGGAAGGTGGGCAGGAGTTGTTCAAGTATGGAACAGGTGTTTGAGGACAGCCTGACCAAACAAGGCATCCCGGCGGGAGTCCTTGTCCAAACAGTAATGGGCTGTGAAGGTATGAACCGAGGCCCATGTGGCGGCTCGACAGATCTGATCAATGGATACAGAGTGAAGATGAGCCATAGAAGTGGCCATGGCTCTCACATTGTGAGCTGTGACATGGCCTTCCAGAGAAATATTTTTACTCTGGTAAGCAAAGGAAATACACTGAGCAATCCAATTGGAAAGTGTACGTTTGGAGACTGGAAGTCCCAAATGAGAAGGATCAAAAGCCACGAAAAGCTGGGAAGACTTTCGATGTGGCTGAGTCCTGTTGAGGTAAAAGGCAAGAGCTCTTTTACAATCTAAAGTATGAAGGTTCCTCTCTGCACTGGATGCATGAGGAGCTGGAAAAAAGACAGGTAGATATACCTCTTGATTAAGATGAAAAGGCGAGACCACTTTGGGCATAAAGTGGGGATTCGTCCTAAGGACCACCTTATCATGATGAAACCTGGTATAAGGTGGATGAGCCACTAAGGCCTGTAGTTCACTGATGCGGCGAGCCGAAGTGACTGCAATAAGGAAAAGGACCTTCCAGGAAAGAAATTTCAAGGAGGTAGAAACCAACGGTTCAAAAGGTGGCTTCATAAGCTGACCCAGAACTTGGTTCAAGTCCCATGCTACCGGAGGAGGTCGGATGGGAGGCTTAGTTAGAGTCAGGCCTCTCATGAACCTTGCAACAAGCGGATGAGAGGAGACAGGTTGTCCATTTATAGGTTTTAAGGATGCTGCAATAGCACTCAAATGGACTCTTACTGAATTCGTTTTAAGGCCTGCATTAGAAAGATGCAGGAGATAGTCTAGTAGAGAATTCAAAGGAAGTGCTAGAGGGTCAAGACCCTGTTGAGCACACCAAATGGAAAAGCGTTTCCATTTGAAAGCATAGGAACGCCTCGTGGAGGGTTTCCTAGAGGCATGAAGGATATCTTTCACTGGTTGAGAAAGATTGAAGTCATGAAGGCTTAGGCCTTCAGTAACCAAGCTCTGAGGTGTAGGGACTTGGGGTTTGGGTGCCACAAAGTCCCTTCCTCCTGAGAGAGAAGGTCTGGCGCAGCTCCCAGGTCCAGGGAGGGTCCCTGGGAGAGATGCAGAAGTAGAGGGAACCACACTTGGCGTGGCCAGCGTGGAGCTATGAGGATCATCGATCCGTGATCCCTCTGGAGTTTGAACAGAGTCTTGGGAATCAAAGGAATGGGTGGAAAGGCATATAGGAATTCCTGACCCCAATGAAGGAGAAAGGCGTCGTTGGCCTGAGCTCCCTGACACGGAGTCCTGGAACAGAACCGGGGAAGTTTGGCATTCCACGGACTTGCAAAGAGGTCTATGTCCGGGGTTCCCCATTCCTGAAAGATTCTGCCTATCTGGTCCATATGTAGGGACCATTCGTGTGGAAGCAGAACTCGACTGAGTCTGTCTGCCCGAGAGTTTTGAACCCCTGGAAGATATACTGCCAGAAGATGAATTTGATGCTCTCTGGCGAAGGCCCATAATCTGAGAGCTTCGTTGCAAAGCGACAGAGAGCCTGTCCCTCCTTGTTTGTTTACGTAGAACATGGCCACCTGATTGTCTGTCTGAACTAGGACGGTCAGGTTGACAAGGAGGGTATGGAAGACTTTGAGGGCAAAGAAGATTGCTCGCAGTTCCAGGAGGTTGATGTGAAGGGTGGTCTCCTGTGGAGACCAAGTACCCTGAGTGGAGAGGGATTGTAGATGGGCTCCCCACCCTGTTTGGGAGGCATCTGTTGTGAGGGTTGCTTGGGGCAACAAAGGTTGTAAGGGGGCCCCCAACAACAGATTCTTGGTGGACATCCACCATTGGAGGGACCAAAACAGACGCTTTGAGGTGAGGATTTGGTCGGAGAGCGCTCCTGATGCTTGAGTCCACTGGGTGGCCAAGGTCCATTGAGCTGCTCTCATGTGAAGACGAGCGTAGGGCACCACGTGAACCGTGGAGGCCATGTGGCCCAGAAGTCGCAGCATTTCTCTGGCTGTCAAGTGACTGCTGGACTGAGCTTGGGAGGCCAAGCACACCAGACGTTGGCCCCGGACTTGAGGTAGGTAGGCCCTTGCAGTGGTGGTGTCCAACTGGGCCCCTATGAATTCCAGAGACTGAGTAGGGATAAGTTGAGATTTGGGAAGGTTTATCACCAGTCCCAGATACTGCAGAATGTGCCTTGTGCGGTCCAGGGAAATCTGGGCCTCTGACTGAGATGGAGCTCAGATGAGCCAGTCGTCCAGATATGGGAATACAAAAATTCCCAGACCACTTAGAAATGCGGCAGCAACTGCCATGCATTTGGTGAACACTCTTGGAGCAGAGGCTAGACCGAAGGGAAGTACTCTGTACTGGAAATGTTTTCCCTGAAACAGAAATCTTAGATATTTTCTGTGGGATGGGTGGATGAGTATATGTGTACGCATCCTTGAGATCTAGAGAACAAAGCCAATCCTGACTCTGAAGGTATGGAAGGAGAATGCCTAGAGAAAGCATTTTGAATTTCTCCTTGTACAGAAATTTGTTCAATTTTCTCAGATCTAGGATAGGTCTGAATCCCCCTGTCTTCTTTGTTATGAGAAAATAAGGGGAGTAGAATCCTGTCCCTTGTTGAAGAAGAGGAACCTCTTCTATTGCCCCTTGGGCAAGGAGAGAAGAGACTTCCTGATCCAACAGGCCCAGGAGAGATGGGGGAGAATTGAAGTGCCTCACCATGGTATATGGAGGAAGGTTGGAAAAATGAAGTTTGTAGCCCTCTCTGATGATAAAGAGGGTCCATTGCTCTGATGTAATTTGCTCCCATCTGGGAGCAAAGTGAGCTAACCTTCCAGGAATGGTGAGGGGCTCTGGTTGTTCTAGAGCCAGAAATGTTAAGTTCTCTAGGGGCAAGTCAAAACCCCTGAGGGGGTTGAGCCTGCTGAGGAGTGGCAGACGCTGCAGGCTTTGACCTTGCCTGTTTAGGTTGCTGACGTTTAGCAGCAAAGCGAGGCTGAGAAGATTGTTGGACAGTATTTGTGGAAAATCTGGCCTTCTTGTAGTAAGGCCTCTTGAAAGACTTTCTTGGCAGGAGTAGAGGTAGACTTAGAAAGCCTATCCAATGTAGCATTTTCTGCGTCCATTTGAGTGGCTTTAATTTGCCAGTCTTTACCAAATAAGTTCTCACCTGTACAGGGCAGATTCCGTAAGCCATCCAAGACCCAGGGTTCTAGGTCAGAGGCCTGGAGCCAAGCAAGTCGTCGGGCTGCAATGGCAATGCCCGAAGCTCTACCGGCACCTTCAAAGGAATCAAAGGCTGCTCTGTTGGAGAACTTAGAAACATCTAGAAGCTGTTTCACCAGAGAAATGAACTCCTCCTTTCTATCCTCAGGGATAAAGGTGGCAAAATGCCGCACCTTTAGGGCAAGTTCCCTTAGAAACATGCCCATATACAGACTATATGAATTAATCCTGGCTATAAGCATACTAGCCTGGAAAATTTTCCTACCAAAAGAGTCTAGGGTCTTACATTCTCGCCCTGGAGGGGTAGAAGAGTGCCTTTTGGTACTCTTAATCTTTTTCAGTGCAGACTTCACCACAATGGAATGGTGAGGCAACTGAGTCTTTTGAAAACCAGGAGAAGGAGGGACCCGGTACATGGTGTCCAACCTACGAGAATAAGGAGACAACGTTAGAGGAGCCTCCCACAAGTCCATCAAGTGTTCTTGAAAGATTTCATGGATGGGCAGGGTTACTGCCTCTTTAGGAACCTTAGGGTATCCTAAAATATCCAATTTCTTTGATCTAGGTTCTTTTTCAGAGGATGAGGTAATAGAAAGTCCTTTAGCTAGCTCTATAATGAAGTCTTGAAAGGACAAATCCTCTGGTGGAGACATTCTCCTCTTTGGGGAAGAAGGGTCTTCATGAAGAACTAGAGACAGCTCATCAGAGTCCTCAGAGGAGTCAAAATCCTCAGAAGAATCAGAGTATTCTCTATTTGCTTCCAACGCATGATACGCATACCGATCGGTATCGACATCGGGCGTACCGGGTATGGGATCGGTATCGGGTAAAAACCCGGATCCGGCATGCGGAAACGATCTGCGTTTGGAAGTGGATGGTCTCGGTTCCGGTATGGGAGACGATACTGGAACCGGACCCGGTACCGCTCAACGCGGTACCGAGGGTGTCGCAGCATTAATAAAAGCCAGCATGGCCTGCTGCATGGTCTGAACAGTATTGCTCATAGACGCCACTGCTGCCTGGATGTCGGTACCGGTATGGGCCGGTACCCCAGAGCAGTCTAACAGGTGATCAGTCGAGGCTGTGCCATCGATGTCAACCTGTAACCCCATAGATGGTGCTTTGGAAGCCAGAGCTTCCCGCCGGGGTTGTTTGGCTGGGGCAGGATCCTCAGATTTAAAAGTGAGAGCCTCTCGATGCTTTGAAGGAGATTTGCTCTTTGAGGACCTGCCCGAAGAAGGTTTGGTTACCTGAGATCCATCCGGAGAGGAAGACCTGGATGACTGTGATGCTGGATTATCTGAAGCAAACAGCACATGGAATTTGTTGGCCCGGTTCTGCAAACCACGTTTAGACATCTGGGAGCAGGATGGGCAGTCCGGAATGGAGTGGTCAGGTCCCAAACATTTAAGACACCATTCATGGGTGTCTGTGACAGAAATAACAGCACTACACTTGGTACACTTCTTAAAACCAGGGGCTGGTTTCTCCATGAGGAGAATTTGTGTAGGCCTGAGGCCTAACCGAAGTCACCAAGTTGTGCAAAGATAAAGATTTTTTTTTTTTTTTTAAAGAAAAGAAAAGAAAAGAGAGACCGGTGGTACCGGTTTCGGTATGGGGAAGGCAGGTACGCGGTCTAAAGAAACAAACTAAAACAATAATTTCTTCAACGGTGACAGGAACACAACCTGCTGGCTCCGCGGAAAAAGAGAAACTGAGGAAAGCTGGTCAGGAAGGCGGGAAGGCAGCGCGCATGTGCAGTGGGAGGCCCCAAAAGCTTCCTTCTGGGAAGCTGGGGAGCTCTCCCGCGCAGGCTCCGTCGGTTCCTACGTACCCATATGTGAGGACTTAAAACCATATGTGAGGACTTATTCCTGCTTGTTCCTGGAGATACTCAGATATCACAGACCTTTCAGCATTTCGAAAAGATCTTAAAACTCACTTATTTATAGAGTACTTTGGAGACTCATTCCCAATAGATGAAATATTTCCCACTTAAACTCATGTATACTCATATTCATTAATTCACAACTTACTTTTTCCTTTTTCTTACTCTATCTTACAATACCCAATTCTCCACATTATCACATTTGCTCTTTACAGTAATAATTCTAGTGAACTACAATACATTTTTCCTTGCTCAGATAAGATTTTTGAAATTTGCAAATATTTAAATCTGTATATATGTTTAATCTATATACCTAATCAGCATTTACTCAGCATTGTAACCCTCAAATTACCATTTTTATTATATACAATTTAATGTTCACTGTAATTTCAATTGTTTGAATGAGTTTCAATGTAATGTTCAAGTTTTGTTCTATGTAAACCGCTTTGATTTTTCTGAAGGGCAGTATATAAAACCGTTCAATAAATAAATTGGCTCTGGTAAACTTCATGAAAATTGGCTTTAAATGTAAATACATTTTATTTACATTCAAAGTCAATTTATTTCCAGACATCCATGGTTCTAACTGCATTAATATATAGACAGAAACATACGTCAAAGAATAATACAAAAAGTATTATTCAACACAGTTAAAGTCTCAATCACATGAGTTTCCGAAATACTGTCAAAAGTAGACCAAAGCGGCAAATCCTTAATTAAGGACTCTGCAAACATAATTCACTCCTGTCAAATGACACATTCTTTTACTGTAGATGTTAAGGAAAGACAGACTAGATAGCCCATGTGGTCTTTTTCTGTTGTCATGTTTCTATGTTCAATCTCATTTTATGTTCATTGATTTGTAATGTACTTATTTCTTTTAAATCACTTTTTATGTATTATGCTTGATATGACTTAATTTGTTATGTGTTATATTTTTAGTCTTAACCCCTGACGAAGGCTCTGATGAAATCCGTCCGTGTTGGATTAGCTATTCCTTGTGTTTTACAATAAAATGGTTTTGAACTTGATACTTCGCTCTGGACTTGTGTGTTCACCAGGCATGGGATACATCCAAAACTGGCTCATCCTGCCAGTGAATAGGGCACTGTCTGAATGCAATTCCAGTGGCCCACACAGCCAGATTAATAAATGTGTACATGGCCTCTCTCGGTCAGCTGACCCAGCTTCCGTTGGTTGGTGACACATCGGTATGCCAAGGCTGCCCGATTCTGCAGTAATGAGAGGAGGTCCGATGTGACAGGCCTTGATGTCCTGATCAAACTGTGTCCTCAGGAAACCCACTTAATCTCCATCGCAGCTGCTCTTGAGCAGATGGGTTGCATAAGGTACTGGATCTTGCTCCAGTCTGGCCATAGTAGGCCTATCTAATCAGGAGGCTAGCAGGAGCTCCAAGCCAGCTCCTCTGGGTCTGGGTCGGTTTTGACAGGGCCCCTCCATCAGCCCATATCTCGTTTGGCTTATAGCCTAGCCTTTGAAAGAGGTAGGTTGATGCATACAGATTCTTTGTTGGCTGTGGTAGCTGCATGCCTGTGCGCCCACGATACACACTTCTCTTCAAGTGCATCTAGCACCGATTTGAGGTCCAGTGCTATGGCTGTGGTTTGTCTGCTCAATGGGGGTCTGGTTCGCAATGCTCTGGAAGCGACAGTGGTGTTTTGCTGGTGGTGCACACAGACATTTAGTCACTCTTTCCACCTTTCCTTTGGTGGCCCCACAGTGAGACCATAGAGTGGTTCCGAGTGCCTGTACGAGCCTGTTCCTCGGCTTCCAAGTCATGTGGCCCTGAAGTGCTCAGCTTGGAACATGTCTTTTTGGTGGCTATCAGTCTGGCTAGACATCTTTCTGAATGGCAGGCCTCATCGGGTAAGGTTCCTCATCCTTTTTCTTCTGTGGAGGTAGTGTCCCCGAGATGGTTCTGCCACCCTGCCCATAGATATTGTGCTGTTAATCCTCATTTGGCAGTTTGCCTTCCAGCTTTCACTCACATTGGGAAGTTTGGCTCCCTAGTTCTGGTATTTATAGGAACCAATTCCTCCTCAAATCAGATCAACTTAGAAGACTGCATTGATTGTGTTGCACCTTCTTCCTAGTCCATGATTCTTGATGAAGGGGTCCTTCGGACTGCGTGTCAGTGTCGGAATAAGGGTGCATTGGGCCTTAAAATTCACTCTACAGGAGAGCAAGTGATGTGTTGGGTGGACTCAGAGTAGGTGGCTTGAAATTAATTGCAAAGCAAGGATGCGTTTGTTACTGCTCCTCTTATCAGTCTTCGCAGACTGGATGTTCAGAATTTATTTATTTATTAATTTTATTTAACAGTTTTTATATACCGCCTTTCTACAAATCAAGGCGGTTTACAGGGAACATAACAGTCAGTATTTTCAACTGAACACATTGTAACAATAAAACATTAGAACACAGTGTAACTGAATAACAAGAAACTTACTCCTTGCGGAGGCTTAAAACTATTTACATGGTTGTTTAGGGATTATTTACATGAATACATTGTAACATTAGAACATTGGAACACGGAGTAAGTGATTAACAAGCTTGTTGTTTGTACAGTGTGTCACTCACAGACGCCATTTGAAGGATCACTACCGCCTCGCTATTTGTCGGACGACTGTAAAATTACACACGTGTCCTTTGAAGTTCCAAGTTACTACCCTTTCAATTTCACACCTCTATCTTCATTCTGGACTGAGAAAAAACATGTGGAGCATTACTTTCTGAGCAACCCTCGAAATAAGGATTCCTAGTGACATGCAGCACATCCGTCTTATTATGATTTAGTGTGAGGTTATGGATAGTTAACCAGTTAGTAACAGCTGTGAAGCAGTTCTGAATGTCTGTAATTATGAGTTTTGTTGTATTAATGGGACAGTACAACATAACATCGTCTGCATAGATGTGGTACTGAACGTTGTCTTTCCTCATAACTGAGCATAATGGCTGTAAAAAATGTTAACTAGAAGGAAGGATAAGGTCGACCCTTGTGGAACTTGAAGTTGGAGGTACGGGGTTGATTTCTCTTTACCTACTTTTACTTGGAGTTGTCGATTTGGAAAATAGGATCTGAACCAATCAATTGTGGTAATTCTTAGACCAAGGCGCTGAATGATCTGGTTGTGTGGGATTGAATCAAATGCTGCTTTAATATGAAGGAAGATGAGAATAAAGCCGTTGTTAGACCTGTCAGTACCCTTGATTATGTTGTCTAAAAAGGCAGCCATTAGGGACTCAGTGCCATGATGGGGTCTAAAACCCATATTGTTGAGCGTCAAAGCGGAGATGTAAATCTATGTGATCCTACAGTTGAATCAGATAGTTCAGTGTGAGCAGTTTGAATCTAGCTGACTGGACATGGATCAAGTGGAGACGTAGTGGTTTTGATGCCAATGACAATTCTTTCCAGTTGGTCTTTTGTGACTGTAGTGAAAGAGTCCCAGATAAATGGGTTGTCCGTAAGGCTATATGCATTAGAATTTAGCCCACTCTGGTGGGAGTTGTTAGGTGGACAAGTGAGGGACTGAATGATCGACTCTTAGTTGAGGAGATATTGGCGAGTCCCAGGGCTGCCCCACTTCTCATACTAATGGTGATAAATCACTGCAATTCAGTGTTCTCTATCTCCATCTGTTGGTTGGGGAACACAACCCACTCATCTTGAGTGGTCGATTCTTTCATGAATTTACATACAGGCATAAGTTATTTTTTCCACTGTTATAACCAAGAATTAAAAGCATGCTTTTGTTTCCCAGCTGGTGGATAATGTAACCACACTTACACTGTTAGTGGCAGCAAACTCTCTTTTTCCATTCCGCATCTCAGGCACAAATTTCTGCAACAACGCCTTCTGCACTTTCCAGATTGCTGGAGGTTCTCTTCCAGCACTCAGGGCCACCTTTAATAATGAGAAACAGTCACATACAATCATATATTCACTTCTTCAAAACAAAGCTTGTGTTGCATCTTAAGCACATAGATGTTTATGTTGATTAACAGACTTGATAATACCGCATGTTTAGAACTCTATCATGGTATTTCTTCTTCCATTTTCAAAATACTAATAAAAGACTATCTACTTCATATTTAATTTATACTTAAAGTTTAGAAATGGTAAATTAAGGTGTTTTATTTTCCAACTAATTAGGTGTTGAGGATATGAAAAAAAAAATCAGTAAACATGCTATGGAGAAACTGATATACCCTATTTTCCTTGAATTTTGTTAGACCAGTCTAGATAACTACTACTGAACATTTGTATAGCACTACAAGACGAACACAGCACTGCACAGACACATGTGAAAGATGGCCCCTGCTCATCAGAGCTTACAATCTAGTCAAGACAGACAACACAGTAGCTGCAGACATAGGATACATCTAGGGAAAATGGTAAGGAAACACGAAGGAGATCGGGTGAGTCAAAATCTGAAAGCAGCAGCGAAGAGGTGAGTTTTCAGCCTGGATTTGAAAAGTGTCAGAGAAGGCTACAGACTCATGTAATTTGTTCCAGGCATAAGGAGCAGCAAGGTCAAAGGAGCAAAGTCTGGAGTTAACAATAGAAGAGAAGGGTTATGCTAGGGATTCAACTCCAGTCCGAGAGGCCACCAAACCATTCAGATTTTCAGAATACCCCTCTGCTCCTTAACAGACCTCCCTTTACAAGGGCAGCAGAGCACACAGTGTCGGTCCTCGTGAGCCCAACAGAAACCAATAGGATAACTTACTGCACTTCCAGGGCTCGATCGCCACTGGCATAACAGACAGATTGATAGAAAAATGTGGGTTCTGGACTGGACTGACTCAGGGAAAGAAAATTAACAGATAATATCTAATTTCACCTTTCTAATCATCCAGCCAGTCCAGACCAGACGCGTGAGACGTAACAGAGCAGTACCTAATTTTGGGAAGGAAGGGGGGGGGGGGGGAAGAGCCCAGCCTACAAAACACGTGTCCCCAAAAGTAGCATCATTTTTCACCTGGACATCCAGATGGTAATACAGAATGAAAAAAATGCAACGACAACCATACCACTGCTCTGCAGATATCCAGTGGAAGCACCAAACCACACTCTGCCCATGAAGAAGATTGAGCTCTTGTAGAATGGACGTTAAGCCCTTCCAGAATCGGTTGTCCTGCCTTGAGCCACCTAGCTATGGATGCTTTGGAAGTCAGCTCTCCCTTTGCAGCCTCCCAAAGAGCATGAAGAGATGATCCAATCTCCGAAAGGCTTCAGTGGTCTGCAGATATTGCCACAGCATACATCGCGTATCCCATTTGTACAAAAAATGGTCCTAAGGGCTCTCGCCACTCCTAGTGAACACCAGAAGAGCCACTGGCAGATTAACAAGAAAGGCTGAAACCATCTTAGCCAAAAAGGAAGGAACTGGCCTAAGAACCACCTTCCCCTTGGACACTGTCAAAAAAGGCTCTCAATAGGACAACACTGCAACTCCAAAAGTCTTTGAGCTGAACAAATGGCCACCAAAAACACAGTTTTAATGGTAAGATCTTTTAGAGTAATCTGCGATAGAGGCTCAAACGGTGTTGTGACCAAGGCTGAGAGGACCAAATTAAAATCCCACGGAGGGACCACCACTCACACCGGAGGACGAACATGCTTAACCCCCTTTAGGAAACGCACCGGATGGGAGGCTAGGGGAGACCCCCTGAATCCTTCCTCGGAAACCGGCCAATGCACAGAATTGAGTGCTAGCACTTTTTCAAAGCCTGCCTGCAAAAACACTAAGTTCTCTGGCAAAGAAGCAGAGAAAGGACGAAGCCCCTTATCTACTGCTCAGCCTTTAAACAGCCACCACACCCGGATATAAGCAAGAGATGTGGACTGCTTGTGCACCTGCAACAATGTAGCAATGATCTTAAAAGAATAACCCTTCTTCCTCAACCATGCCTTCTCAAGATCCATGCTGTGAGAACTATCCCTGTCCAGCATTAGGACAGGTCCCCGAGTTTGAGGGCCTTCCACTACCGGTAAGGGCCAGGGATCCTCCACCGCCAGACATACCAGATCCATATATCATGGTCTCAGAGGCTAGTAAGACGCAATTACAATCACCAAACCCTGATGAGCCACCACCTTCTGGACTACCCGTCTATGAGAGGCCATGGAGGAAAGAAACAACAGATCCCCCCAAGGCCACCTTTGAACCAATGCATCAAGGCCCTCGAACATTCTTTCCAGCCTTCAACTGAAAAAAAGGGCCCATTTTGACAGTGACTGCAGACGCCATGAGATCCATTATCGGCATCTCCCAACACCGCACAATCTGAAGACAAACTCCTTCAGAGACCACTCCCCCGGGTCTAACCAGTTTCTGAGAGGAAGCCAGCTCATACATTTTCTTTGCCTGCCACGTGAGCCGCTGACAGAGCTACCAGGTGCGCCTTCGCCCACTTCAGCAATGGCACCACCTGCTTTGCCAAATGGCAATTCTTGGTAACCCCCCTGGCGATTGATGTAGGCCACCACCATCGCGTTGTTGGACAGCACCCTCACCACCAGCAGTGAATCTAGGGAAGGAAGGTCTTGAGTGTCAGGAAAATTGCTCATCTCCAATCTGCTGATTGACCAAATACTCTCCTCTGCGGACCACTGCCCCAGAACCACCCAGGACAGATAGTGGGCACCTCAGCCTGTGAGATCGGCATCCATCATCACCACTGTCCAGGCGGGGGTTTTGAGGGGTACCCCCCCTCTCAAAACGTTGCCCGAGTGAAGCCACCATTGGAGATTCACCTAGGCCTCCTTGACAAAAGCGCCCGCTGGAGAGGACGCATATGTGCCCTGGTCCAGGGCACTAGCTCCAGAGTGGCTGCCACAGATCCCAGCACCTGAAGATAATCCCAAGCATGGAGAATCGGCCTTCTAAAAAACCATACAATTTAATCCCACAGCTTTCGAATTGTGTGTCATCAAAAGGGACCCTGCCTCGCCTGATGTCGAAATGGGCTCCCAAATAATTCAGTGACTGAGTCGGCTCTACCCTGCTCTTTGCAAAGTTGATGGACCCAACCCAACTGCTGCAGCAACGATACTATCCATTGCGTCGTCAACCGACTCTCTTGTAGAGTCTTTGCTCTGATCAGCCAGTCATATAGGTATGGGTACACCAATACCCCTTGCTTGCATAGTGCTGCCGCCACCATCACCTTGGTGAAAGTTCTGGGGGCTGTGATGAGACCAAACAGCAGGGCCCAAACTGAAAATGTCCATAAGGGGACTGCAAAATATAGGTTGTGCTGATGGTCCAGCTGAATCACAATGTGTAAGTATGTCTCCACTCCCTCTGATAAATCGCCACCGACACAGATCTCAGAGTCTCCATTCAAAAATGCGGAACTCAAAAGGCCTTGATGATGCTTTTCAAATCCCAGGATAGTCCAAAATGTTCCCTCCTCCTTGGGGGGACTACAAAATAAATGGAATAACGACCACACTCCTGGGGGAACACTTCCACGACTGCCTTCAAGTGAATTAGTCACCGTAAGGTTTCCTTTACCACCACCTGAGCCTTCTCCCGCCAGGCGATATCTTAAAAAAGTTGGATGAGCAAACTCAAGGGCAAACCCTTCCCATATGACCTCCAGAACCCACTGGTCTGACGTGATCTGGGTCTGATCTTAGAAGGCCTGCAGATGGTTTCCTACTGGGACCAACTCTGCTTGGAGCCCTAAACCTTCATTGCAAGGGGCTTGGAGCCACCGGCGACCACAGATGGCCCATTCCTACCACCCTGCAAGGAAGATTTCTCACAGTAGAAATCACAACCTTTGGGGTGGACCAAACCTCGTGGGACGAAAGCTCTGGAAATCCCAAAACTGCCCCTCTGACAGGGTAGCCGGCTTTAGGGTCTTCAGTTTATCCTCCGGCAATCTCGGAACCTTAGACTCCCCCTAAATCCTTCGTCAGTTTCTCCAATGCATCACCAAACAGAAACTTCCCCTGAAAGGGAAGTTTAATAAGGCAGCCCTTAGAAGAAACATCCACGGGCCAGTTACACAACCACAAGAGCAGATGGGCGATAACTACGTACGCCATGATCTTAGCTGACAACCTAGATCAAATCATAAAAGGCATCAGCCCAAAAAGCCGAACCCAACTCAATACGAGCAGCCCCCGACAGGGACTCCCATAGGTCTTCCGAGGTCTCAGGGAATTTCTGTGACCACTGCATACACGCCCAAGTCACATATGCACCACAAATAGATGCTTGCAGAGACAACACTGAAATCTCAAAGGACTGCTTCAGCTTGGCCTACAGCTTACTATCCTGCGGATCCTTTAGGGCTGCACCACTTTCCATTGGAATGGTAGTTTTCTTCATGACCACCATCACCAATGCATACATTGTCGGGAATGTAAAAAAACTCTTTATTTAAACAGATCTTTTATACCACTTTATCATTTCAGTCACAGCAGTTTACACTGTAACCTAAACTTGGTAATGTACATTGAACAGGGACATTGATAACTTGGATTTTTCTGAGGCAATGGAGGGTTAAGTGACTTACCCAAGGCCAAAAGGAGTGCTAGTGAGAACTGAACCTTGGTCTCTTGGTTTCCAAGCCAGTGCTTTAACCACTTGGCTAATCCTCCACTCTGGTGGAACCAGATAAAGCCTAGCCATTGATCTCTGCATGCGCAAATTCTTCTCCGGCAACTTCCACTCTGCCTCTATCATATCCCAGATAGCCCTATGCACTGGGAGAAATTTGGATGGTTTTGGATCTCTTCCCACAAAAGTGTCTTCGAGCATACCCTCCAAAGGGAGATCTGCTGGAATATTAAGCACCGCCTCTGACTGGAAAATAAGGAACGTTAACTCATCCTGTGGAAGACGCGCACAACAGAGGAGTCCCCTCATGGTGGAATCTCGTCTTCAAGGCTTTCGCCCTGCATGTCGTTGAACCAGTCCAAAGGCCCCTCCAGGGGGTCCTCAGAGCCCCCGAGGCCACCGTTGCTGATCCTCTAACTCTTCCAGCCTATCCCGCCAAGGCTTCTTGGCCGAAGAAGCTGACCAGCCAACCCGCACCCCATGCTTGGCCTGAACGTCACCAGGCCCTACTTCATGCAATATGCCTGATGTAACAGGAACACAAATTCTGGGGTGAAGGTGATTGCTGCTGAGCCTGTACCCCTTGCAGAGCTGATAGGGCCTAAACTAGACACAGACATTGCTGCTGTCCGACACACCAAGGACTACTACTACTATTAAACATTTATAAAGCGCTACAAGGCATATGCAGCACTGTACAAATACAGAGACAGTCCCTATTCGTCAGAGCTTACAATGTCATCAAGACAGGCAAGACAAAAGATAGGAATAAGGATAGAATAGGGAAGGGTAAGGACACTAAAGAAAAAAGGGGATCAGGATCCAAAAGCAGCCTCAAAGAGATGAGTCTTTAGCAGAGATTTGAAAAGGGGCAGAGATGAAGCCTGACAGACTCAGGAAATCTGTTCCAGACATAAGAAACAGCAAGGTAAAAGGACCGAAATCTGGCATTATTAATTTTATTTAGCATTTTATTTTATTAGCATTTATATACCGCTTTTCCCAGAGATCAAATGCGTTAGCAGTGGAAGAAAAAGGCAAAGAGAAGAGCAAACCAGTAGAAATGGTGAGTTCATGAGGAAAGGTGTAGGGGGAGAGGAGAGAGGAAAGGTAGTGAGGAGCAGTAGAATTAATGCATTTATAGGTCAGAAGGAGAAGTTTAAATTGGATATGGAAAAGGAAGGGAAGCCAATGAAGTGATTTGAGAAGAGGGGGTTATACGAGTATATCGAGGCTGGAGAAAGATTAGTCATGCCAACCCCTCTAAATCTTACGCCATCTGGTTTTCTTTTGGTCTCCCTTCTCCTAGCCTGGCTCCAGTTATGTCTTCCTGCTCTATACCGTTGGTTTCTTCCTTGCGGTATTTGGGTATCACTCTGGATTCTTCCCTCTCCTTTCACCAACATATTTCAGCTGTCATCCGTACTTCCTTTTTTCATCTACGTAGGATTAGGGCTGTTCAATCTTCACTTCCCCCTTCTTCAATTATCACACTCGTCCTTTCTTTAGTTATGTCTCGGTTGGATTACTGCAATATCATTTATGCAGGTCTTCCCGCTTCTCAGTTACGCCGTCTTCAAATCGTACAGAATGCTGCCGCCCGCCTTATCACTGGCTCCCCGATCCGTTCCCATGTGTCTCCATGTCTTCTCGCTCTGCACTGGCTCCCAGTCAAGTTTCGCTTCATCTTCAAGATTCTTATTCTCACGCATAAGGCCCTCCATTCCAACACCCCTCAATATTTATCAGACGCCATCCTTCTTCAGCCTTCTCCACGTCTTCTTCGCTCCGCTTTCGGTAACCGCCTCTTTCTCCCTTCTCCCTCACAGGCTCGCTTAGAATCTACCCGTCACTCCGCTTTCTTTTTCCTGAGTCCTGCTCTTTGGAATTCACTCCCCCAGTTTCTGCGCTTAGAACTCTCCTACCCTCATTTCAAAAATCTTCTTAAGACTCACCTCTTTTGCCAAGCCTTCGATCTTTCCCCTCCTGCCGATGGTGCTTCGTCCTCTGGTCGTGCCCTCCCCCCATAAGCATCCCCCAGCAATCCGTCCCCTTTCCTTCCCCTTTCTGCCCTCCCTTTACCTTGCCCACTTTGCCCTATCGGGCTATTCTCTCTTTCAGTCTTTCCTTATTACCTCTCTTTCCTGTCAGTTTTTTGGCGTTCTTTTCTAACTTTATTTTCGGTAGCCTATAATTTGTATTGTACACCGCCCTGACGCTCCGGCCTGGGCGGTTAATCAAGTTGTATAATAAAGATAAAGATAAAGATAGTCGCGCAGCAGAGTATTGAATAGACTGACGGGCAGAGGAGATGACTCGGAGGGCGACCAGCAAGGAGGAGGTTGCAATAGTCGAGAAGGGAAGTAATTAGAGAGAGTGGAAAAGTGTTTTAGTAGTGTGTTCAGAGAGGAAGGGCAAATTTTGTTAATGTTATAGAGAAAAAAAACAAAAGGTTTTAGCTAACTGCTGGATATATGAGAAGGAAAGGGAGGGGTCAAAAATGACACCAAGGTTATGGGCTGAGGAAACAGGAAGTAGAAGAGTGCTATCAACAGAGATAGAGAAAGGGGCGAGGAAAGGTTTAGAGGGAACAATAAGAAGTTCCCTTTTGTCCATGTTTAGTTTCAAACTTCAGTGAGGCATCCAGGTGGCAATGTCTTGAGAGACAGGCAGAGATACGGGCCTGGAGTGTCTGAGAATCATCAGCATAAAAATGATACTGAAATCCATGGGAGGAGATGAGAGCACCAAGGGACTGGCAAGTAGAGAGTGAAAAGGAAAGGGCCCAAAACAGACCCTTGGGGTACACCAACTGAGAGTGGGATAGCAGTAGAGGAGGAACCACCAGAACACTGATAGAGTGATGGGAGAAAGAAGAAAATCAAGACAGCACAGAGCCCCTAAAACCAAGTGGGGATAATGTGTCAAGGAGAAGGTGGTGGTTAACAGTATCAAAAGTAGCAGAAAGGTCAAGAAGGATAAGGATAGAGTAGTGGCCCTTAGATTTAGCCAGGAACAAGTCGCTGGAGACTTTGGCAAGTGCTGTTTCAGTAGAATGTAAGGGGTGACCGACAGACTGAAAAGGATCCAGGGGGGCTTGTGAAGAAAGAAATTCAAGACAATGGTGGAGGACTGCGCACTCAAGAAGTTTGGAAATGAAAGGAAGAAAGGAGATGGGATGATAATTAAGAGGATGGCTAGGATCACAATTTTTTTTTTTTGGGCAGGGGTGTGCCTACAGCATGCTTGAAGCCTGCAGGGGGACAGCAGCAGTGGAGAGCAAGAGGTTGAAAATATGTGAGATGGAAGGGATGACGGAGTTAGAAATTGAATAGAGATGGGTGGGGATACGATCAGAAGAGTAAGTAGTAAGTTTGGAGGAAGAAAGAAGATGAAAGGTTTCATCTTCTGAGATTATGGAAAAGGATGAAAGGGTAGTAGAGACTAGGCCCTCCATAGCCTGATGCAGGCCCCGACAAAATGGCATCATCTCCCACCAAAATCGAGACCTGCCACGGCTGAGAAGAAGCAGTGTCTAACATAGCTGCGGCTCTACTCCCTCCTCTGACAAGTGATCGTTAGCTTTATTTAATTTCTTGATATATTACCCAGGCTAAAAAGCATTAGAGCGGTTTACAAACGCTACAAGCAGGTACTGGATATATTCCCTTGTCTCTGAAGGGTTCACAATCTACATGTGTACCTGAGGCAACGGAGGGTAAGTGGCTTGCCCAAGGACACAAGGAGTGCCTATAGGATTAGAGACGCCAGTCCCTCCGGCTCAAGACTGCTATCCCTGAGCAGGAATCGAACCCCTTGGCCCTCCGGCCTGAGGTAACTCGTCCCAACCACTAGGCCATTCCTCCCTCTGGGCCACTCTTCCTTTCCTGCCGGAAAGACTCCTCATCGCCCCCACCCTCCTCCAAACAACTGCAGCAGAAAACAGAGTCAGAAGAGAAACTCCAGTGGCCACCACAGGCCGCGCAAGCTGCACGCCGACAAGACATTTCTGCAGCCAGTGTGCGTGATCCTTCCTCTCAATAATCTCACCGCATGTCTTGGTCATGCTCACCATCACTAACATCCTGCTGCTGCCATTCAGCTGTCCTCTGTTCACCACGACTGGCTTTTCTTTGAGCCATACCCTGCAGCCAGGATATCTCAGCACACTGCTCCAGAGAGGGAACAAATGCAGCCAGAGACCCTACACTCACTGCACGGGTAAACGTAGATGGATTGTTTTTGTCACCAGAATATAGAAAGACTAGGAGACATGCAATGAAGCTACAGGGTAAACTATTTAAGACTAATGAGAAAGCGTAGTTACTCACCTGTAACAGGTGATCTCCGGGAACAGCAGGAATTTAGTCTTCACATATGGGTATCGTTGGTACCGACAGAGCCCGCGCGGGAACGCTCCCCAGCGTCCAATAAGAACGCTTTTGGGAGCATCCCACAGTGCATGCATGCTGCCTTCCCGCCTCTGTACCTCTCTCACGTCAGTTGAGTTTATAGCTGAGACCAAAGGAGAGAAGTAGAGAAAGACAGACAACTCCTAGGGGAGGTGGGTGGGTTGTGAAGACTAAATTCCCGCTGTTCCCGGAGATCACCTGTTACAGTTGAGTAACTACACTATCTCCAGGAATAAGCAGGAATGTAGTCTTAACATATGGGTACTCCCCAGCTGAAAGATGCCAAGGGGTGACCCCAGCAAGCTGTGAACCCAGGTGAGATGGGTCATGCTTCCTCCCATGGACCTTTGGCATCCAAACCGTGGATGGTGGGTAGGAGTTGTATTAAGTATGGAAGAGATGCTGGAGAACAGCATGGCCAAACGAGGCATTCCAACGGAAGTCCTTGTCTAAGCAGTAGTGGGCTGTGAAGGTGTGTACCGAAGCCAAAGTGGCTTCTTTGCAGATGTCATCAATAGAGACAGAACAAAGGTTGGCCGTTGAGGCTGCCATTGCTCTCACATTGTGAGCTGTGACATGGCCCTCGAGAGAAAGTCCTCTACTCTGATATGTATAAGATATGCAATCTGCAATCCAATTTGACAGAGTTCTTTTGGAAACTGGAAGTACCAAATGACTAGAGTCAAAAGCCACAAAAAGCTGAGATTTTCTATGTGGCTTAGTTCTTTGGAGATAAAAGGCTAAGGCTCTTTTACAATCCAATGTGTGAAGATTCCTTTCCGCACTAGAGGCATGAGGCCTAGGGAAGAATATAGGAAGATAAACCGACTGGTTTAAATGGAAAGGCGAAACTACCTTTGGCATAAAGTGAGGATGAGTCCTGAAGACTACTTTATCATGGTGGAACCTTGTGTAAGGAGGGTCAGCTACTAACGCCTGTAGTTCACTAATGCGCCTTGCAGAAGTGATGGCAATTAGGAAAATAACTTTCCATGAAAGAAACTTTAGGTCTGAAGTGGCTAAAGGTTCAAAGAGCGGTTTCATAAGCTGACCAAGAACAAGATTCAGATCCCATGCCACCGGTGGTGGTTTAATGGGAGGTTTTGTTAAGAGTAGGCCTCTCATAAATCTTGCTACAAATGGATGATAGGAAATAGGTTGTCCATCAAAAGGTTTATGAAAAGCAGCAATAGCACTAAGATGGACCCTCACTGAATTGGTCTTTAGAGCAGAAGTTGATGGAGATACTCTAGTAGCGACTCTACAGGCACCAAAAGGGGGTTAAGTCCCTTTTGTGGACACCAGACAGAGAATCTTTTCCACTTAAAAGCGTAGGAACATTTTGTGGAAGGTTTTCTGGAAGCCAGAAGGATATCCTTTACTTGTTGAGAAAGGTCAATATCCTGGAATTCTAGGCTTTCAGTAACCAGGCCCTGAGATGTCGGGACTGGGGTTTGGGATGCAGTAAGCATCCATCCTCCTGAGACAGAAGATCTGGAGCATTCCCCAACTCCAGAGGAGTGGTTTGAGAGAGACGCAGAAGAAGAGGATACCACGTTTGTTGTGGCCAATATGGAGCTAAGAGTATCATATGACCTCTGTCTCTCTGAAGTCTGAATAAAGTTTTGGGAATGAGGGGAATGGGTGGGAAGGCATTGAGAAAGTCCTGACCCCAATGGAGTAGGAAAGCATCTCTTGCCTGACAGTTGTGAGCCGGGATTCTGAAACAGAATCAGGGAAGTTTGGCATTCTGTGGACTTGCAAAGAGGTCTATATTTAGTGTTCCCCAGATTTGAAATACTCAAGCAAGCTGGTATGAGTGGAGGGACCACTCGTGTGGCAGCAGTATTCAACTGAGTCTGTCTGCCCATAAGTTTTGAACGCCCGGAAGGTATACTGCAAACAGGTGAATTTGCAACTCTCTGGCGAGGGTCCATAGTCGCAAAGCTTTGTTGCATAGCGACGGAGAGCCTGTTCCGTCTTGCTTGTTCACATAGAACATAGCTACCTGATTGTCAGTTTGGACCAGAACTGTTTTGTTGCTGAGATGGGTCTGAAAGACTTGAATAGCACTGAAAACGGCTCTCAGCTCTAGGAGGTTTATGTGAAAAGAAACCTCCTGTGAGGTCCAAAAACCCTGAGTGCAGAGATCGTGCAAGTGGGCCCCCCAACCCATCTTGGACACATCTACGCATCTGGAGTGGAGGAGTGGCCTAGTGGTTGGGGCAAGGTACTTCAGGCTGGAAGGTCGGGGTTCAAATCCCACTAGAGGACAGCAACCTTGGGCCAGAAGGACTGGGGTTTCTAGTCCCACAGGTGCTCCTTGTGGTCTTGGGCAAGCCACTTAACCCTCCATAGCCCATGTTCCCTCTAAAATAGTTATCTCCAAGTTATAATGTCCTGTTCAATGTAATTTGTTTGTTCAATGTAAACCGCACTGATGCAGAATAGCACGGTATATAAGAGAATGTAAATAAATAAATCTGTTGTTAGGGTGACCCGATATAGAGGCTGCTGGAAAGGAGAGCCCACGAGGTTTTCTAGAAATTGCCACCATTGCAGGGATGAAATCAGACGTGTGGCGTTTCTGATTTTGTCCATTAACTGACCCGAGGTCTGTGAACATTGAGAGGATAGGGTCCACTGGGCTGCTCGCATGTGGAGGCGAGCATAGGGAACCACATGGATAGTGGATGCCACGTGTCCCAGAAGTTGAAGCATCTCTCGAGCAGTAAGGAACACCTTCATAGATGCTTGAGATGTCAGTTGTATTATTCGTAGAAAGCGTGGCTGTGGCAGGAAAGCCCTTGACTGCTGTGTGTCTAGACGAGTCCCTATGAATTTGAGAGATTGAGAGGGGGTGAGATGAGGTTTATGACCAGTCCCAAGTATTGAATTCTCATTGCTCGAGAAAGAGCGAAACTGGCCTCAAGAGCCGTTGATGCTCGAATAAGCCAATAGTCTAAGTAAGGGAAGGCAAATATTCCCAGAGTCCTCATAAATGCTGCTACCACTGCCATGAATTTTGTGAAGACTTGGAGCAGTCCGAAAGGAAGAACTCTGTACTGGAATTGACTTCCTTGGACTAGGAATCGAAGGAACTTCCTGTGATCCGAGTAGATGAGAATATGCGTATACGCATCTCTTAGATCTAGAGAACAAAGCCAGTCCTGACTTTGAAAGTATGGTAGAAGTCACCCAAGGGAGATCATTTTGAACTTTTCTCGGAACAAATATTTGTTTAATTCTCTGAGGTCTAGTATAGGCCTGTGTCCCCCTGTCTTCTTTGGAATAAGAAAATAGGGGGAGTAAAAACCCGTCCCCTGTTGGGGTATGGGTACTTCTTCGATTGCTCCTTGAGCGAGAAGTGATGTGACCTCCTGCCACAAGAGGTTGGTCCAATATAAATATATTACTCTAATAGCATATACTAGAATTCCAGAGTCTACTTAATACTATCTCATACTTAAACACAATTAAATGTGTAAATGTGAAGAAATCATCACTGGCATTAGAGTAATATATTTATATTGGCTCAATTGCAATATTACCCATAAGTTTTAAGACCACATAAGATTGTTTCATCACATGAGGTTAGTGGCAGGGGCCTGAGAAATGAACTGTTTTATTATTAGAAACAAAAAAATATGACAACAGAAAAAGACCACATGGCCTATCTAGTCTGTCCTTCCATAACAACTAAAACAGTACCCTTTTTACCTTTAGAGATCCTCTGTGTTTGTCCCATGCTTTTTTGAATTCAGTTACTGTCCTCATCTCTACCACCTCCACTGGGAGACTATTCCACGGATCCACCACTCTTTCCTTAAAGAAATATTTCCGCATATCACTCCTGAATCTATCTCCCTTCACCCTCATCCCATGTCCCCTCGTAGCAGAACTTGCTTTCAATTGAAAGAAGCTCTCTCCCTGAACATTTATGCCACGGAGGTATTTAAACATCTCAATTATATCACCTCTATCCTGCCTTTCCTCTAAGGTGTACATATTAAGATCCTTCAGTCTGTCCTCATATGCTTTATAATGAAGACCACTAATCATTTTAGTAGCCACCCTCTGCACCGACTCCATCCTGTTCACATCCTTTTGAAGGTGCGGTCTCCAGAATTGCACACTATACTCCAAATGAGGTCACACCAAAGACTTATACAGAGGCATTATCACCTCCTTTTTTCTGCTAGCCATTCCTCTCCGTATGCACCCAAGCATCCTTCTCGCTTTTGCCGTCGCCTTTTCTACCTGTTTAGCTACTTTAAGATCATCAGACAACCACGCCTAGGTCCCGCTCTTCTTTAGTGGACAAAAGTACTTCACCCCTTATACTATATTGCTCCCTTGGATTGCTGCAGCCCAAATGCATGACCTTACATTTTTTAACATTAAATCCAAGCTGCCAGATTCTAGACCATTCTTCAAGCTTAGCTAGATCCCTCCTTATGTTATCTACACCTTCCTGGGTGTCTACTCTATTGCAGATTTTGGTATCATCCGCAAAGAGGCAAAGCTTATCCGACAGCCCTTCCACTATATCACTAACGAAGATGTTAAAAAGAATCGGACCAAGGACAAATCCCTGGGGCACAACACTGGTATCCTTCTCCTCAGAGTGAGTTCCATTTACTTGTACTCTTTGTTGCCTCCCACCCAACCAATTTCTACCCCAAGCAGTAACCTTAGGGTCCATCCCTAGGGTGCTCAGTTTGTTTATAAGTCGCCTGTGAGGAACAGTGTCAAAGACTTTACTAAAATCTAAATACACAACATCTAGGGCTCTCCTTCTGTCCAACTCCCTGGTCACCCAGTCAAAGAAATCAATCAGATTTCTCTGACAAGACCTGCCTCTGGTGAATCCATGCTGCCTCGGATCCTGTAATCCGCTGGACTCCAGAAACCTCACTATTTTCTCTTTCAGCAGCGTTTCCAATAATTTACTCACCACCGAAGTTAAACTAAACGGCCTGTAGTTTTCAACCACAACCTTACTTCCGCTTTTGTGTAAAGGCACCACACGAGTCTCTCTCCAGTCCTTTGGCACCACTCTCGACTCTAACGAGGCATTGAAAAGGTCAGTTGTTGAGCAGCTAGAACTTCCCCAAGTTCCCTCAGTATTCTAGGGTGTATCCCATCCGGTCCCATCGCTTTGTCTACTTTAAGTTGAGCTAGTGTCTCACAAACACAGTCTTCTGAAAATTGTTCAAGATGTCCCTCGCTTCTGTTCCTGTTTGTGGGTGTTTGAGGTCCTGTTCCTGATTCTTCATCTGTGAACACAGAACAAAAATATTTGTTAAGCAATTCCGCTTTATCCTTATCAGCTTCTATATATTCCTCCCCTGCACCCTTGAGTCTGACAATACCACTTTTGCCCTTCCTCTTCTCACTAATATATCTGAAAAATGTCTTATCCCCCCATTTTATTGCATTGGCTATTTCCTCCTCCTTTTGAATCTTTGCCTTCCTGACTACTTTGCTAGCTTCTCTAAGTTTTTCCAAATACAGATGCCTGTCTTCCTCTGTCTGTGATCTCTTGTATTTCATGAAGGCCTCCCTCTTTTTCTTCACTTTTTCAGCTACTTCTTTCGAAAACCATAGCGGTCTCCTTTTCCTTTTATTTACCATTTTAACAAAAAGGTTGGTTGCCCTTAAAATATCCCTTTTCAGTTTTGCCCACTGTTTTTCTACATCCCCCAGCTGTTCCCACCCCGCTAACGACTCCCTCAGGTATTGGCCCATCTTGGCAAAGTTAGTCTTCCTTAAGTCCAAGATCCTCATCTTTGAATGGATTCTAACAGCCCTAGTCCTAATACTGAACCACACCATCTGGTGATCACTGGATGCAAAATGATCTCCCACTACAACATCAGAAACACTTTCACCATTGGTAAGCCCCAAGTTCAGTATGGCCCCTTCACGTGTGGGGTCTGTTACCAATTGCCTGAATAGTTCTCCCTGTAGAGAATCCAGGATCTCCTTACTTCCAGATGATACTGCAGCAGGAATGTGCCAATCAACATCTGGCATATTGAAATCTCCAATCAGTAGCACTTCAGCTTTCCTAGCAATGCTGCGTATGTCTTCAATTAACTGTTCACCTCTTCCTCTTGTGAGGAAGGTCTGTATATCACACCAATGCAAATAGATTTCTCTTTCCCTCTTTCTAGTTTAACCCACAATGCCTTCTCTCTCCCTTTTAAGCTCTGTAATTCCAAAGCTTTAATAGTAGTTTTTACATATAGTGCCACTCCTCCTCCCCTTCTTCCTACCCTGTCCTTTTTGAATAAAGTAAAGCCAGGTATAGTTACATCCCAATCATGGTTTTCTGTGAACCATGTTTCTGTAACTGCCACTAAATCCAAGTCAGCCACTCCCACCAAAGCTTCAACATCAGGGATCTTATTTCCCATCTTATTGTAGGTGGGGGCAAGCTGAGAACATGAAGCTTGTACCCCAGTCGTAGAATGGACAGAGTCCAATTTTCTGATGTTATTTGTTGCCATCTTTTGGCAAAATAGCATAGTCTTCCTGGAATGGTTAAGGGTTCTGGACCTTTCAGGGGCAGAATGACTAAGTTCTCTAGGTAAAAGTCAAAGACCCTGAGGGGGCTTGCGGCTTTCTTTGCTGTCTGTTCTGTTGTTGCTCCTTCTGGGGAACATGAAGCGGACAATGGCTTTGATGGGTGTAAGATGGGTAAAGCTTCTTTTTCTTACTGAAAAAGGGTTTTTTGAATGTTTTCTTCTTTGCTGGGTTGGCTGTAGACTTTGATAGTCTGTTCAAGGTAGTATTTTCAGATTCAAACTGATTAGCCTTGTCCTGCTAGTCCTTGCCAAAAAGAGATTTTCTCCTGTACAAGGAATGTTTCCCAGCTTTTCTTGCACCCACTGTTCTAAGTCTGATGCTTGAAGCCAAGCAATACGACGTTCTCCTATGGATATAGCAAAGGTTCTGATAATACATTCAAAGAAATCAAAGGTAGCACGGTTCATGAATTTAGAGACATTCTGGGCGTGCTTGACCAGAATAAGGTAGTCTGCTCTTTTTTCCTCAGAGACATAAGGGCTAATGAGCTTTAAGTCTTTTGTGACTTCTTCCAGGAACATTCCCATATAAAGAATGCAAAGAATGAAGGACTAGAAAAAGGGACTGTTACTTCTGGAGAGAGATCTGCAACTGTGAGTATATACTTCTGGTAATTTTCTAAAAGGAATTCTTTGTATTAAAGCTAATTAATCTGTGAACCCACTATTTTTGTTAAATCAGTCAGGGCCTAGTAGCAGCAGTTTAAGTTTAAATTTAAAACAGAGGAGAACTTTCTGGTTACATTTCATACCCAGCAGAGAGCTTGTAGTTTAAATTTAATAGTCACTCAGGGCCTAGCATCAGCAAAGTACTTTTAGCTTAAATTTAAAACACAGAAGAGAGCTTTCTGGTTAAATTTAGAACCCAGCAGAGAGCTTGTAGTTTAAATTTCATAAGAAGTTAGAGCCTAGCAGCAGCTAAGAGCTATAATTTAAATCAAATCAGAATATAACTTACCTCAGCAGCACAAGACAGGGTACTGTGTAGCAGCCCTCTTTTAAAATTATCATGAACCTCTGAGCGACAACTGCACTATACTGTCCATGTCTAAAGTCTGTCTTATGTCGAAATCATCAACGTTGCCCACCTGGTGATGGCCCCACCCTGATACTTAATTTTTCCCTACCCTTATATGTTACACCGCTTTGACCCGGTGAAAAGCGGGATATAAATACAGTTAAATAAATAAATAAGTGTGGCATCTCTTATGTTCTTAAGAATGTAGGAACTGATCCTGGCTGATAGCATGGAAGATTGAAAGCATCGACGCCCAAAGGCATCGAGTGTCCTGGATTCCCGGCCTGGAGGATTAGAAGAATGTGTTTTAGCACTCTTGATTCTTCGCATGGCCGATTCCACTACCATTGAATGGTGTGGTAACTGAGATTTTTGAAAACCAGGACATCTTGGCACTCGGTACATAGTGTCAAGGTGTCAGGAATGTGAAGATATCGTTAAAGGAGTTTCCCCACATTCTCAACATCAGATCATGTAAGATCTTGTGAATGGGAAGTATAGCTGCCTCATTGGGAGCCATAGAGTATTGTAGAATTCTTAATTCTTCTGCCCTAGGTTCCTTTTCTGGAATCACAGTCCTTTGCTAAATCACGTATAAAACCCTAGGACGACATATCTTCTGGAGGAGACATCCTGCGTTGAGGAGGAGCTGAATCCTCTAGTAGGTTCGCTCTGGTACTGGTAGAATCGTCAGAGTCATCTGAATCAGAAGACTCAAGGGCACTCTGTACCTTGTGCTCCCGTAACGCATGGTATCGGTACCGCTCAAAGTCGGTACCGAAATGTCTCGGTTTCTGATCCCCGATACCCAAGATAGACTCAAGGCTCGGCATGGGGGGGAGCAGTCCTGTCGAAGCAGGTACTGTCAGTACCGGTACAGATGTCGGTACCGATACCTGTTGAACCTTCTGTAGCAGTCTAAGCGGTACCGAAGCTGCTAAGAGGGACACTAGACTGCTTTCAATAGCGAGGATTCTCTTATCCATCGCTCCTGCCGATGCCTTGGTGTCGGTACCGGTGGAAGCAGCTACGACCCCAGAACATGGCACCAGTAGTTCTGCAGAGGTGGAAGCCTCTGGAATATCCTGGAGCCCCGTTAATGCTTTGGAGCCCGAAGACTCCCGCCGGGGCTGTTTTGCCGGTGAAGTATCCTCGAGGGAAACGCCAGTGGCATCTCGATACTCTGAAGGAGATTTACCCTTTGAGGACCGGCCAGTCTTAGAAGACTGTCTAGTTTAGTTACCTGAGATCCATGGGAGGAAGATGAAGCCCTGGAAGACGTTGATGCAAGTGACATCGTGTCCGCGGCAAAAAGGGTATCGAGTTCTGCAGCTCTATTCTGCAGGCCCCATTTGGACATCCTCATGCAGGAGACACACTCCGCTGGACAATGTTCAGGACCTAAACATTTTAGACACCAATCATGGGTGTCGGTGACAGAAATGGTACCGCCACACTTTGAGCATTTTTTGAACCACCAGCTGGTTTCTCCATGCCTGAAGTGGGCCTAGTGCCCAAAATGGCGCCTAGCACCAGAAACAGGGGAAAGACTCCTGAAGAAAATACAAGTAGGTTTTTTTTTTTAAAGAAAGAACCACCACCGGCAGTATCGGTAGGCATCGAATGAAGGCAGACGCGACCACAAAAAAACAAAGAATAAAAAGGAAATTTTCTGCAGTGTGTCAGACGGCTGCCTGGGTGAGAATCTTCACAGTCTTGGCAAGTGCATATATCTATATGATTTGCAAGGGATTGTGGGCAATGCAGTTCATTCACACCAGACACAGCTGCTCACAATAATTAGTTGTGCTTTTGGGTAAAGCCAATAAGATATTTATGGGGTTATTTCTCCCAACACAGATATGCTTGGTAGCACATAAATCAGGTTACTTGCTTTCAGTGTTAAACTTGAAAAAACAAAATCAGGAAAACAACATTTTAACTTATCAGGCAATCAAAGCAAAAGAAATAAGACCTGGTTGGCAACAAACTGGTCTTTTCTGTAGGCTTTAGCTAATATTCTCTTAGCAATGTCAAACAACAAACCAAAAGCCACAAAGAAAGAAAAAAACTGTTCTTTTCAGGTAAACTTCTTATATCTTCCCACATAGATTCAGAAGTGATTCTCTCAGAGCCCACAAGCAATTAGGTAAGGCTCAATTGCTAGCAGTTATCCAGCCGAAACCCCTTAGCTGGCTTGCTTTCTACTGTGTGGCTAGAAATCCTACACAGGAGCTTTTCTGAGTAGATTAAAGAACAAGTTTGTATTTCTTTGTGATGGTTGCTGTACTTTATAACAGAAAATCACCAAAGGAGTTTAGACAGAGAGCAGTCCATGTAAACAGATTCTTCATCTGCTATCACCCCCTCTTCTTCAACAAGCATGGGTTCAATATCATGGATTGGCACAGATGAATCTCCCAATGGAGCACTTTCAGGAGAATACTTGTTTCCCTGCTGTCTTTCAAGGTTATAGCTAGGGCATAGATCAGTGTTCATACCTGAGCTTCCATTGCTGTTAGAGTTCCTCTCTATATAGCCTGGCCAGTATGTAGTCCAGTTCTTATGTCCAGCCTTCCCAATCCAGATCCCTGGACACTGGATCTCTCTTCACATACCTTCTGGCACGGGTCTTAGGGTCCCTTCCACATGCAGCCATCTCCCTCACAGGTACTATCTGGAGATTCCTAGCTCTGCAGCACCATTCCTCTGGCTTTCCCGAGTCCAATGGTGTATGCTGGCCCTTGGAATGCCTCCTAGTATACGTACTGCTCTGGACTCTTCTATACCTCTCAAAGGCTTTTCTCCTCTTTCTTCCAAAGGGTTTCTTTCCCTCTCTGTCCGTCCGGTTTGGCTTCTGCTTCTGATGATCCTTCTGATGATGATGATCAAGCTCAAGCTGATTCTCTGTAGAATAAACTCTACCTTTATTCTGCTTAGATGAGTGCTCCTCCCTAACACAGCGCAGCTGTGCTGAATCAGGCCCTGCCCTTTGAGATGAGTGCTTAGGGATTACCTCATAGCCCTCCTGATTGAACACACGTTTCCCCACTTCAGCTCCTCTAATGGCTGCTGGAAACCTGGTGCATTCTGGGACTGGTAGTCTTTTATGGGAAAATTCTGTTTTCTTATTTCTACCAGAACTGACAGGTTGCTTGTTCAGAGTCACTTCACCTTTCCTATAGCTCCTTCCTGAGCTATGATAAGCTTCCTTATCACAAGTGACAGGGTACATGTCCTGTCGGCTCCGTAGAAAATGAAGAACTGAAGTGAGAGAGGTACAGAGGTGGGAAGGCAGCACGCATGCGCTGTGGGATGCTCCCAAAAGCGTTCCTATTGGACGTTGGGGGGTGTTTTTGCGTGGGCTCCGTCAGTACCAACGATACCCATATGTTAAGACTACATTCCTGCTTGTTCCTGGAGATATTTTTTCACTCAACGTATAATCAAACTCTGGAATTTGTTACCGGAGGATGTAGTAAAAGCTGTTCGTGCAGCAAGGTTTAAAAAAGGTTTGGACAAGTTCCTGGAGGAAAGGTCCATAAACCATTATTAAAAGGGACACGGGATATCACTGCTTGACCCAATACAAGCATTGTGGAAGCTGTGTCTTTTGGGGAAACTGCTAGGTACTTATGACCTAGATTAGCCACTGTTGGAAACAGGATACTGGGCTTGATGGACCTTGGTCTGACCTAGTATGGCATATTTTATATACCCCTGATCCTGTTCAGCAAAGGGCATGGGTAGAACAGTTTGCACCGCAGGAGGTACTGTAGAGCTTTCTTGATTGCCACCTGCTTGAGTCGGAAGCTGCATGGAGACTTCACGAAGGCATCCGAAAGAGCCTCTGCAAACTCCAGTGCACAACCCTTACTCAGGACCTCAAGGACCCATTGGTCTGATGTGATATGAGCCCATTCTAAGAGAAAAAGCCAGAGCCACCCCTTGACTGGCTTTTTCTTGGAAGGACCCAACTGATCTCATTGCGGGGGCTTACTAACCTCAGAGGGAACCACAGCTGAGAGTCTCAAGAATGACAACCTGACAGGGCTGACCCTTCTCGGGTTTAGGCCCATATGAGCAACAGGCCCTGCCCAGACTCCTAGCAGCTTGAGTGCATCCCCATGCTCCACGCAAAGTCCTACAGGAGGTACTCCCGGAGCCTATGGGCCTGTCTTCTAGAAGCTTCTGCAGGCAAACCTCACCAAGGTCTTTCATCAGCCTCTCAAAATCTTGCCAAAAGAGCAACCTGCCTTTGAAGGGGAGCTTGCTCAGCTGTTAACTTGGAGGCAGCATCGGCCGACCAATGTCATCACCTAGCCACTATTACCACTGCCATGGATTCAAGAAGATTCAAATCAAACCATAGAGAGCATCAGTTGCTGAACCCAGTGGAAGTGGACTCTGACCACTAAGTTTGCACATAGAGCTGCTTCAGTGCCTTAGGCTGAAGCTACAAAGGCATTTTTAAGGAAGGCTTCCATTCTCCTATCATGAGTCACCTTCAGGACAGCACCCCTTCCACCGGGATGGTTGTGTACTTTGTCAGAACAGTGATAAGTGCATCCATCCGCGAAAACCTAAAAAGCTGATCCAGCTCACTCTTGGGCACAGAGTACAGGTGAGCAATGGCCTTAAGACCTCTAAGGCCCAGCTCTAGTGCCTCCCATTGGGAGACTACATGCCGACACATAGGCTCATGGAAGGGGAAAGCAGAAGGATGCCGCATTCTCTCCAGAATAGAGTGCATTTGTGAAGCCCGCTTGTGAGTAGACTCTACAATACATAGTTCTGTCATAAATAAAGTTTCTGCTTTCTAGACAGCTATGCCTCTCAGGCCTGCGGGTACAACTGGGGCAGCCCTTCTGTGGTTTCTCCATCCAACTTGACAGTTGTTGGCATTCTCTTTTTGGTATTCTTTTTCATTGTGGTTTTTGCCATGGTTTTTGGTGTTAATTTTTTTTTCACCGTATTTTTTCTTTTTGCCTCATGGATCTCTGCCACATGGTAAGTGCTTGATGTTGTAGCTCCTATCAGGCCAGCTGCAATGGGGACTTCTTGGACTCTGTTTTCTCTGCTTTTTCAGGACTCCATGCCAATTTGAATGCCTCCACTATGTCCCCATGATTTTCCTGCCCAGTGTCTGAGTCGGCTGAGGAGCGGGGCTTCTCCTGGCGTAAGGCAAGGATCCATCTATGATCTTTCCCTTTCACAGGAGGCCGCCTTCATTCATATTCAGGACATTTTTTTAATTTGAAGTTGGTTTATTGCAAGCAGCCAAAGAAAGCTAAAAAGAAAGCTATTGGGAACAATAGAAAAAAGAAAAAAATGAAGCTCAGCAAATAGAGAACAGCAAGAGGGAAGGGGACTGGGTCCAAATTTAACATGCCCATCAGCGGCCTCCTGTCTGCTCTCTAGCACACCAGTGCTGGAACCAGTGGATAACAGTGCTAGACACAGGGCAACTGCCAGCTCAAGGAGAAAGGGCACCCATGAACTCTGAACACACACTGGGCCTACAGGTCTCAATCATACAGGCCACGGTCTGGGCCAGGAGAAACAGGACTATGGTTTAGAGTTTATTCATCATTTGATATACTGACCCTCAGCAGGTATCTGAGTGATTTACAATTATAGTAATTAAAAAGTCACAATACAAAATCAAATAAAGCACAGTTACTTACCTGTAACAGGTGATCTCTGGGAACAGCAGGAATTAGTCTTCACATATGGGTACGTCGGTACCGACGGAGCCTGCACGGGAATGCTGCCCAGCTTCCAATCAGAAAGCTTTTGGCAGCATCCCTCGCGCCTGCGTGCTGACTTCCCGCCTTCTCCAGAGCCTCTCTTCAGTTGAGTTTCAAAGCTGAGACAAAGGCGAGGAGAGAAAGGAAGAAGATAAAGAGATGCAACTCCCAGGGGAGGTGGGAGGGTTGTGAAGACTAATTCCTGCTGTTCCCAGAGATCACCTGTTACAGGTAAGTAACTGTGCTATCTCCAGGAACAAGCAGGAATGAGTCTTCACATATGGGGACTCCCTAGCTAGGGATGCCAGGGGGAGATCCCATAAAAATGCAGAGGCCTCGGCCAGGGATGCATTTTGTCTCCAGGAATTCCCGGCATCCTTCGTGGGATGGAGGGCAGGAGTTGACAATAAAGGAGCTGTGAGGAAAGAAACAGCATAGCCAAGGACTATAGGGGAGAAGTCCTTGGTATATATGATAAGTGACATTAAACACATTTAATGTACACTTAAAAAATGCAGCTTACCTACTGAATCGTAGGAAGTCGAGAGCATGATGGAGTCTACTGGATAAGCAGTGGCGGAATCTTCAAAGTGACCTCACAGCAGTGAGGATGAAGGTCCAGACCTGGAGGTAGCAGACGATCCAGGTGTCAACTGGGTGGGATTAGACGTCAGGTCTTCAATGGAAAGCTTTATGGGAAAAAGCTGAAAACTCCTTTAGGCATAAAGTCATTAACAATGAAGGCTAAAGGAAGAAGACTGACGGAGGTAGAGAACTAGCCCAGCCCTGGCGGGAAGAAGGGGAGTGGAAAAAAACCCTATTCCCAAGGAGAACAGTTGTGTACTCCAGATAAAGATGTACACTATTTTTCCTAGCTGGCGAGAGATAGGAAAAAATATTGAAGCTTGATGCTTCAAGGACTTAAAGAAAAAATGGAAGATGTTAGCACCACAGTAGTTATTGGTGCCTAACAGTTCCTGCATCATAATATGGTATGCAAGTAGGGCGATAGACTGTCTAAACCCTCTAGAAGGTAAAACATTTAGTATAGACAGTAAGGGTTATAGTGTGTAAGATATATCAACCCTTGAGAAGCCCTCCAACAGACACATATATATACAGATATGTATATATCTATATCTATATCTATATATATATATGTGTGTATATTAGGATATGGGTGGAGAAATGTATCAAAATATATATATTCTGATATACGGAAATATATATACATTGGTGGGGCATGGAATTGCACCACCAGGGTAACGAGATAGGTATGTAGACATATATGGAGATGCTACATACAAGATAGAGATTGAAGATACATATCTACCACCCAGCCCCATAGTTGTATATGGGGAATATAAAAGAAAAGATTCTCTCTGCTCTACAAGAGGGTGAACCCACTTGGGATATGTGTAGAGAATCTATTTCCGTGGATTGATATCATACCAACAGCCCAGGCCAGAGGGTTTGGAGAACCCTCATAGGCATGGGAAGGAATTAAGCTTTTCTCTTCTCTACTGATAGCTTCAGAGATAAGGTCAATGCTCTAAAATAAGGCCCTCATAGTAGAAAGCTTCTGAGAGTGCAGAGAGCATTGTGCAGGAGAAAGAGGAGATAAACTGACTGAAGTCAGTGGTATTGCCATATCCTAAGAGAGGAGATGGAGGAAGATTGTGAAAAAGCCAAAAAGTAGGAGGATCCAAGATAGCTGAGGAGCAGCCTGGAATCACTACTGAGGCTAGATAAACCTTGGAACAAGGGACTGGAACTAGAAAGTACCAGTAACACAATCATTGTAACTCCTGCAGGCACAGCTGGTGATAGAAACCAGCAGAGAGATTGTACTGTGCCCATTTAAGAATAAGAGACAAGGAAGGAGAGGAGGCATCTCCTGTCTCTTTCTGAGGAATAAGCGTGCTAAGAAGCTTCTCAGTATGGTACCCCTCAACCAGGAAGAAGACCTGTAGAGAGGGTAGGCAAGTAAGTGGAGGGTGACGTACCCTCAGGGTAAGTGCAACTTGAAGGAAAAAAATGTTCAAAGTGGGACAGAACTATCAGGGGATAGTAGTAACTGCTCCTCTAGAGAGTAAAGGAGGAGAAGTGCGTAGTCCCTGAACCAGAATGTTCCGACATCTTAGTACACTGAGAAAGAAAAGCACAGTGAAGCAACTTCTAATAGGTAGAAGTGAACTGCAGACTATAATTCTCAGCCCCTATGGTTGTTGGGAATGCTGAGAGTGGCCAGAGCTGGAGGACTTCAGACTAGGCTGAGGTGTCCCTTGCTTAGGTACCTCTGAATGATGGGCAGGAGAGGAATGAAACTTTCTTTTCTTAGGGAAAGAAGGTTTGGTAGGACATTTCCTACCCCTCAAAGAATGGGATGGCTTAGAATGGTCTGTAGTGGAAGGAGAGTCAGTGGAGCATTGAGCAACCTGACGTAAAGCCTCCTTACCAAAAAGACAGTCTCCTGTACAAGGAGAATGAGCCAGTATAGTTTGTGCCCGTCTATTCAAGTCTGAAGCTTCGAGCCAGGCTCTGCGAAGTGCTGCAATGGCAATAGCAGAGGATCTGCTAACAGACTCAAAAGAGTCTATAGAAGCATGAGACAGAAACCAGGATATATTCCGGCTATGATTGATGAGCAAGGAATAATCAGTAGCCTTCGGCTCTGGCAAAAAAGGGGTCGAGACAATTTCTCTGTGACCTCCTGGAGTGTTAGACTCATGTGGAAAATATATGAAAGAATTCTGGAGGCCAGCATAGATGTTTGGAAGGCTTGACGACCAAAAGCATCGAGTGTTCTTGAAGAACGACCTGGCGGATAAGAAGAATGCTTCTTCTTGCTCTTAGCCTTCCTCAGTGCTGATTCTACTACCAGGGAACGATGAGGAAGTTGCGGCTTCTGAAATCCTGGAGAGAGAGGCACCCGGTACCGAACCTCAGTAGCTGTGGAAACTAGAGGAAGCCGTAAGGGTGATTTCCAAACCCTCAGAAGGAGATCCTGCATAGCAGGATGTAAAGGAAGCATGATATTTTCCATTTGTGCCGGTGGGCTATGAGTATCAGCACAACCAGGGATAGAGATATTAAGAAAGGTTGCCATGTCTCAGAGAAAAGTCTGAAAAGACTGATCCCCTATGGGAACCATCCCTGGTAAGGCCAAAGAAAGAGGCTGAGCACCAGAGGACGTACCATGGTGTGAAGCAAGAGACGTAGTAGATGGACCGGGATACTGGCGTGTTAACTCAGAGGCAGTAGGTACTGCATCAGCAATGCCAGGTATCGGTTCCAACGGAGGCATCGACATCGATGGTGATACAGGACCAGCGGTCAAAGTTGTCATCGGGGACTGCTGCGGTGGTACCGAGATCATGAGTTTAGAGTTATGGCTAGGATCTGCGGAACTGCTTATCTGGAAGCGAGCGGAGTCTGTTCCAGGACGCGTCGGTACCCAGTCCTTGAGACTAGAAATCGATTCAAGACTCGGCATCGATGGAAGCAAGTCTATCGATGCATGCCTCGAGGGTACCGACGTCTGTGGCAGTATCGGCGATGCCGATACCGATAAAGCAGTCTGGGTTACATCGATCGGTTCCGAAGGTACCGAGGATACCCAATGATACCCACCTGCGAGAAACAGGTTACTGCATCCCGATGTCGTAGCCAGGGCATCGGAAATGCTCGACGGCGGTACCGTCTCCGAGCATGGCTGGGATATAGAAATGTCCATGCGTAGCGTATCGATCGGCCCCGAAGGTACCGAGGACGCATGAGGACGATCCCTGGTGGCGAGTGGAACACTCGACACCGGTGCCGATGCCGGGGTATCGGTACCGCTCGAAGCAGATACCACCACCGGACACGGTGGGGATCGAGGGAAGTCAATCTGAAGCGTATCGATCGGCCCCGAAGGTACCGAGGACGCCAGATGACGATCCCTGGTGAAGAGTGGAACACTCGACACCGGTGCCAATGCCGGAGGATCGGTACCGCTCGAAGCGGATACCACCCCCGAGCATGGCTCAGGTATGTTCTGTGAGGGGTGAGCCCCAGGAACAACCTGAAAACCCCTTTAACACTTTGGAGCCCATAGACTCCCGCAGGGGTAATGCCAATGGATTCTTGAGGGTAAGGCCGGAGCCGTCACCATGCTGGGCATGGGACATACCACTCAAGCATTGACTAGTCTTAACAGACTGTTTGTGGGTTACCTGATCCTGTGAAATGGAGAAACCGGGTACCCTCACTGCTGAGGAAAAAACGGCATCGAGGGAAACTTTAAAAACTGAAGGTTTCCTCACAAAAATATCTCCTGACATGTTAGGGGAAAAAGGGTCAGGACCCACACAGTTGAGACACCAGTTATTGAAGTGTAAAAGGAAACAAGTGTTTCCACATCGAATGCACTTCTTAGGAAAAGAAGGCTCCATGAGGCCTGGTAGGCCTAACAAGTTAAGGCAGAAAAAACTGAAGAAAAAGTTTCTCAGAATTTAGGCAAAAATCCACCGGCGGTACCGGTGGCGGCGGAAAATACAGCCGCGACCACAAGAAAACAAAAAACTAAAGAAATTAAGTAAATAAAAAGAAAAGTTTCTGCGGTGACAGGAAGGACGTCCTGCCGGCTCCGCGGAAAAACGAAAACTGAAGAGAGGCTCTGGAGAAGGCGGGAAGTCAGCACGCAGGCGCGAGGGATGCTGCCAAAAGCTTTCTGATTGGAAGCTGGGCAGCATTCCCGTGCAGGCTCCGTCGGTACCGACGTACCCATATGTGAAGACTCATTCCTGCTTGTTCCTGGAGATAGTGAAATAACATAAAAGGCAACTAAAATAGAGGCGGCAAATAGAGGGATCAGACAATCACTGTCTGCACTGCTGCACCAGTCCACATAACCTGCTGGAGGCAGAAAAATACTGGCTTCTTTCAGTGCTGCACCAGTGAGTATATACAGAGTGATGGCACTCCTGAAGGTTGCTCTAATATTTCTCCACCTGCTGGCTGGGGAGCATAACCCACTCGTCTGGAATGATCTAGTAGGATAAGGCATGCAGAGTATTATTTTCTGCTTCAAATACATACAGCTATGGAGTTGCTAGCACCATAAAGCCACTGAAAACAAAGTACAGAAGGAAAGGGGTGAAAGAATTACTAGGGGATTTTTCTGGGAGTTATCTAATTTTTTTGGCAAAGGGTGTTTTATCAGAGTTTATAGTTTATACCTTAAAATGGGAAGCCATAATAATATTAGTTGCCACTCAACTAGTCTATCAGTAAGGTTCCAGAAGTGACACCTTTTTGTACAGACAAAATACAAGAAAATCCTTAGTAAACACTGAAATGCTTAAAATTGTGATTTGGAATCAAGGAGTCACTAGGTTTCAGAATTCTCTAATCCAGTCTCGAAGCCTTCCTAAAATATTTGGCTTTCAGGACATCCACAATAAATACGCAAGAGGTATTTGTGCGTTTTTCTTCTTTCCATACTGAAAAGTCTAAGATGTCCTTCAACCAGGTCTTTGGGGGCACTCTAAGTTTACAGATGTTTCTCGGCCGATCCCACAACAGACCACACAAGCCATGAACAAGTAGTCTTCCTCCAGCACTCCAAGGTCTTTGAAGGACTTTTTGTTCCTATCTCCAAGATGGTATCATATGAAAATTTCAAACAGAAATAAGGGGCTGATACTTAAACGTTTATGCCCTGCTCAAATAGAAAAGCACATTTGATATCTAGAAAATCTTAAGGCAATTCCACAGTTAGAAAACTGTTAATAACTTGCTGCAGTGTTTAAGAACTCAAATATTCTGGTCTCAAAGTTTGCCTAAGAAAGCCACAAAAGAACCTCCTCCACCTCCCAAAACCATTTCCAACTATAGGGAACAAAACTTAAAGGAGATATGTTAAAAGGCAACTAAACTTTTTATTAGAAAAGTAAACAAAAGTAAGAGGAAAAGGAGGCACTATGGTTTTCTAAAGTCGCACCTGAAAAAGTAAGAAAAAAAGAACTTAGTCTTCATAAACTATAAAAGATTGCAAAAAGAGTTAGACAAATAGTAATATATGGAGAAACTAAGGGAAGCTGGTAAAGTAGCCAGGAAAGCAAAGATGCAAACTGAAGAAAAAAAGCCCAAACAATACAACAGAGAGACAAGACTTTAAGGTATATTAGTGGCAGAAGAAAGAACAAGAGGAACTATCAGAAGATGAAGGGGAGGAATATGTAGAGGCTGATGAAGATCAAGCAGAATTGCTGAATATTTCAGTTGTGTTGAAGGCTGGGAACAGGACTTCAGAAAAACAAACACAAATAGAAATGTGAATGAGGCAGAACTCAAACAATTTTGCTAGCTCCTCAAACACCATTTTCTGAAAACTAAAGAACAAAGAAAAGTGAACAAAGCAATGGGGCCAGGAGGGATTCATCCAAGGGTACTGAAACAAGTTAGGGAAATACTGCCAGCTCTGCTGGCCAGCCTTTTCAAGGCTTCTTTAGAGTCAGGAGTAATAATAGAGATGGACAAACATGGTTCCTTTTCACAAAAGTAGAAGGAAGGATGCTGTTGGTAACTGACCAGCTAGTTTGACCCCTGTGTTAAGCAAATTAATGGAAACCCTGCTAAAACAGAGGATAGTGCACTTTCTGGAATCCAAGGGATTACAGGATCCAAGACAGCATGACTTTACTAACATACGTCTTGTCAGACAAGTTGGATTGATTTCTGTGACTGGGTGACCACAGAATTAAATTGGGGGGGGGGGGAAGACTGTTAGATGTGGTACACTTAGATTTTAGCAAGGTCTTTGATACTGCTCTGCATCAGACTTATAAATAAACTGGGTACCCTTGGGATGGACCCTAAAGTGACTGAATGAATAAGAAACTGGTTGTGGGAGGTGCAAAAGTGTAGTAGTAAATAGAGTTCACTCTGAAGATAGAGGTGTTACCAATGGTGTGCCTCAGGGATCAGTTGATGGTCCAGTTCTTAACATTTTTGTAAGCAATATTTCAGTTGGTCTGTCAGAAAAGATATGCCTCTCTGCAGATGATACCAAATTCTGCAACCCTGGAAGGTGTGAATAGTATGTTATATTATTATTATTTAGCTCACACCTTACCAGTAGTAGTTCAATGTGAGTTACATTCAGGTACAGGAGCTATTTCCCTGTCCCTGGAGGGCTTACAATTTAAATTTGTACCTGAGGCAATGGAGGGTTAAGTGACTTGCACAAGGCCACAAGGAGTACCAGTGGGATTTGAACCCTGATCTTTCTATCCAGGCTGCTGCCCTAACCACTAGGCTACTTCTCCACGCTGATCTAGCAAAACTTCAAGAAATGAGAAGAATTTGGCAGCTAAGATTTAATGCTAAAAAAAATGCAAGATCATGCATTTGGGCTGTGAAAGCTCAAAGAAGCGTCACTGTATAGGGAGTAAAGTACTTCAGTATACAAAAAAAAGAGCAGAACCTGGTGTTGATCGTATCGGTTGATCTTAAAGTGACCAGAAGGGTTCTTAGGTGCATAGTGAGAGGAATGGCCAGCAGAAAAGAGGTGGTAATCTTGCCTTTGAATAAGTATCTAGTGAGACCTTATTAGGAGTCCCATGTACAATTCTGGAGACCACACCTTCGAAAGGATATAAATAGCTAATAATATAGTTAGTGGTCTTCAAAATAGAGCATATGGGGATAGGCTTAAAGATTTTAATATGCATATTTTGGAGGAAATAGAGAGGGGTAATATGAGAGGTCCAGCAGTGAGATGGGGGCTTTCCAATCTTTTGTATTGAGTGTCACATGTATGATCGTCTCCCAATTGGTGAGGGGTTTTATATGTGAACTAGGTGCAAGAAGCTATTTGCTCTCAGGGAACGAGTCCGATCTCTGGAGCTAGACTTGGAAAACATAAGGCAGACAGAGAGGTACATAGATGAGACCTACAGGAATGTAGTACTGAAATCGTACCTCCAGTCTGGCAGCATCCCTGTTGTTATGGAGAAGAGAGGTCACGTGACAGGAGAGCATCACCCCAGTGTGACAGGAAGTAATCCTGTAGCTAGGATCTTCCTCCAAATGATGTGAAACCCTTTCGCACCAAGGAGGTTTCTCCAGGGCCATGTGCCCAAGAGGGAAGGGTTAGGACAGCCATTATAGTTGGTGATTCCATCATTAAGCATGTACATAGCTGGGTGGCTGGTGAACGTGAGGATCGCCTGGTAACATGCCTGCCTGGTGCAAAGGTAACAGGCCTCACACGCCATACAGACAAGATCTGAGATAGTGCTGGGAAGGAGTCTTATCTTGGTACCTGTTGGTACCAATTACATAGGAAACTGGTAGGGAGGTTCTGGAGGCCAAATTTGGGCTTTTAGGTAGGAAGTTGAAATCCAGAACTTCCAGGGCAGCTTTCTCCAAAACGCATCCTGTTCCACGTGCAAGACCAAAAAGGCAGGCAGAGCTCCGGAGTCTCAATGTGTGGATCAGATGACGGTGCAAAGAAGAGGGTTATGGTTTTGTTAGGAAATGGACAACATTCTGGGGAAAGGAGGGGCTTTTCCGAAACGAGGGGCTCTTCCTTAACTGGGATGGAACCAGGCTGTTGGCAATAACCTTTAAAAAGGAGATAGAGCATCTTTTAAACTAGAGAACAGGGGAAAGCAGACGGTCGCCCAAGAGCGCATGGTTCAGAACAATGTATCCTTGAAGGATACTAGCAAAAAAGACTGAAGTTACGGCATATCAGCAGAGAGGTTCCTATAAATACAAAAGTAATCCAAATGCCCTTAAGTACAGAGCAGACAGAGCTTAAAGATCCCAAATTACCCATGCTTACCAATAGCCAAATTAATATGAATAAAATACAGTCTCTAAAATGCTTGTATGCAAATACTAGAAGCCTAAAAAATAAGATGGGAGAGTTAGAATATATAGCAATAAATGAGAGGTTAGATATGATTGGTATCTCAGAGAAATGGTGGAAGGAGGACAACCAGCGGGACACTATTATACCTGGGCACAAACTATATTGTAATGATAGAGAAGATCAAATTGGTGGAGGGGTTGCGCTCTATGTTAGAGAGGGCATAGAGTCACAAAGGATTCAAGTTTTGCAGGAAACAAAATTTGCTGTAGAATCTCTATGGATTGAAATTCCATGTAAAAAGGGGAAGGCGATGGCAGTGGGGGTGTACTATCGACCGCCTGGCCAGAATGAACAAATGGATGATGAAATGATCAAAGAAATCAAGGAAGCTAACAACATTTACAACACAGTAATAATAATGGGTGATTTCAATTACCCCAGTATCGACTGAGTCAACGTTACCGCAGGACATGCTAGGGAGATAAAGTTTCTAGATAAAATAAATGACTGCTTCTTGGAAAAGTTGGTTCATGAACAGACCAGAGGGGAAGCCATTTTGGACCTAGTACTTAGTGGAAAGCACAGTTACTTACCTTAACAGGTGATCTCTGGGAACAGCAGGAATTAGTCTTCACATATGGGTACGTCGGTACCGACGGAGCCTGCATGGGAATGCTCCCCAGCATCCAATCAGAAAGCTTTTGGGAGCATCCCTCGCGCCTGCGCGCTGACTTCCCGCCTTTCCCACTGCCTCTCCTCAATTGAGTTTCATAGCTGAGACAGAAGGAGAGAAAGAGGAAAGGAGATAGATAGATACAACTCCTAGGGGAGGTGGGTGGGTTGTGAAGACTAATTCCTGCTGTTCCCAGAGATCACCTGTTACAGGTAAGTAACTGTGCTATCTCCAGGAACAAGCAGGAATGAGTCTTCACATATGGGGACTCCCTAGCTGTGGGTGCCAGGGGAGATCCCATAAAATGCGTATCCCTGGAACAGGACGGCATTTCCCAAACCTGGATCCCCGGCATCCCCTGAGGGATGGGGGCTAGGAGTTGAATGGAGAAGAGCTGTAGAGGAACAGCGAATCTAAAGACTACAGAAAAAATGAGTCTTTAGAATGTATGTCAAGTATCATTAAAATATTTAATGAACTAGTACAATATAGAGCTTACCTACTGGATTGTAGGAAGTAGAACTGTGATGGAGTGTACTGTAGATGCAGTAGCGGAATCCTCAAGGTAACTTCACAGCAGTGAGGATGAAGTTCTAAACCAGGAATAGGCAGGTAACCCAGGTGTCAACTGGGGCAGGAGAAGAACGGCAGGTCTTCAATGGAAAGCTTTATGGGAAAAAGCTGAAAACTCTTTTAGGTACAGAGTTAACATTGAGGACTAAAAGAAGAAGACTGACCGATCTGGAGAATTAGCCCAGTCCTGAAGGGAAGAGGGGGTATAGAAAAAAGCCCCTATTCCCAAGGAGAACAGAAGTGTAGTCAGAAATACTGAAGATGTACACTGTCTTTCCTAGCTGGTAAGAGATAGGAAGACACTGAAGTTTGATACTTCATAGACAGGGAGATCTATAACAAAAATAGAAGCTGTTGACATCACAGCAGTAATTGTGTGTATAACCGCTCCCACTTACTGAGCCGTATGAGAATAGGCAAGTTGACTGTCTGGACCCCTTAAGAATGTAAAAGCTTTATAGCACAGACAGTTAAGGGAGATAGTCGGTAATACATAGCGTCCTATGGACATCTCCCAATGGGCACATATATATGTATGTATCTCCATATATATATATATATGTCTAGCCCCACAAAAACATTCACATGGGGAATGTGATGGGGAAAGATTCATCTAATAAGGGGGTGAAAACCACCTGAAGATATATAGAGAATCTATTTCTGCGGTGCAGGAATGTAGTTCAGTGGAATAACCAGTATGGTTGCGTGAAAAAACAGAGGATAATAGCAGTCTGGCAAGAGCACGTCAGGAGTACTTTAGGACTCTGACATGTCCAAAGGACAAAAAAAAACGCATAGACTAAGACACCAGGATGACCCAGCCAAGGGACACAGGGGTATCATGTACACTAAAAGAGTATGCGTTGTCCAAGTGGAGCAGAAAAGCATAATGCCAAACTGTAAGGAAAAAAGGGGTAGATTCCTGCAAGATTGGGAACTCCTTGGGCATTCACGCAGAAAAAGCTTGTCTTCTGTATCACAACAGGAGACAAGAGGGTATAAGAACCCATATAGCCATGGAATGATTATATAAGCTTTTTCTACTATATGGAAAAACCCTCAGAGACAAAGTTCAATGCTCTGTAGCAAGGGCCCATAGTAGAAAGCTTCTCTGAAGATTGCAGAGAGCATTGTGCAGGAGAATTATGAGATAAAACTGACTGAAGTCAGGTGTGTTGCCACATCCTAGGAAAGGATATGGCTAGAAGAAGATAACCCACAGTGAATAGTATTATGCAAGATAGTTGAAAGTAGCTTGCAATGAGCACTAAAGTAATCACTGGAACTCCTGCATGCACAGCAACTGAACAAAACAGCAGGGGGATTCTCCTGTATAAAAACAGAGAGAAAACAGACAAAGGGAGCGGAGATATTCCCGTCCCTGTCTGATGAGTTGTTCAGAGCATGCATTGAAGGATAACAAAAAGTCTACACTGGAAAGAAAGAGAAGTGTTTCAGTATGGTACCAACTCAAGCAGGGGAAAACCCTGGAAGAGAGGGGGTTGGAAGGTGACTTACCATATGGTAAGTCAGCTGAAGGAAAAGATGTCCATGTGGGGACAGAAACTATCATGGGATAGTTGTAACCTCCCTTCGTAGTAGTAGAAAGGGAGAATTCTGTAACCCATGGACAAAAGTATCCTAACAGCTTAGTATACTGAAAAAGAAAAAAAACAGTGTAGAGTATGAAGAATAAACTTCTGCTAAGAAGAGGTTAACTGTAGATTGCAACATACAGGAACCTATGGCTGCTGGTTATGATTAGACTGGTTAGAGTCTGGAGGCTTCAGACTAGGATGAGATGTCCCTTGCTTGGGTACATCTGGAGGATGGGCAGGAGAAGGGTGAAACCTTCTTTTCTTAGGGAAAGAAGGTTTGGTAGGACATTTCCTTGTAAATATGTTCTGTTATAATATGACGTTCCCTGTAAAACAAACTTGCTTTGTTAATTGTTGTTCACTGTAAACCGCAACTGAACTTTGGAAGATGCGGTATATAAATGTATGTATAAATAAATAAATAAAAATTTCCTACGTCCTGGGGAAAAAGGCGGCTTAGGATGGTTTCCAGAACCAGGGAAGTCAGTGGAGCAATGAGCAACCTGGCGTAAAGCCTCTCTAGTGAAGAGATTTTCTCCAGTACAAGGAGAATTACCCAGTGTATGTTGTGCCCATCTGCTCAAGTCTGAAGCTTGCAGCCAGGCTTTACGACGTGCTCCAATGGCAATAGCAGAGGATCTGCTAACAGACTCAAAAGAGTCTAGAGAAGCACGAGAAAGAAACCAAGAGATATTCCTGCTATGATTAAGCAGCAAGGAATAGTCAGTGGCCTTAGGCTCTGACAAAAAAGGGGACAAAAGAGATAATTTCTCTGTGACCTCCTGAAGTGTCAGAATCATATAAAAAATATATGAAATAATTCTTGAAGCCAGCATAGACGTTTGGAAGGTTTGACGTCCAAAGGCATCAAGTGCTTTAGATGCACGACCTGGCGGATAAGAAGAATGCTTCTTCTTGCTTCTTACCTTCCGCACTGCTGATTCCACTACAATGGAATGATGTGGAAGTTGGTTTTTTTGAAACCCTGGAGAGGGAGGCACCTGATACAGAACATTAGTGGCTGTAGAAGGCGAAGGAACCTTTAAAGGTGATTCCCACATCCTCAGAAGAAGATTCTGCAAAGAATGATGTAAAAGAAGCATTATATTTTCCTTTTCTGCAGAATCTTGGTTAAGAGTAGAGCCAGGAATAGGAATGGCAAGAAAGGTTGCCATGTCAAGGACAAATTTCTTAAAAGAAGGATCTCCAATGGGAACTATTCCTGGGTAAGCTGAGGTTGAAGGAGCAGCTTGAGCACCAGAAGACATACTGGACTGGTGCAGAAAAAGAATCCTGCTAGATGGACAGTGATACTGACAGTTCTGATTCGAGGCAGTTAGTACTGCATCGTCAGTGCCCGGTATAGATTCCAAGCTAGGCATAGAAAGGATCGATGGCACCGATGGAACTGCAGGAATCGACATCGATACCGATACCGGTATTGGAGACGGTAATGTCATCGAAGCAGTAATCGGGGGCTACTGAAGCGGTACCGAGGTAGCCAGAGAGCCTTGGTGAATATCCTCGGTACTGCGTAGTCGTAAACGATATGAATCGGTTCCGAAACGCGTCGGTACCAAGTCATCTAGACTGGATATCGATTCTAGACTCGGCATCGAAGGGAGCGAGTCTATCGATGCATGTCTAGAAGGTACCGACGTCGGTGATGGTATCGGCGATGCCGATACAGGAAAGTCAGAGTCGTATCGATCGGTTCCGAAGGTACCGAGGACGTCCGAAGACGATGCTTGGTGAAGAGAGGAACACTCGACACCGGCGCCGATGTCGGGGTATCGGTACCGCTCGAAGCCGATACCAACCCCGAGCATGGCGAAGATACAGGAAAGCCAATCTGGGTCGTATCGATCGGCCCCGAAGGTACCGAGGACACCAGATGACGATCCCTGGTGAAGAGTGGAACACTCGACACCGGTGACGATGCCGAGGTATCGGTACCGCTCGAAGCGGATACCACCCCCGAGCATGGCTCAGGTATGTTCTGTGAGGGGTGAGCCCCAGGAACAACCTGAAATCCCGTAAATGCTATGGAGCCCGAAGACTCCCGCCGGGGTTTTATTGCCAATGGGGTCTTGAGGGCAAGGCCAGAGCCGTCATCATGCTGGGCATGAGACTTACCCTTCAAGAATTGGCTAGTCTTAACAGACTGTTTGTGGGTTACCTGATCCTGGAGAGAAGAATAAACCGGTGTCCTCACCTCAGGAGGAAAAACGGCATCGAGGGAAACTCGAAAAAGGGAAGGTCTTCTCCCAATAATACACAGCCTGATGGATCAGAGAAAAAAGGGTCAGGACCCAAACAGGTTAGACACCAAGCACTGAAGTCTAAAAAGAAAACTATGTTTCCACAGTGAAGGCACTTCTTAGGGGGAAGAAGGCTCCACTTTGCAGAGGCCTGGTAGGCCCAAAAAGTTAAGACAAAAACTGAGGAGAAAAAATTTCTCTAAGTTTAGAAAAGAAAAGAATAAAGCACCGGCGGTACTGGTATCGGCGGGAAAGACAGCCGCGACCACAAGAAAACAAGGAAATAAGAATTTTAAAGAAAAAAGTTTCTCCGGTGACAGGACGATGTCCTGTCGGCTCCGCGGAAAAACGAAAACTGAGGAGAGGCAGTGGGAAAGGCGGGAAGTAAGCGCGCAGGCGCGAGGGATGCTCCCAAATGCTTTCTGATTGGATGCTGGGGAGCATTCCCATGCAGGCTCCGTCTGTACCGACGTACCCATATGTGAAGACTCATTCCTGCTTGTTCCTGGAGATCACAAGATCTGGTGCAAGAGGTAAGGGTGTTGGGGCCACTTGGCAATAGTGATCATAGCATGATTGCATTTGATTTAATAAATGAAGGAAGGATGGTAAGAAATCCACAGTACTACCTTTTAACTTTCAAAAAGGAGACTATGATAAAATGAGGAAATAGTTAAGAAAAAACTAAAAGGAGCAGTTGCAAAGGTTAAAGATTTACAACAAGCTTGGGTGTTTAAAAATACTATCTTGGAAGCCCAGACCAGCTGTATTCCACACTTTAAGAAAAGTGGAAGGAACTCCAAAAAACTGTCAGCATGGTTTAAAGGTGAGGTCAGAGAGGCTGTTGTTGCCAAAAAAGCATCAGGAAATGAAAAAGGAGACAAATGACTGAAAACTGGAAACACAAGCACTAGCAAGTTAGATGCAAGGCATTGATAAGGTAGGCAAAGAGAGAACATGAGAAGAAGCTTGCTGTGGAAGCAAAAATGCATAATAAAGACTTTCAAGTGCATTTGTAGCAAAAAACCTGCGAGTGTGTCAGTTGGACAATTAGATGATAAAGTGGTAAAAGAGACAATAAGAGGGGATGTGAAAGCTGGACAGTGAAAAAGATAGACAGGAAGAAAATTGATGCCTTTGAATTATAGTGCTGGCGGCGAATACCAAGTATACCATGGACTGACCGAAGAACAAACCAGTCAGTACTAGAGGAGATCAAACCTAAGCTTTCTTTAGAAGCTCAGATGATGAGACTGACTTTGCATGATCTGTCCAAAGTATGAAAGAGAGAGATCATTAGAAAAAGACATCATGCTTGGCAAGATAAAAGGTCAACGCAAAAGAGGAAGGCCAGCAATGAGATGGATTGATACAATAACAGCAACTACGGGTACTAGCCTGTCAACAATGAGCCGCCTGACTGAAGACTGAACACAATTTAGGACAATTATCCAGAGGGTCGCCATGAGTCGACACCGACTCGACAGCACTTAGCAGCAACAACAGGAGGGGACAAGGCCATAGCGGAGAGACTTAATGAATTCTTTGCTTCGGTGTTTACTGAGGAAGATGTAGGGATATTACCCATGTCTGAAATGGTATTTAAAGTGATGCT